>JAVJGJ010000057.1:12411950-12452426 GCA_035590215.1 Microhierax caerulescens
GGCCCGTCCGCTCCCCCCCCCCCCCCCTCCCATGGATAGGTGTAGTTCTATCCATGTGCGGCTCTGTACTGTGGCTCACCATCCCAATCGGTATCTTCTGTACCAGGATGATGGTTGACCTCTACAAAAGTTAGTCACTGTCTGGATCTAGTTTATCATTTGTATGGGTGTGTATACATGTGTTTGTATTAGATAGGGACAATGACCCTGTGGCATTACAGCTGGAGTGCCTGACACCTGGTGGGACCCCAGACTCAGGAGTCCCAGGAGACAAAGTGCTCTCTTCTCCCAGCTGCAGCACCTCCTTCCTAACGGCACACATCCTGCCACCTCCCCTGTTACACAACCCTGTGTAGCAGCCACGGCGCCTGTCTCATGAGACTGCATCTTGCACTAGATCTGAGTCTGACCACTACTCATTCGGTTCACTTCTTGGGCATTTGGAGTACCCGTAGCTGAGACAGAGGCACAAAATCACAGGGTGGCAGAAACTCTGCCATGCTGCGCGCCTTGCCAAGCTGCCAAACTATAGCCCTTGCTGTTGTAGATGCTGGCAGCGATCCCTATGCTCTTGCTTGCCAGAGGCTTGCGAACGGTTGTCAAAGAATGAGGATGCTCCTCAAGTTCAGTACTTTTATGATTTGGGAAGTCAAGTCAGATAAAACTTGTGTATTTCTCTGCCACAACTGCACTGCCTCCTTTCCCTCCCAGCAGGTTCGCAACCCCAACCCAAGCACAGTATTGTCCTTCTTTCCCCTCTCCTTTGGCAGACATTTCCATTTGGTACTCTTGAGGGGCACAGTAAGTGTGGAGCAACTTTTTTCTTGGGGATTGAGGTTTTGGAGTGCAAAGTGGAGAATGTCCCCATGGAAATTTATCGTGGAGATCAGCCTCTTTGGAGAATCTGCTCCCAAATATCCTCTGATTCAAAAAGCATAAAGAATGTGTACAGGTTTTGGAAATAAGGCTTTAGGGCTTTTTTGTGGTAATGTTAACTTCCAGCTTTCAGTATCATCAACTACGGAATGGAAAAGATACTAACTTTCAGTGCTATAAATTAAAGCCTAGAAAAACCTTATGTTTATTGAAAAAGTAAGTAAGCTTGCCAAAAGGGCTTTCTCTCTTGAGAATACTGAAGGTCTTAAAGTACATCTGCATGTTATCCTCACTCAGTCTGACAAGGGAAAATAATCATGGAAGAGAAATGCTTTTGCTTTGTCATACCATGTCAAGCTCTGTGAAATCTTTGGACCGTTTACATGTTTAGAGGCTGGCAACTTAAAGACCAGTGTGTCTTCCAGCCTGAAGGCGAGCTAGGTTTTCTAGGGCTGCAGCCTGAAGATCCTTCTTGGCCTGAAGCACTAGCAGCAAGTACTGTAAAATAGGACATCCTACTTTAAGACTGCTAGAAACCCTAGCGAAGCAGGGTAGACTAAGGTAAGAGTATTCTGCACTTGAAAACCAGTTTGGCATTTTGTCCGAACACCAGTGTTCCAGAAACAAATAAATTCCATATTGTGCAGGGAATGTTTTCTATGCTTTGCTAACTACAGAAGAAACTTTTCTGCCTATGATGGGGAGAGGGAGAGTTACTTCCATACACCAGCATTCCCTGCTGGCTAGAAAGAAAACAGCAAGTGCGATGGCCTGCCAAAGGAGTTTCCAAGAAACAGACCACTATAAATCCTGTCTGCAAGGCAGGTATCAAGAATGACTGAATATAAAAACAACCCCACTGCATATAAGGGAAGTTAAAAAAATTGTTCTCCTGTTGTGGTGATTTATTTATCCACCTCAGATTCAAGATGCGTTCAAGGCCCAGCAGCAGATTTGGAAGCAGAACTTGAGTATCTAAAAGCTCCCGAGTGGTTTGAGCTGGGATTTGTATCACTTGCCAAACTCACATCTAGATTTTGGCTTTGCTCCTTCCTCACTAGTCTTCCAAATTTTCAAGTACACAGAATATGGGTTTGAGCACATTCCTTTCTAGAGTTTCTGATTTCCCAAGGGTGTAGCCCCATCAGCTTGTAGCTAATATTGTCAGTATCAGAGAATGGACTCCTCGTTTTCGATTTGTGTCTTTGCTTTTAAGCAAGATGTATAGGAACTCTGAAATGTGTACAAGTCAATATAATACTTATTTGCTGTGATAGACATAGGCTAGTATTTAGCATTTAAAGATAATTATGTGTACTAAACAGCAACTTTGAGCTTTAATGATTAATATATAGCTTTAAGCTGAAAGAGGGTAGATTCAGTTTAGATATCAGGAAGACATTTTTTACTGTGCAGGTGGTGAGGCACTGGAACAGGTTTCCCAGAGAATTTGTGGATGCCCCATCCGTGGAAGTGTTCAAGGCCAGGCTGGATGGGGCTTTGAGCAGCCTGGTCTAGTGGATGGTGTCCCTGACCATGACAAGGGGGTTGGAACTGGATGATCTTTAAGGTCTCTTCCAACCCAATACATTCTATGACCTCAAGGAGTCCAAGCTGAGCATCTGCCCTTTCCCATCCATTTAATCACTTGAACATCTTACCTGGGTAAGACTTTAAGGATGCAGTCTATCCAGTGCAGTGTGCCCATATGCTTTAACACTCGGCCTTCACGTTGAAAAGGGGGGAGTGTCCTGTCCTGATTTTGAAATTATACTGTCTAAAGTCTTCTGAAAACACGTATCACCTCTAACACTTTATCCATTCACTGAGGCCTTGGCAGGATTTTTGCACCTTCATTCCACCCTGACTGGGTGTTCTGTGAAATGCATTAAAGCTCAAAGCCTTTTGAAGAGTCTTTCTTCCATTTAATAATATTTTTTTAATAGCCAAGTGAAGGAGCGTTTAAACATTTTGATAAATTATAAAATAACAAGCTAGAAAAAGGATTCTGGGTATTGTATTTGGGTTTCCCTAGCAGCTGTTCAGTATTACTGAATTTTTACATCCCCAAAGAAGTGTTGTTAGGGTTGGAGGCAAAAAAGTATTTCTGAGTAGTTTCCTTTTTTTAATTTTACTGCATATGGTGTCCTCCAGGTGCACAGGTCTGAAGGTCCCTTTTTTGGAAAAAGCAAGCAGCAAAACCAAGAAATTATGCCAGTCCTTGTGTATGTTTCACAGGTGGTTTCCAAATATTGCCATGGCGGTTGGGAAACAACAAAGGTTGAGACTGTTTTCAGTTTGTTCACTGTTGTATATTCATTTTTCTAGCTGTTGAGTAAATTTGCTCTGAAGAAATTGCTTCTTTACTGCTTTAGTTGTATCATTATTTCCAGGTCAACATGCTAGCATCAGCAGACAAAAGTTCTCTTTGTTTGGCAGCTATGACACGTATACACAGAAGCTCATGTATACACATATGTGCTGTCTACTGATATGCTCAAACATATACATGTGTGTGTGTGTGTGTGTTTGTACATTACATACGTATGGATGTGATACATTAAAAAAATATGATTCAGACTGAAAAGAATGGCAGTGGATTTCATGGTTCATCAAGTTTGGTTTAACTCATGTTTGATGTGTGCTATCCACTGCATTTTCATGAAAGTAATCTCCTCTAGCCCTGGATTGTCCTCTCCCTAAAAGTAAATATTTGGAAGGCACTTCATAGCACTAATGTTCTAGTTCAGAGTGTCTCATACAATTTAAGTACAGGTTTGCTTCAGAAAATTCACCAAGTCATGCCTGTGTTTGGATAACAAAAGTTTCACCACATCTCTTAAGGATTTGATCTAATCATTTTAATTTCTGTAGAGGATATTGATTGTACACTGCTGGTAGGATCTGAGAACTTGGTAGCCTTGCAAAAAAGGACTTTTTTTCAGTGCAACGTAAGCGCAGACTAAGGAGAAAAGGACTAAACAAGAGGAGGGGGATGATATTTTAGGAGACAAGGATATATTTTGTTGCAAAGAAACTTTTATGGGTTCCTACCTGAAGCCTGATTCTTTTCTCTTTGATAGTGCAGTCAGATGAACAACTCCATAATACGAAGATGTTGTCAGACAGTGAACAGGTTCAGTCACTCTTTCAGTTGGTCCCTGGAAAATTTCTCACACAAAACTGGGAGGTGACACTATGTGACAGCAGTAACATAACAAGAGTCCTCCTGCTTTTGGGTAGCTGGGGCATCATGTGAAGAGACAATCACCAGTCATTTCATCTGAGAAATGTAGCCCTAGCATCATGGACCATAGATCACACAAGGTTCACAAATCTGACAGCATCTTCTCTTCCAGCCTTGCTTAAGCACCTCCCCGATGCCCTTCAATTATTCTTTCTTACTATATAGGTAATAGTTGAATTTTCCTGCTATTTGGGCTCATATAATAACAAAACAAAAATCAACTAAGATGGCAGGCAAACATCTCCTTCCAGCTACATCTGTTCCAAGCCAAAGAGATTACTGCCTCTGGCTAATTTTCACTGCTCCCATTACTATAAATCTTGGCCTATTCCCCTATGCAGCTCTGATAAGCACTTTCCAGCTAGCTGCAGATTAAGAAAGAGATATGCTGCAGTGGGGCAGTGATGAGGAGTTAGGGGAATGCAGAAGTTAATACCCTACACCCAAAGGAAGATATAGGGTATCTCTGAGCATAGCTGAGCCTTTTGCTTTTTTCCTTCATTAAGTAGCTTCTAGCTTTTTTGGGCTGTTACAGAAGAAATGCACACTGGATGCCAATATGTATATTCATTTTCAGATGTGTATATTCATTTTCACTAAAGAAAGAATCAGAACTTCTAGTATAAATGTTTTCAAGTGATCACCACATGTTCTGCATTTTTCTCATAATGTCATCAATTGGTGAACTAAGCAAGCTGGCGTACAAGATCTAAGATAGTGTCGTGACTGAGGACAAGGCAAGTGGAAAGGCCTGGAGACTGCAGATCCCTGCTCTTGGAAAAGCCCTTAACGAAGGCTCTGCCGTTGGTCATAAAGTGGGTTCTGCATGTCATGTGCATGTGTGAGAAGAGATGGCCTCCATCCCACACAGTTTACAGCTTGGCAGTCATATTCGGTAGTTTCTACCAATCAGCCTATTTAACACCACAGAAGAGAAAACCCATTGTGTAGTTGTCAGGGGTCTCCTCCCTCCAGAAACACCATTATTGTTTTTTTTTTTAAAATGTCATTTAATGCACTCCAAATCCAAATAATTTGTTCTTTGAATGCATCCTCATGAACCAGGAATAAATATCCCAGAGTGATTAATGGCAGCCCATGTGGGTGTGGATTTGCTGTGGGTGTGCACATGTACACCCACGGGCTCGCACACCCACACATTCACACACGGCTGGTAATTGCTTGCATATTTAGTTGTAGAATTTTTGGCATTCGGATGTTCTGCTAATTTTTTAAACCGCAGATACATTTGGGTCAGATTAGCAGAAATGGCCAAGAAGCCATATTACTCTCTCAGCCCTGAGACCTATCTTCTTACATTTACTTGGAGCAGCAGTGAAACAGAGTTACAGACTTCTGTTTAGTAAACATCCAAAATAAAATCAGCTTAGCAGCAAGTCTACAGTTGATCTGGCAGGGACAGCTTGCTCAAGACAGATGGGCTGCTAGAGCTGAGTCTGAGAAGTTCAGAGTGCTGGGGAGTGAATCCAGGCAGTAGCAATTGCTTGTTACTCCCTTGTTTTTATGGGCATTAAATTCACTTGCAAACACCTAAGTGTGCTCTATTCACATTGCAAAATGACTAAAAATGTCATTTATTTTGCAAAATGATGTTTCAGCCAGTCATTTAGTAGAATTACCATTTCATTAATTTCTCAAATTTGGCATTTTTCTACACATGAATTTCTGCAGAACCATACAGTCATTTCCACACTTAAGACTATTTTGTAAAACTGTTTAAATTGTCAGTCATTTCACAAAATAGACACATATCTCACATTGTAACTGCAAAATATATTATGGGACCTTTAAGGCTATTAGAAAGATTATTACATAGTTATTATGGACACATCAATAGCTTACTTCAGAGTATTCTGGTTACTGGAAAATAAATCTTTTCTCTGAATTCTTGTCCATAAGCACAAGCAATATTTCCTTTTTAATTTTGGGTGCACAGCAGTTTCTAGAACCAGTCTGCCATATACAGCGTCCCATCAAAATGCTTTGCAGTGCCCTAGAGCTTGGATCCCTGGGGACACTGGAAAGGGAAGTTCAGACCTGGGGCCGGTGATCCCCGTGTCCCACACTCGTTGTCATAGACCCAAACATTCTCCAGAGCAGTTACCCTACTCAGAATCACTTGACATGGTCTCTCACAGATTATTTTACTGCTTCTAGCAGTACTACGCAGTCACGCCAAGTGTCACAAGAAGACTCCAGCAGTAGTACTAACCTTTTCATAAATGTTCTAAATCTTGGAGATGTAATGTGGCTGTTGCTAGGATAACCTCAGGTTTGTAGCATTTAAGGTAATACTGGGGACACTTCTGGTGCCTCAGATTGCCCATGGTGGTAGTCAGTCACAAAGGCCTGAAACTTTTACTCACTGATTTCACAACAAGATTATACCTTTATTTATGCACATAAGTATACACAGGGTTTTCACAGCCACCCAGATTACAAGTCTGAGCAGAAATCTGCCCTGGCCAAGTACTGAGCAAGTCTCCCTTACAGTCAATTAACAAAATGGGCAAGTGAAGTAATTTAATATCCAAAAGATTTAATTCAACTAGTAATATTTTCATGTAAACTACACTGTGGTGTTTGTGCTTCCTTTAATTCTTCAGGGTGTTGGAGGGAAGGGGAGGAGGAGGAATTATTTTATACCTACTGAGCAACCATAATTATTAGCAGTTTTGCTTCTTCTGTTCAGCATAAGTTTTCAGCATGATGTTGTGAGTCGCAGTGGTTTTGCCTTATGTGGGTTCTGTCTGTAAGAAGGGAAGGTTGCCTGGAGCTGTACATATGCGCCTGCAAAAGGGAAAATCCTGATCTTTAAAGAACAATGTAAAGGCAAATGTGTATTGCAAATTGCTTGATACCCAAGTTACCTTTGCAAATGCAAACTTGGATCGAAGTTGGATGCAGCCAGGATGGGCACCCTCTTCCCTCTCACCTCTCAGAGTAAGGGCCCTGCAGCGATTCAGTGGTGATGGGTGGTTTAGCCTCCCCTTCTTTCTCCTCACAGCACAACCACCCCCACCAGCCTATTTGTAGGCAGATGACCTCCCTACATTGCTTCATAAACACAGCATCAGTTATTTAGACCCAGCGTGGAAATATTTTTTACTGGATTACAGGCTCTAGATAGACCTGCCTGGGCACCATCAGACGTTTGTCTGATGATTTGGACACATTTACCCAAACAGGACAATCCAAAGAACGGAAGATTGGTGTTACACTGAACACCTGAGGGTGGCGAGTTTTCCTTATGGACTTGATTTGACTTCTACAGGCATGCGGACCCTTTCCATCAGCTTCGGTGGGTTTTTAATCAAGCCTTAGACAGGTGAAAAAAATGTCATCTTCTGTGGAAAACATGTGCATTCACACCCAGGTCGTGTAAATATTTCCATATAAAGATGTGCTTGAGGCATCTAACCTGCCAGTTAGTTATTTCAGTAGGTGGTCCCAGAACTTGCCACATAAATGGTGCAGGACTGGGGCTCTTGTGATGCTCAACAGTAATTGTTTGCTTGTGTTTGTGCTTTTAATTGCTATTTTTCCCATTATTTACTGAGCTGCTTTCAAAAAAAAAAGTTTGCATTGAATTTTCTTTCAGTTTGGAAGTGAAGCACGTTTCACTTCCTTTTTTTTTTTTCAGTGCTAAGTAGGCATTAAAACAGAATTGTCCCTAAACATACAATTATTAAAAAGAAAAAACAAAAAAACAAAAAAAACCAATTTAAAAAATAATGAAGGAAATACATCTTTCTGCAGTTGTCAGCAGATACATTAGGCTTTCTGTGGCAGCAGGACCACCTATCCCCATTAACTGAAATTCCGTTGTCTTACCCTTTTCCTTCTTTTGACAAATTCTGTTCCATTTGAAACAATTGGAAAATTTTCATTTTACTTTCCTGAGTTCTGTATCTGTCAGTGTTGTCCTCCTGTGACTATGAGGACTTTCTGAAATCTGTCAAAGAGATATACTGCAGGTTGAAACGAGAAAGATGCCATATGTTATTTGGGTAGAGTAGCTTATTGTCTTACAATAGTTAAAAAGAGTTATGACGGGGTTTTCCCCTGATGTTATTTAAAGAAGAAACAGTGTTTGTTAGAGACAAGCCTTTGCCAACATATACTTTCTAAACCATAAAAAAGTCACATGGTTTTATCTTATTCCCATTGAACATAATTTTTCAAAGCCAAGACAAGAGCATCCTGACAATGGAGTACATAGCTCAGAGTAATTGTCCTGGTGCTCTTTGTGTCTTGGTGCACT
Organism: Microhierax caerulescens; assembly: GCA_035590215.1. Classification (NCBI taxonomy): domain Eukaryota; kingdom Metazoa; phylum Chordata; class Aves; order Falconiformes; family Falconidae; genus Microhierax; species Microhierax caerulescens. The sequence continues at coordinate 12,420,359 of JAVJGJ010000057.1, forward strand.
CCTAAATAAGCACTGACAGATGTTGCAAGTAGCTGTCAGGAAGCTAAGAAAGGAGGGCTGGTTCAACAACTGAGAATAAATCTCATGTATTTTAACTACATAAAAGAATCAGAAGTAAACACCATACACAGCTTCTTTTACACATTTTCTGGGTGAAAACACTGAAGGACTGCCACAGGTACATAGTTAGAGGTTTATCTTCTGGTGCAATGCATAATACACGTGAAGAGTCCAGCAGCTGGGCCTACAAATTAAAGACGATTGTTATATTGGTAGCGATAAATCCTCAGTAACTTCAGTTTGGGATGCAGTTCTGTATGCATGGACCAAAGCAATGCCCCGGGGGCTGGAGAGACATCAGGCTCCTCTAAACATCCATGGCAGGCAGAGAAAGTGATTCCTGGAGTTCACTGATACTTGCTGATACAATTGACTTGCACTATTGGCTCTTTTACATTTTTTATTTCATTTCACACAGACTTGAGCTGCAATAGGCAAATCCCTTCCATAGTACAGACATGTTCTGTCAGTATGTCTGATTTTCTGTTTATCTGTTCCTTCTCTGCATTGTTATAAAGGATTGATTGAATATACCCTTAATATGATAGACATTTAAGATCAAAGTGTTAATGAGACTTGTTCTTTCTTGTGAGCAGCGGCAGCAAAAGACAGTAATTTAGAATTATTTAGCATTTTATGAGTGGCAGTCTTCTGTTGCTACAAGATTATTCAAGGTACACAGAACTATAATGACTGTGAAGCACTTCAGCTGACAGGGTAATGAGTTCAGAGTCAACATATGCAATATAACACATGGTAAGAGGAGAAAGAACTCTAAGAATTTCTGTACTAAGTCTCTGCATAAGCAGGTAGCATTCATGAAGGAGAACTTGGAGTCCTTTTCTACTGTTCTCTAAAAAAGCCACCTGAGGCCAGCAGTGAAAAATACATTTGGGAATTACTGGGAGATAAATTAAAATTAAAAGTATAGAAAAGATATATTGCATTATAGTGCAGTATAAATCCTTGGTGACCCCACAATGTGGATCTTGAATGCAGTTCTAGCAAGACTATGATAGATCTGGAAAGAAAGTATATCTAGGGAGCAGAAATCATCAAAAAAATGGGAAGTTTCTGTTCAACTTTAAATTGAGTAGACTAGGGCTCTTCAACTTGGACAAGAGGCACTGGAGAGGGTCCATCAGACCAAACATAACATACAGAAGAAGAAGGAGCAATGGTCACTCCCTCCTTCCAATCGTACAAGAAATAAAGAAGGGCAAATGAAAACAGCAGGTATCAACTTAATCAAAGGAAATAACATGTTTGTGGCGAACATTGACCTCACCATTGCAAGATAGTTTAGATATGCATTAACGGGTTCAAAATGGTAATGCAGAAAATTAACAAAAGCAAGGTGCATCAAGTGCTCTAGCAATGTGGTTACAACCTTTGGCCACAGTTTCCTGGGAAAATAAAATAGGGAAAGAAAACTCTTTCACTGTCTTTTCCTGGATGCTGACAGATACAGGACGTATGTATAGATGGACCTGGGAAATTCTTTTATGTAACAGACAATGTGCTGTTGTATTTTCTTTCTCAGATTTATCTCCTGGACTAAGATCTTTGGCAACTCTTATGGGCTTTTTTATCAGCAGTTCTAGGATTTGCTACAGGTTTGCAATGTGATTGCTTGTTGAGTGGGCTGTGGAAGTTTCTATACCAGACTTACATTCTTTCTTCCTCCTTAGGCATATTTTGACCCTCATTAATTAACAATATTTTACTCACATGCACTATATGGCTGATAAAGTATCTCTAAACTACTGTCAACTTAGCATTTTCTTCTCTTTGTTTTAAATTTATATTGTATATTCTACACAAGGTGATAGCTCTCCTAACTTAAAATTATTCTGCAGTGTGTTCTATCCATCTGGCATCCTCTCCTCCAAATTAGCATAGTAATCCTACATTTTCCCCCTGGGATCATAAGTAAAGCATGGGTCTTCATAGATGTTTTGTTGCATGGAGATATTCACAGCTCGATTTAAGGTAAAGCCCAACCAAACATGAGGAATGGGCTGGGGGTGATTTAGCCTGTGTGGTTCATTAAATATGATTAATTTTCAAGATGCATATTCACGTATCTTTTTCAGGTATAGTGTTTTTCAGGACATATAACACAGATATTAAAAAGATATTAAATTTCCTATTATTTATTTTATGCATCAGAGGTTTTAGAGTAGAGTTCAGTAGTTGTTCACCAACAACACAGATTCAGGTTTTCCAGTAAAACACCTCTCATTCCTACCTCTAGGAGAATAAATTGCCTTTTTTTTTTATTCCCTGACCTCCTTCACAGCTGGGCTTCAGTAAAGGTTTTGCTGGTACATTTCAGGGGTTAGGAACAAGCAGTGTGCAGGCTTGGAGTATCTTGCATTACTGCTGCCACCAAACCACGTCTCCTGAGATTACCACTTCACTGTATGCTTCTAAAAGATTTATAAAATCAAAGTTACTAATATATACTTATAAGAGATCAGATATAATCTGCATCCTTTTCTGGCACATCTAACAAGAAAATTTATTTATTTACATCATTCAGACTGGAAGCATCTGGTAGTGACCTGTGCTGGAGAAGAAGACACCACATTTAAAAATTTACTAAGAGAAGGATAGTTCTGGTGGGTCTGGTGTTAAGGGAATGGGAAGTGTAACACAGGAATCCCATCTGTACTTAGGAAAAGCTCTAAATAATTCTTCATTTTTTATTTCTACTGATAATCAGGGTGCTCGTGTTTCCCTTTACACTTCACTAAACTTGGCTCTGTTAAAAGTTTAGGACAAGTGAGTGTTTCTGCAGCAGCCAGCACAGTGTTTATGGAGCGTTGGTTGCCACCATAAGGAAAACTAATTGATACATTATAGAAAAATAAAAGACTTGCTGTGCCACTTGTTACAAGGCAGCATTACACATACTGATCAGAAACTAATAGGACATGGCTGAAAACTTAGAAGAAAATAAATTTCTTCTCTACTCCAAAAACATTCAGGTAGAAATTTGAATACCTTGTTAGTGCAAAGTGAGGTGTCCAGGGGGAACAGGAATAGATTAATGCCCCAGGAAAGGCACCTCATGAGGAAAATGGGGTGAAGCCAGCTAAGGCCAAAAGGCGAGAAAGTGTACCAGGCACAGGGTGGCAAGCAAACCACTTCAGAGAAATACTGACAGACCAGGTGAGACAGTGTCCTGGAACCCAACTGCAATACCTGAAGGTGTTTCTTTCACTCCAGGTCCAACATTCAGAAAGTCCCCAACTAGTCCTAGTGTCACGTGAGCACATCAACAGCTGCTTCCACCACTTTCTTGTTTTCACTCCGAAACTTTCTGTAACTGGTTGTGGACACACAGGCAGCATGCCTATTCATTCAGGTCCTCACAGAGGCAAATTGGCTTATGAAAATGATCCTGTTCATTCAAGCTGGGCTCAGCTTTATGCATCATTGGGTGGCTTTATTGCTTTCCCTTAAGCTAGCCAAAATAGTGAAAGGGACTTCACTGTATAGCTCTAACCTGTCCTGTAGCTGCTCTGTGCTGTCCTGGTACCACATCTTTCTGGAGCAAAAGCAATCAAGTGGAACTCAGTGGAAACTGAGGAATTTGAGTACAGTACAATATTTGGCCCTACGATGATCTGTGTTTCACTAACACAATCTTCCCCTTCTGTATCTCATCCTTGAGTTGAAACATAATGTATTTTTCAATCAGTCTGGTAATCTGCACTGCTATACGACTTTGCAACCATCCCAGCATTAAGGCCGTATTAATATATCTTGTTACAAATACATAGTGAACTGAAGACATTGAGGCAATTTTTAAAGGGGTTGAGGCAATAAGACTAAAATGTCAGCATAAAAACTTCAATCATTTTGTTGGGAGAAAAGCAACTCATGGGAAAAAATATTTTCAACTTCTGTATTGGTTTAATTTTTGTCTTCTGTGAGCCACCTTTTAACTGGCACATTATATGAATCACCTGCCTTTAGTGAAGACTGAAGCAGGCACATCTACTCATAACAAACGCAGCTGCTGAGGTGCACAGTGAGCAACATGTCCCTGAGCAGGAGATTGATTAAGCATTTTTCAGTACAAATAAATGTTATTCTACCTCCTGCAATAGGTTAGTTTACTCACAGTGATGCACAGAAATGCGTTTGCAGTTTGGGCTATCTAGAGGCCAGAGCAACTTTGCTGTGAACAAAACACATAGAAATACTTGATTTTTTTTTTTTTTCTGCCAAAACTGACTTACCAAAAATGATGGCTTTGTTGTCCCAGAACTATTGGAAAGAAGTACAAAGATTGAACATGGATATAGATTTACAAAGCTAGAAAAAAAAAAAAAACAAAAATGTGAAGCTTACCAAATAGCTTTGCGGTTAGAGCATTCCCTTGCTGTAGGCAAGAGACTTTGATGGTCCTTGCGTGGTAAGGCCTGCAGGCAGCAGCTCCCTCCATGGACCGAAGCTGGCAAAGAGAAGGGGGAGTTTGTGACAACGGTGACAATGACAATACACAAATGGAGATGGTTTAAGACAGCTGCAGCAACCTCTCAGCTCTAGACCCTTCACTTTTTTTGTTTTTTTTCCCAGGCTGAGGGAACAAGGGAAGCTCTCCTCCACCAGTTTTCAAGATCAGCTGCAGAACTATGTTATTTTTATTACGTACATATTCTTTTAGACTTAAAATGGTAAATGCACCTATACCAAAAGCACAGCTATCTGGTTTTATTTCTCAAGGACTCTCTGACAGTAGCAAAGCCTTCTGCTTGCCTTGCGTATGCCAGCAGCAAGTGTCTGTGAGCCCAGCGCTGTGGGAAACCCACGAGCCACACCAGCTGCAGACAGTGGCCTCACCAGCATTTGTTTGAGAGCCCTTCTCTGGGTGTCCCACAATCACTTATCCTTGCAGTCCCAAGCAATAAGGATAAGCGTTTGTGGCAATGATCTAGCTACTGAAATACCAAAAGCAGTGCCTGCGTGCTGAGAACACTGTCACCAGTCTGGGGACATTTCAAACAGCAAAATACCTAGGTTCAGAGATCCTTAAGGTTAGATCACAAGAAAATTCATGACCTCTTCATTACGTTTCCTAAAAACAGTACTCAAGTTTCTGATGTTATGATTACACTGAATTTTAGAAAGAAACCTCTAGGGAAATGTCACAAAAGGAGAGTCTTGGAAAAACAGGAGGATGTGCCTTGGGTTTTGTTATCTTCATTTGACATTGCCAAAAGTTGCAGGCAGAATGAGAATATGTGGGAACACAAGCCCTGCAAATTTGTGCATTGATTAAACCTGTCTCTGAGCTACTGAGGTCTTTTTATAACTAAAGGTGTTTAAATCATTTAACTGCTGTTGAGTTTCAAGGTGTCCCTAAAAACCTTGCACAATAAAGTCAAAACACCAGAAGGAAAATTGTTTTATTTTTCCAGTGAAGGAGCTAGAGGGTTACTTGAATTCAGAAAGAAATACATTGTAATTCTGAATATAAATTACATATTTTGAAAATACTTCCTACATTAGATTAGTCTTAAGACAGAAGGGAGTTTGGTTTCCTTGGGTTCCTACTTTGGAGAGGGTTTCTGCCAAGTCAGATTTGCAAAAGCACACAACAGGGCTATTGCATCTTTTTTTATATAAATCATGCTAAGTTCATATCAGGCAAATGTACAAATCTACCGCTTGGCATTGTACCCTGTACTTTGAGTGAGCCACGTGCCATGGGTGTGTTCAAGTGAAAAATACTGTGTTGATTTTGGATACTTTTTGCTTATATAGATGCATTTTGGCCTGTGTGGGCCGGAAGAGAAGGCAATGACCTGAATAGCCAAGCATGAATCTCAGTTAAAACATTTACACAGCTGAGATGAGGAATCTCTCCTGTGCATAGAAAAAACAGTTGAAGCTGTGAAATGCTTTCCAACGTATCGCTGCTGCCTGAAAGAGCAGCATGAGGGAAGGCTGGTCTGGAGATCACATTTGGGAGGAACAGGAAGATGTTTCCATTCCCATCACTGGCTGGTGCACAGCTCTGGGTTTCTTCCTCCCTTTCATTGAATTTGCTATCTATCACAGCAGAGCAAAATTTTAATAACGTTTTCTGAATAAGACACTGTTTTAAATTTCATGTAGTGATAGAATTGCTTCTGTAATTCATTCATCCCTCCTCTCTTGCCAGAAGTTTGTGCGTGTACTTGTTTATGTTTACATATACGTGTATGTACATACATGTTTGCACAGACACACACATACTGTGATGACAGGTATTAGGTTGGGACACTTCAGTCTTTCCCCTAGACATTAACCCAAAGGAGGAAAAAGTCACTCAACAGACAGTTCCCATGCATCATGCAGCATTTGGGAAGCCTAACGTGTTTTGAAAAAATGAAGTGGCAACCCAATTACTCAGGTTGCGAATGGGGCCTCAGTACTCTCTGTGGTGCCATTAAGAGAGGCTGCAGGAGATTTTAAGAGAGCTCTTTACTCTCAGCAGATTTGGATTCTGTGGAAACAAAGGAAGTTGCAAACTTTAGTTCTTTTATTTTGTGGAAGGCCAGCACCCTTTGCGCAGAAGATAAACGCAGCCCTGTCATTCTCTCAGCAGTCATCCTCTGGGGGGATGTGACAGCTCATGGAAATAACCCTGCACAGAAAGGCCTGGGGCAGGACGAGCAGAATGTCTTCACAAAACTAAACTACCAAGGGATTGCAGGGTACTGATTTAGCAGTTGCCCAAGACTGTTTGAGGGTGGCCAGCAGAACAGCCCTGCCTCGTTCCCAGCCATAGGTCCCCACCATCCCTTGAGCTGGCATCATTAAATCACGCAGCTGCATCCTCTCATCGATCCCTCTGGTCATTTCTGCTTTAACTCTGCGTTTTGCAGAGTTCCCTTTCAGCCAGAGTGGGACAGATAAGGAGCATGTATGTGCCTGGAAGTGGCAGAGGAGAGCAGTCTAGTCCTGTCACAGCAGTAGTGTAGTTTTAGATTGACTCAAGCCCCGTGTGAAAATGCAATCATGGGCAAAAAGCACCCAAGCAGAGGCATAGCCGACAACGCCAGTTAAACCTCCTTTACACTTATGACCAGCAACAGTGCACATTTAGTGCTAAACCACTTGCTCTTATCTCCTGGATCTGATATCTTTTTAACACTGAAGTAAAGACTGTGCAAAGTAGTTGAAAATACAGCTACTTCTCTCTTGCAATATACTGTCCCTATGAACATGCTAAACACTGAGGCACCAATTCAAAGTGCCAGCTACAAAGTCACTAATGCAACTTTCTGAAATAAATCTTAATGCTGTCTGGAGATCTCCCATCCAAGTATTAATGAGGCCCAGCCTTTCTTAGCTTGTGAGCTTCCACAGCGTGGCTGCTGCAAGCCAACCAAAATGTTATCTTAAACATACTTTGAACCAGGGTAACTTACTGCCCTTCTGTCTGTGCACTGTAGTTCAGTGTGTTGCATTATTTCAGATGTCACTCGTTTCTGCTCCAAGTATAAAGAAGTGCTCTTCTCCAGCTCTCCTTTCACTAATAGAAATTTGAAGTGCAATGTACACAGACACATTAAAAAAAAAAAAAAAAAGAATTATTGTTGCATAGGCTTCTACCTGTGAGAGATGGAGAGACATGGAAAAGAATAAAATGGAGAGACAAGGGAAAAAAGAAAATAGACTCTCAGACAATAGTCATATTGCTTAGTAGAATACTGAAAGTCTTTGAGATACACCATGTTAAGGGAGTTGGTCTGAAGCACCAGTACAGAAAATTGTGACAAAAATATGTTAACATACATTGTATGATTCTCTAACTCAAATATAAGTATTTTGCAAATTCGGGTGAAATGCATAAAGTTAAACTACATAAGTGTTCTCAAAATATTGTACATAAGAATATAGTTACTCCCATCTTTTCAGAATTAAAAGTAATACCGTGTTATTTTTCAAGCAAATTCACATAAGATACTGGCATTATGGAGAAAGTCAGTACCATGTATTTGAAACAGCTGTCATGAAGGATCGTGTGTGAGGAGTGGGGAAACACTATGTCTGTCATGAGGTAGTAGTGTAATTTTATTTGGATTTTCTAACAGCTAGCATGTGTTACTGACAACACAAATTAAGTGTTCACTGATGACGAGGAAAGCAGAAAGAAAAATATAGATTTAGCAGAACATCGTATTTTTGTTATTTTGAGTAACAATCATAACAGGAAAGTCAAAGAAACTTTACAAAGGAAAACTGATCCTCAGTCTTTCCTAGAAACAAACACCAGAATAAAACACCTAGAAATGACCTCTCTATATCAGCTTATTAGTCAAGGTAAATTCAATTATGAGTTCTAAATGTGCATCAGGCCTTGTAGTCTATCTAATAAACCCTGTCATCTACACAATAAGCACAGTCAGTTATAGCCGGCAAGAAATTCATCATTACTGTAGTGTGACATCACTATAATTTCAAAGTATCTAATACATGTTTAGTTTACAGTGACATAGTATCACTACAGAATATCAGAGGGTGAACACACAAAATATCTGCAATATTTCTGATCTTGCTGAGATTCTTCCCATCAGCAGTAGACATCATATCAGTGCCAGACTCCGAGTCGATATGGATGTTACCATTCCCTGTTTGGTGGGTTTCCACCTACCTGGGGAGCTCCTATTAAGGAAGAAATAGTCGTGGCTGATGCGTCAGCTCTGCTGCTATTGTGGCGGGTAGGATCAAAGGAACAGATGAGCTCCAGGAAGCTCGCACACTGCGTATGACACAACTCAACGCGAAGACTCTTCAACTTAATGTAATGAACCACTAAAAATATACTAGTGTTGTAACAACTCCAGAAAAGAGTTAGTGTACACAAATCTAAAAATATTAGTCCTATTCTCTCACCACAGGATACCAATAACGTCAGCGGGAGCTCACTTAAAGATAGTGGGAAGTCTATGGGAGTTACTCACATCCTGCATGAGTCCATGTCTCCTTGAAATCCGTAGCCATTCCTTTAGGATCGCTAGTTGTTATTTACCAGGCTGTGTCATTCAACTTGTTTATGCCTTCCCATTCTCTTCTAACTTGTGCTTTTTGTTTAAGAAAAATAACCTGAGAGTGACATAAGTTTTAGCTAAAGCAAACTTAAAAGTTTAGGACCCCATGGAAATAAAGCCCTAGGAGTGATGACCTTTCCAGTTTCTCCCCAATACCCTTTTATCTCAAGGCAATGCTGTTATTCAACATATGTCCAAGACTGGTTTTCACTGCATTTTCTTCGTTTAGGGATATTCTCTTTTTTTCTTGAGAGGTGTCAAGAGCTTGGTCCTGAAGCAGCTGACCTCTAAGGGAATTTGGGTTTGAACTGGCATCTTCTGTCTTCTCTCTTTTAATAAATCCTCAGTGCTAAACGGCTGTATATAGAATATTGCCTTACTTGTCTGTGTATATTTCCTCTTACATTTCCCATGTTCAGGCACACAGTAACGTTTTTCCTCTACTTCACTTTCTGCAACCCCAGATGGCAAAGCTAGTTTCTGTTCTCAGTAGTGAAAACATGCTAGTTTGCTTTCTAGGTAAGAAGCAGTACATCAGAAGCTGGAAAATTAAATCATAAAACATATATCCTCCATTTGGCATGCCAGAAAATTCTAGCAACTGTAAAAGAACCATTATAGCTATATGTAATAGCTACCATGTCATAGTACCATTACTCCTGCTCAGAAATAAGTATGCTGTCTTTGCTTCACTCTGAGGGAGCACTTATACACAGAGGTTATTCTCTTGACTTCAGCAGAGTCACTTCTGGCTACCGCCAAGACACAACAGGGCACAGTTAGGACTTAATGGAACAGCACGAAGCCATTCAGTTAACGGTACATCATTTCATTAAGGAAAATAGTTCCCTTATAAATCATTTGCATGGACTTGGGAGTCCTACTGTTTTATGTTTCTTTGGCACTCTCCATTTCGAGGCAATCTGCATTGTCACACAATTGCATAAGCTTAAATTTGGGAGATATTCTTTTTCATTAGCTTTGGCTCAGTTTCTGCCCTCCAGTATTACTTGTGCAACTGTTGCTGAAGTCAGTAAAGTTACACTGCTGCATGAAATGAGATGGGTTTGTCACATGGTCAAGATACCAGCAATAGCCTTAATATTATAGTGTCTTTATTATACCTCATCAGTATGTCTACTGACTCAATCTGGCTATTACAAATATCATAGCAGTAGAATTTTCCTTGTATGATTTGCATATTGCCAGGACTTTCTATTTCAGATAAGGTTCAGATAGGTAATAAGCCTTCTGCTCAGTGTTTTCTATTGGTCTGAAATGATAAACTGTGAGTTAAAAATTGTATAATGCTGACAAAATTCCAGGCAACAATGAAAGAAGCTTTGTTTCCAGTGCTCTTCTCTCTTTATTTTAATGGAAAATTAAAACAAACAGTTCAAAAAAACACCTGAGAACTAGTCTCCCCCTGTGGACATGACTCAGGTAGCTGACTTACATTGAAATAAATGCCACAAATACCAGGTCTGCTACTCACCAACTTGCAATATGGCTGTGTCCTTCATCAGAGCAGCCATATGCTCAATTAAAACATGTAATTAAAACTGGTCACAACAGAGAAAGTATTATATGCCATCATAGCCCCTGAGAACAGGTAAACTCATTGAGACATGCCTAGCAGTAGGAGGTAGGAGGAGAAGGATGGTGGGACAGATTAATATGTCAGTGTGACAAGAAAAAATACCAGCCTCAGCAGACTATGTCAGTTTTTGCTTATTCAATGTGTATCCTGTGTTCTTCTGCCACTGTCAGACGGATAGTGCCAGGTTTCTGGGCTTTACTCCTGCAGAACTCTTCCACAGTTTATCAAACCTTTCAGCAAGATTCAGATTACATCCCTCCTCTGTCCTTCAACCACTGATTCCACAGTAACACTGGATTGCCTTTTTCTTTTGTTTTAATCTTTATTTTCTGTGAAGAATGCTTTGATTCCCAGAAACGTGCATCTTCTTGATCAGTTTTATCATAAGCACAGCAGAATGTGTATAAATATAGAAAGCCTGTTTATTTCAAGATATTTTTTCCATGCTGCATCCGGTCAATGGTTTAGATTGAATTTAGGGAGTTGAATGAAAACAGGGCTGGGTTCTGGATCAGCTGTAAAGGGTGGCGAAGGAGCAGTCTTCCCATTACTTGAATTGTCTGCTGCCTTTACGTAAATTAATAGCTATGTTCCAAACAGTAAGGAAGTTGTGAGTGTTTAGCAGCCAGTGGATTATTTTTAAACACACCATTCGAAACTTATTACCTCCTTTTTTAAAAAAAAAAAAATGTGTGCCTTACAGATCTTTCCACAATCACCCAAAGATTGAATTTGGGATTTTCAAATATATGTGCTATGATTTTCCTTAGGTGATTTTTTCCAGCTCACATGAACACTAGCTTTCTTGAAGAAACCAGGAGTATCTTTGGGGCCAAAGGGCCTTAATTGTACCTGTTCATCCTTGGGAACGTAATTTAGGTTTACTAAGGAAATAATTTATCATAAATAAGGTATATCAAGATGATCTATTTCTCGACTTACTGGTGTTTTGAGCAAAATTACATAGAGTTCACAACTCCAGGTGAAATGGAAAATGTCAGCAAAAACAAAAGTCACAAGCGAATTAGAATATGCTTTAACTCTTTCTTTAGCAGCTACCCTTAGGCACAGAAACAGAGGAAAGAACAGGAGCTGAGGCCTTTAATACCACCTGAAACATTGCGTATATTCCAGGATCAAACATGGATTTGAGGATGACACAACTTTCATCCTCACTCTGCTCTACAAGGGATCTACAGGGAGACAAAGCCTTGTGGTTTAGGCTTGTTTGGACAGGGCTGCCTCTTATATTGTTTTGGACTTTGATCAAGGAGGTCTGGGGTCTCCAAGCAAATTTTTCTCCCAAAAAAATTTCCAACCTGAGAAACTGCCAAGTGCTTCCTTCAAATTTCTAGATGTACAACTTGGGCAACTGTGAACTAAGCCTCCAGGTTCTCCCATTCGATCCATCAGATCAGTGCCAGCATCCCCAGATTCATCAATAGCTAAAAAACCCTTTCCGAAAGTCTGACTACAGTACATGTGTCTGATCGCCCCCCATTTCAGGTGTTCTTCAGTTCTTCAGTCAGAAGACTGGAGAACTATAGAAGGCCCAGAAGTTCCACCACACAAGCAGCATAGGCTAGAAGCCCTCAATCCAGAAAAAAAAACATGACTGAGGGGAGATATGGGAGAAGTCTCTAAATTCATAAATGGGAAGAGAGAGACAGCAATTAACCATTAGTCACTAAGCTTTACAACACGTGACAGGGCACAGAAAATTACATTAGCAGGTTGGAGGGGGGGAAAAGGTCTGTGTTTTATTGGGCATCATATAGTAAGTTTGCAGACCTTATTGCCATGGGACAGTGAAGAGAGTGATACTCAAATGGGTTCAAAGAGACACTGGACAAATTCACACCGGAAAACTGTATCAGTAGGACATGACTGTCCATACTGAACATTCAGCTCAGGAAGTCCCTGAAGAGCTCCCAAAATGGGAGGCCAAACAAGGAAATGAATAAAGTTGCACATCCTCAGTTTTATACGCTCCCATAAACATCTGCTGCTGGCTGCTGCTGGAAACAGAAGACGTACTAGGTGGCCATTTGGTCTTCTCTACTGCATTCCACCTCCTCCTCCTTTTCTTGTGGCATATTCTCCATCTTTAAAAGGATCATCTTTAAAACTTGTAAAAGGCATGTGATGTATTATTCTTTTCTTAAAAACATCATAAAGGATGTATGGATCTGGGTAAATTAAGACACACTTCTTTGTCACACTCTGCTGCTCTTTCCTCTTTGGTGGCTAGTGTTCCTTGTGTATTACACCAGTGCCTTCTCAAGATTTCAGGTCACCCCAGTTTTACATTTACCTTTGAGTCTTGCAATGAGATTCTTGCAGCCTTAACATGATCCTTCCCTAAAGGCGTATGCCTCTTCTGTCTTCATCCTCTCCCTAAGATTTCCTTCTCTGCAGGTTCTTCTGAGGTTTACATGCTGACTTGAACACCTGACTCCTCCTCCCTCCTGGGAGGCATTCGCTTTCTTGACACCTTGTTCTCAACAGGGAAGTTCCAGAAGAATTGCTCTAACCAGGGAGCCGTTGCTCCTTCGTTCTTCCTGAGCCTGGTACAACCCAAACACAGGCACCCATTAATGCTGAGTCTGCTCCTCGGCAGAGGCACTAGTGGCAATCACTCCTCCCTTAACCTACAGAGTCTTATCTTAGCCTAGCAAAAGTTTATCATAACACTTAAAGATAAAAGCAGTTTGAAACCAAACAATATATATCTGATTCCATACAAAATTTAAAATATAATCATGATCATAGAAACCTAAATCTTGCCCCTATTTGCAGCAGCAATATGTTGTATTTGGGCACAAGCAGTTGCTATGGGTCCTGATCCAACTCCCACAACAGTCAGTGGGAGCCTTTAAATTCACTTCAGTGGAAGTGAAGCCTCAGGACTTGGTTATTTTGTGAACATTGACATATGCTATAAAAATAATGCTTTAGTTTTTAATATAAAACCAAGCAATGTCTGTGGCAGACTGATTCTTGAACAGGGGTCCTTAGTGCTACCGTATTAAAAAAAATAAGTGCAACTCATTGCAAATCTGTTTGTTATTCCTAGTATAAAAATAGATCAGTCCGACCAATGGGATTAACCGCTCCATTATTTCTTGGCTGGTTTCTTTATTGTTGTTGTTGTTTTTAAATAGTTTTCCTGTTCTGTTGTTACAGATGAATTCTGGTAAATATTTATTCTCTACACTGGCCATAAACATATTCCTTTCCTGGTGGGGCACTGCACAACTCCAGATGTGCAGAACTGAACCTTTTCAAAAACAAAGGGGGCCCCAAATGTAGCCACACAACAGACAGAGGGCAAAAGGCTTGTTGCATCTTTAAGAAGTTACTGCATGTGGCTTTGCTGAATGCAGCCGTCTCAGATCTCAGGGATGTTTGACTTGGCCACAGCTGAAAAGAGTCAGGATGAAGAATTACAGACAGGAAAAGGGTAAAATCTTGCCTCTCAAAAAGTCTTGATTAAGTTTAAGTGCATTTGTCCTTACAACTACTAAGATCGAACTCTGAGCTGTAACTGCCACAGTTCACGCCCAGGTCTCTTACTGTCCTTTGCAGGGGCAGTGGGAGTGTGCCATGAGTGCCTTCCAGGCAGGGAGCTCTCCCAACCCTTGGTCCTTGACATCAGGGCAACCCACTGAGTTTGAGCTGGAGGGACCCAGGGCACAGGGCAGAAGCTGTGAGCAACCTGGGGTGGGCAGGGCAGAAGCTGTGAGCATCCTGGGGTGGGCAGGGCAGAAGCTGTGAGCATCCTGGGGCAGGCATGGCAAGGAACTGGCATCACCCCTGGGGTGTGACACCAGCCTTTCCTGCAGCAGCCCTGGGCAGGTGCAGCCAGTGTGCCCACACCGACTCCCTGCAGACGTGACTTGTGTCATTAGCCTTGCCACCAGATCTGATGCCCCAAACTGCTTCACCCTCCCTCCTCTCCCCATCTACTGCTGTCCATCTGAGAGTCTGCCTTCTTTCCTGGCTAGGGCCATTCCTGCTTGTTACAGCTCTTCTCCCTTCAGCAGTCCCAATTCTGCCACAGTGGGTAAGATCACTTGTCCGGCAGAGCTTGTTGGCTGTAAGAACAGCAGTCGAAGGAGCAAGAGCTATGTTACCCAAGCAAGTCACCCCACACAGTACCCAGCCATGTGCTGGTGACACAGCATGTGAAAAAGTACAGTATCACTGGGGTACCAACAACTGCATTTTCATCAGCTCACCTGGCTTCTCTTACCTTGATGATGTACCTGGTCTTCTCGAAGTGAAAGGGACCAGCGTCCTACCGAAGAAATGTGTGCTAAGTTACATGCACCCAACAATGAGAGGGTTCAAACTGAAATTAAAATTCACTGAATTGAAATTCACTGAAGAAGATAAATTCTTGCTTTGCGTTTTTATGACAAATGAGTGGTGCATTGACCCCTTGCAGCCAGAACAGGCTTCCAGAACCTTTCGAATGCCTTGAAAATAACTACCAGTAGAATTTGAGTAGCAGCAGCTCACAGCTAGTATCAGCTAATGGAGGTCAGGCCTGAGATGTAGGCACCTGCCACTTCCAGAACTGGCTAAGCAGGACTGGCCTCACTCCACTGGCCTCAAAGTGAAGGTCTTAATCCCTCATGACTGTCCCCTGCAAAACACAGGGACCTAAGGAGGCAATCAAGAGAGATATGTAAAGAAGCATTTGTTCTTGACACAACTAAGCATACTAACGAGAATTAAAAATAAAAAAAAAATCTCTGCCTTCACTATTAATACACATGACTTGGTTACAGAAACCTTTTATATTTTGCCTAAAAAGGGAAGCAAGGTCTGTGCCTTCTCTCAGTAGTATTTCTCCATGGTTTTGCATGCCTTGGAAAACAGCAAAAGCCAGGTAGAGTCACACACACACCAGGCAAATATGATACAACTGTTTGTTATACAAACAAAGTGGCAGAGAGATGACTTTCTAAACATACCTAAGTTACTGTTTCCTAGTGCACATACCCTTTGAAGCAGGAAACAGACTTCCAGAACATGAAAGCAAGATTTGCTTGCTTATCTCATTGTATTCCACTTATCTCATTGTATTCTAATGTGATTTGAAGTAAACAAAAGAAAACTATGGGGTTTGTTATCTTAATTATTCTGTACAGCGAACACAGAGCAGGATCACACTGTGTGATTAAACATAACTCTTACCGGCTTGCAAATTATTAACATAATTCCAGAAATTGCACATAATTCAGGAAATACTTTTCCCAACGGCCTGACTGAGGACAGCTTTGTTCAGACCTATGTCGCAAAACGGGATAAGAGATCCACAGATAATAATTACCTGGTATTTGGATGCTGTCTGACACTTCTGCACGTATTTTCTGCATATCTCTTAGCTGAGAGTTTTGGAACTGCTCTGGCTATATAAATAGTTGTATTTTATGATATACAGTGAAATTAGGGTTCAGTGTAAAGCATGTGGAAGTCCTGCAAGTCTGGATTTGTCCTATGTACGTACTCTCTCTAGTGCTTTTTAGAGAAGCTAGCAATGAAATGCTGTGATGCTCACTGAATAACTGTAGTTTAGGAGGAGAACAGTTTGTGCCTTGTCAGTCTGGACTGTTTTATGGTATTTTGTTCACAGGTATTGAGAGTTGCAGCCTTTCAAGTATTAATTATAGGTCAACTAGACCTAAACAGAAAAAAGCTGGGTAATTATTTGATTTTTTTAAATGTGAGAAAATTCAAATTAAGCTGAGAAAGGCTGTAAAGGAAAGATTAAATTCTGCCAGTTCCAGTCCTAGAAATAATCCCCTGTAAATATTCCAAATTAATCACGAGTTAAATTTTACTTGCAGACACTTTCCACAGATGTGTTCCCACCCTTCCGGTATTTTTCTTTTTAAATATAATTTCCACTAAAAAGGCTAAAACACATTTGGCTTTTCTGATCACAGGTACATGATGGCATGATGCATTTTGATGATGTATTTTCAATATTCATGACCAACAGTCCCACCCTCTAGGCTGTAACTCCCTTTGATTTCAGGTGAGATTCTTGCCTAATGATCAAGCCGTGGGGTGTTTGGCTCATCAGTTGCAGTGTAATCAGCTAAGAAAAATTTAAATTGATAAAAAGCAGGAATAATGGCACAGATGCTGGCATAACAAATACATTTCAGTGTGTATGTGTAAGAAGAATTGCTCCCTCAAAAAAAACAAACAGAAAGGCAATTACTGTTATGTATGCTACTGTGTCATGCAGGCACAAGAAAGAAGAAGACTCAAGGAGGGATTCAGACAATGATGTCAAATGTCAAACCAGCCCAGCAACTGTTTCAAGTTGCTGAAAGCAAATTTCCAACATTCTACAGGACTGAGTCCTCAAAGAATTTGTGTCTGTGCAGGAAGCCCTACAGATCTAGCACAGAGTTTTGAAATCAGCTCTCTGTACCTGGACATCTGCAGCCAGCTAAAGGCACTCCAGCGATGTCAGGCCGATGCCACATGGGCTTAAGATAGGCCAGTAGGGAGGCCACTGTAGCGGTGGTTCACAGATAACGGACCACTTATGATACCAATTTGAGTTGTAGACGGAGTTGAGAAGATCCAAAAATGGGACTATGTGAAACAACTATGTAATATTTCCAAGGTCTGATGAGAAAGGAGCACCATGGCATGAAATAATTTTGCAAGATGCCATTAACTCATCCAAGTAGCTGAAGTCCCCTTCTTTGGGCAAAGCACCCCATGACTGAATATCTAGGCTTAACTAGTGTGAACCAGTGAACCTCATCCTAGTACAGAAATTACGTCTTAAATTTGAGCAAGATTTCTCAGCAAAGTCATTTTAGATGGCTTCCAAATTCAAGTGGAAGACCTAGAGGAGAGGTCTTTCCAGGAGATGGAAACAAGCAATCTTAATGAAGCCAGATGGCAATACATATCGCTTCCTTTCTGTTACAGAAATCTTACACAGCATCAGAGACTGGTTCTCACTTTTGTAATAAAATGTTTTCTGTTCAAATGCTGTACAAAACCCATCCAGTCTCTGAGGCTGTTTTAAAGTGGCTTTTAGCCACCAAAGCTCCTGGTGTTTCTTTAGAGCATTTTCATTTTCTGAACAGCATAAATGATGTCACTTATCGATTGCCAAACCTATTTCATAATTTCAATAACCTCCAGGGGACTGATTAAATCTGAAATACTTTGGCCTATTTTAAGGGAAGTCTAATCGTGTTTTTAAGTCAGCCTTGGAACACATGATTCTTTATTAACCTAATAAGCCTCCATTATCCCATTCCCAAAGTTCTATTGAAGCCCTGTATTTAGTGTAAAGTACCGTGCACTGGTTAATTAGAGCATATTATCTTGGATGAAAATGCTGAATCTTATTCTACAGAGTCAGTGCTTGGAGAATTTGTTAATACGCTGCGTGTACCCAGATTGGTTCTTATCTGAGCCTTGGCATGTGTTAGCAGTGCAATTACCTACTTGCAATTGCTGCCTGCTACTTGGCAAAGGGGAATGCTGAACAGAGGGTTATTTCACTAAAGATAGAAAGTGACTCATTTTGATTACTCAGTCATGTCCTCTCCTACTTATGCATGCACAATGGGAAAGTCTGATGGTACCAGAGCAAAGAGAAGCAGCATGTGTTCAAGTCACTTCTCTTATTCACCATTTAGTTGTAGCAAAACTAAAAAGCCAATAATTATAATATAACAAGAGCATGTAATAAGACATTTCACCTTTGCACATTTAGAATGTGAATCTGAATTTAAAGGGAAATGACAAGTTAAATATGGCAAGTAAAGGATGTAGATAATTTCATTTTTCTTTACCACAGTTTCCAGTCAGCTTGGCTTTTTGGCATTTGTCTTTCTGTTAGTGTTGCAAAAAGGAGAAGTGTTTTTGTGCAAAGAGCATCCTGCTTTGAATTAGTATAATACATTTTGCATTAAAAGTGCATTATAAAATACACTTTTCCTAATGTAGTCTAGGAAGACTGAATAGACAGCGTATGTCTGTTAACATTTGTAAAGCCGCCTGCTGGCTTGGTAGCTCCCATCCCATATTTACTGGCCCAGGCCTATGGAAGTCTGCTGAGACTCACAGACCTTCAAAAGCACCCCTTACAGATATATTCCATTATTTCAAAAGATTCTTCTTTAAACTGTCAACAACTGTGTCCCTACTGTTGTTTTCCTACTGAAAAAAAAGTATTATTAAATTCAAAATCTTGCAGCACTAAAACCTGTATCACTAAAAAGTCAGAAGTATACTGTTTGCCTCTACAATATCCTATTCTGATTGTCATTCATTAAAAGTTAGGCATTTTTTATGTTAATTTAGTAATGCTCCCTTAATCTAATGCAACCTTATTTCAAAAATCAGAAAACTGTTTCAATTATATGTTTCATTTCATCCCTGTAAGGTTTAGACTAATGGTGTCATTTAAAATGCATGCATATTTGTGGTTATACATCTGACAAACTTCTGACAATGGCACATTAACTTAGCGGCAACATTTAAAATGAATGTTGAGACAACACATATCGTGCCCTCCTATGACATGGCATACACAGTAGATGTTTTAACCTTGAAAAGAGAATAATAGACCTCCATGTACTTCATCATTTTGAAATAAAATAGTCTATTTCAGCTCTCGTGACATCAGTAGTAGTACATCAAGTAAAAGAGTAACAGTTTCAAAACCATAAAGTAAAAACCTTCAGCTGATTTTCTAGAACTTTCTGAAATGAAACACTTTCTTAAAAAAATGCATCAGCTCTGAGTTACTGGAAAAGCTCCCTCAGTTAGCGACTACACTAAAGCTATACACTTCTTGACCTTTCTCCAGTTGGCTGGGGCTATCCCCAAAACCTTCTACAGTGAGGTTCATGCCTCCCACTTCTGAGACCGCTTTGCTCACTGAGATCTGACTCCCGAGTCATTTCATGGGACTTTTGTCCCTGCCCCTTGCAAAAAAAGGTATGATTTCTCTCTTAACTCTTGCCTCCCATCAGACTTCCCACTCTGATCGGTGTTCAAGATGAGGAATAAAAACTGATCGAGCAGCTTCCAAACCAGGGAGTACAAATGAGGTTTGGAACGAGGACTAAGGGTTGAAGGCAGCTCCACTGCGAGTGCTGAGGGTGACAGTCAGGCTGCGGTGATGAAGTCTGAGGACCTGTGCCTACAACACGTACGCAGCACACCTTTGCTAACGCAGATTGCTTTGGGCACAGAGCACTGGAGCATGCTCACAACAGCGGTGCAGCCCGCATAGCACAGGGGACCGTGACACGCAACCGCAACCGGAGAGGCAGTGCTGAAGGGCAGGAGGCAGAAATGACCCTGGCAGCTAGCTGCCACCACC
Source organism: Microhierax caerulescens (assembly GCA_035590215.1). Classification (NCBI taxonomy): domain Eukaryota; kingdom Metazoa; phylum Chordata; class Aves; order Falconiformes; family Falconidae; genus Microhierax; species Microhierax caerulescens. The sequence continues at coordinate 12,440,457 of JAVJGJ010000057.1, forward strand.
AGAGCACATGGGCTGAGAAGCTTTGGGCAGAAAGAAGAACTTAAGACACTATTAGTAAAACAATAATCAGAAAAGCTTGACATTTTCTTATTTCAATTGAAAAGAGTCTTATTTTAGGGAACAAAAATTGTTGACCAAACAATGTCCACATTGTTACATTTATCATTAAACAAAACCTCTGCTCACTGTTTCAATGAGACTATAAATGTACATGACTTTAAAATTCCTTTTAGTACTTTATCTAAAAGCTAGTTCTCAGCAGAAAAGTGTAACGGTTCTTTGCAAATGAGAATATTAAAGCATGATTTCAATAAAAGGGATGCATAAAATTCTGTCCAAATGGATGCATTTGAACCTTTCAGAATGAAAATAACTTCAATAATTCTATTTTTTTTCCCACAAAATGATTTCCCCATTTTTCAGCCATCTCTAATTATAACAATAACTTGCAGGTGTTTCCTGTTAAGTTGGTAATAACTGTGTCCTGGGATAATAAAACACTTGGGTTTGGCCCATTTATCATATTTAAATTATAACTTAAAGGTGCATCCTGTTTACAAGGTAATAATTATATATGGGACTAAACAAACTCCTCTGGAGCCAGTCCAGTCCATTGTGTTATGTTAGACTGGACCATGGGCTTCAAGAAACCTTAGATGGGTAATGCCATAGATAGTAAAAGTTGACTCTCCCCTCTTCACAAAAAAAAAAAGGAAAAAAAAAAAACCAACCAAAAAAGAAAAGAAAAAAAGGTTGGTATTTTGCCTATATTAGGAAATGAACCCTGAATAACTAAACAGCCTCCAAAATGAATGGTCAAATGATCTTAAAACCTTAGCTGATGGCCAGGCGACTCAGTCAAAACACACCCATCCAAATTCTTTAGGGTGGACGTCAGCACGAGATGTAAAGTGCGGGTGCGCACCCCTTGTTCTGCCTCCATGTCACTCCAGAGGGTCTCGGTGCCCCTCTTTGAACACGGTCCCTGGCTGCGAGGCAGGAACATGACAGCCCTGCTCGAAGGCTGCTGAACGCGGCCTGCCATAGTCCTCCTTGCTCTGTGCAGTGGCTGGGATTTTAAAATGCGTCGGTTTATGTCATGACCCAAAACCTAGATGGTTTAAAAAACAAAAAACCTGGGGAAGGAGGTCAGCTATCAAACTCGCAAGTCCTCCGTTAGACAACCACGTTACGACAAGATTTGATTTTTCATGCGAAGCCCTACCCCTTGCCCCAGTTCCTGACACTGATGTGGCCCAAAGCTCCAGCTCCTTCCCCAGCACCAGCTCCCTTCGGCCGGCCCGTGCTTTCCACCTCAGTTGCTTCACAGCCTGCAGGACTTTGTGCAGTGGGACAACAGTCATTCCTTTGTCGAGGTCAGGACTTAGGGGGCTGGGGAAGGAATTTGGCTTGTCCTATGTACATAGGAAAGTAACAACTTCAGCATGAAGCACAGAGGCACTAGCATTAAAAAAAAAGAAAAAAAAAAAAAACACTAGAAAAATAAACTCCAAAGTGACCAGTGCATTCACTTGCATTGTAGCTTTGCTTCAGTGTTTCACTGTTATTTCTTAAGAGCAAAATAAGCCCAAAACTTTTTTTTTTTTCTCTACATACTGCACAGTATGAGTAATTCAAGAAGAGAATAAAGGCTGGCATTGTATAGCACACTTTCTCATGCGCACACAAACCTCCTTCCAGCTTACTGAAGGAATCAAAGGGTGGAGGGAGTGTCTCCAGCGTTTCATGTAAATGACGTCTTTTTTTCTCCAGTTTTAATGCCACCATAAACTCAGTGTGATGAAGCATTGATGAATAATGAGCCCATGACACATCGTACTTTTAGAACAGCTCATATATTTGGCATATGCCAGGCCCCATTTGTGTCAATTTGCTCCCCCCCCCCCCCCCAGGCATAGATTTGTAAACATTTTCACCATAAATAAGAAATGTAGTTTTATTTTCACTCCTTGGGGAAGCCACACTGAGCAGCTGTGCAGCTCGCACCGGTTGCCCTCTCTCTTTAGGATGCTGTGCGGCAGTGAGGTTAGCTCTCACCAGCCGAGCAGGCATCACGAGCTTGCAGACGCCGCTGCTCTGCCCAGCCAGCAGCCACCCTCCTTCAGGAGCTGCTGGTGGGGCTGATGCCTTCGCTCTGACCTCATCTCACCAAGCATGTAACCATCACCTTCCCTGAAGCAGAGTCATGATGGCAGAGTGGAGAAATCGAGATGCCCTTGTGAAAAAATGCAGCTTCTTATGTATTAAATGACTTGGAGAAAGTTGGTGGGTTAACTTGCATTTTGTTGAGAAGAATGCCCTTTTTCAGCACAGCGTTGTCCTGGGTCTCTTGGTAACAACTGAACCCATAACTTCTGCATTTAAAACCACCTAGGAAAGAAGCAGTAGATAAGTCATGTCACCAAGTGCGACCTGGCTGGCAGAGGGGGACGGGGAGCTACACTGTCATGTGGGAAATGACAAGCCAGGGTTGTGGATGTCCTGCAGAGGGGTGTTCCCATTCACATCTGCCAGCCCCACCCCTGCTGCGAGGTTTGTCACTTGAGGTGATTTCAGTGCTCCCTGACAAAAGGGAAGATCAGAGGTGATGTCCTGGCACAGAGGTACTGGAGACCTTGGTCTTAGCTTCTAGGCTGGCCTCCTAAGGGTTTGTGTTCAGCTGGCAGTGTAGATTTCACCGAATGAGACACCCCAAATGGGGAGGTAGAAGAAAACTGAACAGTGCTAGAGGCGCAGTATGGGCAATACGTTTTCCCAGGAGGCTGGACACAGTCAGCAGTTTTCTAGTTTGGCAAAAAGCCCATCATGTAGGTGAAAAGGCCTGCTTGCTTATTCTCCAGTGGAAGGGTACCAGCAGCATGGAGTTTTGTCTTGTAGAAGTCATCTGTGGTGCCTAGCCCAGTGCATGAAGTTTTCTTTAGTTTCTCATTTGCCTTTATCACTTTGCCTATGTTGAGATAATGGGCAATATTTTTTAAAAAACTTTATTTTTTCCAATAAATGCTTATAAGTTCTTGAATATGAGAAAGGACTTCTCCCTGCTCTCCAGAAAGGTCCTTAATTTCTGTAACTGAAGCCGTCAAAGCAACACAAGGAAACAGGGCATAAGGAAACTACTTGAATCTTCATTGCTTTGAAAAAACATGTAAACATAACGGTTTAAAATCAAACCGCTTTCCCCACGTCGTTGTGAAGAATCCTGCAATGCTTTCCACAAGGATTTTTAAGCTGAAAGAGGTAGCATCATCTATCCAGGCTGTCAAGAAGATCATAAAGAAACCTGGGTACTGCTGACAAACCATGGATGTTCCCTTCATTTCCAGAGTTATCAGCGAGCCACATTTTGGCCCACACGTGACACTCGCACAAATTAATGTGATTTCTCAATTACATTGCGCTTATTTCCCTGGGTGACAATCTCTCTGTGGGCAAGATAAGCCCCAGCTATGCAGCACACGTTTCACGGCACTCGTGCTGGGAGCCGGTCAGCTCTGCTCTGGTCAGGGTTTTGGGTCATGTGCAATTCAGAAACCAGGATGAATCAATCCACTTTATCTCCTCAATAAAGCCATTACCAGCAGTTTTCTCCGTTTTGTAACAAAGATCCAGAAGGTAAACGAGCCAGTTTCTGATGTCAGAATTGTCTCTTTCATCCCCTTTTTCTTCAGGCAGGTTACATCGAGGATTTGAAATAAGGAACTAAATGAAATTGGCTTTTCCTAGCAAAAATGTAGCAGTGCTATGGAAACCACTTTGATTGAAATTAATTCCTCTGGGAATTAATTTCTTCTGGCAGAAATAACAGTTCCTATAATTTTTATCAGTCTTTTCACACCAATAATTTATATTTTAAAACTTATTCAACACTGAGGTTGTGTCTGAGGCTAATTATTTGCATCTAGAAACAGATAAAGCTAAAAGCATGCTGATAATCTGCTCCTAATCTCTCTGTACCAACCTCCTTTGGCCCCATACAAATCTTCTGGTCAATGATAAATTTGGCAGCTTTGTTTTTAGTATTGGCTCAAACTCAGCTGATCTGAATGCTCTTTTCAAAAAAAAACCAAAAACAACTCCTCCTTTACAAAATACACGGTCACTATTCACTCCAGGCTGCAACTGGTTAGGCTGAAAAAGGGTTAAAACCCAGTTTTGCACGAGCTCATTGAGCGCTCCCATTTTATTTGCCTCCTTGATTTTATGTCAGACACATGCCCGTGCTGAAACTACAATACAGTCAGTGTCTGGATCTCTGACAAAGATTAGGCTTTCATTCCTGTTATTTGTGCTCCTCCTCAGAGATTTTTAGTGATTTTTAGCAGAGAAAAGTAACAGTTGTGGCTTGGGAGTGCTTCAGAACGACCCAGCATTTACCATCATGAAGCCTTTTGAGGGATATTTTGGGATTCAGGTTCTTGCTGTTACTCCACAGGGATCTACATCTGTTCAGACAGGTTTCCAGTGACTGGCACAGGAAATATAATAATCTGTAATAATAATGAGCAAAATTCTACATTCACCCCAGAGACTGTGGCTTGACACTTTCAGAGAAGCAGCAATCAAGTAGAAGCATTCATTTGATCACATCAGCCAGAGCATGTAAGATTTCAGCTCAGCATGGTGACAGGATGGTGACACCATTCCATGTCACCTGCAAACTCTGCCATAGGACTTGTCTTTATTCAGCATGGACCTTAAGCTTTATCTGGATCTGAATCCAGACTAGAGGAGTTATTGCTCCACCTTTTTTCTTAAAAGCTTTTTTTCAAGTCTTAAAGAGCAAGCAAAGAGGTATGTATCTCCTCCTGTGCTCCACCTCTGCAGCCGGACTTGCCCTGAACAGCTTAAATAAGGGGAACCTTGAACTTCATTTCATGTGTGGTATGTTATCACTAGACATTGAAGTAACAGCTTTTTCACCTCTGAGTATCCTTGTCTTTAGTCTTTAGCCATCATCATCTGCTAGACAATATTTTACTTATTTTATTTAATATTTTACAAAAATTTAATGTTTTTCTCTTATAAAAGTGTCTATTAAAAGTCACTGTTTGCCAATGGCTACCTAACATTCTACACAGCATCACACACAACCTACTTTTCCTCATATTAGCAGTTTGGCAAGGAAACACATGAGATGGTTGATAATCAATCAATTTATAGGGGTGGCAGAAGTAGCCTCAGAACTTACCGTTAGGTCTGATTTACAATGTGAACTTAAAATTTTCCCAGAAGATTAAGGAATTCACACACATGGTAAACTTGTCATCATTTGCATAAAGATTTGAAGATGAATTAGTAACTGTCTGATCCAAAGTCCACTGAAACCAATAAAGGCCATAAAGAACCAAAGACAATAAAGATACAAAAGAGTACTGACAGCTGAGATACTATTTTCCTTTTTTTTTCTTCCATAAAACAGTTCAATCAACTCTTTCATTTATGCCCCACAGCATACAAATAAACATTCTGATACATTTTTTCTGTCTTTGCAAAAACAGTTTAACAGAATAACATCAAATCATCAGTATCAATCAATCCATTAATTTCAACTGAGTTATGTAAGGGATTATATTTGTACTCAAAGACTTGGTAATCTGAGACTGCAAAACAGTACCCTGTTACCAAATCACAGCTGCAGAGGGAGAGACTGGGTTTCTGATGGGCAAAGTAAGAATTAGCACATTTTAACTGTTCAACATATTATGAACTTACTTGAATTTAACGTACTTATACTGCCTCTACACAAGCCGTAAAGTACTCTGACAGCAACTATATGTGCAACTCAGACAAGATCATCACACAGCCACCAGCACATGAAAGCAAGTAGTATTTAACCAACAGGAGGTACAGTACCCCCCCCCACCCCCACCCCACCCCTTCTTCCCCTCACGTCTGATTCCAGTTCTTCTGTCCAGAAATCTTGCTCAGCTGAAAAAAATGGGTTTGGCTGTTGGTCTGGGACAAGATTTTAAGTCTTACAGCCAAGCCAGAGCTACTGCTATGGCCCATACAGGGGCACCTACAAACCCCAGAGTAGTCTAGCCATACATTTGCAAATCACTGGTGCAGTGCATGCACAAGGTAAAGTCACTGCATAAGTCACGCATGCTTACATCTCTCTAGGAAATCCCAGAGGGAGATATGAGAGTCCTGCCCCCAACCCTGTCCAAAACGCCTTGATTTTAGCTCTCCTCCAAAGCCTAACAAATAGATGGCCTTTGTCTGATGCCCTGGAGGGCAAATGCAAGCTAATAAAAACTTGAGTCCACACAGATAACATATAATTGTAACTGGTTTTTAGGTAATGGTCTTCCAGGCTATCTCATTATTCCCTTTGAACAGGCTTTGAATTACGCTTTTTCAATTTTAGATAAAAGTGAACCAGTGGGTTTGCAGCATTAGCAAACTAAGTTAGACTGAATAGTTAGAATTAATGGTCGCTTTGATTTCATCATTCCTCTTTAACCTTGAAACCAGCAGTCAGGCAGCAAAATTATTTTTGCCCTCCTCATGTTTTCTTTTTCCAGTCGTCTTTCTCCATTCTGCTCTCTCAGCCACTTGCTCCCAGTTTGTCCCTGAATGACTAGTTATACCAGGCTTTGACCATGCTGCATTCTCTTGACTTCCAATTCATGGGTGCTCTCTAGAGCATCTGCCCCTGGATCTACAGTATTTTCAGTATTTAAGTGTGAGTACTTGTAATCAGGATGAAGTAAAAATATTTCTGTTGGTGGTGACACAACCAAACAGTTGTTCTGCCTGTACTTTTTTTTCGTCTTGTTCCGAATCCCTTTAAATGGCCATTAGTGAAACTGCTCTGTTGTGGAGCCTGAATGAATCATGACAATCTTCATTTACCTGCTCAAGGCAAGAACACTCACTTGCCAACTTGCTTCTGTTCCAGTGGCTTACACGAAGCAGAAGCAGCCTCCGAGGAACTCTCACCCACATTATCCCTGACCCTCCAGCAGATATGGCACCCCAAGCAAGCCTTGATCAGCCGTTCCCAGCCAATGGGCCCCTGGCAGTCCTGAACTGAACTTAGTTAGCCTCACATAAAACTAATGAATCTGAAAGTCCTTGGTTAATATGGCTATCGAGCGCAGCTGTAGATCATGCACCCAGCCTCACCAAGCAGTTGGAAAACCACTGGCCTACAACAGCAGAATACCTAAGTTTCTACCTGTAGAAGTCACAGGTCTTCTGGCAGAGGGGGAGGACCACACATTGCAGCTCCACCAGACCTACACAGGCAACTTAAATGAGCAAGCAGTGTGATACCAGCATTACTGCAGATAAAATATATGCAATAGATACATAGGTGATAGGTGCAACAGTCTGAATTATACGAGTATAGTATAGAGAGTAGATGTGTCTTTTCATTCATTCATTGTATAGTTCACACAAGCTAGTTCACCTCTCAGTCCTCTCTCTGCTTTGGACTAAAGAAGACACACGAAGTTCCCACAACAGCAACATATGGTCCCAATGCTATCTGTTGCAAGGGCCCCACAACCCCTCTGCTTCTCTGTGAATCTCATGCATTCTTCAGAAATGTGGGAGGAATATAGTTCACCAGGGCAACTCATATTTTGTATCAGATGAACTGTCACATAGGATCTGCGGCCAGGCTCCTTGTCCAAGAGTATTGTGTCAGACCACTGCGCACCAGAGTGCCATGGAACAACCTCAGCCTGGTACCCACCTCTAGGATGCTTTTACAGGCCATCCTTGTGCCAAGTGCTGGAAAGCAGCTGCAGAGACTTGTGGGGCTCATGCCTAACCTGCGGCTATATTTGCTGGCTGCACAAGCTGGTGGACCAGCACGTCACTCATCTGTGTTACCGGTCTGATCTTGGAGAGAAAGACCCAGCAGCTGGAAGAGCCCTCTCCAAGCTGTGCTCTCCTGCCAGAGGAAGAGTGCCTGTCCTCTCAGGCTTGATTCATTGGCCTTCCTTTAGCCTGGCTGTCTTTGCTGAGAGAAAGAGAACTGCTGTTGGACAGGCGAGGCAAATCCAAGGCTCACACAGCCCCAGCCTGTCATTCAGTGAGGGCAGGTGGGATGTGTAGCCAGCCCTTGTGTAGATGATAAGCAGAAAAAAATACAAATGGTAAAAGGCACGTCTAAGGGAATTCAAAGCCTACCCAAAGGCTCAGGTGCAGGAAAGGTGAAACCAGCGTGGCTTTGTTCTTCTCACTAGCACTGTTTTTCCTCCCCACTGTTTATGATTATTTACTAACTTCCATCACCTAGGGGAGAATTTGGGGCAATAATCAGTGACCCCTGAAAGAGCTGAAATCTTGGGGCTGTTTATCAGATTTCAGCTTGGCTTCCCTTTGCTCCTCTTTTTATTTTTCCTTCCCGATATTTATTTGAGAAGTGTTTTGGCAGGATTTACAATCCACAAAGCCCTACTGACTTGGAGAGAAAAAAAAAAATCTCAGGTGCTACTTAAGAAATTCCTCATTTCTAAACCTCAGTGGATTAAAGTTTCTGCCTTAATGGTCTGTGTGAGTGCTTTTGTGTAAAACTTTGAATAACTTTATTGATTACATTCTGTATAGTACAAGTCCCTGGACCCTTATGCTTGTTTTCCTTTTCTAAAAAGCTTCTGTAAAGACATACAGTACCAGAATGGATTAGTGCATTAGCCCTTGCCTTTGCAGACTTACTTGCGATCCAGACAGGATTTGGATGAAGAGCCTTACCAGGCAGGATCATGCTTCTCAATGGAAAATATTTCCATACTGAAAAATGGAAAACATAACATTTGGCACAATTCCACCTATTTGATAGCCTTTTCTGTGCTGAGGCACAGGGATGGCTACAGAAACAGCACCACCAGTCAGCACTGAGATGCTTCAACAGAGCTGTCTCAGAACTAGGAGAGTTTTCATAAGGAGCTTTCTCAGAAGAGAAAAGAAAGCACTTTGGTAAAGCTGAATGGGAGACTCCAGCTGCAATAACAGAAGTTACAGGTGAAAAATGAAGTTTATTGGAAGAATGCTTGGGTCTGACTGAAACACCAGCACAGAGCCCACAATTCCTCTGACAGTGTCTCCATAACTATTTTCTTCCTGATATCTCCCGACACAAGGCTCCTTCACATAAGTAAATAGATGAGGATGGGAATGCAAGTTTTAGTTTTAAAATAAACTACAGGACCTTCACTCTGTTTTTAGAAAGGAAACAGATTTTCTGTCTAAAACCAGACTCTCCACCCTCTCTTTCTACCCTCCCTTGTCCTTTCCACCTGTTTAGATGTTTTCACAGTGGGATAACACATTCATTCCCTCCAGACCAGGGCTCAGCTGTTAGGAATGGAAAATAAAACCGAAGTTTGCAGAGTATTTTTAGCCCAGAGAAAATAAAGCGGTTGCAAATGCCATACACCCACCAGCTCCTCTGGCTTCTGGAGATCTGTGCCCAGAAAGAAAGGAAACCGCAAGACCAGGCTGAACCCATTGATTTGATATCGATGCCAAGTATTCTGGAGTGACTCACCCAACAATCCCACCCTTCTTTTTCTGTCTGTTTAAAGGTGGCCTCCCCAGAAGTCACATCATCTGGTCTTTCCTATTTTTGTGGCACTGGTCCTTTCACTACCATATATGCACTTAGCTGGCCTCAGCCCATTACCCTCATCCCTTTGTACGAGATAATCTGTTGATGACTGGCTAATCAGCAGGTTGCAGATGGGTCTCCTGTTTCCCTCAGATCTCACAGATCTCAAGGGACTGGCCTGAGAAGAGACAGTGCATAAAGGGATACAACACTAAACAGATGACACATATTTTAGATCCACCTAATAGCTGCTCCTGGTTTCCAGACTCCCCAAATGCCATTTGTTTTTAACAAATGGCCACACAAGCTGTGGAGATGATATTTTTTAAATGCCTTTGAAAGGGCTGACTTGCCTCCAATGGCATTTGCAACATGTGTGCCCCTGACAGTAGTCCTCTGTGCTGTCAAGCTGTTCCCACTGCAGGTAAAAATTAAGTATTCTGAAAAAGAAATTATAAACTGATAACAAAATGGGTTTACGGAAAGCCCATCTTGAATGGGAGGGATGGTTCGAGAGCCAAAAAGAGGAGGATCTAGATCTCACTAACATCTATGGTTAGGTCTGAGCATCCTTGGACTGTGAGCTGTAAGTAGAGTTTATGCTTAAGTTATAGCAAAGCAGTGATTTCTTCATTGATGCATTGACTGTGCAGTATCTTGTATGCAAGAGCAGCACAGAATGCTGGCAAAACTGTCACAAAAAAAACTGCTGAAAGGAAGTTATAAATCCTGAAATATCCTTTATGCAAATTCTTCCAATTTTCTGTTTTTGTCCCAGGAAAATCTGATTTTGTACAACTGTTTAGGACGTCCTCTCAGACAGGCCCCCTGTAAAGCAGCAAAAGGCATCCCATCTCAGCCTGTACACAGTGGTCATGATTTTAATATGAAACAAAACAGCACAGGGCCTGTTCTCCTGCACTTCATGCCAATGCGCTCAGCACAGTTCTCACCCACCCTATTTTACCTTCCAACACAGCAAAGTATTTCCATACTCACATATTGTCTGGGAGGGCAACAGCTAGCCCAAACAGAGCGAGCAGCATGGTAGCAGTTTAACAATATGGATGATCAGGTGCCAGGGCTGTGTTATGGGTAGAGGTGTAGCCACTGAGCCTGAAGTGTGCCAAGTGTGTTGGACCCATTGCACACTCAAAAGCATCGGAGCAGTGCCTGTATACTAGGTCTCATAAAGACCATACTTACTATGAAGGCATCACAAACAGCTCAGACATATACTTCTGTCCAAGAAATCCTGGAAAGAAATATGGCAATTCCTTTGGGAACCATTCGGCTCTCCTCCTCCATCTCCATTTACTTAGTCATCATCAGCACACTGTTACGGGTTCACTTAGTTGTAGGAGTATTCCCAACAGACCTCCTTAAAAAGCACTTTCTATTTAAGACTGAAAAGCAGCTGCTGATAATGCAGCCTTAAGCTGGCCATTTTGCTTCTGGCTTCTATAGGTTCCACGTTTTTCCGATCCAGCCAGCACAATAAGCATTTTAGCTTTCATTGTCAGGGATTTCCGAAAATGGTCAGCACTGACCTGACTGATCTCACTGTAACCAACACTGTGTTTTGTTTTCCTCTTCTTTTTATTCTTGAAAAGATGGAGCATCCACAAACAAAAGACCATCTGCAAAGTTAAGGCCAGCACAGAGTTATTCCAGTAGCTGACACACTGCTACATGAATGCTGACTGTTTACAGCAAATATAATCCAAGTTTATCTCCTAGAAAATCTTTAGCACATTACTTCTGGAAGTTCAAGTTATAATGGCTATGATTTGCGAGTAAGTAATTCAAGGAAACGGTTCAATTAATCCGTCCAGTTTGGGGGGTTGGAGGAAAAATATATTCCTGAAGCTTTCAGTCATTCTGCCGGGTAGTGAGTAACATATGCCTGGAATTATCTATTAGCAAGTGTTTTAACCCTCCCCACATCTGGCAATATTGCTGCTAATATATAGCATAAATTCCTGGAGAATTAAGCTTTCTTTCTTTTAGTAAGTCTCATACAAGGCACCCCCACCAAATGGACCAGATTTACCCAGCCTGGATCCAGGGGGTCAGCAAAGACCCATCTAGAAAACTGTCTCAGGACTGCTAGCTTCTCCTTAAAACTTACCAGAGGAAAAAATAAGATAAATCACAACAAAAATGAAAATACTAACAACACGAGCCAGATTTTTAAATGGAAGAACCTCTGTTTATCAAAAGTTATCTTTTAATTTTAAGCAAGAGTAGTCTAAAACACTGGCTTTCAGGTTTTTTTCCAGTTCTGTGAACGTGTGTGTGTGTGTGTGTGGGGGGGGGGGGGGCAGTATCCACTGAAGGTTATGGTACAGTACATTCAAGCACACAAGCCTAAAACAAGAAGT
>JAVJGJ010000057.1:12462991-12492669 GCA_035590215.1 Microhierax caerulescens
ACAGGGCTACCCCACTGCCTCTCCTTCCTTGCCTATCCCTTCTGAAGAGTTTATAGCCATCCATTGCAGCACTCCAGCTGTGTGAGTCACCCCACCACATTTCCATGATTGCAACTATATCATAGTTTTCCCCTGCACAACAGCTCCCAACTCCTCCTGCTTGTTGCCCATGCCGTGTGCATTGGTGTAGATGCACTTCAGCTGGGATACTGTTTCTGCTGCCTTTTGGGGGGAGAAGCCCTAATTCTTACATGACCATTCTCAAGTGCTTCTGTGGTTTCTAACACATCAATAACCTTTGCATCTTGGCTGCCACATGGATCTCCATTCTCTACCTCCACTGACATGGCAGACTGAAGGGCCTTGCAAGCACATCATCACTCAGACACTGGCATGCCTTTAGCAGGCCTGGGTTTACCCCATTCCCACATTTCAAATGTAGTTTAAAGCTCTTTCAATGAGCCCTGGTAACTCCTGCACAAAGATCCTTTTCCCCGTTTGAGACAGGTGTACCCCATATGTTGCCAGGAGGCCGGGTGTCATGTAGACCAACCCATGATCAAAACCAAAATTCTACCAGTGACACTCAGAGCCAGGTACTGATCTGCTGGCTCTTCCTGTTTCTTCCCTCATTGTTCCCTGCAAATGGAAGGATAGAGGAGACCATCACCTGTGCTTCTGATCCCTTAATCAGTTGTCCCAAGGCCCTGAAGTATCTGTTGATTTCCCTTGGATCTCTTGTAGCAACTTCATTGCTGCCTACCTGAAAAAGCAATAATGGGTAATAATCTGAAGGCTTTACCAGGGTAGGAAGCTTTTCCGTTGCATCTTTTATCCAGGCCCCAGGGAGGCAGCAGGCTTCCCTAAGGAGTGGGTCTGGTCTGCATATCAGGCCTTCTGTTCCCTTCAGAAGGGAGATTCCTGTGACAGTGACCCATGTTTTTTCTCTTGATGGAAGCAGTTTTGTTACAGGGCACAGGCCAACTTAACCTCAGTGACACCTCCACGCTAGATAAACCCTTGTCCTCACCATTGTTCTGTTCCACTTGCAGAACCTCGCATCTATCGTGCGCGGGCACCTGGGCAGGTGGGGCAGTCACAGAGATGCGCCTGCTGCACCAGGCAGGAACTTGTCACCATTGCCCCTTGTCCCTTATGTCACCACCTTCAGTCAGGTGAAGAGAGGACAGGGCATGCTCCATATCGTGTCCTGTCTGCCTGACAGGCCTGTCCCAGGCAAGGCAGGGTGCAGTCCCAGAAGCCTCTCCCTCTCTCGGACTCCTTCCTTGAGCACTCTGCCCGTACTCGTCCTGGTCGGTGTAGCACTAGCAGCCTGACCTTGTTATTAACGAAGTTATTTTTGTGGATCTAAATAAGCTTTTTGTAGGCATATCTAGAGCTATAAAATGCTTTAGGCGCCCGTAATAAGACTTTAGCACCTCCCACTTAAAACTTAGACCCAACACCCGCAGCTTTGTACGCAGAAGGACACAAATGTATTTACAGCTGTGCATCGGGGTGTGCCCGGCAGTGCCTCTGTCCTGACAGGGCTGTGCTGCTCAGTGCCTGCCTCATAGTTAAGCCCTGTCATGGCCACAGATGTGGCATTTTTCTATATAGTTCATACAAACAACTTGATTCATTCAGCAGCCTCCGAGCAAGACCACTGAATGATGCTCTGTATGAAATGCTGTGGTCAGCATGGCTTTCCTTTGGATCCCAGAGAGTGACAGCAGTGGCACGACTCCTGCTTTAACAATGACTATATTCCTCCAGGTACGGGGATCTGACTTCGGCTCCTGGGGAGCTGCAGGGGGGAGCGTCAGGCATATATTTCTCCTCTCCAAGTGTCACACTTGCTGGGCTATCCTGGAGGGCAAGGTCATTCCCAGCCTTTCTGCTCAGCCTACTCCGCGTGACTTCCAACAATGAAAGATGCATTTAGCTAGAGTCAGTGGGAGCACAGTTTCTCTCCCAGCTGTGAAAGCAGTCGCCACTACAGATGTGAGTTTCCATCCCTTGGGCAAAGGAGAAAACTGACCCCTTCTCAGAGGCTACCTTAACCACTGGGTGCTTGCACAACCCAGGAGCTCCTGTGCAGCCATCTCTGACTAAAGAGGTGGCCCTAATGAAGTCCTTCAGAAGAAAAAGGATTGCCACCTGATTTCAGGAGAATTCCAGGTTCTTAAATAAATAAAGGAAAAAATAAAAAAGCTAATGTTTAACTTTTCAAAACTGATTGATATCAGGTGTGCAACATAGCCATATTAAGCTGCATAACTCAAAGTTTCTCTTTCCTAACTTCTTTGGTTTGAACTACAAGATAGCAAAGGGATGGCTGGGTTTTTAAGGAAGCTTTAGTTTTTAACTCTATGTATTAAAGAAAGAACATCAAAATGTTAATGTAAAGTTAAGGATATGAGCACTCAAAAGCCATGCATTGTTTCTGTGAAATTGAATCTGCTGTGTCGTTGCAGAAACTTTTTCTTCCTCCTCTTGCCTCCCTGATTGACATTTGTTGTCAACTTTAATTTAGTGGCACTCTTAAAAAAACTTAAAGTACGGATATGTTTGAGAACTTGTAAGTACCAGAACAAGAAACTGAATAGGTGAATCAAAGGCTACAAATATCGTCACTATTTTCATTAATTTATATTGGGTAATTTTGAGTAATCTGAAGAATCAGCTTTGAAATGGACAAGGTTGTTTGATATACCAGCATGTGAATGTGTGGGAATGTTGGGACGTTGGCTGCAGAAAGGCTGGCTATTCTGCAGCTTGGGACAGCTAGTCTACTAGGCAGCTGAGGAGACTGTAGGTCAACATTTAGTTCTGTTTATTGTTCTTCAGAAAAGACAAATGCCTCTTCCACTGGTATTTTCCCCTTTCAATATCCAGACATTTGGTACCACAAAAAAAGAAAGTATTATTCAGAACAGTATCTTTCCAAATAAAAGATAAAGCAAATGTCAAGCCAACATGCTTTAACGATGCCGACATCTTCAGATCATAAAGAGAGGACTAGGCCAGAGGCAAGAAAGTCTGTCTCGTCTTTCCACCACATGAAGTAAATGAATCTGGGAATTTACTGTTATCAGGCTTTTAGGTTTCGAGCATTTGTTGCAGGATGTGCTCTCAGGGAATGAAGAAAACTGAACAATAGCTCCACAAGATGAAGCTAACTCTAGATTCACACAAATAAGTGTGTTAGTAAATCAAATTGTCCTTCTGCTTAGAAATAGACTTGTAGGGAACATAACAGTTGCAGTTATTATTGTAAACAACATGTAATCATTTAAAAGCAAGAGGTGGGGTTTTGATGAAATTCAGTTGTTCTTAGTTCGCTTACCTGAAATCAAATTGATCCCAAGTAAACTAAATTGCAGACTCTGAGGAATGGAGCCAGATTGCTCATTCTGACAAGGACTTCAGAATTACAATGAGTTCTTAATATTCAGCATTTAAGGACCCTCTGGAATTTGCAAACAAACACACATTGCCCTCCAAAAATTTCAAACCCTTGCTTACCTTGGACTAGATACAAAAATCATATCTACAGTGTTTCTCACTGGTGTGTGTGTGCACATGTGCACTAGAAAAGTCCTCTCATTTTGTGGTTGTAGGATAAAAGTCACTTGAACTTCCTTTTAATTGAAGATGAAGCTTGAGGTTAATGGGTATATTTATCAGTCAGTCCTGTTCCAAGTGAAGTCTGAGGGATACCTGCTTCTCAGTTCCCTGGAGCTGGATCAGACTCTGGGATGCTTGTTCTCCACACCTTGCCTATGGAGCTTCTCATGTGGGTACTGAATAGCCCTTGCCACCAGCAGCAGTCTTATCTTGGTTTACCAGGTTTAATTTTGGTACTGTAGGATAGCACAGTACAAGAAATTAGATCAGCCATGTACTAGAACAGATTTTGTGCTTTGCTTTATGGTCTGTTTACAGATACCCATCTTTCTGACATTGCTGATAGTAGTTTGGCCTGACCTGAGAAGACAGGTAGCTGTAGTAGTGACCTCTTTTGTATGGGCTAGAGGATGGTACATCCACTTTTAGTTTTGTAATTACTTACTTTATTTGATATTAACGCCAAACCATACAGCACATGCCTATGGAGCATACCAGGAAGCAAGCACACAGCATTCATTTGCATGAGACAGTGGGACCCTTGTTAAAAATACAACCAAGCTGCATCAGAATAAAAATGGAAAGTTCACTTAGTTCTCTGAACATCGAGATTCTGCTGCAGAGCAGCCAGGCAGGCAAGGTGTAATATTCAGGTGATATGGTTGGGGGCCTCCTATCTCTTGTATGCCTTGAGGGATTGCAGGGGAGAGAGTGCAGAGGGTGAACTATTTTCAGAGAGGGTTTCAGAGGTGCTAAAACTCTAAGACTTTAATTAGCCTCCACATGTGATTTATTTTTCATGAATGCAATAAGCAATTCCCATCTATCATCACAGAAGATGCTAATGACATCACAGCTGCAGGTTCTGGAAATGTCACCTGGGAGCACTGGACTCCATAGCCAGTTCCTGTGTTCAAAATGGGCTTGGGACTTGTGGTAAGCAATGACAGTGACAGTGGCACTTGTTGGTGGCTTTATATCAATAGATAGCTCCAGTAGCTTAAATCCTAGGCTGTAGGCAAAGGTGGCAAGGCAACAGCTTAACGTAGCAGCTTTGCTCTAGTGAGGGTCTAGGGTCTCCTACAGGAAACATTAGGTACTTCATCCAAATGAGCAGAAAGCACAATAAGAAAAGTACAGGAGCAAAGAAAAGCAGCAGCCATACACCATTGACCGGTAGTGGCTGTGACAGAACCTGGAGTAGTTCATACCACTGCCTGAAGGGTGGATTTTGTGGCAAAGAGAATGCTATGCTCTGTGTCTATAACTCTTCCTGCCCCCTTTCTGGATAGGCACAGCCAACTGCTCACACCATTTGCATCTAGCCCGACACGCTATGCCAAATGCCAGTCAATGGTGAAGTAAAGGGACACTGTTGAACAACTACAAGGAGCCCATTGTCCCCTTGGCCACTTCCCCTTCAGCAACTGAGCAGGCTCTTAAATGTCTAGGAGTCCTTAGCAGAGCAAACCCAGGCAGGACAGCTTTGCAGACGGTGGTGCCACCTGTGGTTCCCTAATCCTAACCCAAGCAGCCAGCCACCACCCAATTGTAGAGGCGGCCAGGCACTGCATGCCAGTGAGTCGGAATCATGAATGAAGTAAGTTGGAGCCCTGGCTCAAAGCACAGAATTTACACACTGGAGTTGTGCCCCTCTGACAGTTGTATTAACATCAGCGTAAGACAGATGCAAAGATCCCATCCTGTTAGTTCTTCTCTTTGGGGGAAATACAGCTGAGATGATGGCTGGCAGGCTGGTTAGCTAGCAAGTAGCCGATACAGGGGTGATGCACACAGTTGTGCATGCTCCCTACTGAGTCATCTGCCAGCTTCCATAGAGAGACTGACCTTGGAAGGAGGCTTCCTTGGAGAAAGTTCACATTGTAAACTATCTCACAAACAGTGGCACCGGACACAAGGACTTCCAAGAGGAAGCCCTTCTTAGCAGCGTTATGTGTGTGTGCATCAAATTGAAATTCACTCTCTAATAGCTTCCTGCGGTGTGACCTGACCACTAAAAAATACGTACTAGGCTTGGGCAGCACTACACTTCCAGTGAATCATATGATAAGAAATCAATGGGAAAAGTGTTCTTAGTTAGCAGTTGGTCAGAACTGGTAGGAGCCTGTGCATCAGCATCTCAAATAATGAGGGTTTTAAATGGTGCCACTGATCCTCCTGGTAGTGGTAGGTGCATTGATTCATTCATGCCAAAAATAGAAAAGGAGTAGTTTTAAATAACTGGCAATAACTTTATAGAGAGATTTGAAGACCACACTAAAGAGTGCCTCTGGAGGAATTGAACATAGAAGTCCCCAGATGGATTATTAGCATTTGTCCCTCTCGTTCAACATTATCCAACACAAGGAGGTCTATGTACAGCTTCTGAGGGCTCAACAAAGGATAACAGAAAAGCCAGCTATTCTCATGACTTCACTGTGCAGGAGTCTCCACTTCCACTGGGAAAAATTAGATAAGCTTGGAAACCAATACTCTCATCCAGGAGAATACAGAAGACTTTAGATGGGTGAGAAAGAGCTTTTCCATTCTGCCAAGTCTTTTCAAGCTTCCACAAATTTCCCTCATTCGAGTTGAAACTGAGACCTTTTGAAATGTTGCACGTCAAAAAAGAAAGCCAGACCCCAGAATAATCAGCAGGTCTGAAATGAAGTCTGTCAGCTGGGACATGGGAGCCCCAGTTCAGCTCCCCATGTCCCCATCCCACTTAGGAGTCAAGGTTCCCCAGTAGTTCTTGGCTGATAACTTAGGGTAGAGCTTGTTTTTTCAAAGCAATGAATGCTTCCTCAAAGCTGTCCTCTAGGTTTCTCATCTCCCCTGCAAACTCCCAAAAAGCTTGGGATTCAAGGGCATCTGGCTTTACCGGTGGAGCTGCAAGGAGACGGTAGCCTTTGCACCCAACTGTCTGTAAGAAATGTTGTTACAAATGCAGTTGACTTTTAGACCTGGATCCACCTTTGATTCCTGGACTAGAAAAGGGTGCACTGTATCAAAATGTCATCAAAATGTTCTGATTGCTTGGAAACAATTTCTGTCTTTCAAGACATAGCAGATTTGAAAGGATTGGTTATTCCATGGCTTTGTTGCTTGCCTTTCACTTCATGGTAGAAAATATTGATGGGGTCCAGGTGAGTGCAGAGGAATTAGTAGAACCTAAATTTATGTGACAATGAGAAGAGAAAAGAAGCATGCAGCTCATTTGTTTAATGGGATTTCAGTGTGCAAAGAGAACGTCTAAATCAGATGTGTGTGTTTTGCTCTGTATTTGGATATGCACCTGCAAGAAGCATTCTCAGGGATGCAGAAGTCACACATTGGGGTATGGTATATTGTTTCCCAATAGCCTGGCACATCTTGACATAGGCCACCACCTATGTCTTTTAATTTCATTGTGAATTAAAGTGCAAGCATTTATCAGGGCCACGTAGGCTCAGAAGGAGGATAGAGGAAATCCTTTGAAATTCAAAGTATCCAAGAATAAATAAAACAGATTTTGTTAAATTAACGATGACTTATGAATAGAAATCATAAGAGTTAGCTTCTCTGGAGGCCTGTGGTAGTCATAAAACTGGTATCACCAAAGAATAAAATTTTAAAGGGCCAACTTGCTACTCCAAGATGTTACAAGGTTGAAAGGGGCCATTAACATGGGCTGCAAGCACAAATGGTGTTGCCAAGCATTGTCACAATGAAACCAGCAAATACACTCATCAAGGCAAGTATTTGCTTAACAAATAATCATGCAAAGCGGGTTGCTTTATTCAGGATTGTGTTCCTCACTAGTTCTCCCCCCACTGCTCTGCCTGCCCTCTGAGCACTGCCAGCCACTTCAGGCTGAGCACAAGGAGAGGTGGCTGTTGGCTTGTGTAGCTTGTCCTGCCATTAGCCCTCACTTGAGTCTGGGAAACTGGGTCAGGCTACCCATCGATGTGGGCCATGGCAGTGTTGCAGGATGGGAAATCTCTGGACAATTTTGGCATTGCTGCTTTCCATTTTCCTCCATCTCACTTGACAAGATATTGAAGCTGAAGCTTCAGCCACTCTAGAACCTCATAATTTTAATACATTGGCTTTTAGACATGCAGTCTGCCCTTCCCAGACCATGACCAGCATCCCTGATGTAGGCTGGCTATTTGCTACTCCCTCTCCTCGGCTGGGCAGAAGTCCCAGGGATCTGGACACCCATCAGCGAGTTCAAAGGAAGTTCATCCCCTTCAAGTCTTTCCCTATTCCACGTCCTGTCAGCGAGTCCGGGCTTCATTTAGTCCTAATCCATCCCAGCCGCTCACATGGCTAGGAGGGCTTTTAGATTTCAGTGTCTGGGTTTTGACGTAGCTACATGACTTTCCCATTAAGGAGTCGGGGAGAAAGTCCAGCTTGTCTGCTGGGAGAGCTCGGCCCTTTGCTGGCCGCTCCCTGGTGGAGCAGGGCATGCTGTGGCTTGCCGCCTTTGGAAACGCCAGCCATCCTCAGGCGCAATGGGGTGAAGTAAGGACAGTTTGCTTTATCTTTAAATTTCCTTGTTTTCTTGGGCACCAGCCAGACCCTTTGTTTTTTGAATATAGTTGTTTGTGGTTTCATTTCCTTTGGGTTTATTTTTTTATTATTATTATTATACCAGCAAAAACTCAGCTTCTCACTGGAATTGTATAAGAGAGACAAGATGGAGCGCAAAGACTCGATGAATCTAAATGGTTTTCCCATGAGATCTTACAAGGTTGTGCTGTAGATCTCATGTAGCAACTGGGAAATTACTGCATGTGACCACTACAGGACAACCTGTCCTTAATGGCATTGGTGGTCTCACTTTTACAAGCACGAGCCAGATGAAACAGGCTGCCACAGGGTCTTCATCTCCCTTGTTCCGCCAGAACCTGTTGAGGGCCCAGAACAGGGCACCATCCTGAGGACTGCCTGAACTGAAGCCCTTGGACATGTCTAAGTGTGTTAATGCTTTGCCTCTGATATTCTGTCAAATCACTGATGTTGAGATCTTTCCTTGGAAAGACCTTGCAAACAGACCATCAGAAATAAATCATGGGAACATCCAAGAAGTATCTCAGGCTATATTTTCATAGGCAGCAGCAGAAGAAGCCTTGGCCACCATGTCCCACCCTTGCACCCTTGCACCACCTTCTGCACTGTGCCAGCACAGCTGTTCATGGGACTGTGCGATGAACCAGGTCGGGGAACTGATCCTGCTGAAAAAAAAAATCTTTCTTTTTTTTCTGTATTGTCTTTCACTTGCATCAGTTTCCTCTACCAGTTTCCTGTGTAGCTACACAGACAGCTAAACGGGCCCAAGTGTGGCAGAAATAAGTGCCCACAGGTGCAGGAGTAGGGGAAAAGAGCGGCTGAAGTTGGTTTATGAGGTTTGCATGCTGAAGTTTGCAGCTTCAGTCTTGGAAAGGATCTGATTTTAAATTGCACCCAGTGGCACAGCTAATTAGCAGGCAAAGTCATTGGCAATTACTCAAGAAAACCATCACAAAATAACTGTTTGCACATGCAAATGTATCAAAAATGCACATCGGTGCCATAACTGTACAAGTGAGTTGTGTCCTGTTGAGCACATAGTTTTGAAAAAAATTCAAGTGTAAGATGCAAAAGTCAACTGATTATCTCAAGGGAAACCAAACATAAGGACAGAAAAAAAATTCTGACAAACAAACCTCATTATAGCATTCCTCTCTTCTAGTCATTCTTCTAGTGTTTTACAAACTGATGCCCCTGCACCGCAGGCCTAGAGAAGGCAAAAACTCCCATGGATCTCAAAGAGAAATGTTATAGAAGTTCAGTTTACAAGAACCATGCCAGAACAATATGAAAATCACTTTTCCCACCACTGAAATGCAGCCACCTCTACTAGCATGGGATCTGCCACATTTTTAACAGCTCACAACTTGGGCCAGAGAAGACATTTCCATTCCACAGCTGAGATTACTGTGCAAATAAGACATTATTATACAAAGAAGGAACACTATGCCCTCTACATCAGTGCAGATGTAAAATAGAGAGGGAGCCCAAATCCTTCAGCTCCGGGAGTGGAAGCTCCTTCATTGACACTGGGTTGCCAACCATCACAATTATTTTGTCAACAGACTTAATTGCAAGTCTGGAGGTACTGGGTGGACTGGGGTTGGGACTGGGGGTGGGGGCTAGGGCAGAAGCTCCTGGGAGGAAACGGTTGTGTAAGAATCTCAGCTTTCTTTCAAAATAAGAAGGACCTTCCCTGTCCACACAATTGCAGAGAAAAGTCTAAAAGCTCTGTGGCTCGAGTGCTCCAAAACCGGGAGGGGCTTTTTTGTTATGCTCCTGAAAAGCAAGAAAAAAAAAAAAAAAAAAAAAAAAAAAAAAAAAAAAAAAACCAACCAAAACCTAAAACCTCTCATGGTTTCAGAGACCTTAATGAAAATCTGTTAACCTTTGGGTTGCAATCTGACTAGTGCAGTTTCAGTGACAGTAAACTGTGCATTTACTCCCAATACAGAGTTTTTGTTGTCTCCCCTGCAATGGGTGATGGCTGACTTTGCCCACCACCTTCCTACAATCTCCCTCCTGTATAATGGCAAATGCCTGTCACCCTGGTGTTTGGGCATGAAAAGGTTCTCAGGTTTGTTCTCCTGCATGCTGAACCAAGGTGTTGCCATCATGAAGCCCCTTTCCCATAGACCCACTCCTTCTAGGAAGGAAGCCAAGTTACATTTAGAGGTGTTAAGATTTGAATCCTGGGGGGGAAACTTGAGAGTGTAGAAGGGGGCCAGCCTTTGTGGATGGACAGCATCCAGACAAAAAAAAAAATTGCCAGGTATTGCTGGAAAAGAAAATGCCTCAGTTTGGCAAGCCTCTCTGTCCTCTGGATGCCTGTGCATCTTGTTAAATAAAGCTGTATTTCTGCACCCGGGCAGCAAGTTACCTTTGCCTTTGTTTCCTATTAGTATCAAACGGTTCCTGTGTCAGAGATGGGTCTGTATCTCTGAGCTCTGAAGGTCCCACGGTCCTCCAGGAGGCATGTTCCCATTGCCACCCTGCTCTTGACAAGGACTGGCCCTCCAAACTCAGGCTGCCTACACTGCACGGGGCCAGTGGGGCTGCCAGGCAGTGACACAGCAACCCCCCTGCTCACCCAGGGCTGATCTCTGCTCGCTCAGTCTTTGCCTTTCACTCCCTGAAGGTGGGAGCAGAGAATTTCCAGCTCCAGCGAAATAACACAAAGTCCCCCTGCTAAGACTTCACTGCCAAATAACGCCCATCCTCCTTTTCTCCTTTCTTTGCTTTCCTGCTTCTCTCCTCTTCCTCCTCTTCTTCCTTCTCCTCTTCCCTCCACAAATATCAGATGATGCTGCTCTTTTTACTGGAAAGCAGCAAAGGAGCAAAACACCTGTGAGTTTCAGCAAGCAGTATATCATGAATCATCTGTCCCAAGAGATAAAAGTTCCACTGGACTCATCCGGTGACCGGGCATTTCTCCAATCCACCCATGTGTCCAATGTCACCCATTTCCACCGCACCACCATGTATGTGGTGCTGTTCAGACAGGCAGATGCCCTTTGGGAGCCAACCCTCCATGCCATTATCCTATTAGGTTAGTGCAGAAGCCCAGTGTATCTGCATGTTCCTCACTGCAGCAATTTAAACTGCACACAAACCCACGAGACACGGGTTTTTTCAGTGGAAAAACATGTGCTTTCAAAGTCTCCCAGCCCCGATAACTAGAAAATCCCCCAGACACCGGGAGAGTTGCTCAGAGCCCTGAAAAGTCACCAGAGCCCTGCAAAGTCACCATCCCCTTGCAGGAAATATGTTTTTTTCCTTGCGGGGGGAGGGGAAAGGGGAAGTGTGTGCTGTGGTCAGGATTAACCCTGCCCGCTCTGCAGGACGGTGGGGTTGGCAGGTCCCCTGGGCTGCGCATGCACCGTGCTTCCCAGAGCCGCTCGGGTTCCCTTCCCCTGCTGCTGCCCACAGCCCACTTGCCCGCTGCAGTGCAGCAGCAAGATGGATAACCTGAGTCTCAGAAAGGCTCTGTTCTCTCTCTATTCCCAAGTGATGCTGCATCCATACCTCTCCATCCCGGCAGGCATGGCAGGGCACAGCTGCTCCCCCGTTGCTAGTGATTCCCTTTAAACCGAACCGGCCGAGTTTAACAGAAACGCTGCCCTGAGGTAGATGCGATACCCCCACCACTTCCCTGCCTCGCAGTCTGGAAGAGGAAAGGTGTATTGAGAAAAGCCCAGACACTGCAGACCCAGGTGGACAGAGGCTGCTTGCAGTTACTCCGTTTCTGTTCTTATGATCTCTAAGTGCAAATATAAAGCAGGGGACTGCTCTGGGAAAAAGCGCGTGGCAGTACAGTGAATAGGACTTTGCAGTGTCATTAGCACAGCAGAATTCAGCCCCACGGTCGATGGTGTCTTTTCCTGCAGTCGGGCTCACTGATGGGGTCAGTGGTTAGAGCCAAGTCTCTTCTCCCAGTGTTTGCTTCCCCACACCTCCCAGGCTTCTTTGTTTTAAACTAAAGGTTCAGATGAGTCAAAGTTAATATTTGCCCAGCACTTCCACTATATGAAGTGCCCATATAAAGCACATAAGGATGATAAATAAAAGACAGCATGCTCTTGCCTTGTTTGAACACCATATAACTTCTCCCTAGGAAGGTGGGAGAAGAAAGGTGGCAGCTGGGGATATCTCTTGATTTGCTAGAGATTTCTCCAGATTCCCTGGCATTTTTAACCTTCTTTTCCACACGCTATATATCTGTTTCATCCTTTCACATTCCATCTTTTTTCTTCTCCATTGACCCTTAAATATACTGGTAAACACAGGCTCAGTTGCCAAGCTATCGGGAAAGGTGGAAGCTAGATGACTGACTTGTTAATCGTCTCCAGGGGGTTAGCTGTACCCTGTGGAAAGCCATCGCTCCTGCTTAGAAAGCTGGCAAGCAGAGACCCAATTTCAGGTTTTCAGAGACGTTCAGTTTCCTTTGGGAGGAAATAGCCAGTAGGAAACCAGGAGAGATGAGTCCTTGCTCGAATTTAATTATCGAGGAAACCATATTCAACCACTGGCATTCGGGAGGCTGGCTGGTTTTTTCTCATCCCCGCAATAGTGACTAAGCTGTGCTTTGTGGCAGCCTCCCCGCATTGGATTTGTTTTCTTTTGGCAGTCCCGATCCTGCTGGCTGACTAGGGAGCCTGGGCCCCTTTATTTGTACTAAAATGGCAGAGGGGGGGAAAGGGAGGGGAGGGAATTTGCATCAATGGTAAATCACGATAAACCCTTCCTGATACTGCTTGCTATTCTTGCCTTATGCACATTGTCCTGCAAACCCTTGTAGGGGGCGGGGGGGACCAAACCCCAAGAAGCCGCCGGGCTCTAGAAAGCCCTGAGCAGAGCGAGCTTTGCAAAGCCACCATCCCTGAGCCCTGCCTGCTCCCACAGGTGGCCACTACCAATTTGAGCTGAATCTAGGAGATGGCCAGGCAGCTTGGAGGAGCTGGTGGGGCTGCAAACGCTAAACACCCCTCAACGTTTTTTGTTGCAGGACTCGGTTGTTTCAATATTAACTTTGAACCCTTTCACTGGAGCTCAGTGCTCAGCAGAATCAGGCATATCTTTAAAAAAGTAATGTGTTTTGCCAGTGTTTCATGGTCAGCATGTACAGAGAAAACAAGGGAAATCCTGCAGTGGGGTGAAATGCAAAGAGAGGCAATTACCATAACATGTAGTAACTGGCTTTGGGGGGGGGTGGTGATTTTTGTTTTGAATGTTGAAGAAATAGACTGAGCAAGCTGTTTACCACATGAAACAAAGCTGGACTGGGATATTTTCAGGCCACTAAACTTGGATTTCAGACAGCCAGCTTGGATTGACATACTGGATAAGCTACAGCCGATTGGCATGGAGAAGTGAGCAAAATATGCATCTGTCCTGGTGCCAACTTAGGCTAGGCTGCCGTTTTGTTTGGTGTCTAGAGAGCTGGTTTTCATAATTAAACCAGCCTTCAAACCCTTTTTAAATAAAGCTGAAGAAAAGGGGAACTGAAAGGGATTCCTCTCGAGCGTATGCACACTGCTCTAGCAACTCTTGCACCGTTTTCTGTGCAGTCCCTGAAAATGTTTCTTTTTTCTTTTTTTTTTTTTTGTTAATACTTCCGTAGTAATACACACACACACCCCAGCATGCACCTACATGCAACACTGCTGCGGGTCAGGGGCAGAGAGAAGCCATCCCCCTGGGCTGAGCCAGGTAGAAGCATCCATCCCCTCTTCCCGGGGGAATTTTCATCCCCAAAATCCTGGGGGCTCCCCCAAATTGTTTAGCAGCAGCAGGTTGCCATACCTGCACACAAAATCACCACCAGCACTGCAGCCAAACAGGCTGAACAGAGTACAAAGTGCTCTGTTCTGTCCCAGGAAAGGGCTGGGAGGTGGGGAGTGGCTTGTTTAGGTTTTTTTCTCTTTGTTTTTTGTTCCCCCCCACACCCCCTCCCCGCCCCGTATCACAGCCTGCAGTGACTTTGATTATATTTGCCTGGTGGAGTATGAATTGAATCCTAAACACGATTCCTGTCAGAGAGAACGCAGCTCTGGGGTGGGGAAGGATAAAGCCGCATTCAAAATTTTGTTGGGCATATAGAAATGGCATTTCAAATCGTGAACAAAAGTGTGAAAACGAGGGGGGGGGGCGGGGGGAAATATATATATATATATATGTGTGTGTGTGTGCCACAAGTGTTAAAAGCACAAGCAGAAAGGCAGGACAAGCAACTTGAGCCTGCGCCCACCAAGGTGGGTAGAGGTGGGGCAGTCCCCCCAGCAGTCTCTCCGAGGTGTCCCCGGACCCCTCTGCTGCCTTCTAAGACATGGCAAACAGCCAAGAGGTTTTGCCTCTTTAAAAAGTGCGCAAATCTATTGTAATTGCACACTTTGTTGTGCCGTGTTGTTGGTTTAAGTCACAGATGCTTGGGATTCAGGCTTTTATTTTCTGTTGGTGCTGAACTGATTTTTTAAAAAAATGGCAATTATGAACAGGACAGCAAAAGGGGGAGGGGTCCCTTAGTTTTATCCATTTTCAATTTTTTTTTTCCTTTTTAATAAAAACATGAGACTAACTTTTTAATTTCTTAGAAAAGTGTTTGTTTAAAATAGCCACGCTTTCAGTAAAAGGTTTTAAAGAAATCAAAGGCTGGAAATTTACAGCGTTAACTGCACTTTGTTTTTAAAGGGAAAGTAGATAATTTTGAATACCTTTTCCATCACTAAAAGCAAATTAGTAAGCAACATAATTCAGTCAAATCATTTACAGAAACATTTTTCAGCCCTTCTATTATTTTAGTATTGCATATCTAGAGCTGTGTAATTTCCCACTTCAAATGACTAGCATACATGAAAAAAATAGTGCAGCAAAATCAAATCTGATGAAGTACCTTGCAAAGACATTATTTGCATAGGAAACGGTTTTGTGAAAATTGCTGGCTGAATTTCTCCATGGTGTTGATTTCCCAGGGATTTGGTCACGAGGAATGCAGATTGACTGACTGAGGATGAAATACAGTTAAAATCAGTTTTGAGGGTCAGCATTCACTGCCAACTGCAAAACTACATGCTCTGCTCTGGAAGCTGGAATTTGCTGCATGCCGTGTCCATGCCTAACAGCAGTGACCAGCACAAACTGGCTTTCACACCAAGCAAGCTAACTTCCCAGCAAGTCGTCTGCCTTTACCTTACTCTGGTAAGGGCGGACACTTGAAAAGGGCTTGCCCCCTTGCTTTCATCAATTTTGCACTGCTGCTTGCTCAGTACAGTGTAATTTTCGTGCTTGGCATGTTTCCACCTTGGGATTTCTTTTCACTCCCTACTCACACAGATCTCCTGCCAAACTCTGGCTTCTATCTCAACAGCCTGGGCTTCCTACCGCTGCAGCAAAATGGCAGCGATCTTGGGGACAAATGACAGAAACATTCGCATTTAAGAGGTCGATGGGGCAGCTACGGTGGCGGACCTTTGCAAAAATAATAACTTGTCAAATTTTTGGCAGCGCTTTAAGTAAGCATTGCCTATTGTCAGAGCTGAGCTGTTCTGAAATCTCCTCTCTTCTGAAGGGTGGTGGGCTGCAGCCTCGCTAAGGACATCATTTCTATAGGAGCGTGACCTTTAAGTGACAGATGTTGAATGTTGAGACTGTCAGTATTTTTTCCAGGACATATTTAGGGTGGGCTGTGCTAGGTGGTGGCTCAGAAGCCCAGCAGGCACAAAGCAGTCGTGGGGACAGATCCTTCTCGCTGGCTGAGCAAGCTGCACTGGCAGCAGCCTTTCTGTGAGCTTGCCCCATGCAGCTGTGCAGGGGCTTGCTCACACCCAGCTAAGCAATACAGAAGTCCAAACAGCCATCTAGCATCAGCACTTCAGGCTCAGAAGGGATGAGGACCAGGACTAAGGTCTGTGGGGAACAGACAGGAGGGCAACAGGCACCCTGTGGTGGCAATGGGTTTGCTGCAGAGTTAGCCCAGGAGTTGTGGTTACTCCAGCGGCTCTGCAAAGCCACGTACAAGTATCAGCTTCTGTATGGTGTTTCGTTAACAGCTATGAATTGCCAAAACAGCACTTGTTTTGTGCTGCTGGGGACTGAGGTGCTCCCCTGATGACTTGTGGGAGAGTTGGAGGGAAGTGATGAGGGAGAGGTAGTGGGAAGGACCTGCAGCCTTTCTGGCTGGGGAATTATCAGCATTCAAGTGACCACTTTGGTCATCCCAGAGGAATAGACACACTGCTAGCCTGTGTGAAGGGCAAATACGGACCACAAATCATCTCAGCTTGCACAGTAAGGCTGTGAGTGAAGCGGTAAACAGACTTACAGCATCATCTGAGTTAAACCTTAAGCTGACATCAAGGAAGATTTGCCAAAATACCTGTGCATGTCCTCCCAGCGACGCTGTCTTTCTCACAGGCAGGAGCACCCTTCTGCAGAGAGCTCTCCTGAGCCCTTCGGCACAGCCCTGGCTGTGGCTGATGGTTTCCCAGGCACAGCTTGACCTCATGACTGTCTAGGAGATCTGAAACATTTCCAGCTGACCTTCCAAATCAAGGTTTAGAGAGCCAGAAGACGCCTTCCTGCTTGTGGCTTCTTTTCTTTGAATCCCCACTCAGTGTGGCACCCCAGCTCCCAGCTCAGCTCGCACAGTGGCTGGGAGCAAACCCACGGGGTGCCTGCATTTGTCCCTGGCTTGCTGGGTGGCTCCGCGCAGGGAGCAGAGCAGAGCTGCACTGCTGCAGCTGTCCCTTGGCCACTGCCTCTCAATCAGCCCCTTGTCATTAGCCTGGGGACAGCAAAGCGAATGAAGCAGGAGATGGAAACAGAAAAAAAGAGAGAGAGAACCCACATATCCAACCATCAGTGCCATGGGAAAGCTTGCTTCCTTAGGTTCACACTTCCCAGAACCTCTCTGGTTAGCTCCATCAGTAAGGGCATAAACACGGTTTCACCACTATTTTCCTCATCAATTTGCCAGGGGCTAAATCAGCAAAAGCACTGCATTTTTTGTAAATTATAATTTCTATCCTGCTTACTAGCATAGCTACAAATTTAGATTCATTCAGTGATACAGTTAATGTTGTGGAGCATTCAGTTATATAGTGTAGGGCTTTTTTTCTGCAGTTGTATATGGCATAAGAAGACCATGACCCATGGCTTGAGCTCCTCTGCTTTACAGTATTACAAATCATGTTATAATCAGGTTATAATGCTGGCTTCTGGATCCCTTCACAGCTAAGCCGCATATTATCTCTGCCACTGAATCTCTCATTGCTTCAGAGGAAGATACTTCCCTACCTAAACAAGTGTGAAAATAAACCACTATGATGTGTTCATGGTGAGCACAGTAGAAATTAATGGACCCATGCACTTTTAAGAATGAGACATTAGCTTTTTGCACGGGAAATATATTCATGCTCCCTTTTTGTGTGCATGGTGGGATGTGCAAATAGAAGTTTCTGTGTGCATAATAGCTGTCTGCATTGGGCATGCCACTAAGCATTTTGGTCACAGAAAGACCAGTTTAAGCATAAACCAGCCCAGAGATAACACATTTCATGTAGTAATGACCATTTACATTCCCTCAGCAGTCCTTTGGCTGGCATACTTGAAAATACCAGGCATCTCAGAATCAATAACACCTCTTGGCACTTAAAAAGTCTCGAGCCCAACCAAAACTCTTTCCTTTGATGATCAGTTGGACAACTATAAACTTGTGGGAAATGTTTTGATGTCTTGCCAGGAACAGATAGTTTTTCTTTACTGGCTGATCTCTTTGATATTGTATTGGGATCTCAAGAACTTTTTTCTCTGGAGGGCTTTGAGAAAAATAGGTCTTGTTCTTGGACTCTCACAGTATGTCCTGCAGGGATTAAAATAAAACTTGTTTATAATCTATTGCTTCCTGCATTGAAGGGGCTTGCAGTGTCTGCCAGAAAACACTGTACTTTGTTGCTATTGCCACTGTGGGTATTTTGCATAGTGATTTCACCGAAGGCCAGGCAACAGAATCAATAGCCGTGATTAATGGCAAATTATTGAGAGACTTATCTCAGGATTAACTCATTCCTGTATACAGGACTAGTTCTCATTAACTGCATTTCAGACATGCTGGTCGTCGACCAAAAGAGTATTATGCTGCTCTGATTTCCATTGAGTTCTCACTTTTTCCATATGCACAAACCCCAAGAACTAGAAATACTCAATTTTAGAAATCTGAAGTAAACCAGCTGATGGTAGCAGACAGCAAACTTGTTTGCAGGCTCAATGGTCCGTTATCTGAAAGGATAACAAGAGTAGTCCAAACCCATTAGATGAATCAGCAATATGAAATCAACTTTGCTAGAATCAGCCAAAAAGAAAGAGTTCACAACAGATCAGTGTGGATGTGCCTGGAGGCTTTGAACTTAAATAAGTAATAGCAGTTTTAAAATATTTTTTTTAAATCAAAAATGCCACATTTTTCCCAACACACCAGCATGTCCACCATCATTTTTCCCCTTTCTGTGAATGAGTAGTCCTGGAATCAATTTTGGATGATGTGAACCATAACCCTTAAAATCCTTAAATGACTGCTCACATCTGTATGACTTCACTTGAAAGGGCTAGAAATGCAAATGAATTAATTTGCAGGATGAGCTTGATGCAGAAAAATGTTGTTTATTTCATTATGTTTTGAACAGTCCATGGTTACCCCCTGCTTTGAAAAAAAAGCAAAAGCCATATGACACCAGAAAAAATTTCAAGACCTTTTAACAACTACTGAAATTAACCTGATGAACCCAGCTCTTGCCACAGGCAAGGTAAACAAATTGACCCTATGACTTACACAGAGCTTTGCTTCACGTGTAAGTGGAGGATCACTGGCGTCAGAAGTTCGACAAGAAAACTGAAGCTCTGTTTGCTCGCACAACAGTTCTCTTCAAAAGTGAAGGACAAAATAAAGTGGCATAAGTAATCAGTACAGTGAGAGCATTTCCATTTTAATCTACAAATCTGCCTAAGTCACTTTGACTTTGTCTTTACAGCATAATTTGGGCCTGGCATTCTTGAGTTTAAGCCTCCAAAATTTTGAGTGGTTCTTAAGTTTAATTGCATGGCTCTGCCAACAACAAGGCTGCATTAGGTGATGGTCTTTCCTGTGAGGGCACATCCCACAGCCTTGAACATTGTACTGAGGCATTTTCCGACTTAATGTGTGATACTTGCCTTTTCTCCCTTGACCCATGTGTAAAAGAGTAATAAAACAGAAAGCCCTATTTCCATGTGTCCTTCCTTCCAGTGAGCACCCAGTTGTTCAAGCTGTTTACCTTCACACATCTCTCTGGACATGAGCACTGGCTATGTGACGACTTGGCTGGAGGCCACTTCAGCCCTACCTTTTACCCTTGAGAAGAAAACGACGGGCCTTGCCTAGTAGTTCACACAGGCTGAGACATGGCAGACCAGAGACACTTGACACGGGTTTTACCAGCTGCGGACACCCCAGTGCTGACTCGTCCTGGACCAGAACACCACGCACAAAAGAGGACTGTAGCAGCCTGTACCCTTGAGTTGATCAGCTGTGGTACCAGAAATATGGGAAGCATGCCTTAACCCTTCAGGCCCAGGACAGCAGACATCAGATCAGCAAGGGCTGCCATTGCCCATGAGAATTTGGCTGTCCCAGAGCATCCATGGTTGGTGTCTAAGTTTTCTGGTGTTGGCAAGCTGCCTCCTCTTGTGTAGCCATGATGACCTGTGAGGCAGCTATTGCTATGGTTTATCGGCAAGGTGTGTCGCTGAATTGACAGCAGCAATAGAAAGAATGATGTTCCTGAAGTGTACTGGAGCAGCTGACAGCACTAGTGTGTCCAACATTTGTCTTCCACCAGCTCACAAAGTATGTGTGAAAGAGAAAGGACAATACTAATTCATTATTGCACGCCAAACCCTAGCCCCAGTAGAAATCCACAAACATTCATAATGCAAGGTTCTCTGGTAAATAGTGGGATTTCAGGGTATTCTGGCATTTATTCATTCATGTAAGAGGAGATTTATCTCTCCTCTAAGCTGTAACTGTCTGCATCTGTTGCTGGTCTATAACTGCTTGGGTTCCTGAAGCCACACTGTGAACTGGAAGTCAGGTTTAACTGCACCATAATGACAGGTGTGAATTGTACCCATGTAAATGAATAAATGTAAGCCGTATGAATCGCAACATGGCTATAGACCATACATTCAGCCAGCTGAAAAGACCATGTTCCTCCCTACTGCCTTTCCAGGGATCCACTCTGTCTTTGGGGTACAAAGGTTATTGCCCTGTGCTGCAGATAGCATCCCCAGGGGCAAGGAAGGGGGAACCTCCAGCAGCAATGAGCTGAATATTATGCTGGTTTGCAGGCCTATTGCAAGCACGTGGCAAAAGCACTTTCTGCAGCAGGGACCCGTTCAAAGGGAAAGTCAAGTGTGATTTGTTCTTTCCTCTGCTTCCTTTGTGGAGAAAAATGTGAGCAGCGCCGTTCACCTGTGACTACTGTCACAAGGGTTTGTGTACATCATTCATATCATCTCGCCATCCTGCCAAGCACTCAACCCCCTATAAGCAGGTGCTTCATTCAGAGCCAATACCAGTATGTCCAGCCCAGATCCCACCCTGTGGATAGGAAACTGGGTAGCAAACACCACAGCATTACCCTGGGTGTCAACAGGACTTTTCCTCAGGGCTGTAACAGTGAGAAAGCAGAGGCAGTTGTGCTCACCCCCATGCTTGTGGGCACGGGTAGGCACAGGGTCTGGCCAGAGCTGCCCATGGACCCCTGTTTGTGTCCCCAGCTGCCATCCATAGCTTCGTGAACGATGCATGCCAGACCTCTACGTGACTGAAACCATTACCTTGTATTGGTCTTATGACCTTTTTCCACACAAACATTCTCTTTCTTTCTCCTGCTTGTGTTTTTGTTGTGCTCTTTGCATTGGTTTTCTGTTATTAATGTCCTTTGGTTACACTGGTAATGGCTCAGTTCCCTCCCTGCAGATGTATTTTTCTCCTCTCCCCAGAGGGTTTGTGGGCACGGTGAGGCAGGGAGCAGTACGGCCGTCATCAATCAGGGGGTGAATGAGCTTTTCCCAAGGTAAAGGTGATGCCTCGGTTGCTGTTTCACATAAAACAGGTATTTTAGACCATGATAGGTAGGGGCTTGTTTCATACACTGGCGCTACCTTCAGGAATGAATCTTCCCATTGTATATAAAGCCCATCTAACTGCTGAGAAAAGAGGGCTTTTCAAAAAATGCATTTCATCATATAATGTTTACATTTGCTTTACATTGTTATAGACTTACTGACTATTTGGCAGCTCAGACATTTTAATAGTTCTGTGTTTCTTCATTTTTTGAAAGCTAAAGGGATCCTGTCAGATTTGGAAGGGCCAGGAACTGACCTATTGTCTCTATTTGCCAAGTCCGTGTAATTCCTTGTGCAGGATATTTTCATAAACGAGTGCCTCACTAAAGTTGTTTCAAAAAGAAAAAGAAAAATAATATTAAAAAAAAAAAAAGTGGCAGGAGCCCAGCACCCAGTGATAACAAACACGTGCAGCTCAGCAGAGGGGTGAGCAGCCCCTCGGTGAGAAACCTCTGGGCAGCTACACAGCTATGAGTAACCCCCGCCACGGCCATGCCTTGGCAGTCAGAAGCCATGAGTCAGCCCCCCAGCTCCCAAATTATAAGGAGGAGGTTAGCTTAAGAGTCCTTAGGCTTTAAAAATGATAATACATGTGGGGTTTTCTTTTTTACCCGCCTTTTTGATGTCTGGACCTTTGACTATACATTCTGCTCATGTTTTCCCATTTCTCTCACCGACCCTGTGGTCCGGCACAAAGTTACATCTTTTTTTCTAACTGCAAGCCGAGGTTCTCATCTAATCACTTCACTCCAGGAGCTGGGACTTAACAAACAATAAATATCACAAGCCTGGCAAGGAGCTCTGAGAGCCAGCACTGGTGATTGCTGCAATAACAAACTTGGATGTTTATGCAGTGTAGAAAATAGACGCAGTGAGCAAACAGGCTTTAGTTTCAAGATATAAATCTTCCCCGTTGTGAGAAATAGTTTCAGAGAGCTGTTTGTTTTAATTAATAGTTGCAGAATGGTGAATAATTGGGATAAAATAACTGGCCCAAACCTTCACCTAAATCCTAAAAGAAAAAAAAAATCCAGGCATTACAAACTTCTTTTAAGATATGAAATTTCCAGCTAGTTTGTGGCTAAAGGTTTTCAAGTAAAAACAGAGCTAGACTGCTGAACCTAGTTTTAAAGAAGTAAGTGTCCTGATTTTAAATCTGGCCATTCATTTAAGTTCCTATATATAGATTTAGGAAACATAACTTAAGGTTTCGTTGCTAAAAAATATACCTTGGCCTTTTTCATAAATATATTTTTATATTCATATATATATATAGTGAGAGAGATGTATGCATCTCTAAAATTCTTGGCTTCAGGCCTTGACTTGGCAGTGAAAAGAATATGTGAGGAGGTTTTATGAAAAATAAATCTTTGCATTCCTCCAGCACCTTTCACCTGAGTATCTCAAAGCAGTTTACATCGAGGAAGAATTATGCCATATAGGGAAACATTTTTAGCCCTGCTCAACCCTAGAGGAAACTGCAGCATGGAGCAGCCCAGTGACTTGTCCCAGGCTGTCATGGTGCATATGATGGGTTTGCTGACCTGGCCCAAGCTGTGAAGAGCCTCTGTCCCCCCTGCCACTCTCCCTATCGCCTGCTTCTTGCTCCCACCCTCACTGTCCAAATCCAGCAGGGTCACCCTGTGAGCTGCCAATCCTTCTGCTGCCCCGCAGCACCTTCCTTTCTCCACGCATTTCTTGCATCCCATCTGCCTTCGCATATGGGAAAACACAGCCCTGACCCCAAGACTTTATGGGGTAAACGGACACAATTTCATGTGTGGGTGAAAAAGACACTACAAAAAGCGGTTGTCTTGCCAACACCCCCTAATCACTTTGCTTACGTGTTTTATGTCTTTCCCTCATTCTTTATCTTCTTTGTTTATTTAGATTATAAACTCTTCAGGCTGGGGATCCTGCCTCCTTCTTCTGCTTTTACAACACCTACCACAGTGCGGCCTCGAAGCCGGTTGGAGAGCCCCGTGCTGCTACCACAGTACAAACAATAATAAATAAAACCAGGACTGTGAAGAGATTATAATTAGAGCTGTGCAAAACTCAGCAGTTTTGGTTTGCATTGGTTCCTCCCTGCTGAGTCTACATTGTGTTTTGGATTTGTATGCAAAAAACCCAAAGCAAAACTCCCAAAGTGCCAAGAGTGGCCGGGTCTGGGCTCAAAATCATGCACAAACCAGGGTGTTTTTAATGGTTCCTCCTTGAAATTATAAATCTGCCAAGGCTCAATCCGGGCTTACTGAAAAGTTCTTGAACCTTTGCAGATTTTGGGGGCCAGCCAAGTTTTCGGTTTCATTTAAAAAGTCTCTCTCAGCTTTGCTTAACATACTAATTGCCACGCCACGCTGCCCTGTGGCTAACAAGAGGATTTAATCTTCCCTGGCTGCCCGTGCAGACCCACTTATGAGCACCACAGCCAGCTTTAAAACAATATTTCAGATTGCCATGTTCACTGGTGGTGCCCAACTGCTGCAGGAAAACACAACTGCATCTGAAATCCTGTACTGAGGCATTTGCCCTGCCCTGGGGTATCGCGACACAACTGCCTTCAGCTGAGTAATCCCTTCCCTTGCTTGCCCAAGGGGAGGCCGTCGGGAAGGGAGCGATGAGCAGGATGCTGGGGGGAGGCATGGCATTTTGGCTGGTAGCATGGATGTGCCAGCCCTCACTGTCACCCCCTTGCACACATAGCTCCTGCTTCCCTCTGCCTCTCTTCTAAGGGCTGGGGGTAGAGGTGAAGGGCTTCAGACCCAAAATAGCAAGGATGCTTACGCGGCCAAGCAGCCTGAGGGTG
The DNA here is from genome assembly GCA_035590215.1 of Microhierax caerulescens. Taxonomy (NCBI): domain Eukaryota; kingdom Metazoa; phylum Chordata; class Aves; order Falconiformes; family Falconidae; genus Microhierax; species Microhierax caerulescens. The sequence goes on from JAVJGJ010000057.1 coordinate 12,487,143, forward strand.
GTAAGTGGGGCCACACATGCACCAGGGCTGAAATCAGAGAGGCAGAGAGAGTAACAACCTCCCCAGACTGGGGGAAGCCCTGCACCTGGATAATGTACACGGGGCTCTACCTGGGGCTAGAAAGGTGTAAGAGAACTTTTTAAATAGCTGGCTGACAATAAGTGCATCGTGCAGTATTGTGAATCAAGCCACCTCCACTCCCTGCCTGTGATAAAGGGCATCAGGCAGCCAGTGCAAAGCACGGCAGCTGCTTTGGCCAGGAGGGAAGAGGTGCAGACACCTCCCTCACTGGGAGAGGAGGGGAGTACCCGTTACAGGGCTCGGCACAGTGGCCCCTACCAGAGCATCCAGCATCCCAGGGAAGCAGCGACCTCCCGGCTCCTGGCTCGCAGATCTCTCAAACTCCTCCACAGCCTGTGCAAGTGGGGCTGGCTCCTGGGGCTCCTGTGCCAGTTGGTTGTGCAAGACCACGCGCCCTTTTGGCATGTGCTAAGTCACAGGTGTTTGACCTAGAGCTGGCTTTTACACCGAAGCATGTCTTCCCTAGCAAAATTTGCAGGATCTGCTGTATTACTAAAAATCATATTGATTTTGACCAACTTTTTAAGACCAATAAGTAAAAACAAGTGAAGATATGAATTGAGGTATTTCAGTGTTTTCAAAATGAAAAGTTGTGGGGGCATGTATTTCGCAGTCTTCTGCAAATTATTAGCAAATAATAAAGGGAAAAGTTTAGATTTAATGGCAAAGAAATTATTAGCTTTAACCCAGCTTTGGCCTGGTCTGGGGGTCTGGAGGATTATTTTTTTTATTTTGAACCTTTTTGCATGATAGAAAATCCGCTTCCTTATTAACAGTAGTTAAAACCTTAACTCAAATTCCTAGAAAAGAACAGTTGTGCGCCTTACCCCATGGCAAGGCATTTCAGCTGGCCCTACCAGAGGTAAGGGAACGCAGGGTGAAGAACCCCAGTTTTTTTGATGGAGCGCACAGTGCCTCACCTGGGGCACAGCATAGGACCCCCATTCACTCAGGGCTTTGGCTTTTGCCCTCTCTTCCCGTGTAACCTGCGAACAGTAAAAGAGTCATTGGAGCACAGAGGAGGAGGCAGCCGCGGCGCCGGGATCCAGGCTGGAGGCAGCTCTCCCGCGTGGGCAGTCTTTGCTGTGCTGCACAGCTCTCCCAGCCTTTCTCCCGAGCTCCGCCAAGGCTGGACCTTTGGAGCACAGGGAGGGCAGGAGGGTGCAGCTGGGGCGGGCAGGGCCGTGCCTTTGAGCAGCAGCAGGGCTTAGCACGCTCTTTCATCCTGGTTTCAGGGCTGGGCATGCAGTGAAGGAAGCCGAGCACAGCGGTCAGGCAGCCAAAACCAGAGCCTCAATGTCACGGATTCACGGTGACGGTCATTTTTGCTTTACACTGGACTAGTGCAGAAAGACAAGCACCCAGTCACAGCTGGGATTTTTAATATGCATTAAAACATGAAAGTGAAAGCTTTCTAAAGTATTAATTAGCAAAAGGATAGATATCTTTTTTTCCTTCTCACTGATAATTAGCTCCATATGGAGTTAAACAAGCTTGCTCTGAAGGAACGAGGAACACTGCAGAATAACAAATAACCCAGGCATTTTTAAATATGGCTTATATGTATTAGAGATTATATTGAGTTAGTAGATCAAAGTCATAGTTGATGGTGAGTAAAAGTAATAAAAGAGCAAGTAGATGTGAAGCTAAGCAATTAAATCTGTGGGGTTCTCGGTAGTTCCGACAGGTACCTATTTTATTAATGAATTTTAGCTTATCGACCTGAAAAATATCTGTTTTCTGCCATGGCAGAAAGTTGCATAAAGACCTCCATGGCTTCCCAGTTCTACCTCTAGAACCTCAAAAAAGCCAGTAACCCCATATCTTAATTAAACTGCAGCACCAGTTTAAATTGTTTTATTAAATGCTGGGACAGTGAAATCTCACCAGGCCATTCTCATATTCCTACTCCTCAATGTTCATGTTAACACATGTCCCCTTTTATTGCTGTGCTTTTTCTCTGCAACGATATATGAAAAAGAGACATGGAAGAGAAAAATGATTGTTTCTCTGAGCAAGATCTATAATACTCTTCTCCCCGGCAGTATTCCCTGCAGTATAAGGCTAAAGAGCTGTAAGAGTGACAGTAGGTATAACCGACTTTTTTTTTTTTTTCCCCCATAATTAACAGTGCAGTGCCTTGCAACAGAAAACTGAAGCAGGTTTCTGCTGACTTAGCATATGCCTCATGAGGAAGAAATCTATCTGGCAATTATGGCTTTGCGTCTCCCGCCCTGTCTCCTGTTGTTTGTACAAGACACCGGTACTTCTGCCACAGGCTTCTTCATACAGCTGTCCTGTCAATGCCAGCTTTCATAGGTAATCCATCTAGCTCAGCAGAGTTCAAATAAGACACCTCCCTTTCTTTACTTTAATTAATGCTTTATTTGAGTCTCCCCTGGGGATGTAGCCATGCTGATTTTTCAAAATACGTTGTTATTTTTCAAGCACAAAAGAAACGCAACATGTACACCATTGAGATTCTGAATTTGGAAAATCTGCTTTACTCAGTCTCCTGTTCTCAGCCAGTGTTTCAAACGCCACGGATATCTCTTTAGCTACAGAGCATATTATGCAATTAATTCTCTAGCTTGGGAAGGAGAAGATAAATCCAGTCAAATTCATTCTCCCTGCAATCTCTTCTGATGTTCTGCATCCACAGTTACTGTAGCTAGAGACAGTTTATGCACTGATTTACGTTGTCACACCCCATGTATTGCTCAGACCTTTCCAGGTGCTGAGCAATCTCAGCTCAACTCACGAACCATTTCTTGCTGAGCCGTTGCTTTTCCTGCACAGTTTATGCCTGTGGCTTTTGCTGATCTGGGACCAAATGCTGTGGCTTGGTGTGACTGAACAGACAGACAGACACCCTCAATGTCAGGTCACTGTGCCTGCAAAACCAGACAAGACAGTCCAGAGTCCACCCACTCACCGAGACTTTCAAGAATTCATTAAAAATATGTGTGTTAGTGCTGCTAATCAGGTCTGCTATACACAAGCAAGCTAGTAAAATCCCTCAAATGACAGATAAGCCAGACAGGCTAAAACCAAAGGGTTCAGCAAAGCACGTTTCAATCAGTAACAATCAAGAACTGCTACACCCCCGATCAGCACTGCCTGATAATATTTTACTTGCTCTGGGTTTCTGTATTTTAATGAGCAAACAGTGGTGTTTTGTAATCCTCATGATTTAAATACATAACACCACATCGTCCTTCTGTAGCGTCTTCCTCAAATTGCACGGTGTGTGTTAAGCAAGGCTTGCGGCATCCTTCAAAGGGTGTGAGAGTTTCAGTGAACTTGTTACATAAAGGTGTCCCTAGAGACTCGTCCCATGCAGAGTCGAGAAGAAATAAGGGCAGAAGTTTTCATTCACCCTTTCAACAGTGCACTGTACAAAGGTACAGTTTTCCCTTTCCCTCAGGGGAATAGTTAGCTCCTATCAAGCTTACTTCATCACTTTTACTGAAAAAGGGCACATCAAAATGAGTGACCAGGCACAGGTTTGCCTGGAATAACAAAGGGCATGTCGTAGGCTTCATTTCCTGACATCAGCACAAATCCGTGCACAGCACAGACTTTAGTTTTGCTACATACAGGGTCTGGCTGAAACGGTGTGAAGATTCTCTCGCAGAGCTGAAAACAGAAGCCCAGATGGTGGTCTCCCAGTGACACCCTTTGATCTCCAGACAATCATCTTTTTGCTTCCCAATTATACTTTTTCCCCTGCTGTGACCACCGTGCCACACTTCCAGCCTTGCCCTGCCATGTCCACGTCAACCCTCAAAAAGCCAATGGTAGGAAAGACAAAGGAGCGCCGCCATCTTCTCTCCTCCTGTCCTCTTCCAACAGGGACTGATCTTTTTTCCAATACAGCGTCCTTCCCTCCTACAGCCAACATTTCAGTCCCTATTTTAGATTACTCTTATCTTCTGCAGGTCTGCGTCTTCCCTTTTTGTATCAAGACTCAAACTTTGTGAGTTCATGTCAGAAAGATAAGAAATGGCAGATTATTTGATCCTTGTGGTTAACAGACTTTGAGGAGGCTCATCCAGGAGGTGACTTGTCCCCAGTGAAAGAAGGCTGTGCTGGGGAGTAGGCTGGATTTGGGTTTATGAGACTTGGGTTTATGAAGTGCTGGTCTAGTCCTACAAGAACTGCTGGAACTTTTCTAGTACCTACATGTCTTGCTATCTACATCACCATCACCATAATGCCAGTGCTCCTCCCAATAATAACACTCCCTCTCTCCCTTTCTCTTTGCCTTTCTTGCCAATCTATAAGATGGACTGATAAATTGAAGTAAAGCTCTGGGTGTGTGAGTGTCAATGGAGGGCAGCTGTGTACCAGTACCTGTAATAAAGCATACAAAGTTACCTCACCGTACACAGTCCACCAGCTGTGCTAACTAGATGCTACCTTAGCCAGGTGCCAGGTCAATGGGCCTGGATTAAGGGAATTCACCCACTGATTTCAGTACCAGTAAGTAATCCTTGCAGCTAAGCCAAGGAGAAACAAACCAGCTGCAGCACAGTCCAAAGTGTCCTCCCCATTACAGGACCTGGTGAAGCCTATCTACCCATGAGGCCGGTGGGGTTAGGTTATGTTCTCATGGAGGAGATTTAATAGAGCTCAAAAAAGCAAAAGTAAAGGCAAAATAATCAGAGCGTAGAAGGCTCGATACCATCTCTTCAAAGGGTTAGGTGAGGCGCAAACACTGAGTACATCACACCCATCTGAAATGCTGAGCTTATCACATCCATCTAGTGTAAAGACTAAGGTCACTCCTTTCTCAGTGTTCCTTTGGCACCATTTAAATACTCAGTGCTGCATTTTCTTTTTCGTGCTTCTCTCTGTCCAGTATTGTTTAGAAATTTTAAAATTAAATTAATCAGAATCTTGGAGTGTAAGTTCCAAGGCTGCTTTATTGTGAAATTAGGGTGTGACTCACAGTAGCTGCATATCCACCTTTGAGGCTGGACTAGCTTTGTTATTTTTGTGTGTTGTTTCTTTCCGTGCTGGTTTTGCAGCAGGACTTGTAGCCACACAATATAAGGAGCTGAGAAATGGCAGTGCGTCATCCAGGGTGTGGCTGAAGAGCGATGTCGCAAAGAGAGATGGCAAGATTACAGGGAGGATCTGAGCAGGATCTGGAGGAGGGTGAAGACTGAAACGTCCTGCAACAACAAAAATAACCATTTATGTATGTAAATCAGGAGTAAGAGAGTTCTGCAAAGTGTGATTTACCTACCAGGGGAAAATCAGGGGGAAAAACCAAACCTTTCAAAGCACCAGCTGCAAATAGACACACAGGTGCATGTGCAAATAGCTAAAATGAGACGAACTCCAGCAGCAGTTACCCACAGCCAGCAGCCCAGCGCTGCGGCACAACGGTGGCTGTGGAAAGTTACTGTGGTGTCCACTCAAAGTGTGGCACCAGTCG
>JAVJGJ010000057.1:12492769-12610676 GCA_035590215.1 Microhierax caerulescens
GGGACCCTCGTGTCCACTCAAAGAGTGGCACCACTTGAATTTCTTGAGCCAGAAAAAAGTTCTTCTGAGAGCAGTAGAAATTATGCTGCCTGGTTTCCTGTGGCTCTCTATTTTGTGGTTGATTATCCGAGGCTAATAAGGGGCAAGAGCTGAATAAAGCTTTTCCTGTGGTCAGGGCATCCTGTGTGGATTCTCCGGGGTCTAATAAAACAGTTCACCTTCCTCTTCTGCCCTTCCTTCAATGAGGCACTAATTTGGATGTCTGTAGCACAAGTATGGGACTTTCAGAAATTTGTCCAAATTTTTTATCTGTATGGGTTCTGTCTCTCTGGCAAATGTGTCTGAAGCTGACCAGCTTACTCCAAAGCTGCTGTGGCAACACATACACAGATACATCACCAGCTTTGCTTAGGAAGCCAGGATTCATTTAAAAATAAACTAAAATCGCACCTTTCCCGAAGCAGTGACACTGCTAACATAATCTGCCTGACCAGGCCTGCTTTAGCAACCCAGGGCTGAAGTCTTGACAGTTGCTTAGTGATTAAGCAAATGGCATCTTACACCAGAAGCAGCAACCAAGGACACAGGTCTTGCTGCAGAAGTTCATCAGTGCAACTGTGGCATGGGAAATATAAAAATATAATGCTCACCAAAAGGGTACTGACAGGAAATACCCCAGGAACAAAGTGCAGAGGGATAGACGTTTATGTTTTCATTTAAACAGGAAAGGTAGATGGAAAACAAAATAAATGAAGCTATACTTAAAATAAAGATTACTATATACTAGGCCACCAAAGGTTATAACACCTGACCTAAGAATGGGTGGGGATGTTTGGGATAAAGGAAGGGAGGCCTGGAAAATTGTGGACTTATCTAGATAAGTTTCATGGAATGAAAATAAACAACTGATATCTGCTAAGGGCTACATGGAATAAGTCAAACAAGACTGTTGGTTTATATATATTTTGATGTTCATGGAGAATTGGGTCTGCCAGAAGAACAGGCCGTCATGGAGGTGAGGTTTGTGTAGCTTCTACTCATGTATCTGTTTACTGGACCTTTGAGGTTAGTGGCAAGAGCTCCCATTAACAGAAGCTGGTCTTTCTGTGCTGTTTGCACCCTCAGCAGAATGAAGTGAGGAGCTGCATGGCTCGGTGTTGGGGCAAGGAGTGCTGGCTGTTGGCTACAAGACACTGAGATACCACAGTGAGATGTTTCCCTGTGTACATGCCACCTGGCAACCTTGCTTTGGGATACAGCATCGGTTTAGGATTGAGGCCAATTCCATATCTGTTACAACTCATCCCAACACCAGTCAGTTAATGGAAGCCTGTTCATCAAAGCCCTCTTGTTGTTGTTGTTGTTGTTGTTTTAAGAGGAGGGAGAAGCTGCTAGTTCTCTGCTAGTGTGAATGCCAAAGTCACTTCATGAGACTCCTCAGACTTAAAAAATGCTGGTGTAGGTATATTTTTGTGCAGATGCATGTATGAGTACTTTAGGAGACTCCACAAGCTTATCCTAAAAGGTATAGTCTTGCACATTGTTGACCATTCTGGCTCCAATCCAGCAAAGCACTTAAATATTTGGTGAACTCAGCAAGGCTCTTCACAGGCTTCAAGCTAACATATCCATAAGCACTTTGTTGGACCAAGCTCACAGTGGCTGCACTAGAGACACACCTTGCACAGGAGAGATCTCTCCTAGTTGCGGTATCTATGGCCAGTGTGACTGTTTGCTTCCTCGCAGACAGCCACCAACAGGCTATCAACATGTGCATTGTCCAACCATGCTAAAAAGAAAAAAAAAAATAGTTCCAGTGGCTTCAGCATTTCACCTTGTTGAAATTTCTCTAACAGGCGACAAGCAAGGTGAGAGGGAGGCAGTTTTGCATGCGGTGCTGTAGAGAAAAGATTTCCGTCCCCAGAATCAACAGTCCCTGGGCAGCAATAAATCCACTCAGGGACATGCTAAAAAATAAAGCTATTCCTAAAATAAACAATTCAGACCAAACTGTATGCTAGGCAATTACTAAGTTTGAATAATTGGGTGTAGCTGTATGCAGAGAGAAGCTACAAGACCAGATGTGCAATATAAAGCTAAACATAGGCTTTACAGGATCTAATCAAATCAGTCCACCATCTGGTATGAGAAGAAAAATCGTGTGACAGACTTGGTCAACAGGAGAAAATGGCACAAATTTCTGGATAACGAGCTTAAGCTAAATCAATATGTTACACAAGCCAGAAATGGAAGCATCCATAAAATGGATTGCACTAGTTCAGCACATCTGATTTTACTAAATACCGTTTTCTCCTATGAACTAGACCTTAGGTGACCTATCTCAGATAACAAGCTGGGAATATTTGGAAATAAGTATGTGCAGGTAGAATAGCTCATGGCAGACAAAGGTTCACATGCACTCTTGTCTCCACACAAAATAAATCCTACCCATCAGATGAGGCTTTTCCAAGCAGTTGGTGTTAAAGCCTTCAAATTAAGTGTTTCTAAGCCAGAGCTGCAGTGGACTCTGCTTCAATTTAGCTACCTTGGGAGCCAGGAGCTGTAGCAAGGGCTGGAAACAGAGGAAATAGTGTGTGTGTGTGTTTGGGGGAGATGGGGCATGTCTACGTGGTGGTAAACCTGTCAGCCCAGAGTTGGACCAAGAAGGGGTGTGCAGTGAGCTGAGCTGAGGATTCTGGTGGTTTGGAAACCCTGGGCTGTGATGTTGTATTTGTATGACCACAGCAGCTCTGGCCCCAGGTGTGGTTGACTCTGCCGTGTCAGCTGGAAAATATCACATAACACCTTGCAGAGACTCTGCGAATGCCCTTGCTTGCCTCCCGTGGCCCACTATGCTTTGGTGGCTTTTGGTCCTCTGTACTTAGGTGTGACTTTGTTGTGGGATGAGGGCTGCGTGTCGAGGAGAGGAAGCCTGGATGTCTTGTGGGGCTTCCAGAACCAAAGCACCCATTGTACAGTGGCTTTGACAGCAGGGGCTCAAAGATGCAGTGGCTTTTTCCAGTCCCCCACCCCTCCCGTGACACCTTGGGCTGTCCTGTGGGCACAGCTTCATAGTTTTTCCCACTTGAGTGAAGCAAACAGGAAGACAAAGTCAATCCAGCTTAACCAAAAGCAGAACTTGCTGTTGCTCCATGACATTTTGATTGGTAACACAATTTGGGCTGTCTTCTCTCCCTCCTCCATTTCGTGCTGCATCCCTGGTACCAGCAGCCCAGACATGTTGCAGACAACTGCACAAAGGCTGTACAGCTCAGACATTTTGATCAGTTTATGTAGGACCTCTATAGGCAGAGCTTTAAGGAGGTGACAGCGACTTTATTTGATTTATGGGGTTTAGCTTTTGATACAAAGCTCCACCTACTTAGCAACATATGAGCATGTTTGTGGGTTTACAGATTTACTTCAGTGCTCCAGCAGACCATCTTCCCCTTCTGCTACTCCTCTGGAAATAGTCCAAGTCAGTGTGTTGTGCACATAACTGATACTTGCTTTCCCAGCCTCCAGAAATCATATTAAAAAGATAGGCAAAAACGGGGTGGGTGGGTGGGTGTGATTTTTCTGGCTTAAAGTGAGAGGATTTGGGGGAGACCATGTGGTTACACCGAGTTTTCCACACGTGCATTTTGTTTATGGTGTGCATGTGCAAAACATGTCAGGAAAAAGCTCTCAGGGGAGTTAGGAATCTGTCCAGCATGTGGCAAATCCCCAGCATGACCCAGCCCTCCTCTCCCATGCCACTGCCATTCCCAGGGTCTCCTTCTCCACTGAGGAAGGAGCCCACCAAGGTAAAAAGAGGTATTTAGAGGTGCCAGCTTTCACAAAGAGAGGCTCAAAAGCAACATCAAACAGCACATAGGTACTGAAAGCCAAGCTGGTGGTCCAGGTGAAGGGCAGGGACACCCTGCACCCCAGAGGCTGAGTGACCCAGTTCCCCTTCATGCTTACTGTGACTCACTGGAGCTGGCTGCAAGACATTTTCTTTGTCTAACAGCCCTGCATGTCACCATGGAGCCCAGCCCCCTTTCACGGGGGGATGTTAAAATGAATATATATTTCAACACTCCTTCAGCTCACCTCATAGCCCCAATAACAACAGTGTAATATTTTAAACTGCTTTTGCAAGTCTCCTTTCTACAGGGCAGTTGAAAGGATATAAAAGCATTTTAACAATTTTATAGATTGTCTCCGGAGCGCTTTTGTGATGTGGGAGAACAGAAGTTTTGTTGCCATTTGCCCGTGGACAGCTGCCAAACTCACCTGTCTCCACTGAGCCTGTGAGGGCCATATCACATCTCTCTGGAAACTGCAGCCAGCCCTGGATGGCTTCTCACTTTACTCAGCTGAAAAACACGTTGCACAATTTAACCCTTTGCCCGCATGCTTGCCTGGCTGCGTTACTCAAAACAGGCAGTTCGTTCCGTTTGGGCTTAAGGAAAGTCATATCTGCTGGGTGGTTTTGGAGAAATCTAAAACCAGGACTGTTTTGTGAAAAGCTTTCACCCATGTGAAAAGTCTTCTAACCCTGCGAGTCATCCTACTGACTTCAGTGAAGCCTTGAAGCGCCCACAGCTCTCCTTTTGTCACTCCTTAATCACAGCTGACCAGCCTCTAAATTTGACCCCTTTTTAATAGGCTCCGATCTGATGAAGTACTTAAGAATTTGTCTTTCTGACTGAAGTTTTACCATTCTAGTTGCATGTTGAAAGTAAGGCATATTTTTAGAGCACCTGAATCCAGAAAGTGGTGGCTTGAGCCTGTGTATAAAATACAAAGCTAAGGATTAGAAGAGATCTGCCACTGGCCACATCTTCTTCTGGACTGCTTAATTTTGCAGGGTCCTGCTTCTAATCTCAAAAATTATCATTAAACCCTTCCCATGTATACAGTTGACACAGGACAACTGAGCAGCTTCGTTTGTTAATGTTCAGGAAATGTTTGCAGATCCTTGTGTGGCAGGTGTGACAGAAGTGTAATCTACTCCCTTATGTATGAATTTCTCATTTTCCCTCCCTACAAATGAATATTTACATTTTCCACCCCCCTCTCCTCCTGGAAAGAAAAGTGCCTAAAATTATTCCCCATCACATTCTTTCACCGAGCTGGCAAAATACAGAGAAATACAGCAAGTTTAAATGATATGGAATATGCAGGCATAGCTTATCTAAGATGAAGCATGCAGATCAAAATCAACAAAGCCTCACAAAAGAAAGCCCCAGAAGATCTTTCATCAGCCTGATCCCAATTCCCTGCCTACACTTCTTTTTACCCTATTCTAATGTATTAGTTCTGCTTTAGTTTCTGCTCCGTGCAACATTTCTGCTCAAGAAAGATTCTGTTGAGTCATTACCAGCATCAGCCAAACAGGCTTTTCAAGAATGGAGTCGAAAATAAAGGCTGTGGTTTTAAAATTAATTCCACGCTGCTTAACCCTTAAACCACTAGTGACTTCCAGACTTCCAACCAAGTTAATGCTGAGCAGAGTACGTAGCTGTGGTTCCCAAGATGAGAACACTGTCAGTGCTGCTGTCGGTGACCACACCAGAGGCAGGCACCTGCCGCGGCAGCATCGACCACTCTCTCCCAGCAGCTCACCAGGTATGGGGCAAGGCAGAGATGCTCCTGGCAGCATGGGGTCAGGCTGGCCGGGAGGTGGCTGCACCTCTACCAGACACAGCCTTTTCGGTGTCCCTTCCACGCGATCGAAGAGCATCAGTATCTACCCGAGTTGCTGTTCAGCTGTGACTGACCCCAAAGCCGGGCTTGGCAGCACTGCCCCACACCTGGGTGGGCTGCAGTGAGCAGCCTCCATCCTCCCGCGCCCACACACCAGGTCGCTGCTCAGACAGTGCCAGCCATGCACTTGGAAGCAGAAATCATAGTGAAGGGCTGTGCTGTCTAACCCATGCTCTAAATACTTAAAAATATGCTTAAATATATGCTAAATGCTTAAAAATACTGCTCAGATAGCCCGCACCCACACCATAGCAGAGGCAGGGAGAGGGGCTTTTCTACTAGAAGACAGTAGTCATGAAAATAGGAATGAGAGATGAGCACATCTCTCCCGCCGTGAGCTGGGAGAGATACTCCACTCCTCCTTCCCCCAGTAGGTTGTATATAGGAGACAATAACCGTTGCCAAAATGATACAACTTCAATAAGCCCCTGGTACCTTGAGGTTTGAGGAGCCCCCAGAGGAGCCGACACTTGGAGTGAGAAAAGGCAGAGGAGGGGAAAGTGGAGAAGGCGATTTTCTTTGCCTTAGTTTTTAAAGCAATCTCAGCTTGCTAAACTTTCAGTCCATGCTGCCAATGACTATTTTCAGTTATCTTTGCACAGAAAAAGGCTGAAATCCTTCTCTCTCTCATTCTCTCTGTCTCCCTTTTTAACCAAAGCTCAGTTTAGATCTGATATCACTTTAAAAGGTTTGCTATCAAACTTTATTAGACCCACTGGGACAGATCACAGTTTTCAGAGGCTCAGAGTTTCACAGCAGATAACTGTAAAGTGAACCATCCAATGTTCTTCAAAATGCTCATTTTTCTTGGGCTCATCTGTTACACAAAGCTGCACTGTATTCAAGCATCATTAGAAGCGTTCCCAGTTGCTTACATGATGCTCGCCACAGTTCTGCCGTTCGAGCAAGCTGGAGCAGTCGGCCATCCCCAGCCTGTCCCGCAGCCTGATGCTAAGGGGAGCTGGATGCCGCTTGCAGTGAAGGGAAGCCCTGCCCGCACAGTGGGATAACGCCTGCTCGGCACTTCTAGAAAAGGCCAGAATTTCAAACAAGCAGTAAGGCATATGAGAGCAGTCTCCCTTTAAAAATCCAGATTTGCCTTTCCCTGCTTAAAAACAACAATCACTAGGGCAGGCGACTCTGCCGGGGGACTATGCCTGAGAAATTTCAGCTGGAAAGCAAAGAAACGAGAGGAGGGATTAAGATGTCAAGCTTCCTATAGAGCAGTTGTTCTTTTTTATAATGAAGTCATTGGTATTATTATGTGGTTTTTAGCAGGCTGTCCTCCTAACAATGCATGGGAATAAACACCATATCTGGTGGGATCTCTGACTGTAATGTGTATCACGGAGGCATCTATTTACAGTGCGAAGGGAGGGGAGCTGTTTCATTTCCCAAGACTGTCATGGAAAGCATGATGTCCTGCAACTGAGGGTGGTGAAGCACTGGGAGAGGTAGTGGGAAAAAAACATTCACGATAAACCAAAGAGTGAAAGGGAGTTTCAGGGCAAATGTTTACAGGATGTATCATCACTGGAAGAAGTTGGCAAACCTGAGAAGAGGCTGAGAGACAAAATGGCTGACTCAAGCGGTCCAGTCCTCAGGCCATCAGTGTCTTGTCCTGCTGCCACTTCACATGGCTTTACACCTTTCCCTGTGACTTTATAATGTCATTCAATCTTTCTAGAGCAACAGGCTGGAAAAACCTCAGTGGAGCTGATGGTTCTTGGATGCCCACACTCCCTGACAGGCTTTATCCATCCAGAACTTTTGGCCAGCGAATGCCTCTCACGAGCAGTATGTACAACCACTTGACAGGTCGTCTGCTTTCTGATTCCTTAACAGGTCACACAGATGGACCAGAAGCTAGACGACATCCTGAATACCCTCCAGGCTCAGTTTGGGGATCAGCCACAGGCACAGAAGTCAGGGCCAGCCACCCCACCCATCAGACAGCTACAGAAAACCTCGGATTCCCCCCCAGTGAGCCAGAAAAATTGAAAGCCAGAGGACAGCCACATGTCCCCCTCTCATTCTTCTACGTCCGATTATTTTCAAGCCTTGATGTCCCAGGATTTGACAGTATCCTGGGTGAAATGAAATACCCTGCTGTAGTAGATTAAAAAATGACAAGCAGCAAGAAGCCAGCCCCATCCCTAGGAGAGCACAGAAGTTTTGCACCTGTTTCATTAGCCATCATTAGGTAGCCTCTGCCAGCCTCTGGCGGTCCCCAGCAGCTAGCCCTGTGTAGGCTGGCTGCACACGCGGGGCGCACCGTTGAGGTAAGCATCCGAGCGGGGGTTAGGCTGACCCATCCCTGGGTGCGGAAGGGGAAAAGGACCGGGGTTTTGGCATTTAATCACTAAGTTTAATGCTCACAGCATGCCCAAAAGGGGGAAAAGAGCCAGCATTTGAACATGAAACAAATGGAAATCAGTGAACAGGAAAATTAAACAGCATGTTTTGACTTCTACCAAGCAGTGAGGATCATAAGAAGGGCAGATTTATATGCTAGTGCGAATGACAAAGTAAAGACAACAGGCTACTGATTAAAAATATGGAAGTGTACACAGGCTGGTTGACATATGAAAGACTGAAGCAAAGACTTCAGCTAATTAAAGCAAAGGGTTGCAAATGAGATGAGATGCATGTTGGAACAGACAGGCAAGAGAGATAGTATCTGCGTAGGCTTACTGCACAAGAACACTGTAATAGCTATCAGCTACGCTGATGACTGTTATGCAAAATGTTCTCAAGCTTTTACCTTCATTCAGCAGTGGTTGTTGACTGCAGTTGCCTTAATTTTAACCTAAGAAACCCGTACAGTAATTGGTTGTGCAATATCTGTAAAGCTCGGTTCAAGTCACTGGGTAACTGGGTGCTGCAGGAGGGCTGCAGCTGTGATTGAGAATGGCAGGTTTCTTAAAGAAAACAGAAATACACATACCGCTGATGAAAGTTAATCGCTGTTTAAATAAACTGCTGTATGTAATTTTAAATGCTAGGGTGTGTTTTTTTTCCTTGTAATCTGGTTGTAAATCGAGTGCATATGCTGGCTGATACACTGTCACTGTGAAATGGATCTTACCTGGCACTCCAGAAAAGGGATGATTTAACACTGTTGCTAAATATGTAAATAATAAACCGAGCTAAAAAGGGTGCAGTTTTATTTACTCAAATCTTTTTAATATATTTGCATAACCAACCATTTGAATGAGCAGGACTCTGCAGAGCAAAGACCTGATTCCTGGGAAATCCTAAATATATTCTATTCCCACTCCTATCCATGGAAGCAAAGCCTGCACTGCATTTAAAAGCAACCTGAAAGACTGGTCCCTTAATAAGCATTTATTTGGACCAATGACTGGTCCATTTCAATGTAATCAAATTAGCTTCTAACTATTACCTGTCCCTTTAAAATTCTTTCCCAGGTTTGTGTGTCTGGGAATTCAAGCTTGGAAAGAGCACAATGAGACTGATTCCAATCTTTAGATTGCAGGCGCGTCTTAGACAGAATATTAATGATGTGTGAGAGGCAATAAAAAAAAAAAAAAAGCAATGTGGTTTTAATTAAATCAGCTGACAAGCTGCCGTTCCATCTTGTCTGATTACTACAGAGTTACTGAACATGACCAAATACAGCATGTAACATGGGAAAACGGTAAATAATCATTGTCAGGGCAGAGTTGCTCCTGACTTTCAGTCAGGGTCATGAGCTTCTGCGATGGTCCTCACTGACTCTGGCCACTCACAGCTAAATGGACAACTGGACACCAAAGGTAGGTACCATTTCATCAGCCAGAGGTAAAAAATCTCCATGGAGATCCCGTTGCCACAGAGATTCAGAAGACAACCCATGCAGCTTTCACCAGGAGGGCTCAGGGACTTCTGTGGCCAACACAAGATGAAACTTCCTTGTGGTACACTGCAGATGTTTGTGTGAGGA
This sequence comes from Microhierax caerulescens, assembly GCA_035590215.1. Classification (NCBI taxonomy): domain Eukaryota; kingdom Metazoa; phylum Chordata; class Aves; order Falconiformes; family Falconidae; genus Microhierax; species Microhierax caerulescens. Next base: position 12,502,470 of record JAVJGJ010000057.1, read on the forward strand.
GTATGCGTGGTCACTTTTGGTGGACCAAGGAATGCAACAATATTCTACTTAATAATGAAGCTCAGTAGCAGTGTTAAAGCACTACACATACAGTAACACCTACTACTCTGAAGTGCCTGGAAAACACACTAAACACCCTTCCCCAGAAAATTCAGTTAAATTAAATACAAGTGGTCTCAGCTATGGAGTGTCAGAAGGGATGAGTGGGTAGGAGGAAAGGATGAAGAGGCACACAGTGGTCCCTTTAGGAAAAAATAATGCGTGTGTGTGCGTGCGTGTGTTCACGTGTCTTTTTTTAAAAACACAAGCCAAAGTAATCCCAGGAAGACTTTGGTGAGGCCAGAGCCTGAGCCTTTAAGGGTCTGACATTCCAGCAGTGCTGGCCATACATCCACTTCCCAGCTGGCCACTTGAACACTGCAGTGTGGCACAGCATGTAGAGACAGCGCCATCAACACGTGACAGCGACCTGCGCGATTGCCACACCAGAGAGATAAGGGTGTGGGCTGAACAAATTGCAGTAAGGAAGGAAGAAGACTGGTGAGAGACACCCATTTTCACACCATATGATGAGATTAATCGTAAAAATATAAAAGCGGTGTAGCTCAGTCTTACTTCAGTAAACCTCCACACCCACAGCTAAGACAAGATTTGCCATCTAGCAAAATCTTTCTGGTTGCTCAGGGATAAAAGTATCCAGGAGTAGTGCTGATGTGACCATGTGGTAATAGTACCTGACCCTTCTTCTGAGCTGAGCTGGTTTTGCACAGTGAACAGACTGCATATTAATACATTTGCATGTCATGAGTGTTTTGAGTGCCCCTCTGCCAAGGTGCTATCAGCAAACATTCAGCAGCAAGCTATGATTTCCCAGGGCAAGAACTGACTTCTACTCAGTGTGGTTTTGTCAGGCATTACCATCCGCTAAGCAAGCAGTAATAGCATCAGATCTAGATAATCGTGTATGTAGCAACAATGAAATGGAAAGAGTAGGGAAGAAGCATAGGGATGAGCTTCAGGAAACTCCAAAATGCTGAGGAGTCCTCTTGCAATCACAAGTCCTGTGAAGTCATGCGATGATCTAGTTCATCAAGGAACAGCATCAGAAGACTATCAGGTGCACCATATCAGGTTTTGCTAACTTTGCTAAGTGTAGTATGGATTTGTTGGATGAAACACCACCAAAAGGGCCTTCTGGAAGAGTTCTGTCATAATTCTTGTATGTGATTTGAAAAAAATGAATTTTTCATAAAAATTAAATGCTCCCACAGTTTACTTCCTTGATCCAACTGCCTGACTTTCCGGAGCTTCCCCTGACAGGCTGAGTCCTCCAGGGAATAAATATGCAGCATAGCTGCAGAGGAAAGTTTGACTTCTACATGTGCCATTGTTTAAGCAGTTATGTAAAATCCTGGTTGGAAGATTATTAGCAGAGGTCTTGTCCAAAACTCCAACTTCTCTCAGGTTCATTAAAAAGATGAGAGCAAAGGTAGATTTACATGAAGAATTCTGCCTGTGCCTTATCTTTCTGAAATGTTTATCATAGAACCCTAGAATGGTTCGGTTGGCAAGAACCTTTAAAGATATCTAATCCAACACCCCTGCCATAGGCAGGGAGATCTTTCACTAGATCAGGTTGCTGAAAGCCCTGTCCGACCTGACTTTGAACACTTCCGATGATGGGGCAGCCACAACTCCTTACATACAATCTAAATCTATCCTCTTTCAGTTTAAAGCCATTACCCCTTGTCCTGTCGCTACAGGCCCTGGTAAAAAGTCTGTCCCCATCCTTCTTATAAGCCCCCTTTATATATTGAAAGGCCACAATAAGGTCTTTCCAGAGAATTCTCTGCTCCAGGCTGAACAACCCCAACTCTCTCAGACTTTGTCCATAGGACAGGTATTCCAGCCCTCTGACCATTTTTTGTGGCCCTTCTCTGAACTCACCTTAGTCCATATTTTTCGTGTTCTGGGGGCCCCAGAGCTGGATGCAGTACTCCAGATGGGGTCTCAGAAGAGCAGAAGAGAGGGGGTGAATCACCTCCCTTGACCTGCTGGCCATGCTTCTTTTTATGCAGCCTAGAATTTCTGGGCTGCAAGCAGACAGTGCTGGCTCACATCCAGTTTTACATGCATCAAAATGCCCAAGTCCTTCTCCACAGAGCTGGTCTCAGTCAATTCATCACCCAATCCATGCTGGTGCTGAGGATTAGCCCAACCCATGTGCAGGACCTTGTACTTGTCCTTGGTGGACTTCATGAGGTTCACATGGGCCCACTCCACAAGCCTGTCAAGGCCCTTCTGGATGGCATCCCTTCCCTCAAGCGTATCAACAGCACCACTCAGCCTGGTGTGATCCACAAACTCGCTAAGGGTGCACTCAATCCTGCTATGCCATTAGTGAAGATGTTAAATAGTATTGGTCCCAATACAGACTCTTGAGGGACATCACTCATCACCGATTTCCATTCCAACATCGAGCTGTTAACTGAAACTATGGGTGCAACCATCCAGCCAATTCCTTATCCACCTAATATTCCATCCATATCTCTCCAGTTTACAGGTAGGAATGTTATGGGGGACCCTCCATTGTAGAGGCCCGCTAGATTAGTCAGGCATGATTTGCCCTTGGTGAAGCCATGTTGGCTGTCTGTAATCTCCTCCTTGTCTTCCGTATGCTTCAATATAACCTCCAGGAGAATCTGTTCCAAGATTTTACTGGGCACTAAGGTGAGGCTGACTGGTCAGCAATTCTCAGGGTCCTCCGTATTTCCCTTTGTAAAAATGGGTGTGATATCAAGTGTTCATTCTCAGTGGTGGCTCTAACATGACACCAAATTACAGAAAATATTCCCAGGGAAGTCCATTTGTGTGGTTTCATCTCCATTTCTACTAACGTTACTGCACTGACATCCATCCTATTAACTTCTCCATGACGGGAGTCCAGCAGACACACCACACACCCAGCTGCTGGCCAGAGCACGTTCAGCAAGCTCATTCCTACAGCAGCTCTTCTCACAGTAACACCATGAATTAACGTGGCCCAATGAAGTTATCTGCACTGCGCAGCCAGGTCTGCACTGGTCCCACATTGTCTTTTGATTCAGAACAGAGGCACAGACCAGGTGGCCAAGGTCTCTCAAGGCCACAGTATCAGCAGGGGTGGCTGTCAGGAATGCGGTTTACTAATGCATCAAAAGACAGGAGTACAGGAGATCAAGTGAAGATTAGCTATTTATTTTCAAAGAGATCACGTTTTTCTGCCTGATCCAATTTCACTGTGAAGATACATGGTGTCCTCCCTTACTAAAGACACTGACACCAACCAAAACACGATTTTCCACATTCCTTCCAATAATGCATGGCATCCTGAAGCCTGCTGTCTGCCCATGATGATGCAAGATGCTCAGAAGTCATTACAACAAAGCCTGAGGGAATTATTTTCTCATTTCCATAATTACACAGTCAGTAATATTATCATGCACCAATCTTATCTCAAAATGTATATCCAGATCTCTAACGATGATATTTCTGAAGTGTTGTGTGGGATTAAAGTACTTCTTATGATAAGGCTGCAGCAGTGAGGGAGATAAAAAGTTCAGCTTCATCAGCTGGGGGCTTTCACTCTTGAGAAAAGGTGACTGTGCTCCCTAAACAACCGATACGGCTCACAGACCAGAAATCTGCCTCATCTGGAACACTCTCTCCATCTCTGGAGACTAAAAAGTGGGAAAAGACTCTTCAGCCACAGCTGTCCATTTCAGAAACTGGAGGTTCTCCATCCACCTGCCTGCTCCTGGCATCACCAGAGGAGCCTGCTGGAAGTCCCTCTCACCTCTGTAGGGCCAAGACTAAGCTTCCAGATCACTAGCTATGGAGATTGAGCAGGATCCCTTTGATGCCTCTTTTCTCAGTACCTCAAGTGTTTTTTCTCTTCTCACTGACGTTTCAAACCTAAGCCATGAAGGATCTGCATTGATAAATATATTCAGGGTGTGCCGTGTCTCATGGAGCCCTGAATAGCAGGGCTCGTTCAGCACTCTTCCCAACAGTCTGAACAACATGTCTAAAAAGAGAAGTATGGTTTAGGGACTAAAATGGCATCGGGTGAAGAATCTCAACCATCACAATGGCATTTTTTAGTATTCTGAAGGAGTACACACTAAAACCATTGTAATGGTCCAGGAGAAGTGTGGTGAAGGGCCTGGGTGGAGACCTCTCTCAGGCATCATTTCTAGCTCAAGCGGAGCACAGCCAGCAAAACTAAACAAGATGGTACTGTTCTACCTCCAGGGTAGGAAGAGGTTTGAGTTCCTCTCAGCCTGCTTGAAGAGCAACCTCTTAGTTAAAACAACCTCTTTTCTTAGTCAAGGGACAGTCAAAGGTAGCTGGAAATATTAAACACTGAAAGAGAGGAAAATGTCTCACTAACTTTTTAAATCTCCTGTTAATGGTCATTTATCCTTTTTTCCCACGGCACACCACATGCTTTTCTAACCTCCAGAGAACCCTAAGCTCTCAATTATATTAATTTTATTAATGCTGGGGTTGTGCATGTGCTCTCTCCTGCTCCCTCCCTGTCATACAGTAAACAGTGTCTGTCAGACACGAAAGGGTAAAACAGCGAAGAGCGTCTGCCCTACAACGAGCTGTTTTGCCAAAATACTTACTATGTTGTGTTTAGCCTTTATTATGGTTTACAGTGGCTCCCGAGTGACTCTGTAGAAGTACAATGTCTCTGCTCAGATTCCTGGCTGAGCACCCACTTGTCTCGGGTTTGGATTTGGTACATGTGGGTTTGTGAACAGAATTTTAACTTATCTTCATGATGTTATTTGATCTCCCCCTGGGGTGGATGGAGCTGTGTGGAAGGGACCGAGTCGTCATCGTCATCGTGAGTGCTGAAGGGAAGGGGATTTTTGAACTCTGTGATTAATGTAACTGCTGTAGCTCGTCTGTCCAATCAGACTGGCAAAGGTTGTTTTTTGTTTAACCAAAAACAATTACAATTTTCAAGAACAATGCCTGCTAAGCATTTGCCTGAGGCTTACCTCAGCCTTAGAGGGGAAAGAAAACTCACATTTCATTAATACCTGTCAAGCTTATGCATAGCTAAAATGCAGCTTTTCTTTACTGTACCTTAGGTTGTCACATCTGTTGTTAGGAGACTCAAAACATAGACAGACGGCTGAGTAGCATTTCAGACCTACCTTGCCTAAGGACCAAGCTACAGAGAAGCAAAGTCCCTTGTGTTTCAAATGAAGCACCCTCTGGCCAACTCACGGTTCATAGACAACCCTCACCAAAAAGGTCTAAGAGGCTGCTTTCTTTGCCAAAAGACAAGATAAATGCTCAATACAGCATGGACTGAGAGATGGAAGTGCTCACAGCAGGATAAGCACAGCACTGGATGTCCATGAGTACCACTTGCTTGCTGCCAAGACATTCAGAGTCCTTGAGCAGCAGCAGGAGGGACAGGAGCCAGCTCTGGCCACAGCTCCTGGCCTCTGCATTGTCAAGTGAGCAATGATTTGCTTAAGGTTAGCCCAGCTCGTAGTTCAGCCATCTCTGACACACCATGGGTGATGTAACAGCAGGCAGAGGCAGTGTGTCGGTTCCTCTCTGCCTACAGCTTGCCCTTTGTCATCGTCCTGCAGTGTGACATGAAGCTACTCTGCTCCTGAAGTCTGGTGCCTTGGGAGACTTTGCAAGTAGCTTCTGTGTTTTGATCTAAATGACCCCAGTCCTCCTTATGGATAGAAACTCTTATCTTCCCTGATGCAGAGACAGATCCATCCCACACCTGGTCAGTAGAGCCCTTCGAGTAGCTTATTTTTTGTGGTGGAAGGGCTGGGCTGTGTATCAAAGTGTGGCGAAGGGGAAACATCCGTGCGCTGTTCCTGCAGCAAAAGAGCAATTGCTTGATGCAGTGTCCTCATTCTTTTTGTTTTCTTCACTGAGAATTTTCCCCTTTCTAAAACAGTAAACAGCTTGTTTCTTCCAAGCTAAACAAATTATTCTGCCAACTACTGATTTTTTCTCCTTTCTACTTCTTATGGTTGGTACTATAAGTACAACTTTCCCTTTCTTTGATAGCAGGTCAGGAGGCCAAGAAGAGCTAGGGACAGCTCCTGTGACACATCAATACTGCGCCAAATTCTTCAGTTTGGCTACACCACGAGTGTCATCACTCTTGGATTCCACCAACCCCACTGGCCAACTCCCAGGAGGCTACTGCTTTGGTCAGGGACTAGCAGAGTGCAGGAAGAGACTGACAAAGTCTCCATCCTCAGAGACACTTACATCCATTTTACCATCCTGAAGCTTCCTCTTCTCTTTGTCATCATGTTATTCCCCACACGACGCTCCAATTAAGTCAGTCTTCCAGATTAGGAAGGCTCTTGCATGAGTAGAGCAATAAACTCCAGTGTCAACCAAGACCTAGTCCAAAGGGCTGCAGCTGACAACCTACAGTCATTCCTCTCCATGGGAACGGAACATTTACACACAAACAACAAAGAGCATCAGGAACAAGGAAGAAAATTGCTGCAGATGCACGAGCCACTGACAGGTTACGTATTTGATGGGTCTCTGGTCAAAACAGGCTAAATTCAATGCAGGTATGAATCTCATGGAGTAAATGGACTTCTACCACAGGTGAATTTGGCTTGATATCTCTTAAAATGTGCCTGAATAAACAGTTGGTAGGGTAAAAGAAGATTTCATTAACCTTACTGGAGCTCTGAATTACAGTCAAATTTTTCCAGTGGCCTGCAAAACCCATGTACTACAATGGCAGATAGTAGCTTTAATTTGATGGAAAATATATGTTTGGAAACAGGATGGAGATGTCCAGTGATTGATCAGTTTTGCGAATGGTATTGCTTTGGGTGGGTTCTCAGATCCTTAAGCTTCCCTTTGATTTGAAAGTATGAATGAACTCAAAGCAAAAACAAAAAATTGAAATCGCACCAGAACCTGCACATTCTGCCTGACTCAGGATCAAAGTCTGAGAGGGTTACTGCATGTTCCGTGCTGAATTAAAATGGTAAATAATTGAAAATATGTCAGTAATTATCAGGTGGAAAAAAGCTCCCAAATTATCTAGGCCTTGCCCATGTACCCATTTTGTAAAAATTACATCATTTTCACTGACATCATTTTGCATGAAGCTGAAAATTAAGGTGACAGTGGAACTGTTGAATAAGCATAAAACCAGCTTATCCCTTCAAGCATGAATAGCTGAAGGAGTGGTTTGTGGCAAGGAATCACCTACGGCAATCATGTTCTTTGGTGCCCTGGGACAAAGCTGCTCCTGTACTCCCCCCTCCACCAACTGACTCTGGGTTTGGGTGAAGTCATCTGTTTGGCCTTCAGCAGGCTGTCCTTATCTACGCAAATGGTTCGGAGAAGCACTGCAGCCCTTGAGGCAGGGATCAATGGAAATGCAACAGCAGGCTGAGGCTGCTCAGCTCCTTCTGGCTTCCCCTAAAGTAACCTGGAGCAGGGAGTGAGCGGCTAGGAGGGCTGGCTTCTCTGTGTGAGGAGGGGGGATGCCCAGGGTGATAACAAGGCCAGCAGAGGCCATGGTCTCACCAACAAGGACCCAGTCCCACAGAACTCAAGACCAGCGGAGCAGGTTCAACCAAAAGTCTCAACCACCTGCCAAGTCCATGGTGGTGAAGAAGGAGGGAGGCCAAGCTGGGAAGTCAAGGCAGGGGCTCAGGCTTCAGATCAGTGGGGTACAGGGCATGGGCATGGCTGCAGCGTAGCTCAGGCAGGCACCAACAGGTAGATCCCCTGAGCTTAAGAGTAGATCCCAAGCAAAGCAGGAGATGTAGAGGCATCTTCCAGGCCCCTCTTGGCTACAACTCCTGTCAGCCAAACTCCAGGAAGGGAGAATAATGTGTTCTGTGTCCTTCTCCCCATCACCATCCTGCGCGCCCAGCCACGTTGTGACACAGCACCAGGTGCCAGGGGTGGGTGATGGGGACGGGGTGCTGGGGCAGGGGATCCCCTGCTGTCCCCCACCCAAGCAGCATCACCGCCTCCCGCACAGGGCTGTGCTCAGCTCTGGGGGACTCAGCAATGCTGCTGAAGCGGGGCTACAGGTTCCCCTGCAGGAAAGAAAAGCTTTAAAACAGAAGGATTTTAAAAGTGGTTGGAAACTTGGAAAAATGCATGCAAAGGAAGAGGGGAATCAGATGAATAAAAATCCCCCCACCCCCAGGTGCCAGCAAGGTAAACAGTGGAAAGGTTGGACACAGTGCGCTGAAATGGCTTTGCTTTCATGAAGCGCTTTTTTTTTTTTTTTTTTTTAGACTTTTGGTTCTGTTTTTCTTCTTTATCTCTCCCCAGCAGCCGCTGACAGATGACCTTTAAAGCCCTGGAGAGCCGCACCAGCAGGTGATTTACTAACAGCTGTGCCAGTCAACAAAACGGAGCAGGGCAGAGGTCGCCGCCAACCAGGCTGCCCAGCGAATGCAAGGGTGGGATTTAATTAAAGAAAGATGCATTACACTTTTTATTGATTTGTGTGCGTGCGCGCAAGAGCCTTTTCTTTTCTTCTTCTTTTTTTTTTTTTTAATTTTTTTTTTTGTTCCAGCTCCCTGCACCTGGACATTTCATCCTGGATGTGTCAGCCCCGCCAGCCATGCTCTGCCTCCCGCTGCCCCTCCCCGGCTCGCACCCCCCAGGATGCCGCTTGCTGAAATCCCATCTCCCACTTGCAGAGGGGCCTGGGAACAGGTGGGGAGGAGGCAAGCAGAGGGGAACCCAGCAGCTGGTGGCACACAGCATCCCTGCTTGTCCCTCGATATTCACGGGGTACTGGATGGGTATTTTGGGGGATGCTGGGGTTTTTCCCCTCTTGCCCAGCAGTAAACCTCTGCTTTTCTTCTATCTTCCACATGATCCATTGGGAGGGAGTGAAAAAAAGCATTAAAAGGACATGTTACAGTCTTTTTGCTTTGTATAATATCGAGGGCTTTTCTACTAAAGACAGTGGGAATTTTTGGAGAAGTGAAATGCAGAGTAAAATGGAAGTTTGGTGGCTCTGTATTCACAAGCCAGTGTAATTCACTATTTTCACTCATGCATCTGATCCCCTTTTTTTGTTAGCTCAGACTTTTCTTAATACTATTATTGTGCTGCTGGCTTTACCTGATTTTTAAAAATAGAATATTAACATATAAAAAATCTTCTGTTCAAGCTAGAACTAGAAATGAGTGAGTCTTTGAAGACCTAGTGCTTCAAATGTGGAAATTCAAGTAAGAGGAAGCTCAGTACTGGCAGACCTAAGTTGCAATACTTTTTTTAAGAGCTGAATCCCATTGGGAAAGAGCACCTGCAAATCATGAGACCATTTTTTTGAGGGACCAGGACCAGAAATGAGACCACCTTTCCCAAAAGTGCAGTGCAGAGGACGCTGGGACACAAATAGCACGAGAGGGGTGGCCACACACTAAGCGCTTCTGAAAATCAGGCCCCTCAGTGACCTCGAATATATTAGGCAATCCTGTTTGGGGCCTCTCCAGATTTCATCCAAAGTTAGGAGAGAGCCTGCATTCTTAATTTGATTATATTTAGGTATGCATTGTATCCATTACATTGACTGATCTCATTAGCCTGAAATGGCTGGCTAATAAATTTGCAGTACACTGTAAGAGCTTCAATCCAAAAAGTCTTTGGTATGAGGACCAGAAATATGCAACCGTAAAGAAATACTACAGGAACTTTTAAGGCAGTATCTAATAAAATTCTTTTTCTATTTGAAGCTCCGAGCTTGTGAGTTTAAAAAGTGCAGTGGCCACCTTGCCACACTCTTACAGAGCATTGTCCTTTGCTCCTGACAAAGTAACTCCTGGATCGAACCGAACACTTCTGCCTGGTTAAGGGCACAGCTCTGAGAGAAGCTTCAAATCTTTCAGTGATGGCGAATCTGTTGTTCTAGTGGTGAAATTAATCCTTCTCAAAATAAATAAGACTTTGTGCCCAGATTTGTTCAGGGGCATTTTTCAGTCACAGAATTTTACAGGGAGAGGGCCAGATAACTTATTCTCAAAAGTCACTGCCCATACAAACATTCCTATTAAACCAGCTCGCAGTCTTCCCTCGAGTAAAACACATGAGCTTCTGCTGACTTTTAACATGAGGCAGATTTCCTAGGCTTCAGATCATTTGGTGAACTTTTTTTCTGAACCCTTTCCAACTTTCCAAGCTCTTTTCTCCACCGTGTTGGTCTCTTTCCAAGACATGGTGGTTGTCATTGGCCTAGAAATTCCTGTGACAGGTTAGGTTTCTATGGACCTAGGCACTCCAGGCACAACTGCCAAATTTCACTTAAAAGCGTTCTCTACAGCGATCCATCCTGGGCTTACGTATCCAGTTGTGATCCAGTCAAGTCTTGGTGGGTTTCAGGTGGCTCCCACAAAAGGCAAGAAGGGGCAGCCACATGCACCAAAGACAAAGGAGGTTTCAGAGTAATCAGGGTTCTGTGGGTTCGCATTTCCCTCTCACTTTGTTTTCTACCTATTTGTTTTTATATCCATACATTGATGGCAGCCATTGTCCATAGGTCAGAATTCTGCAGCCCTAACTTGAGGCAAACTCTTTCCAAAAATGGATATTTTTGACATAGCAGACTGACCTGGAATGTCTAGATCTAAACTAATTACTCATCCATCACAGACTTCTCATCATCCCACCAAAACTGGGATGCCTGTGTGTGGCTCAGCTTTTCAACACAACCAAGGCATCTGTACATCCAGTTCCCTGTAAAATGCATGGGAAATAAATACCCAGCATCACTATACAGCTTTGAAAACCCTCCTGAAATCTCTAACCCTCACTTCCCATCTGTAAAACAGGAATAACAATTCCTACTCCATATCTGCTTTATCAGTCTTGTCTATGCAGACCACAAGTTCTATGAGACATGAACTGGCTGCTACTAAATATAGGTACAATGTCTAGCACAGTTTTTATTAGAGCCCCTAGGCACTACAGCTCCATAAATATCCATGTTGACTTTTTCCAGATTAAGAACACATCAATGGGAGCTTTGCTTGAGTAAGAACTGCAGGATCTGGCACTAGTGCTTTTAAACCCTAATAGGAATGAGAGGGTCTGAAGCCTCTTTCCAGCCTCATTCACTGTATCAATGCTTTTAATACCAAGTCAGCTGTTGTGACACAAAGGGTATGTTTCTCTTGGTGCTATTTCTTGGAACTGAAGAGCCCTCCTGAAGTTTTCATTTTCTTTACTGAAAAGCCCCGCTATGGTAAATCATCAACTCACCAAATTTATAGGAAGCACAGCACTTGGTATGTCACGTCTCTGAGCCCAGCCTAATGATTCACTTACTTATGCTTTTGTTCCTTTGCTTTGTAGTTCTCTTGATTTCAGCAACTGTCTATCATTTTCATGTGGCTTGCTGGCTAGAATGCCCCCTACTATTGCAATAATCATTGCCCTGCTAGAGTGTTTATTACTGACTGAACGGCTGCACAGACTGGTAAAATGACCTGAGCTGTATGAATTTTCCGTCCAGTCTCTGGGGCCTCACAATTCTTGAAAGAATGTAAAAGAAGAAAAAAAAAATCTTAGTTATGAGGAAAGGTCAAAGTCAAGATTTTCTGCAACAGCAGATTTCTTCGCTGGCTTCAGTGTCTCTGTTGCTGAGCGCTCACATCATCTTCAGCATCCAAAGAGCAACTGTGACCTTGCAACGCGGCAAGAACTGAGCCAGGTAAAGTCTGACGGCCCATTGTGCATCTGTGCTTCAAGAGACTGTTGTTTAAATTGTATGTGCTCATCCTCCACAACACATGCACCCTGGATAGGGTCCCAACGTGCTAGTGACTGCCTGGTTGTTTGGGTTGTATTTGAATTGAGGTTTGTGGTAGGTGCACGGTAAAAAAAAACACCAAACAAACCACACATACACATTCAAAAACCAGTCACCAATACAAGATAATACACAGATGTGTAAATAACTGTGGGAAGATTTCCAAAACACAGACTATGTCTAACTTTTATCAGTGGTTTGTTTTCCCTCTGGCTAAGATTTTCGAAAGTGGGTGCCTAAAGTTAGGCTCTCCTGGGTAAAAGCTTCAAAAGCATCTTAATAACACAGGAACCTAAGTGTCTATTAGAACACTTCTTAAAGGCTCTGGAAAATCTCAGCCCTCCATCCACATCTTTAGTGATACAATTTCTAAATGCTCAGAGCTCACAGTAGCTACTTTTCCAGCTGAGGGCAAGGATTCTTCCAAGGAGCCCAAGGAAGTGGGGCATCCATCACACTTTGTCTCGTGGCCTGACACTTTCCAAAAAATCACACCTAATAGGGATTTCTCCATTCGATATAAGTCTAACCTTAAGCCTTAGTTTTTTAAAATCCTGGAGTCGGTTCCTATGCGATGGATGCCACACCGTGGCATTTGTATTTACAAATCAGACCACAAGCACTGTTGTTTTGGGGAAGATTTCACAGCACTGTTATTCCCATATCCACAGCCCATCATTGCTGTCAGATGTGCTAGCTCTAGGCAATAGGGGGTATAAAGGGCACCAAATAAACAAGCACAAATTCTTCTCCCATGCAAATTTTATTACAGCTTTATGAGGGGACTGTAAAAGATTTCTGTGTTTAGCTGCTTCTTATGGAAAGAGGATTTTTTCCATAGTACTAAAACAAAAACAAAAACAAATTTAATCCTGGGAAGAAGGGCAGAAGGACTCCTAGCACAGCTATTTCAGAGTAGGCTGCTCCACTCTCATTCTACAAGAGCTCCCCATGGAAAACAGAGCAAAGCATTTTTTTCCTTCTAGGAGAATTTCACGTACTGCACAGGCTAGCCCGTGGAGCAGAAATCAATTGGCAAAGGAACACCAAGACCTGGATATACTGAATGTCACTCTAGGAGTGCAGTGTACCTAGCACAGGAGGCTGCATCTTTGGGTTCTGATTGCACCTAGGGGAAAACATTGGCTCCTGAAGGCAATGCCTCCCTTCCCGAAATAGGTACTTCAGAAGTAGGGGGGGAAGTGACTTTTGCCATTGCCTGGCTGTCTCTCCCATGAGGACAAAGGGAGATAGCTGAAGTAAACCCAGGCCAAGGACTCAAGGACTGGATTGGACCAAGACAGCTACAGAAACCCTGACAGATGCCAAGGGAGAAGTGTCTCCAGAAGAACTCTCCAACCACCCTCCCAAATCACTGCTGGTGATGGGAATGGAAACTTTGCTGCTGACAAGGAAATCAAAGAGAAGCAGTAAAAAAGTCAAAGGGAAAAATTGGATCAGTGCTAAGCGCTGTTCATTTTGGATAGACCTTAAACAAGCATTTTACTCATTGAATTTAGCCTTGTTCTTGTTTCCATATGGGTCATCTAGAGGTTATAGCTTCCTAATCTTATGTATCGATCTCGTGTCTGAGCCATTTTCAGGATGGATCATATGTCTCTGCACTGCTTGTCAGCCATTTGTTATGATATCAAAATTCATGCAATACCAGTCAGCTTCACTATATACAAGGTCACACAGTATATCACTTTTGGTCCGTAAAATGAGGTTTTCTGATTAAAAAAAAAAAAAAAATATCTTTATTTACAAGGTGACATTTCTCCATTCAAGTAGTCTCTATTGTTAACGTTTTCTGTTGCTATTAATATTATTGCCAGTAAGCTATTCACTGTGAAGCATGTACAATGAGGAAGAGGCACTTGAAGGTCAGAAGGAATCAATATTAATGAAAAGTAAACATGCAAGTCAGGGAGGAATCACAAACCCAGCTTGAAGCTAATTTGGTTTTTTATTCCAGCAAATATGCATGGTCGCTTTTGCATTGTATTCACAAAGTTCTTGTTTGGAAGTGTTGTTAGGAACTTTTAAACTCGCCTTCAGTTTCTAAGCCACTGTATTGTCAGCCAAACATGTCTTGTTCACCAGGGTCCCAACACAGGCCAAATTCAAGAAAACAGCAAGTTTTTTCTTTGCTGCCAATAGGGGAGCTGCTAACATCCAGTTTCCTAAGAACTATAGATAAAACGCTGGCCACGTTACCTGCAGCCTCCACACAGGTTCAAAAGTCCATTTCCAAGCTATCCTTCTGCTTGGATGTAAAGTTCATCTTCCACGTACTGATGTGCTTCATGCTAAATATGGTACAGCAATCAACATCTGTGGAGAGTTCGTATTTGGCATGTTTACACAAGTATTTATTCCTCCTTTGTCTTCAAGCAACAACTACTACATAATGTATTTGGTATGATTAATTGTGGGAATGTTGCTCATCCCAGCATAACATGACATCTCCAATTACATGACATCTTTCTCTCATTTGTAAGGGAAGAACTGATTTTTGTATCTTGACATGTTTATCATTGTGAGGTTGAGCTAGTTTTCTTATATGGGCCTGCTCCCTAGTTCTCAGGGTTGACAGATTATGGTGTCACATTAAAATCACATATGCCTTGTTATTGCAGCTGCATCTGGAAAGGAAAGCAAATAGAGGAATCTCCACCACCCAAGATCTGTAAGACGATGTTTTGTTCAATGAGACAGTGGTTTGCAAGGTTGTTTTAGGCTATTATAATTTACACAGTTATTTGGTGTTTGATTTTCCCAATCTCAACATTGGAAATTTAAAATTCTTTTTAAATCTCAACAATGGAAAATTTAACACACATTGCCATAGTCCTGCACGAGCTTCAACTGATCAGAAACCTTCCCTGTGGGTGGGATTTGCCTCACCTAATTTGAGCCATCTATTTAAAAGTTGGCATCTCCTCTAAATTAAGTACTCAGTCACTAGTGACAGACAGATGCTTCTTGAGAGATGGCGTGTCCCACCTGATTTCAACTGGAAATTTAGACTAGGGAGTCTAGCACCCTTGCATGTGAATGCAGAGCAAAGCAAAAAGAGGAGCGGCTGTTTCCAGGCAAGGCCATTATTACAACCCCATCAGGACTGCACTACTCAGTAATGGTCATCCCAGGTGAGGCTCATTACAGATGAGACATCAAGGAGGAGGTAAAAATTCTAACATGAGAAAAGTTTAAAGATCCAATATTTTTGCCCAATCTGTCATGGGAAAAATGCACCTTTGTAGCTCTGCTTCAAAACTCACAACTTTTGTCTTTAAAATTTTTCAAATGCTTTAATGCAAAGATGTATTCAAAAAAGATCTCAAGAAAACCTGTGACATCCAGACTAAAATTCTTATCCTGGCAGACTCCACAGAACTTTATACAAAATTCAAGACATGAGGCAGCATGAGAAAACTACTTTGAAGCACACCCCTAGACTTCATGTTTTGAGTGGCCAACTTAGCTACTAAAGCACATATGGTGCAGTTTAGCTGGGGCTTACACATCAGAAGGAACCTAGAAATCCAACTGTACAGGCATGGAAAGAGGGGAATGAGCCTCGGCCATTGGATGAACAGAGCATTCTTTTCACTTCCACGCAGTAGGACTCCAGCCAGTAGAGCTATTTAAAGCAAGGTGCTGCTTGCCTCCCCTGGAGTTTGCAAACTAAATGGGTGTATGCAAAGGTCCAGATGCAGTTTAGTTCAAAAACTAATGAAAATCTGACCAGTCATTTGGATGGCAACCTAAAACTGTATTTGTTTCTGGAGTATAAAAGTGTTTCAGAGGAAACTTAGGAATCTGAGATTTGGGAAAAGACAAAAGAGCAACATGATCGTCTCAGATAATTTTCACCAACATAGAAGAGGTCTTCTGGCGTCCTGATAAAGTTCCTGTTTGTTGTAGAAGTTTAACGTCTCTGAGCAGAAGTGACCCTTTGCACATACTCATTCAGATTTACTATACTTTGAAAAACTATTATTTTCAGGAGGCGTGTACAGTTCAAGACATAAACATGTGAAGGTTTCTTCTAGATGCACTTGACCAGAAAAACAGCTCCACATAGAAATCGAGGAGGCTGGTGTTCTTATTTGCAAGCACATGGGTGTTTTCCCTCACCCTACTCATTCCACACTTGCTTTTATTGGTGAAGGCAGAGCTGCAAAGGTTGAGATCAAGTGAATGTTCAAGTCAGTGATTGCTGAATTCCTTAGCCTAGAAACTATATTCTGTACAGGCAGGGCAATGGCCAGCATGAAACATCTTTCCGTCTCTGCAAAGCATAATCTTCTGGGAACGCTACCTTGTGGTTTTCATTATAGTTATTGGTATGATAATTACTTGGTTATTAATACTTAATACTTAGCTCTTGCAAACAATTCCAGCTCCAGCACTGCTGCTTTATTTCTGCTGCTGGGGGAATAAGAGGGAAGAATCGGTAGTCCTTCCTTTCAGAAAATGGACAATTCTATCCCACTATATAATTCTTCAGTGAACTACCCACGGGGTAGTTGAAGACCAAGTCTTGAATTTTTCATTCACCTGCACTTGCCACTGTAAAGCGTACAGTTTCTTAAGTTGATGATTTATGTATAGACACACAAAAGACAAGAAACACATTCATAGGACTAATGCTCAAGGCAGCAGCAGCAATACAGATAAGTTGTCTCTTCCGTAGCTTACGATTAAGGGTTATCATTAACAGACCTGGAAGATTTCCTAAAAGGACTAATTAGTGCTTTAATTGGTTCTCTCCTCACCATATTTTTGTTTACCCATACCCATAGAATCTCCAGCTGTGTTAAGCAGTTTTCCAATTAATAACGCATTTGAACTTAATAGTCCACTTTTTCTGACTCAGCCATTTTTCCGCCTTGTTTATTTAGCTGACTTACAGCATGTAATTTCCACATATTTCTTAGCAGCTGGAACGCGCTGAATGCTGCCACTGTCCCTGGGCAAGGGCTGCCTGGTGCCCTCCATGTCCTCTGTGGGAGCCATTGTAGCCCTCTCCCCGCAGATGGAGAGGGACTGCCTTTGTAAGCATCCACTGCCGCACTTCTGGTTTCTCTTGAAGTTTCATAGCCAGCCCCTTCCAGTCCTCGCCTTTCCCGAAGTTTTGTGCTTGGTTGGTTGGGGTTTTTTTTTTCAGTAATGACTCAGCTGTTTATTTTCCTCTTCCTGCTTCTTTCATTCTGTGAGCGAGCCTCTTCTACCCACTGTGCAGTATGAGGAAGGTGAAGGACTTTTCGTCACGCAAGGGGAGGGGGGCAGGAAAGGACTGAGAGACTTAGAGAAAGAAAGTAGAGAAAATAGCCTGTACCCCCACGCTTCTTCCTTCTAGCCCTCAGGGGAGTCCCTTAGGGGATGTCATCATGCTGGCCCTGCTGGCCTGCCTTCTCACTGGCCTGCCCTGTACATCACCTGGTCTCAGCTGGTGCGGGGAGGAGAAAGCAAAAGCATCATGAGAGAGGTTAGTCTCATGGGTGAAACCAGAAAGCACGCATCCCAAATCAGAGGCTCAAACCACTCACACTCCTGAACCAACTGCCAACCCTGCTGTCAGACCAGTCCTCCCCCAGTTATTTAGGGAGTTATCTGGAAGAAGCCACTGGGGTTCTTTCACCAACCATTTTGTATGTCCTGAGGTGAGGAAGGTTACCTCCAACCTGAAATGAGGAGTGTCATAAGATAAAATAATGCATGGGAGCATGAACCACAAAAAGGACAAAAATGCAATGCGTACGGTGGCTCCAGCACACCTGTTTCAACTTCTACTGGAGTAGAAGAGCAAAGAGACGGGTTTTGCAAATCCCTGCACAAAAGCTGCTCTGTCCAATTCCATCATCTGGATCAAAATAACATGTGGAGGAGCCTTGCTAGCAAGCACCAGGCGGATGGGCAGGTCTCAGCTTAGAGCCCACTGCCAGCCGCAGGAAAGAACAGTTAAGAGACACCCTGTTTTCTTCTTTCTGCAGTAGCTCTTGGCATGCCTAAGAAAAGAAGATGCTTTAACACAGCAGCAACAGTAGCACTAAAAAGAACACTTGTGTGTTAAATCATCAGGAAAAAAACAATGATTATCCTTTGCTTCTTTGTGTTCTTTTTGTTTTCCTGCCAAATACCAGAGAGAACAAAATAGCAGGTTTTTTGCTGCGCAAGGCAAACTTGTAAAGTCGGAGGGAAAACAAATCCTGAGCAAATAACTCAAAGCAAATAGCTGGAGGAAGTGAGGGTGGGGAGGTAGGCAGCAGGAAGACCAACTGATACATTTTCAGCATTTGCTATATTAAGCCTTGAAGTAGGAAGGTAAATGAAGAATGGACATCGCCATAATCAAGAAATGCTTAAATTTACATTCCAAGCCTGAAACTGCCACTAACAATGCACAGTGCAGCTCCAGACACTTGTGGAGCTCACACCAATACATCCATGGGACTAGATCTGACTGGGGAGGAAAGCTTGGGCTTACAGCTTGCTCTAGCTAATCTAAAACAGAGTGATGGGTCAACTTAAAATAATAACTTTATGCAAATGCCTACAAACAAAGATTTTATGTTATAAATTTTCAAGACCAAGAAGCATGTGCATCCACATAGCCAGAAGAGTCTCCTGGTTTTGGTGGGACTACAGTTCTGTCTACAGCTACCTCCAGAGCCTGGGGATGCTCCTGAAGACCTGTGTCCACTGGATGGTCAAAATAACACATGAAGGGGTCTTACCGGTCCACTCTGGACTGGCAGGAGGGTCTCAGCCTGGTACCCTAGAGACAGGACCTGGTCTGACTCACTGTGACCATGGATACCACAGACCTTACAGTCTGGGGAGCCAAGCTCAGTGGGGAGTCTGTATAAGCATTATATTGCTTCCTTGCACACACTTGTGCTGGGAGTATGGCAAGAAAAATGCCATCTTACCATATTCACCAGGAGTCAGACTAGGGCACACAGGTCTGTTTTGGGTAAAAAGCTCCCCCTCCAAGCTGGCATCACCAGGATTACCTAATGCCACTGGTTTCTGAGTGGTAAAGCTTAAGGCTTCTCTGCAGGACTGGGGCCACGCTAAAAGTGACAGAGGGTAAGCGTGGCAGCCAGCCCTTTCACATCAGTGCTTCATCCGCTCTGGGCCAGGACACTGGCTGCTCTGGGCGGCCCTCTGGGCCTCATAGCCCTGCTGGGAGCAGAGGCATGCTTTGTTTTCCATCCCTGCAAGCATTCCCCTGCAAGAACAACTCCTTGAGGCCGAGCCAAGCCAGCATCTCTTGTTCTTGGACTCTC
Organism: Microhierax caerulescens; assembly: GCA_035590215.1. Taxonomy (NCBI): domain Eukaryota; kingdom Metazoa; phylum Chordata; class Aves; order Falconiformes; family Falconidae; genus Microhierax; species Microhierax caerulescens. Next base: position 12,521,622 of record JAVJGJ010000057.1, read on the forward strand.
CCACCATATTGGACTCTTTATCAGGGTATTGCTTTCTCTCCTTAGTTACTCTTAATTTGAAAAATGAGCTCCAATCCCCACCTATTGGCACACCAAGGAACCTTCCTTTTTCTCCTTAACCCTGCCATGACCACAACAGCTGCTACAATTCAGAAGCACCTACGTGCATGTACCATGCAAGTCGTTTTCGCCTTCCTTAAAAAAAGGAAGGTGTCTTCCCAAGCAGCAAGCTGAAATTCCTGCCTGTTTAAAATACACAGCAGCAGCAAACTGAAGGAGACCTGGAGAGGCCACTGCCTGCTGTAATAGGATTAAGGGCTATATCTCAGGCAATGCTTCTGGAATCAGCTGTTTCTTATCTGGGCTTCTTTGTAGAAGCTATGATCTCTTTACACCAGGCTCTGTTACTGGGCTACCTAACAAATGCTATTTTTGGCTGACTGTACAAATGCCATATATAAAACCTGAGTTTCTAGGAGAGCAGCTGCTTTGTCACTGAACAGCCAAATGCAGGTGCTTTAACTGGTGAAATAAATGCAAGCCTCCTTTCCTAGCCTTTGCTAAGGAGGCTGTCTCAAAGAGCAGATTGCACATTCTCCCAGCTCCTCCATACCACACACCGAAGATTACTTTTTTTTACCACAATTAAGTCTCTGAACTATTTTGAAATCCCACACAAAGACAGTCTGGTACAGCAGGCATTATGCACACATGCTTCCACATGCCTCCTGTTTACTACCAGGTACACCAGCGTAACCCATGCTATGTAAACCTGTTCCCCGATGGTCTCCCAGACACATCTCCTGTTTACCAACATCAGAAAATGACAGCTCTTATGGAAAACAAGCAAGCAGGCTAAAAAAAGTGGCATAAAAAATGACTTCTTGGTGCCCTCCTCTCGTTCTCCCAGAACGGCCATCTCTCCTCCACCTAATAATACACTCAGACGGCTAATTAGCTCCCTCTCATCCTTGCAGTCAACACATTTTGCCCTACTGAGAGGCTCCTGGTTTCCAGGAGCAGTGGAGAGCAGGACTACAGGAGACATCCCTGCCTCTCCCGCTCTCCAGAGCTGAGCGTGCTCCTCTTTTACACAGCCACCACTGCCTGGAGCCCAGGCCACTGCAGAGCAGAAGAGAGAAGGATAAGAACATGCCAAGATTTTCGGTCCCCCTTTTCTCTTCCTGCACTCCATGATTAACTTAATTTTATGAACTGAGCTGGGTGACTTTCATAGGCAAAAGATGCACAATGATTTCTATTCCACTCACTCCCAGCCCTTTTCCTCCACAAATAAGAGCCGATAACCATCTCTTGCAATTCAATAGGCTTCATATCGTCTCCAGGAAATAATTGAACCCTTTGTGGCTTTCAGAGCAACATTTTGGTATTTTCCCTGGCATCAAAATGCTGCTGGATTCTGTTTAAATGGAAGAGATGGCCAGTCCACATTAGCTGTGGGATGAGATTGCCAAGAAGAAGACAAGTCAGCTGCCTGCAAATAAACAGGGTGAGCAGGGCAAAACCAACAGTTCCCAAGGGGAAGAACTGGTTTTTCCACCATGTGTTAACTGGCCTCCCTCTTCGCCCCACCCTATAAAATAGATCCACTGGGAGTCTGAGCCAAAATCCCTTATTTCAAAGGGACCACACTGCCACTTCAGCCCCTACCAAAATAACCTGACATGTTGCTGTTCTGGCATGGGTTTCCCCTCTTCCCTGTCCACTACAGACCATCATCACCATCACACTCCTGCAAAATAGGTCATTCCAGCTGATACAGAAATCCCAGATGACACACATTTTGCAAGGAAAAGCTAGAGAAAAGAACTGGCCAGGCTTACCAAAGCCCATGCCCGAAGAAAATTAGCTATTTATATATCATTGTGCACTTGTCTGGTGCTCTCCAGTGATAGCTTGTTGGGTACAGGAGATCCTGAATGCTGTCAGCCTGAAACTGGAGTCCCACTCTGTGAAACTTTTCAAGCCAACTCAGCCTCCTTCCTTTAGGTGAAATACTTTCATCTGAACAGTCAGCCCACAGCAGCTGATGGGACAGCCCCCCCAATGGCTGTGCACCATTACAACCATTGCAAAACCTCTGAAACCTTTTCTATGGCAATATTCAGCCACATTCCTGCAGGGCTTTCACATGCCACATCCTTCTGCCTGCCTGCCATTGATTTTGTGCCCTGTCTCCTCACTTTAGTGCCCACAGACTTCTGCTGGAAGCATTAATGAGAGCAATGTGCAAACAAATGTGGAAAATAATCTCTAATACTGCAGGCTCAGAGGCCAGCGGAAACCAGAGGATGTTTTCTGGCAAAACAGCAGCAATAAGAGCCGTTCTCTAAATAAATAATGTCTCCGTGCATACAAGCTTAGCACTAGCAAAGAGACCTTGGGCTGAAGGCTCTCACTGGTGTTTCTCACCCACCTCCAGGGAAGCACTGATGCACAAGGTCCTACGATTAAGCCATACACCTGGGAAGGCATGGTGAACAAAATTCACTCAACAGGTGAGATTGCAGGAGTCCTCACCTTTCCTGTTGCCTTAATAATGATGCTTCACCTGGCTATAAAGTAACTAAATACAATCAGCTCCATTTTACACAGGAGGCTATAGGTAAGAGCCTCCTCACTGGGTACACGAGAGAACAGGAGTACAACAAAGCTGAGGGTCTGGTGTGGCTCTCAACATGAGCTGAACCCTATATAAGCCTGACTTCCAGTATAAGCCTGACTTCCAGACCATCTCCTTGGATTACAGCTGCCAGTGGGCAGACCATAGGGATGCCCTCCTTCTCTCAACCACTCACATGCCAGCTGGCTCTGCCCTGCCAGGAAGGACCACCAGTGGCCACCAGTGTCCTGCCTGCTCCCTGAGAACACCATGCCCTGTGGGCAGCCTGAAGCCTGCCTGCACAGAGGCATCAACACCCCATAGGTTTCACCCTTTGCTCCAGCCACTTGTCTCTGTGCAGCAGATGATCAAGAGCTCATTATGAAGTGCAGGGGCTGCTCAGGGGCTACCACACCTTGTGCAGAAATGTTATGACAGTTGTCTAGGGTGTTGTTACCACTGTATGTCACACACACTGGGGCTGGTGAGGTGGAAGGAGCCAAGACCAGCAGCCCATTTGTTGCCTGCTCTGATAGACATCCTATTGATAGCTCCATCTCACACTGGCAAAGCCCTTTGTACCACTCTGAGACAGCTGCTCCAATGCCAAGAATTCCTCGCAGGCCAGCCAGCCCTCGTGGTGCTACCAGGGAAGCTCCAGTTTCAGCAAAGAATTTGATGGTTGTCTGGCAAGTGTATAAATCATAAAAGTAGCTTTGTTCTGCAACACTTCAAACCTTTCGGGCTCTCTCCTATGGCTGCAGTTTGCTGGCACTTGCTGTTCAATTTATATAAGCTAAGCTGTGCAAACTCATACCTTTCCAGCCTGTAGGCAGCCTGTTACACCACACAGAGATGCTGCCCCGCTACTCCGAGCTGCATTTTGCTGACAGCAGGGCCTTTTTGGAAAAGGTGCAGCCAGGGTGGTTTTTTTTCACGATTTAATTTCACAGGAAACCCAGCAGAGTCCAGGCTTTTAAAACCAATTCACTTAAGTAAAATCAGGACATTGCATCCAGACGAGCCCTGTGTTCAGGAAAGGAGACCCAGAGAGCAAAGCTCTCAGTTTTCCCTGAAACAACTGCAGCCCAGCGCACAGCAGAGCATGTCGCCTTACTCCAGGAAATGGGGAGGACGCAAAGCAGCCAGGGACCAGAGCTGCGGGAATTTTCCAACCCCCGGGTTAAAAAATGGGCCTGAACAAAGTGGACTTCAGACATTTCATGCTGGATTCCAACAAATCCGTAGGCAAAGCGCTACTGTCCAAAACATCCCTGCAAAAGGGCAGTGTAGGGATGCAGAAAAAGACCCCGCTGTGCCTGTCCACAGTACGTGGCATTTATTGCCCAGCCAGTCCCCAGCACAGAGAGCATGGGCAGGAGCGACAGCAGCCGAGTGCGCCTGTGCCTCCGCACCCACGGCAGCTTCAGCAGCTGCTGCCTGCAAAGGAGAAAGCAGCAAGTGAAATTCCCTTCGTAGGCATGGCCCGGGGCAAAGGCAGTGTTTGAGCCTCTGGGTGCCTCCAGCAAAGAGGGAACCGGGGCAGAGGCTTCCATGCTGAGCAATGGTCCCACCCTACCCCACAGCCGGCCAGGTGGGAAAGCAGCATTATGTGGGTAGGGAATGGGTGTATCCCAAGAGAGGTGGGCCAGGCTTTTATCTGGTGTGACTCTATGCAATGCCTTTGATGTTGTTGGGTCTGACTGGTAGGTTGGAGCAGGAGCCCTGTGATAATAAGGCGAAGCCAGTGGAACCTGCTCAGATGCTTGGCTCATTTGCAAATCAGGCTTTTTATGGGGCTGCTAAGCATGGAGAGCATCTTTGTAACACAACGACATGGGGCTGTGCAGGTACCCAAGCCAGAGGCAGCTAATAAATGAGCAAGGAAGAACTGGAAAGAAAAAGAAAAGCTTTGGTTTTCAGTAAAACCTCCACATTTCTTCCCAATGCAGAGCACTGAGTTCTGTGAAGAGTTAGAAATCTCAGCTATTTAAGCCTTTCACTGAACCTAGGTCAGGTGTTTCCAAACTGTTCTTAAATAAACCCAACCAAATACATGGGACTACAGGATGAGGACTGCATAAAAAGTTAACATCAGTGCTGGCTCAGCTCATGGTGCCCTTCTCACCTGCTTGGTAGCTGCACCACTGGACTCTCCCATCCCTGCAGGTTGCCAGAGCTGTGTGCTGGGCTGTGCTTTCCTTTCCTGCCACTCCCCAGCACTGCAAGCTGTGGCACAGACCTGCTGTAGTTTCTCACCGCTATGCCGAGGTAAGCCAGGGGAATCAATCTGTACAGCTGGGGAGGTCAGTGTCAGGGCTCTGATGGACAGATCGAGACCCCTGAGCACCCACATGCTCAGCTCTGACAGCTGGAAAGGACCCTGTGGGCAGCAGGACACATGTTGAAGGTGGCCACGATTACACATTCTCTTTACAAGCAATGTTTGAAGGCCCTGTGGACCATGAGAGTCCTGGGGAAGGATGATTTTATGAAGTCTTACCCTACCTCCTAAGGGCCAAGGGAATCTGTGGGTTGGAGTGAAATGAAAAAGGAGTATCATTTGGGATCCCAGATGGAAAAATTTGGGTGGGGAAGAGACGTATTTCAAAGCTCAAGCTATGTATATATATTTATAGATGTGTCTCTATGCATGTATGTATATACATACACCTCCCTTAATTACTGAGGTGCGCACACATACACGCACATGCCCACGTGTCCATCCATTCCCCCTTTGGTAAGTGCAGCCCAGTGACACATTACAGCTTGCTGCCCCTGAACCCCCTTGGAAAGGTCAAGACTCAGCCTGTTGGGGGAATCAACTGTCCAAACCAATTAAAAGAGTCCACACAGAGGTATGAAATGAAAGCAGAGACTGCAAAACAGCAGAGCTATTTTTAAAGCAAGCTGCCACTCCTGTTGATCCCCAAACCTCCAGGCTTGCAGCAAAGCTGGGAGAGCGCAGTCCCAGAGTGCTGTCACCCCTCGTGTTCATCATGTCCATCCTGCCCTGGTGATGGCTGGCAGCAGCACCACTGCCATGTCATCCCTGCCTGCGTCATCTGTGACACAGGTGGCACGAGCCATAGCTTATTTTGTTCTTCAGCAGAAGATAATAATGTAGAAGTTAAGTTTTCACTGTCCCAACCATGTCACCTCCCTCCCTCCACACAGTCTCCCATACCAGACAGACTGTTGTGTGCAAAGACACACTGGTACGGAATGTTTCCCAACTGCAAATATCAACATGGACAGGCTGTTTTACACTTACCAAGGAAAACACAGCCAACAGGCTCTTGGTTTTCCTCTCATTTATCCAAGATATGAATGAGCACTAACACCATTGAAACCAGTCAAGTTACATCCCGGAGTAAATGAGATCCAAAGGGACTCAGGATCTCAAAAGGGGCAGTTAGGGGCACAGAAAAGCTCTAAAGCTAAGAAAGGGCCTAATGGGGGAGGCAGGGAAGGGGAAGAAAAATAACAAAACACCTACCTGCAGGCCATAAGAAATGTTTCCCACAGGAAATTAAAACCTGTAAGTCATGCATGCCCACCTAAGCCCATGCCAGGAAGGAGAAATAAAAGACTGGGGAAGGGGAGGGAGTAGCAGCTGTAGCAGGAACAGTACTCAATAACCAGTGGTTTGGACTCAGATTTCAAAGCCTCAGGACACTACCTGATGTGGAAGGGAATGGGAAGACATCTTTGTGGCAAAGCTTTGGCAGCTGGAGATCGTGCCAGCACTGTGGGCCCATGCAAACCCTCCAGATGGGTGATGTCCCCCCTTACTATCTCCTCTCATTCACTCGGGCACCCTGGGCCATGTCTTGCACACCGAGCAATAGGGAATACTTCCACCCCACAAATCCCAGGGCAGAAGAGGGGAAGAAAGGGCCTTTGGCTTGCAGATGCTCCTGGCTGTGGCCACGGGTGCTCCTGCAAAGGGAGAGGGGAGGCAGTGGCAGCAGCAATCAGCAGAAGGAGAGATTCATGGGTAAACAGCAGAAAAGAGAGTGGTTAAAACCATGCAGAAGACTGCTGTGCATGAGTGGGGGACCTGCAGAATAACAAGGAAGGGGCGGGGAGGGCTGTAAGGAGGATGGACACATTGTGCTGCAGGAGAGGGCATTTTCTGCAGTCAATCAATGAGCTACAGCAGAGGAAATGCTCCTGTGCCTTATAAACGACAAGAACCAAAGCAAGTTTCCCCAGGGGAAGGCCCTGCTTCTTCCTGGAACCTTTCTCACTAGGGTTTTTAGTTGTTTTCTCTATTTTGGTTGGGTTTTTTTTTCTTAACACCTCCTTCGTGAAAGCCTCCCATTTCTAACAATGCCACATTACCACTAGATCCCAGGATGTGTCCTTCAGTGCCGACCTCTGCCCAAAGCTGACAAAAGGCAGAAATGCCTTTGCCCAGCTGCTGCTGCTTCTCCATGATGGTGGGGAAAACCAAGTCTTGCCAGGAGCAGCCCTGTTGGGATGAGAGGTCACTCTGTGGGATGGGATACATCAGGTCTGCACCTCTTTCATCCATCTTTTTGGAGGCAGACACTGGAGGCAGCCCTAGACTGGCTGCAGGGGGGTGGATGTCCTCCCTGGGTGGCCCAGCCCAGCCATGCCTGATCGCCCTGTCTGGGGACCATCTTTACGCCGTTCTCTTTGAAATCTTATAGTCTGCAGAGGATATTTCTAGCCTTCCTCGCTGACAACTCTCTTTTCGTCTCAGATGCAACGCCTGCCACTGAAGCTCTCACAGAGGAGGCCACTCTGCTGTGAAGGAAAGGAGAGATACTGACACAGCTGTTGAAAAGCAGGAGAAAAAAAAATACTCCAATTGCTCTTGGTTTTCCTGTTTTCCTAACTTGCCGGTCATTTAATTAATCTCCTGCTCACTTTCTCATTTCTCCATGTATTTTTCCTCTGTAATCTTTTTTTTTTTTTTTTTTTTTTTGGGGGGGTCCCCCTCACAGATCTGCTCATCGTCACAGCAACCTGCTCCCTCAGGCCTCACCCAGAGGAAAGAGGATTATATGCAACTTTGCTTTGTTTCTGGCAGCATTCACACTGACACGGCACCTCTCCAGATTAGGGGTGAAATCTCTGCCCGAATCACAGCACCTGTTAAAAAGTTCAAAGGCAGGCAGGGGGTGCAGCATTTCTGCTGGCCCTGAAACAGCCAATTCCATCAGACTCCTCACAAGGAGTCCTTTTCTTTTTCCCTCTGAAGCTAAACCAGGGCAGTTGCACTGGCGTCCCTCACGGCTGGTGCTTATTCCTCTGCCAGAGCAGGCTGGAGTCAGACTGCGGCAGACACAAGTGCATGGTCTGATTCTGGTCTGACACCAGCACTGCACCAGAAAGGACATCCCAAAGACACTCTGCCTCCACGTGTCAGCCCAACCCTGGCTTGTTAGGCAGGACAGCAAAGCTTGGCTCTCAGGCCCAGCCAGAGCCCAAGCCATGCTAAACACTGCTATCACTGACTGTGGCTTTTACAGCGTGGAAACCTGAATCTATGGAAAACAACCTGTGGAAGAACCAAGCTGTTTCACACAAGCTTGCAAGGTTTGCCATCAGGTGGGAATGACCTCTGATTGCCATCCAGCTGGACTGCCCAGGCCCCAGCACCTTCCAAGCAAAAGACTCTCCCATCTGGAGACCTCAAACTGCTTGGGAAACAGAGTCCATTTTAATGAAAAGGGAGGCCTTGCATTTCACAGCTACAGGAGGATTCCAGCCAGCAGAAGATTTTTAAACATTTTTTTTTCCGAATATTCATGATCAATTTTCTTCTGGCTCACCTGCAAGGGGGGATATGTCTCATTCAAAGCAACAAGGAGCATCTACGTGCAGCACTCATGTTTAGGGCAAGTATCTGACATGGCACTGGCCTCGAGCTCCTCTATCAGCATGACTCACTCAAAAAAAAAAAAAAAAAAAAAGGATGTTTTGCTTTGGAAAATGCTTGAATAAAAACAAGAATAATGATTTAAAAAAAAAATAAGGATAAAAGAGACCAAAACACGTCACCACATCCCACAGACTCCTAGACAGCATTCTGCAGGGCCTCAAGAAGAAATAAGGCCTTTGTTCTTAAGCTGGTGAGCTGGGCCCAGCGAGGCGGGCCAGATCCATGAGGCAGGCCAGCACACCCCAGCAAACTGCAAAACCTAGCAGCGAGTTTCTTGACTGATGGGCTTCACAGCACTGAGTTATGGACTTCATCATGTCCACACTGCTCGCAGGGATGGAGAAAGAGAAGAGAAAGTGAGAGAAGAAAGCAAGTGCCAATAGCAATCTCGTATGTCAAGCATTCATCTAGGAATGAGACAACTGGCATCCAGTTCCCTGTCTGAAGACTAGCTAAGGCTGATACGCAAGTGCTTTGATTTCTGGGGCTGAGAAAACTCAGGTTTGCACACCCAGAGGCCCAGGTGTGACCACATTCACCTGGCAGAGATGGGCCAAAGTCCCCTGAGGCAGAAACAGACTCGATGCTGGATTTCTGACAGCCTCCATGAACACCTTCCCAGTGAGGCTATGGGATAAAACTCAAGAGGGTACTTCATGACGGCAAAGCCAAGGTCTGAGATGTCCTGAAAGCCAAGTCACAGCAAGCCAGACAGAGAAAGCTGATTCAGTAGAAATGGGTAGGAACACTTACATCCCTGTGCTGTGAGTATTGCACATATCTAGCCGTAGGACATGTCTGGGGTGTTACCAGCACAAACCTCCTGTGGGTCTCCGAGCAAAACAGAAGCGGACATTAACATACACGAGCATTTGGGTCCTTCTGTATTCCCTATGTCCTCCTAGCAAACACCCAGCAAAACGGACAGAACAGTAAGACCAAGGGTGGTATATCACATGCATTCATCTTTAAACATGGGAAAAGATGTACATCTCTTAAAGTAATGCTTTGAAAATAAAGCATCCTCTGACTTTGTCATCACAACTATGTGTTTTAGGCAGGAGTTGCCACAGTGGGAAAGATTCAAGCTCCAGCCTGTTCAATATCCAGAGGCTTCATTATGTGTACATTATGCGTGTTTGTCTAGTCTTGGCTCTGATGTGTTACCTTCACAGCTTTCTGCATAGAAAACACCTTCAAACTTCTGATTTTCCCAGGGTGGAGGTAATTTTCTGTATTCTGTGGGATTTACCTTCAGCATGGCTCAGAGTCCTGAGGTTTACCTTACTATATCACAGCTTAGTTTTTGCCAGAACCCGTCTGAGTACAAGCTGTATTTTATTATGTATTTTTGTTGCTAACTAATTAGGAGCGCAGCTGTAAATAAGAGATACAGGATTCGCTCTCTGCCAAATTAGCAGTAAGCCAAATAGCACTTCGTCAGCAGCCTGAAGCTTCTGTCTAAAAGGCTGAAAAGAAGATGCAATAAACCTCTGCCCTCTTCTTCAATAGCAGAGAGAGGCCTAAAGAGGTGGCAGATCTCTCCATTCAGCTCGGATGTTTTGACCTGAGCAGCCCTCTGTTCTCAGGAAAACAGAAACTGTCCCCTGGGAATCAAAATGTCCATGTCTGTCAGGGGCTTGGGCATTAGCAGGCTGAGCCAGTATCCTGAGATGGGCCCAGAAAGCTGGAGCGGGGGGCTGGAAGACAGGCTCCTGAATCCAGGCTGGGGAACAGAGACACCATTTGCCAAGAGAAGAAAATATGGTCCATCCTGACAGTGAAAAAGCAGGTAGTGTGTGGCAGGGAGCACAGGTGTGGCAGGGAGCACAGCTTGCAGGCAGCAGCTCTGAACAGGCAATCTCAGAGCCAGCTTTAATATTTTTTTTAATAATAATAATAATATCCAAATTTATAACCAGTTTTATTAAGCCAGGCCTACACGCTTATAAATAAATAAGTAAATAACTAACAGCTGGTCTGAAGTTGTACGTGAGGGTTTTGTGCTAAGGATGAAAGATGGTGACAGGACCTGTCAGAACTGGCTCGAACTCATGCAATGAACTTCACAAGTGGGGAGGCAATCGTTAGGGGAACAGGCAGCCTTCAACCAAGCAAGAAAGCCTACTCCTGCTGAAGACAATTAATGCCTCTTTTCCCTTTGCCCCTTCATCCGTACACCCAGTGAAAAGCCAGGCATTGAATAAGGCCCTGTTCAAATCACGCTTGAATGGGATGGGAGCTTGCACTGCATCCCATACAGGTGCAAGCCTAAAATCTTTGTGTGAACAAGAGCTGCAGGATCACGCTCCCAGGCCCCAGCTGGCACATCCCAGTTCTGGTTCTCAGGAGCAGAAGCCTTAAGCCTTGCAGGAGTGCCTTGCTGAACGTGTGGTTTCTAACAGCCAGAGCAAAATGCTCAGGGACCAGATTTGGAAACAATTAGGAAACACTACTGAGGAGAAGGAGGGGGCATGTACTTTTTTTTCCTAGAGTTATTTATTTTTTAACAACACAAAGAGTCAGGATGAGGGACATGTTTTAAAGACCATTCCTCTCCCTAAGTGGTGCCACAATGAGCTCCCCCCCCTGCATCAGGGTGCAGCGCTCTTCTGAAAAGGGGCACTATGTCAGAAAATTATGAATACACCTCAAACAAAAAATTATTCTTGCAAATCGGCACCTGCAGCACAATGAGACATGCAAACCACCTGCATTAAACTAGAGGGGCATAAACCGAGAGACAACTCTGAAGGGGTTTGAATGGCTCAGCAGAGTGCTTACAGCCTCTTTGGCAGGTACAGTCTCCAGAGGGCGAGTGGGAGGGCTCTTAGTCCCAGAACACTAAAAGCTGGCAAAATACTGGGAAAGGCAACACCACCTCACACTTGCACAGCTCTTACCAGGCCCAGGTAAAGGCTAGACCAAAACAGCACATTTATCTTGACTTGCCAAAATCAGGTTGGTACCACAAACGGCCTTTGCTCATTCTTGCTCCATCACCAGCAGGTACAGAAAGGCTGCAGGCACTAGGATAAAGCAAGCTGTGCTTTAATCCTAGTGAGGAGCCATGAGAAGCAGACAATGCCTAGCATAAATCCAGATCTGCCTCGTGGCTCAGCCAGACCACATCTCACACTTGGGGCAACAAGCAGGCCACCAGCCATGGTGATGTTCAGGGAGGCTCTGCTGAAGTTCTGGTGGCCCTGAAATAGGGCAACAGCTTCTCTCATTCCCAAGGGATCTTCTTGCCCCAACTCTTTTAGTACAAGCAGCCACCTAAAGCAACTCCTACTGCAATTAGCACAAATTATCCCACACAAGAACTGAAAGTCCTGTGGCCTGGAAATCTTACATGCATGTCTGTGTGTTGACAGCTTGAGTATCTTGACAGAAAAATTTCTACTGCTGCTACTCAGACTATAATTGCACTAAAAGGTGTTCAGAAGTGACTCGTTCTCTGGAAACCTACAGATAATTACTGGCTTGTACTGAAAAGGGGATGGAAATCCAGAGATGGAGACTTCCATGGAAATTGACCTTTCTTCTGCCCTTAAACATTCCTGCCCAAGATGAGGTACCTGCCACCCTACCAAGACTATCCAGCCTGGCACAGCTGGATCCAACAGAAAATGTTATTGCTGTAGCATGGCCAGCCACCCCTCCCAAACACTCATTCTGGATGGATCCACTCTCAAACCTGTGAACTAATTTTTATGTATATGTGGTTCTTTAAACAGCATTTTCAACTCTGTTTAGGAGATGGGGGAAAGCAAGAACCGAGGTAGTCTTCCCCCTCACCTTTGCCCTGCAGCAGAACCACACTGTAGCCAGCACTCCCATTACAATATCTCATTATCAGGCAACTGGAAGCTTAGAAGACAATCGCCCAGCTGTTGACAGGCCAAATGTGAGCCTTTGGTGAACTCTGTTATCCCCACCTTCAGGGCAGAACTGGCATCTGAACCAAACTCCTCCAAACCATAGCTGTGCTTGGGGGAAGGGCAGCCTCAGTGGCAGCACAGGGGTGAGGGAGAAAATTGCAAGCCTGCATTGATTGCTGAGATTGCATTGATTGGGGGCTAAACACAGAGTGACAGGTCTTTGCAATGGCTTTCCACACTCTGGAAATGCATTGCCCTCTCCAGTGCACTTTGCAAGGGGGCAGCCCTGCCTGGAAATTCCTATTGTGGTGTTAGAATTTCATCTGCAGCAACAGCAGCTGTGTGAATTTTATTAGCAAAGGCTTTCAGTCTTTAATAGTTTCCACTGAGAGAAGGGGAAAAAAAAAAAAAAAAAAAAAGAGGCAAAAGAAAACAACAGTGCTGTGAAGTGGTTTGCTGCATTCATGTTCTGCAGACCATATGCACACACACTGGCAGGCAACATGGCAGGCGGGACTTTACTCATGACGTGGGTTGTGGTCAGCAGAGGAAGCTAAAAAAGGAACTCAGGGCTTCTCTTAATCGAATGGGGGGGCATGAGCTTACAGGAATCTAGGATGTATTGCTGCGGATTTACATACAGCACAGGAGATGTGTGCCTCAGAGATATGTAGCAGATCTCCACGAACAAGAAGTCCTGGAAATTGAAAGCAGCTTCCAAGAAACATTGAAGGTCTGAGCTGCTATTGTTCCACGTTTTCTAGGCAAACATGAAAGACCTGCACTTGCTTTATTGCCCCTCTGGGATGTTTCAGGTATCAGAATGGCTCCCCCAAGAAGGAACAAAGATAACATCGACCAGTTGTGAGCTGGCAGCACAGAGCAACGGTGCCACATCTCCACACACAGCAGGGATCCCACACCCCAGCTCCCTGGCTGGGGGGTTCCTGATGCCCCCTACTCACCCGACCCTTGAAGGTCTCAAGAGCTCAAGAAAATGGACCAAACCTGGAGGCTCATCCCCTCGTTTAAGGAATGCCTTTGACCTCCCCCACAGCAGAATTAGACTTTTCTTTAGATACTAAAAAGACAAACCAAAGGGTTTTCCTGTTTGTAAATATTTCATCACAAGAACTTCCTCTTATCCTTCTAGTTGGGGTTAATAGATATCTCACTACTAGCTGGGAGAAAATAGCACGATTTCTCTTGAGGATCACTGTGTTTAGAGATTGATTTATCTGTTTGGAACAGCCACTGTTCTTTACAACCACAATTCTCCTCTTTGGAAATCCCCCTGAATTCTCCTGAATTTGTTGGGGAAAAATACCAGTGCCACTTCATGTAGCATCCTCATGCCCTCTGAGTAATGCAGCAATTCCTCATCCGAAAGAAAAAGTCACTCATTTGCACAGCAATTCCATGGTCCAGTCAAAAAGGTAATTGCTTTCTTAGGGGTGGCAGTGAGCCTGGCGGAGTTTTCCTTCCTTTTTTTTTTTTTTTTTTTTTTTTTGTATTTATTAAGAGACCATTTAGTGCTATTGTTCACTTTGAGAAGGAGTCCAGCTCCAAGAATGAAAGTTGTCAGGCAAAGCTAATCCTAAAGCTGATCAAAATGACATTAGGTGTGGGATTGAGATCAGCTGCACTCATTTATAATTTGTGCTGTGATATGAGTCACATCCATATGAGTTAGGTTACAGATCTCACCACCTCTCAGGCTAGCCACTGAGAAAACACAACAGGAATTATTTTTTTTTCCTCTTTGTTGAGCTTATAATTTTCATCTTTAAGGGACCTTAAAATAACTGTGAAGAGCTAAAAATGGTCAACAAGGCAAAATTCTCACATCAGTTGGGTTTGGGACTGCTTAAGAGCTAGGGATGATACAAAACAACAGAGAAGCCAAAGAAGCTGTTGTCATGACTTTAGCCTCAGGTTGGCCACGGGACCAGCTCATTTCACAGCGTATCCACTAGAACCTCAGGATCTTGAGCACTGCAGCTTCAAAACCCTAACTCAGCCCCTTACCTCCTAGGGTCTCAGATGGGGCAGGGTGGAAGACAGCCAGTCCTAATGAAGAAACCTTTATTCCTCTATCTCTACCGATTCAGGCTGTACAGATCCAAGATTCCAGTTTTGCTTTTTTCTCTTATTATATGTGAAACCAAACCCCAGAAAACCAGAGTTATTTCAGGAGAACTTACCAACAGCTTCCCCATGGACCCTACAAAATTAGAGCAGACCACTACCCACTACCTCTTTCTGTTAAGGGAAATGTAATTGTCATGTATGAATAATTAAAACCCCATTCCCTACGGATGGAGAGGGCAGAACACTACTCACCATGCTGCACATCCAGAATAGTGGCCTACCTAATGCTCACTGCTTTACTGTGCAAGCTTTCCTTTTCTGCAAATGATTATCTCACAGCACATGTCATGAGTACAGGTGTTTTTTCACATCTTGGCCAAACTCCAAAAATTACATTCCCTCTACCTAAATTCCCTCTGCAGATTCAGCCAAGCACAATTATTAGGTCTCCTTTGCCAAAGTGTTCTCCTGTGCAGTATGAAGCAGCTGCCATACTTTGCACCACAAGTAGCTACATTTAAGTGCAAGGAAACTCAATTGCTTTATGGAAATATGAGACTCCATAAAGTGGGATCAGATCCTTCAAAGCAAGGGGTGATTTTGAAATGCAAGACTTTGAGACTTGCACCCCTTCCACTGTCCTCCATCTCCACTCAGTGTAGCAGAATGGCTTGATGAGGGTTGAACCCATGCAGGTTGGGTTGCCAGCTTGGTCAGGGCCAGGGCAAGGAAGCACAAGAGACAGGGACAGGATGGAGAACTAGCAAGGACTGGACCCTCCACTGACGGGGACAGAGATTTTTAGGTCTGAGCTGACGTGGTTCAGAGGAGTCATGCACAGAGCCCAGCCTGGGAGCCTGGGTACCAGGAGAGACAACAGGAACTGTAGGGAGCCGAGCTTGCTGAAGGTGATGTTTTAACAGCCAGCTCAGGAAACTGCTAATATTTTAACAGCCAATTCCACAAAACAGGCCTGAAGCGCCTTCAGCACAGCTCTAGCCCTAACAGCATCCGAGCTGTCCCTGAAGCCTCCCCTGACCCTACTCTGCATTTAAAATGAATTCCAGGGAGCATTATAATCTGGACAAAGCGGAACAGAATTAGATTTAGGAGAGAGCAACTAAGGTGACTGCCCAGGGCCTGAAACTGGAGGGGAGCCCCACTAATCCACATTAGACAGCAGCAAAAGTCATCCCCTCCAAGGGGGGGGGGGGCGAGAAGTGACCAAGCCCTGCCTTTGCCCTGTGCCCCCAGAGTTTAATGCCGGCTGTGCGGCGAGAGAAGTGGGGCTAGGTCAACATAAGCGGGAGAGGCGAGGAACAAAGACCCCACACAGGATAACAGTGAGGTGACTTAAACATTTACAGGCTCACTGCAAGCAGGGGGTGAGGAGAAGTCAAGTTTTGTGCAAGAAGGCAGTAAATTTCCTGTTCAAATCTGTACATGGTGTTTCCCAGAAGTACAGCCGGTATTTTCAAAGCTGTCTGGACTGGTGTACAGGGCAGTGTCTCAGCGACTGCAATCTGGTGCCGTGGGGCTGGTTTCTACATTTGTAGGCGCTGCAGACAGTGTCAGCTTAGCTTTAGTGTGAGCAACTACGATTGAACAAAACCAGTTTTCAGAACCTCATAGCATCATAGCACACCCATGTGCTCCTGGGCACTTCCCACCAGTCCTTTCTGGAGAAAGCAAGCCATTCAGAGCAAAAAAAGCCACCAGAGAGGGAAAGAGGAGCGTGGTGACCTCCTAGCTAAGGTCAGTGATGTGCTCTGAGATGTCTCTCTAGAGACAGAGAAGCCCCAGCGAGAGAGGAGAGCATTGAGAGCTGTGAGCAAAAGTGAAGACATCCTGGTTTCAGTTCTAGCCACAAGAACTGGGTGAACCTGAACCTGACCCAAATTACATGAAGATATTTGCATCACAATGAAAACAGGTTGCTGCTGCAACAGAGACGCTGGTGTCCTGCCTCCCCCACCCCACCCCCTTCCCTGATTTTCTGGAAAAAGATTTCTATAGCACAAGGTTTTTGCTCAACCCACCGCTTCCTCATTTGTCTCTGGCTACTTCTGCATCAAGAGCTGTAGGGACTTAGCCCAAGCCCACAGGTCCAGGATCCCAGCCCTGAGAAGAAAGGAAGGACCCCAGTGCCCTATTTCCACCACTGCTGCAAGCGCATGGGGAGGGGAAACTAAGGAGGAAACCACTTCTCTTCCCAATCAGCCAGCAATGCCAACTGGCCAACCAGTGAGGAAGAGTGTGAACTGCCTGCAGGGAAAGGGCATCATCCCTCCTGCGCCCAGGCTGTCTCCAAGCCAGAGGCAAAGCAGCAATGGGACCACTGCAGAACACCCCAAACAACTTCCCGGGAAGTTCAGCACCTTGTTCAGAGCAGCTTGTAAAGGCACCAGCCAACCCCCCACAACCCCACCCCCACCCCCACCCGGTCTTCCTCCCTCCCTCCAGACAATCTTTTCTGGTCCTGCTAATTTGTTACTTCCTACGTAAAAGCCTTTTCTTCCTGAATTCTCCCCTTTCTGCAGAAAAGGCTTCTGGGTTAGGTTTCCCAAACCTGGTCTCCTGGGTTCCCTTGGCATGCAGCTACTTCTGCATCCTTCAAGGATTTGTCACCAGGAGCTTCTGGGGAAAAAAAAAAAAAAGTACATTATGTTTCTTTTCCACAGAGAACACTTCAACCCCTTGCCCCCACTGAAGAGAGAAAGGAAATACTCTGAAATACGCTCAGCTAGCTGTATTTTCAGCAGTATATGAAACAAAATTCTCCCACAAACCTTATCTCAGCAAATGTACATTCATTATGAAACTTCAGTTTCAAGAGAAAGATTTCCTTGCTAAGAGGGAAATGAAGTGGAAGCTGAAACAAAGTGTGACGCCGGCTGTGCCACTCACAGGTGTCTACAGTGCT
The DNA here is from genome assembly GCA_035590215.1 of Microhierax caerulescens. NCBI lineage: Eukaryota > Metazoa > Chordata > Aves > Falconiformes > Falconidae > Microhierax > Microhierax caerulescens. The sequence goes on from JAVJGJ010000057.1 coordinate 12,539,060, forward strand.
CACATGGCATGTCCTGGTACCTTGTGCAAGCAATGGCTGGAAGGATGTTCAAGGTGTGTGACACAGGTGGGCTGCTTCCAGGGGTGGACTTCAAACCGCTGGAAGCCAGCATGGCTCCCGTCAGTTACATGGGCCTGGCTGATGTACACCACCACACAGGTGATCTTCACTACCGTGTGCCACCTTCATGTGGCAGGGACAGTGATCCCAAGCCCCTCAGGGACACTTCTGTGGCAGTTACTGGCCAGCATTTCTTCCTCATTTTCCATGGAAAAAGGCAAGTTTTTCCCAAGAGGTGGGTCACCAGACCTCAAGGTGAAATGCACCCACTGTCCCTGCTGAGCCTGGCACACCCGGAGCATCTTCTGAAGAAAGTCAGGTCCCATGGGCAGAGCAGAAGAAAAGTGAGAGGAAACAACATCTGGTTCTCTTTGCTTTTCTGCTTCCAGGTGTGGCAGTGACGGAGTCACTAAATCAGGATACACCAAATCACGTCTCTGAGACTTGTGCTCATATTCCCCTTTCTCTTATACCCTACTGCATGCAAAGGCTTCTCACTTGTGAGAAAGAAGGAAGAATAGGCTACAGGTAAAACACCAGCCTAGGGCAGGTGAGACTGGCCCTCAGATCCTCATCCAGCAACACACCTCTTCCACAGCCTCAAAAATAACCTACAGGCAACAGGTCTTTCATCCTCAGAGCAGGTCCCACACCGCTGTGGCAATGTGCCTGCCTTCCCCATCGCCGCAAAGCATCACTGAATGGAGGTCACATGATATATGGAGATATATGGAGAGACCTTAAATGCCCACACAGCTCTTGACATGGGTTTCACAGCCCCTCCACATACCTGGAGACCTGTGATGTTAGGCCATACATTAAAAGTGCAGGTATGTATCTCCCTGCCCAGTCTTCTACAGTCACACTTCAGCAGTGGTGTTGGACCAGGACAAGGAAAGAGGCCATGGCGTCCTAGGCAGGGCTGATGGGACCAGCCTGGGAAGCTGTGGGGACGCCACGCTCCAGAGTACGCTCTGACCATGGCGAGGAAAGGGGACGATTCTCCTCTCTGGACAAGTCAGTATTGCACACGACTGGCTCCCAGCTGCCTGGGGCAAATGGTTATGTTTTGTGGTACTCCTTCATTATAAAAGAAGACCTCAAAGGACTATCAAGAGGATGAGCACATGAAGTGAAGCAATGCCTGTTGCAAAATCACAGCAAGTGAATGCCTCAGGCACCAAATAGGTCTGGCCTGTCCACCACTGCTCATACGCCTGTCTCTCACCATCATGGGCTAAGAAATCCAGTTAGTGCTATAATCAACCTTCTTACAGGTCCTCTGTGTCGTGCCTGCTCCACACTGCCCCATGTAACGGTGCCACAGCCCACTGAGTGCTGGCAGAGAGGCGTGGGAGCCCATCAGCACTGATGCCCAGATGGGGAAGCAAGCAGGCATAATTGGGAAACGAGAGCAGCCCTTCCTGTGTTGTTGTGTTTCTGCTTGTGCAAAGAGGAGGAAATGTTTGTAAAGCCCATTTCGCAGAACAACCTGCCCCTGACTGCAGGAGGTCCTGCCCAGGAGGACATTCTCCCTGTGTACATGCAGTGCAAGGATCACCTGTGGTGCTTTTGCTGAGTACCATTTATCTAGAAAAGGGATGCAGACAGCGTGCCAACACTGATAGTGGGTCACAGTGGTTTTACTCTCTTGACTTTTGCACAGAGAAACGGCCCATCTTTGTGGCATAGCCACCAGTTTCACAGGCTTTGCTGACCAACATTCCCACAGCATTTGCTTCTTCCACTCCTCTTTCAAGGAAACTATAACACAGGGTAGATTTCTTACAGGGCTTGGCAAAGACTGTTGGACATGCAGTCTAAATAAAAGTTTTGAAAAATAACTTCCAGTGAGTCACAGCCACATGACTTTGCCTAGTCTCCCATCCCCACCCTGGTGTCATCCTCCAGCCTAGTGTGCCACAGTGTCAGAGCAAGCAATCTCCCAGGCCACAATAAATGTCCAAAGAAACCATAGTGGTGGTGACGGCAGCTATTTCCTAGCTCAGGAAGCACAAAACTTATGGGCTTTTTTTCATGGTAAACAGCTGCTTCCTCACTTGTGCTGAAGAAAGTCCTTCCAAAGCTTTTCTTTTTAACTTCTGTAGCAAAACAAAATGAAAAACAGAGACAAATGTGTGAGGCTGCCTTTGATTTTCTGCAGTGGCAGCAACCAGCCAGGGGGAGAGTGGGGAGGCGGGTGGAAATGAAAGAAAAAAAAAAAATAAACCAAGAAAACACAGTCTTGGACTATACTTTTCACCCAGGCAGAGAAGAATGCTGGAGGTGGTATATGCCAGGATGACATCAGGGGAGTGATGCAACTGATCCACAGCCAGGAATCCTGCATAGCAGGGAGCTATGCAGCATGTATATAGAGAAGAGTGTATATTTTTATACATAAAATTTGCTGATCAGAGTACCTACACCCAAGCTGATGAGCACAGATGGTAAGCTGCATACTTTGCCTGTGTGTCTCAGCTAAGTGGATTGGGGAACTCTGCCTATCAGAGCTCACCCAACACTTTTCCATGAGAAGAATTTATTTCAGTTTGTGTTCTACTTTGCCAAATTTCAGCTGTTTGAGCTGGATTTTTTCCAGGCATGCCATCTGCCCCAGGCTAAGTGGTTTTGGGGAACGCTTCAGCAAAATGGTTCAGTCACTTTTCAGCACAAGGCTAGGGAAAAAACAAGTTTTTCCCCTGTTACAGACTATACGTATGAAAAGAGCTGTTGAGGGGATCCTGTAATGGCTCCACACACTGGAAAAGGTATATGGCATTTGTGCAGCTAAAACCAGGCCTCCTGCTGCCTCTGTGTGATTTTGTGCAAATCAGCCATGTTGTAAGCTTCCCAGAAACCTCAGTCTGTGCAGGCTGTTTAGAGTTTGACAACTCCACCTACGTTCTTCATCCATGAGCCTGGACCACGAGAGAAAGAAGGGAGAAGTCTCACTTGAACTGGGGAGTGGGGGGAAAACAATGGTCTAACTATGAGGGGACTGTCTTCCCAAGCTCTGGGCTCTCCAAAAGCTCCCAGCTCACAAAAGGCTCGTTGGTGCCAACCAGCCATTGCTGGAGAAGCAATGCCTTCAAGCCCACCAACCTCCATCCTACTCACACTTAGCTTCTGCTTTTGGCAAGCACTGCACAGCACCTCTTCCATTCACAGTGGCCAACCTTTGCTACAAGAACACAGAAGGAATGGGACTGTTCCGTAAGAGTACATGTCCCTCTGAAATGAGAACAGGTTGCTTGAGTGCAAAACCTACTGGGGTGTATGTTTCCTTCAAGGGATCACTCCATTGAGTGATCACTTTCTTTGATCACTTTCTCCTTTCCAGAGAAAGGCTAGCCTGGAGAAAGCTGCCCCCCCCTGCCTCCCTGGCTGCCTTAGGGAATACATTCTGGGAAACTTGCTGATGAAGCGGCCTGGGACTCGGGGCAGCCCTTCACATAACACAGACCCAGAAATGGTTTACTTTGGGGAGTTTGGTTTCTCTTGCACTTTTTCGAGTTTAAGAATACTAACTGGATATCCAAGAAATCCTAAGCAGAAAATGAAGGTGACAAAGCCAAGCCTGTAACAGGTAAGAAATCCAGAACAAAAATAAGCTTGTGCTTGGCCTTCTTTCCTATGCACTTTTAAAAATGTGTTTTCATGTGATGTGATCAGGTATCAACATCATGAAATATTGTTTATGCTGCTCTGAATATTTACTGCAAGCAAAGAGAAATTAATCCAAGCTGCACTGATAAGCCCCCACTCAACTGAGTATGCCTACTAATTCAAAGGGACTACCCTTATAAGTGACCGCTGAGTTTCACAATTCAGCCCAAAATACCTACACTTCAGTAAGTAAATAGATAGGAATAATAATTAGTGTAAAGAGCTGAGCCAGGTGCAAACTCCCATTACCTTGACAAAGAAATACCTAATATATAAAAAATACCATTGTGGTAAGAGCAGGGAAAATCCCATTAACTGATATAAATCACTCGCTATCTCATGCTCTGGCCCTAACCACATTCAAAATTAGAAGAATGCTCTAATCAGAATCTGCAAAAAGAATGGGGAAAGTAAAGGATAATAAGATGATTTTACGAGGAGAAGTACATAGGCATGAAAACACGTTACAAATCTGAGATGAAGTAAAAAAAAATCTGGAATATCTTCTGACAGTACATACATTCATTTTTCTAAAGAATTAATAAAATTGTCAGAAGGCATGAAGCAGAACTGGAACTACAGATGATGCTTCTGTGCACTTGCTGAACACTGCTTAAAAAAGAGTTGATGTCAGCTTCTTAAACCAGCCTTCTACTGGTTACTTGAACACTGATTTTTTGTTTAATCCTCCTTTTGACAGGATTCCCCATCCAACACAATTGAAACCTAAGCCAAGCTCTCTACTTTAAAAATCCATTAATTGGTAAAGAAAGGAGGAAAACATGTGTTATTGATTGTGTAATTTATGTGTTATGATATCCTGGTGGGCTGACATGTTTGGTGGTGACCTTAGCCTTTGAAATGGTGGATTATACAGTATAAATCTGCCTCTAGAAGTAGTAGACATTTTATAGAGAAAATGTTTCTATTAATATGCCACAGCTTACGACTGCTGAATGTATTTTTGGTCCAGCCTCTAAAGAGGAAAAAATGGGAGGACTTCTGCAATTTTCTATCTAAAACAACAAGCCAAAATCCCTCAGTGGTATTTCTGCAGATGTTCCAGGCGGAGAAAATTTGGCCATTTTATCTTCACCAGAATTAAAGTAAATGAGCATCTGGATTCCTTTCTGGAAGAAAAGATTTACACATTTGCCTCTGTGAAAGGCGCGTAAGGTGGAGAAGGCTGTGTGTTTTATATATCCAAGCGAGACGCTGATTTTCTCTGACAGAAAAAATACCTCAGTTTTTTCCTTTCCAGTTAACTGTTTCTCTGGCCATGGCACTGCTGTTATCTACCCTTCCCTGCCTTTTGGGAACATCTGGGTAATCACTGCCAGCATGCTGCATTCATAATAAGAGAATAACAAATCTCCTACAAACTGGTCCAATCCTCTGCAAAATTTCAGGCTGGTTTCCTGCAGAAACGAAGCCTTATGCAACCATACAGCCCGTGGGTGGGTCCGTACATCTCTGGTTATCTGCCCTTCCCCTTTGCCCTCCCAGGGTTTTTCAGCTGCTTAGGAATTTTCCATCAAATGTGACAGAGGGGCAGTTGTATCCACGTTAGCGTGAACCCTCACGCTCTATGCAAGCGGGTGGCAAAGGAGAGAAAAGAAACTTTAATGATGCCCCCACTGATGGGTTTGCTGAAATAGAAAGAAATGTCTCACCCCTACTTAGACATCAGAGAATCTACACAGCAGAGGGCAAGTAGGCTTATTTCCACCTATGGCAGAACAACTTGCTCCGTGGGACATTTCTATTTTCATTTCTAGTGTAAGGGAACCTGCAGTGAATGTTTTGACGGACACAGGGACAGATCAAGAGGAAAAAAAAATCACTGAAACTCTGTGCACTCCTTCTGCAATGCCTGCATGGTTATCTAAGAAGTAACAATCTTTTTACTCTTCATTCCATCCTCACCTTGACTAATTTTGCTCTTTAATTATGACTCCTGGCAACCTTCAGTACAAATGAGGATTTTCCTCCTTTAGGTAATGCATGTTCTTGGCTCTGAGGAGGAGGCTTGTCTGTCAAAACATTAGCTGTCTCTTTCATATGTTAAGTATTAATTCTATTTATCTTCGAATTATTTTCAAATACTGGAGGCATTCTTCCCTGTATTGGAATGCAACAAGTACTTAATTTCAGGTTTTCATGTTATTCTTGCTCAGATATGAGGCCAAAAATGAGTAATTAAATTCTCATTTAAAGCCCATTTCCTTATATACACCTATTCTCTTACCACACACAGCCGCTTTACTAGCCCCATGCTCTTTCACAGGAGGTGGCAGCCTGCAGCCCACGGGGACAGGTACAGCCCACAACTTCATTTCAGATGGTCTAACCACATTATTATTATTCCACCATTTACTGGGTAACACTAAGGCTTGTGTTAATGTGTGGCAGACCAAAAGTGCTGGGAAGACTTATTTGTCCCTCAGCAAGGCACGAATTTCTTGTCCCTCCCATAAAGGAAGGAATTAATGGCTTACCACCACCTAGCACAGAGGTATGGTCCCCTGCTCGGTGTGCCCAGCAACTGTCCTTACCCATGCTGGCATCTGGAGCCACCACAGGTCAACACTCTCAGCAGAAAGAAAGTGAAGGGTTAAATCTGGAGTGGTCCGAGGAAAATCAAGATACAAAGGTGTTTGGTTGTGCTTTGTGTGCCCAGGGCCAAAATCAGCACTAGTATTCTTGGCAGTGTAGGTCCACCCTGCTCTGTGTGCCAGACCTCCAGTGCCTCCGACAGCTCTGGCATTATTCTGCTCTTCTACCGAGGGCTTCTCCGTGTGAGCTAAAGAAAGGGAGCCGCAACATCTCTCACTCACAAAGGTGTCACTCCTCTATAAACCAAATGAAGCCACCACCTCGTTTTGTTCTGCCAGAGGAAGAGGCAGCAGAGGGAACAGCATCACGACTGGCCTGCTCTAAACTCCCGCTGAGACCGCAGAAGATGTGACTTTCTGAGTTACCCAGGAGCACAAATCCTTGCACTGAATTTGCAAGATGCAAGCACAACTTAGGCAAGAGGCACAAAAATAGAGCCCTGTATCCACAGCAACACAAGCACATCAGAAATCGAGAACTCCAGTGCACCACTTTTCCAAGGCTCCAGCAAAGCTTTCCGCAGAACCAAGGACGGATGCCTGAAGAGCAAAACACACTTCAGAAACACTTTTCTAAACTCTTTGGAGGGGAAGGCCTCCACACTTCCCACCTTGTGCCACCTCCCTGCTTTCCCAAGGGACAGCCTGCCCTGCCATGTGCCTGAGCAAGGAGCACAGCACCACAGCGATGAATCCGTGTTTTCCGTTGCGAGGAGGAGCATGACTCACAGTCCCTGTCATGACCCAGTGACTTGTGGTATCCAAAGCAAACACAGCTAGCGAGGCTTTTCAACAAACAATCAACAATCTCCTGCTAGCTACAACAGTCCACTCCATGAAACACAGCACTTTAAGGTTTTTTCTCACTTTGTCCCTCGCCTTTGCCTTGCCCCGTCCATTCTCAAAGAAACCAGTCATGAGCACAGCCTGGCAGGCATAACCTCACCTTCCCACCCAAGCTAAGCCTGGAAGAGTCTGTGGAGGCCTGAACAACATCATTCTTGGTTTTCATCGCATGTCCCAAAGACTGTTGGATAATGCTGCTAGGAATATTCAGAAGGAAACTAAATCCTCACCTCCTTCAGGAAACTGTTTTGATTTTAGTAATCCCATCTCGCCTTTAGAGGTGGGGCAGGAAAGAGCTTTGCACAGGGACCCTGGTGAGCGATACAGGAGCTCCCTGCTGTGCCAAAGAGACTTGGAGCCTAAGCTCCAGCATCTGGGCTACATTCACAGCCACCAATTTCATCCCAAAGCCTGACAGGATCCACTGTCACTTGTCCTGAGTGACTTGGGAGGCTGGGAGGAGGAGGAGGAGAGCAGGAGTGCAGGCAGCAACACGTCCTCTGGGCTGCAACACCAGGGACAGGAGCCAGCCGAGTTCAGCATCCTCAGGCATCACTGGGAAGGGCACTAACACACCACACACATCATCAATGTAAGAACTTCAGGCCCTTCCCTCATCCCCACCAGCTCACTCACATGGCCAGCAGTCCACTGCACACCACAGATGGCAGACAGCTGGTATCAGCAAAGAATCTGGGTATGATTCTGCACAATTTGCAGTGAGTTTTTAATCTTTGCTGATATGATCTTCCATAGTAGCAAGTGGCTTTGCAGTATTTGCCAGTAAGGAGTGGGTATAAACTGCTTCATTCTGGCCATCAAATAGCAGTCATATGTTAACGACTTTCAGTTTATTCCCTGCAGTATCTGGTTCAGATTTGTGAAAGCAGGAAAACTCATTAATATGTTTTCAGATTAAATGGACCTTTTCTTCCCTTAATGTATGTGCCTAAAAATAACAGGAGTTGCACAGTCATGTCAAGAGATTAAATTACCTTAAAGCCTGCAGAGGGATTACAGCTGTCTGAAAACAACACGTATATACTTTATTCAGCAATGGTATGCTTAGTCAGGACAAATTCGAGTGGTCACAAAGACCGCTGCATTTCTCTATTAGTCCAGTGCTTGTGAAACACTGCATAAAAACAGTAGTGTGAACTGCCAGACATCCACAAACAAGCCTGTTTTAGCAATTGCCCTGTACAAAACAGGCCCAAAAATCAGTAAAGCCACCAGGCCAGTCCCAGGTTTCACTTTCCAAAGGGCTGTCATACACAGCAAAGTGTACAATATACAGCCATATACATCCATACCCAAACCTGTCTGAAAGTTTATATTATAGACCCATGTTTTCAGTAATTTATGATCCTACCAAACTAAATAATAGGGTGACACTTTCCCTTCCTGAGTGTCTGGATTCTCATTCTTTCTCACCACCACCACCCCCCAAGTAGTATTTGCAATGTCTGACCCAGGTACCTGGACTCTCACGTTAATCTGTAAGAGGAATTACATGCTCACATGGCAGCTGCAAAGCCCAGATACAGGGAGGATGATGCTGCCTGACCCAGGTAAAAGAGGAATCCTCATGAGAAAGGTGTGATTTCAGCCTGCCTGCTTCAGCATTCAGGCCTGTAGAACAACATCTCCTTGCAGGCAGGCAGCCAGCCAGCCCTGTGTGCTGTCTTTGAGGAGGCGGCCAGCAGTGGCAGCACCCTACGAGTCTCCAGCAGCTGGGTGCAGACAGAGTGCCTGTCTAGTCCAGCATCTCCCAGGAGACACACAGAGGGATACCTACACAAGGATCTCATGGCAGAGAGACTGCCACGCTCAGAACTCCTGGGCAGACCCTGACACCTCAGCGCCATCACACATAAAGTAGGTACTGAGGAACTTGACCCAGAGTTTTAAGGACAGGCCTTTGGGAGTTAGGCACCCAACATGATAAGCCAGGCTCTGGCTCTCAGTCTCTCATAGATTTACCTGCAGTGATGGGGCCACCTCCCTCCCAGCCAGAAGCAGCCACTCAGGTGCAGGGGGGACACATGCCAGATCCTCCAGAGTGACAGGGAATAGCCTTGAATATTAGCAAAAACTGCAGCAAGAGTGGTTTTGGATTCAGACATCAGTTGCAGGCTGGGTGAAAAGCATAGAGAAAATAAGGACATATTGCAGAGAATAAGAAGACATATTGGATGAGGGGAAAAAAAGACCAGGAATAAAAGCTGGCAGAAGGGTAATACAAAGACATTTGAGCATTTGCAGGACTCACTGCTTCTCTGGAATGACTCAGCCCTGCCCAGTAAACTCTCCATAACACAGACAAAACCTACACAACATGCCACTTCATCCTACGCTGGAGGCAGATTAGCCTAGACTTGAAACTCTGCCTTTACTAGAGCTCCAGATCAGCTAAGAGGGGTAGCAAAAAGATTGAGGAGTTGGTGCCAGGCAGGGCAGCAAAGTCGACCCTTCCCCAGGACTCCAGGCCAGGAGGAGGTTAACACAGAGCAGCTCCGTTATGCCTCTGCTTCATCCCCACTTGTTGTGTATCTTCAGGGAGAACTGGCTGGTGAAGCAGCTGAACCTCCGTCTTGCAAGCCTTCTGCCAGCAGGGTCCCCTCTGTGAAGGGAATTTGCTGCTGCCCATCTGCAGCCAAAATCTCACCCTATCCGTTGATACTCATTTGCCCAGAAAAGTTCACTTCAAAGGCAACAGCTGCTCTTCAAAGAGGCAACAAGTTGCAGTGAAGTGGAGTATCAGTGGCTTCCCCAGCCTTGTCCAGAGCTCTGCAAGTCTTTGGAGGGGCCCTGGCCCAGACTGCAAACATAGGCAACCCAAATTGGGGTGGTGTGTGTGTGCGGCGCAGGTTGTTTGTACATTTTCTTAAAGAAGGAGCACCTTCATGTGTTCCCATTTGTCATTTCTAATCCTCTTCAATGTAGAGACTAAAGATGGAGTGTTATCTACCTTCACTGACATCCCACAGAAAATATCAATGCCCATCTGTCAAATCTGAGCATCCCTGTAAAATTACAGAAATCCATCCTCTGGTGGGGTACTAATCAAAAAGTGAAAACTGCTTTTTTGCCCCTCATCTGACCCAAGAAATAGTGTAATTCTTTGTGGCTGGTGTAAAAAAAATCAGAAAACTATGTTCAGATTCTTCAGCATAATCCAGGTATCCTCAGTTTCTTTTGGTCTTTTGAGATTGCCACCCTGGGTTACCATCAAGTATTCCTGAAAGGTCATACATGACAATAAATACCTATCTCCAGACAGAAAGACACTCTGGCAGCCTGGAAAAACTCCATCATCCTGTGTGCTGAAAAAAGCGTTTGTCATACATGAGAAAACTTAACATTTATCAAGCTTCAAAAACAATGCAAACAAAACAAAAAAAATTATTTACATTTCATATGTTTTTTTGTGACTTCCCTGCCCTGGTTTTCTTTACTGTTCCCTGCAAAAAATTTGCTTTTGATTAAAGACTTCAAATTCCAATGGTCCCACCACCTCACTCCCTGTACGCTCCTACCCTTTCTTACAGTGTACCTAAAATAGCAACTGCATTCCCATATGGTTACTTAGGACCCGTGTTCTGCAAATAAATGCCCTAATGAAGAGCCTCATCACCACAGAGGTTCATAGGCTCAGTTCAAAGTGCTGTGACCATGCTCTCAGTGGGCCAAGGGGAACAGAGACATTTTTGGTTTACAGAACTTTCCCAGAGAGCATCAGAGCATCCTCAGCACTGAGATTGTACCAGGGAAGGCCTGACGGCCAAGGGATTTCTGCAACATCACAATTTTTCATCTCATCAGACAAAATACTGATTTGTGTATCAGTTTTATCCTCCATAACTTCTCCGCAGTTACAAAATGTTGGTGCACCAAACAATTCTTTTATTCTTTTTAAAAAGGCACATAAGAGTCTACAGAAAGAGGAATTCAGTGCACTGAACTGTTTAGCCAATGAAGAGACCAACCAAAGAGCAAGCACAAAGCACTCTTACTCAAAGCGAGCATTCACAACGCTCATTCAGGGCTTCATGCAAAAGCCATGCAGGACATCCAGAAACCAGGGGGGAAAAAAAAACCACTCAGAAGTATCTGGCTGCTCAGTTACAAGCAGGCTGTTGTGGTAGTAGGACCCAGTTTGTACTCGGAGGTACAGCAGGTCTGTCTTTCACGTGCCCGTCTCCTGCCTCGGTAGCACTGCCACCAGAGCATCTTGTCCTTCCTAGGCTCTAAAGTGATGGGGCAATTATTTATAAAGCACCACAACAAGGCAGCTTCACCCCAAAAGTGTTTCCCCAAAGAGCAGCTCTCCGCTGCATGTTTATTACCTCTCGGTGCTTTCTCTACCAGATAGGTTTCATTAACTAGAAAAACATCTCTCTTTTCTAGTTCAGATAGGTTTGTAATACCACCCACCTGACCACAGCATCTGAGCAGCTTCCAGAATTGCATTCAGCAACATGCCTAACATCTGTCACATGTGGTTTTCTTGCTCGCTCTCATCCTCTTGCCCAGGGAAGGTCTGTATGTTCAGTGGCTTGTTTCACTTTGGCTTTTTATTTTTAAGGTGCTTCTGGATGTTTGCTAGAGAAATCAGCACCAGAAAACATACCTTAAACAGAGAGCAGAAAGAAGTAACTCTCTGATTCTCCTTGGAGGAATTTCTGCCATTTGGTCATGGACAGGTCCTTGACAAACCCTCTGTCTCCTGGACAGACAAGGTTATAAGTTCCCCTGGATCTGAAATGTTTTACAATGAGGGTTGCCCAGAGAGGTGGTAGATGCCCCACCACTGGGAACATTCAAGGTCAGTTTGGACAGGGCTCTGTGCAATGTTGAAGTTGTCCCTGCTCATTGCAGGGGGATTTGGCCTAGAGGACCTTTAAAGGTCCCTTCCAATCCAAACCACTCTGTGATTCTAGGCTTCTATCCGAAAAATAGGGGGTCTGAATACAATCCTCAGACTGGAATTTAGGGTTTTTATAGACAGGAGATGTTTAAGCCACTGAGCACCTGGAACATAAAGACATGAGCTTGATCTAACTCCCCTATTTCAAGCCACTGAGATCAGAACCACAGGGCAGGTTTCTGTCAGAAGCAGCAGTGATTCCTTAAATCCCATTAAACCACCTATACAACACTGTCAGCCAGCGAATCCCTCTGTGACACCCTCGCTAACTATAGGGAATGAATGAGGGACGTGCAAACTGCTCCGTGGCTGCCCAAGAAAAGAACCCTGAGACCCAATTTCTTATTTTCGCTGAACAGATGAGCTAAGTAAAATACCATCAGTATTGTTGTTTTCAGACCAGAGCCAAACTTCAAGGGGAGTGACAAGTAGGACTTGATGTGGTGGCGCCAAGGGCTATTTCAGATAAATGGGGCAGTCCAAACGCAGATTAGACGGGGCAGTAAATGGCATCAGGAAAGAGGGATGTCCAGTAAGTTCTTGAAAGTAGGGGCATGCTTTTAGGTCAGATTTAAAATGAGTATAGCTATAGTGAGGTTAGCTGGGCTTAGAGCCTTCCACCTCCTAGGACCTGAACTGATCAGCTCTGTCAAGCTTTTCTTTCCACTGGGACCTCAAAGATTTAGAAAGAGAGAGGAAGGATGAAAGGAAAGAAAAAAACAATAAAGGGCTTCTGTACTTAGCATCTGGGACACTCATGTCAGAACAAGGAGCCCCATGTTCCAGCTCCTGCCCACAAGGCTTCTGGGCCATACACAGTGAATCTTTCACTCTTTTTTGGAGAATGGAGCAGCTCACAAGGACAGCAGGACTCAGGCAAGCCAAGAATCCAGCACCCAGAACACTCTCCAGAGAGAAAAGAAACTTTAGTCCCCCCCAGGCAAAGGAGGGAATTGATGTCTACAATAGTGGGTGCTCTCACCACTCAGTGACTGGTTGAAGGGAAACAGACAAGAGGGTGAAAGGAAAAGGCATAGAAGGTGACCATGGACCAACTTCTTCTTCCACTGTTTTTTGAAAGCAAGCAAGTGCTTTTGCTACAGAGATCTGTGGGAAAGATACAGTGAGAGCACCTACTACACCAAGCTGCCCAAGCCATGCAGGGGGAAGGGCTGTCACACCATGTGACAGCTACAGCTTGTACCATCTCACAGGTCCATCAGCTGAGGGGCCTCTTACTGGCAGGGTACATGGCAAGCAAGGCATGGACATGGCCATGGGACAGAGGGGATCACAGAAGCGTCTTGTTGCAGGTTAGGATTTCACAGGGATGGCAATCTGCAGCTCCAGAAGCCACTGATGCACCTTTCTCTGTCTTTGCATCCAGTGCACGAGGTTACTTTCCTATAAAAAATGAACAACTGTGACTCAGTAGATCTCTCTAAAATACCTCCATAATGGAGACCCCTCGGCAGACAATGCAAAACCTTCAGGCCATTTGCACTAGCCTCTATTTCCCTAGCTAAGCAGCTCTCAGGTCATTTGTGGAGCAGATTTTGATGGCCAGAGATGTGAGGTGAAAACTGAAAGGCAGAGCCCTGGGCTGCAGTACCAGAGATCACCCAGCACTTTCTAGCAAACCTCATCACTGTAGGATAGACAGTAGCTGTCCCGCACAAGGTTTTAGTTTCTGTTTTACTGCAAAGCACAAAGAAGACACTATCAGCTCGCAGGCTGCAATTTCATGGTAGTGCTGCCAGCTTGCTCATTCCCACCCACTGTGCTGGTCAGGTTGTTAGTGCAGCCACATGATGAACTAGACCAGAAATGGATCCAGCTGGGGAAAAAAAAAAACAACACACAAACCAGCAACAAAGAAGAGAAGGTGGAAAATGCCTGCAAGATCCATTCCCTGATGCAGTTTCCTCAAGTAACTTCACCAGCAATGCCAAGGGCAGGAATAAGTGGCTGGATGAGGAAGGAAGGGGATGCCTAAGCCAGTGTTTAAGCAGTACAGACTCAGCTGTGAAACTACTGCCTCTGTTGCTTTCAGCCAGACTGGCAGCTCAGGACTTAAAGGCTTTACACTCCATGAACAACAACGGTGGCTCACCTAGTTCCACCTGTTTGCAAATACCAAGCCCTCCTTTGCACAACTTGTGCTTAGATAAAGATAGCTTTGCTAGAAAAAAAAAAAAATAAAATCTACATATTAATTTTTCCCCACCCCAGGAAGGTAGGTATCCACTGATTACTGACCCCAGGTGTGACCCAGGTAGGAGTCAACATCTATCCAACTGCCTGACAGCAGAGGTAAGATGCTAAACAGCACCGACGCAAGGCAGATGCTTTCTAAGCCACCCTCACTGCAGTACTACACAACCAGCTGGGAGGAAGAACAGGAAGAGAATAAAAGGCAACTGAAATCAATGCAGTGGATGAAAACATGCTGCTGCCTTGTCCTCCAGCACCAATAAACCTCTCATTCTCTGCCATCCTTCAATGCCCAAGGTTCATGGCTTTCTGAAGGAAATAAGCTACTTACACTGAGCACTGTCACAAACTCACGTGCTAGCAATTGCAACTGAGTGCCTCCCTACATGCCGGCTTTTTTAAAAAGAAGGGAAAATGTGGAAGCTTGCTTCTTAGCTTTTCTTGGCAAATGCCTGTGACCCAGGAGGAAACTTCCGAAGCAGGTGAAGTGAAGGCAAGCAAGAAACCCCACCGGCAGCGGACCTCGGCTGCGGTCGGCCGCACAGCTGAGGTACAGCAGCGGCTCTGCAAGCTGAGCCAGTAGAGGTCTCTCTTCTACTAATCCACTAATAAAAATAAATAAGTATCTATATTTTTCTGCCTGCTGATGTGCCTTCTCTTCTGATCCCTGGTCCCCAACTAGAATAAAATAAATACAACAGGAGCTGGCAACTCAGATGGGAACAACTTACTACTTCACTATGGTTAAAAAAAAAAAAAAAAAAAAAAGAAGAAAAAAAAAAGTTTGTGGTCTACCATGTTACCAAGCTTATGGTGTTGACTCCAGGTTACAGTATGGCCAGACCCAGACCTCCAGCTTGTCTCCTCAAGGAAAGTGAGGACCACAGCTGCGATTGTGCTTACTGGAGCACAAGCCACATGCTTCCAGAGCTCTTCCAGCCTGCCCAGGTAGCTGAGTGACAGGGAGCCCTTTCTGCACCCGTAGGTCCCTGGTTTCAATCTGGGTAGAGCCAGTCATGACAGAAAGGCTTTATCAGGCAACGGTTGGGTTTTTGGCCTCCATGTAAAAGACTGCTTGGTCTTTGTGGGAGTAGCGTCTGGAGCACACAAAATGGGGCGTCTGCCCACGACTGGAATCCTTGCTTAAAGTCTCAGATGTGAGGCCAAGGATAAAATTGGAATGAAACTAATGTTCCTGCCTGCTGGCTCCTCCAAACAGCTGCAGGCACAGTAGGACAGCCAGGTATAAAAGCCTGAACTGGCACAGCCTGTCTGTGGATAGGGAACACTAAACCACAAGGTGTGTTGCTCCTCGCTTCCACCCAGCACCGGCTGGCAGGTGCCAAGCTGCCGAGAGGCAGCAGGGCACCCCCCTGCCAGCGCAGCCTGCCGCGAGCACTCGCTCGGGTCAGCTTGGCTTAGCAGAGCTGTGAACTGACATCTTCCACTGCAGTGACACCAGTACCGGTGCTACCGCCTGCAGCAGCCCACCACATAACGTGCTAGCTGCAGCCGCAACGCTCCTATTCAAAACCCAGAGCTGGAGGATTCCCCCCCGGCCCCCCCGCCGCAGCCCGCCTCGGAGCATCCCCGCCCGCCCCACGGGCCGTTTCCCTCGGAGAATCCCCGGCAGCATCCCCCCGCCCGCCCCCCCAGACCTGTACCCTTCCCCGCTCCCCACACGGCTGCGGCCAACGGTTCCCCGAGCCAACCCAAAACTCCGAGGGGGTGTCCCAGGGCAGAGGGGAAGGTGGGGGCAGAGGGCGGGGGGCTGGCAGCACCCCCCTGCAGAGCCCCGGGTGAGGGTGGAGCTGGAAAGGAAACTACGTGAATGACTGCAGAGGCGAAGGGAAATAAAATCAACAGCAGCGCTGCCACGTAACGCTCCTTCTTGGCTGCATCTCCTCATGCTTTTTCTTGGCGGCATCTCCAGGTGCCTGACGAGGGAGCCAAGTACCACAGTCGTGCGTTTTGGGCAAGGAAACTGAGGCAGGCCTGGGTAAGGACTTGCTTACCTGGCACGTCTGCAGTTGAAGCAAGGACCCACGCGTGTTTCTTCATGAGTTTGCCACAGCATTGAAGGGCAGATGCCACCCAGCAGTGCCTCCAACACCAGCTTGTTTCTGGAGCGCTCTGGCTCTCACACTCCGCCACACACCTTCTCCGCCACATCATGCACGTCACACGTCAGCACTCCCGCCTGGGATGTTCAACCTCCCTTGAGTGTGGTATCACCACAGGAGGCACAGAGCAATGAGGGCTAAGAGAAAAAAAAAAAAAGCAAAGCTTAGTGATGGAACCTATTTACATTCCATGACTATCACTCTGATCAACTGGAATTGCACCTTGTCTAAGAGCATAGCTGACGTAGTGGCACTCACCTCCTATCATCTACTGAAACCTGGTGATGCAATCACATTATACCATTGCAAAATAGAAATTGCCATGCACATGCGGTCAGGGTTTGTCGTAGCACAAAGAATCAGTCCACTAATGACTGAATAAAAACATGGGGGAAACATTACAAAAGTCATTACTCCAATTCTTTCAACCAGATCTGGAGAGGAGGAATTCACACATATGCACAGTCCCACATGGATCCACAAGATCAGGAGCAAGAAGCTACACGTCAGCAAGATCATTGCTTGGACACGTGAGCAATCCGACAGGATCAGGGCGAAGAAAAAAAATAACACTTGGCAAAGTTTTGTTTTCCCGCCTGACTTAAACATCACATTTGAATGGCCAGATCCTAATGTTCCAGCACAGCCTGGGCAACACCAGCAGGTACTGCGGTCAATACTGTATCAGGAGGTATGCAGCAACTCCTGCAGTACACATAACTTTCTACGGTTTTGCTAAATGCTGAGCAGGCCAGTTTCACTCAGCACATGCAATCGGAAATTTAGAGGGAAGTTGGCTGAGAACGGAAAACTACTCAGCCACCTAAACTGAAAACAGAGAAAAAAGAAAACTTGTACCACTTGTCATCCTTTCATCTAAACCAAGACAGGTATCAGATTCAAATAATAAGGCAAGATTGGAACAAAACCAACATAGCCTTTAAAATACTTTTTCGTTTGCTCTGTGATCCCAAAAAATGTGTCTCAAAAAGAGTTCTGTGTGTGTTTTGTCAAAGACTACAGCCAAGAGAGAAAAAACTGTAAACATGCCCAAGAGCAATCTAATAAAGGTGGCTGCTGATTTTTGGAGTAGCAAAAAACGTAGCTTGCATGCGTGTCTGCCAAAATAAAACGTAACAGTGCTTCTTGGATGCAACAGGGGGAAGACAGAGATACAAGAACTAAACTCTCGTGCCCAGTATCCACCAAAATGAGAAGAGACTACCACGAGTTAGTAGCAATAAAAGATAAATCAATTAACTATTACAAGACTACCCAAATATGGGCTCTTGAAAAGATTAGCTTGAGAAATTTTCTTCTCTTGAATAGCATATAAGTTCTGAGTAAATATAAAGGTGTCATTGGTGACAACTGCTGCAGCTGCATTGGAACATGCCAGTTACCAGCCCTAACATGTGGCTTTTGTGTTTCATCCCATCAGGATCATGTCACCACTTCTATTTGTCCTTCCACAGTGCAGATGCAACAGGTGGGAAACCAGTATATGTTCGCCGTGTGCCACATTGGGAAAATAGTAGAATGACAGGACGAGACTAAAAGGATTATTAAGGAAGTGCTGACAGAGCTGAAAAAACTTGTTCTATAGCAGTATTGGTTTTGCTTGCTCACTGAAGACATGCCACTGTGAGGAGATGTGTAGAGTGACGTCACATCTGGGTTCTAGTTCCTGTGAGGACCAGTGGAGGTGGTAACTCATTACTACTCTTCAGCCCCTGTAGATGCTTTCCTTGATTGATCTATGCATGGGCTTCTTTCTACTATTTGAAACATTCATGGTAATCTAAAATATTTTTCCTAGAGCACCCAACTGTAGCAAATCAACAAGAAACCAGAACTATTAAGAACTTGTCCTGTCTTTATCTTATACTTGAAACAATACACCTATTTACTAGCATTCATGTTAACTCTTCCTATTTTTAACAAATGTTAGTACATTTTACTTATTAAAAAACCCCAACCTTTAACAATTCCTTTAGACAGTTATATGAGAATAGCACATCTGAAAAAACCACCTGTAAAATGGAAAGGTATCATATGCTATGGTCAGACCTCCAATTTGATGGCTTACTGGAGTTATTTCTCAGCTAACTAAACGTTCCTGGCTGTGTGCTGACTCTTTTCAGAAGCGAGAGTGTACCTCACACTTTCTAAAGTAGGGTTGCAAAGGACAACCCACTGCATGAACAAAAGGGAAGCGAGGGGAAAAGTCAGCCAAGTTTGGTGACAGCCACTGCGAGGACAGCGGTAGGATGCTGTCTGAGGCCACAGTGTGCTGAACATCAAGGCTCTTTGCTACTTCACTGCTGACCATGGAAATGAAGGACAACGCTGGGCAGTTCCCCTGGGGAACTACTTTACATCACTGACAGGCTGAGAGGAAGACAAGAGGGAAAGTGGCATTTTGGAAATATCACCAAAACTCTAGTGAAGCCAGCAAAGTATCCATGAAAACATGAGGGGAGCCAGTGTGACGGTATATTATGAATGTATCCAAAACACCCTGAAGCCACCAAGAATCAAGATACTCATTATTATAATATTTACTCACTAAATATAGGCCACCTGAATCCACCTGAAGAATCACCTGAAGCCACCAAGACTCAAGATACTCATTATTTTAACATTTACTCATGAAATATGGGACTTAGAAATAAACTTTAATTAAATCACACAGTAAAACACGCCACCAAAAAACAAATACACAGCTAAAAACACAGCGAACAAACATTTCAACAGGAGAAATCTACGTGCGTATAGCTAAACAAGATTCCTTATTACCTTTCAAGGGATACTCACGAGGAGCCACTGTACACCTTCCCTTCAGGCACACAAATGTTTTTCTTTATTAAGGACAGCATTACCAATTCCTTTGAGGGAAGAGAAAAGAAAAATATATAATTGAGAATCACAGTTGGCATTATCAAATCTTTTTTCACTGCTCTTTTGCACTCATTTCCTCATCAGGAAAAGAAATGCTCTCTTCTTAGAAAAGAAAAAAATGCAATTTTTCTCCTTTGCCCAGATTCTTCCCCCTCCCATGTAGTCTGACTGCTAAAAAAAAAAATAATTACCTCATCAGCCTTTATCAAAACCTGAGCAATGCGGCTCGGCGTGGGGTTGCTGAAGGTATTGCTTTTAGCTGCATTGCCAGTCACAGGTTCAGCCACAACCCTTCGGAGATGCAGCAAGGGGAGCGTTAGCACCCAGCCTGCCCCTCTGCACAGCCTGGGTGTAGCAGCACGTCTCTCCAGCACAGCTGCCAGGGGGACGAGCAAGATACTTCATGGTGCAGGGGCACAGTGACATCAAATCACAGAAGAACACAGTCCTTCCACGTGTGGTAAAACACCCTTTGTACTCGTACATAGGTAGTGTATCCAGTAACACACGTCTTCGGAGCTCACTCGAGTACAAAGCATTTCAGTGCTTGCTCCTCGTGTCTCCTATCTTGCCTGCACGCAGAAGGTGTTCGCTGGAACCACCACCAGAAGCTTTGAAGATCCCTTATAATTCTGATCAGTTCTGTTGGCACCCACCTTTTCACCCCCAACTTTACTGACTTGTTTACCGAAATTTGCTCGGTAAATGGCTCCGACACTTGTTAGCCTAGGGCACAATCCCTCAGCTCTGCAACCCGTCCAGGCTTTCCAAAAACCCAAGGTGAAATCTCGTGCCAGAGTTAAGCATTGTGGTTTAATTCTTTTATTCCGAGGTTGGACAGTTGTGTCCCAGGAGTCCTGATGATCCCAACACAGAACATTACAAGTCTCTAAGGTGCAGCTCATTTTCCTTGCAGCTGGGCACCAGGTTTACAGGCAGAACTTGGAGCAGGACCAAGGGTGTGCTTGCCTTCCAGGTCTGTCAGCCTTAAGACATTCTCAGAATGCAAACTAAGCTACCTGCAAGGTTTAAGTCATTCTGTGCCACTACAGAAATAAATGTACTCAAGACCTTAATCCCAGGCTACTGACATGCATCATGATAATTAGTTATGGTTTGACTACTCACTCTCAACTCCAGCAGATTACCAAAAAAAGAGGTATTTTTATCTCAATGTCATTATGATTTAGCTTATAGGCTGTATTACACATTGTTTAGGACTGGATTGTCTACTCCGAAATGTCACTGACCATTTTTTGTCTGAACAGCGGAAATGCCACACGGTGAAACCAAAGAAATGAAAGCATCCCAACCTCAAGTTTCCTCTTCTCTCTCTTTCAATCACATGCCCGTGTTTGTGTGCAACTTAACCATTTCAAGCCATTCAGCACTACCTACATTTCGATCAGCTGTACCTGGTGAGAAAGAATCAAGCTGAGACAACTGTTTCAGCCACTCAGGATTTATTAATAGCTTTTAAAAACTATTTGAACAGGCTGCATTATATGACAGATCTTACAGTTTACTATGTACGTATTTCATTTTCCTGACACAACTCATTGAGTAGCAATGCAGAGGACTCTCTTGTGAAAAAAAAAAACACCCAAACTTTAAGAACATTTGAAAATACAGCTCTGATTCATCCCAACAGTAAATGCAGGGCTGTGCAGTAGATCTACGTGCTCCTGAGAGCAGTCGGCAATTTCTAGAAGTATACTCGCAGAGTTAAATAAGTATTTATATTTAAGAATTTCCAAGGTATTTACCAACATTAATCAATTTATCCTTTTACACCTCAGAAGTATTGTCATAAAAATGACTAACACAAGCTACATTTTTACTTCATGGTTGGCTCAACGTTAGATATAGGAAACGGGTGACCGTTAGAAATAGAATTCGAAATTCTGATCTTTTCAGTAACACCAAACTGTTTGGTAGGGAAGGAAAAGATAAGTGACTTATTTTGGTTTGGGTTTTCTGCTTGTACTTCTTGAACAGGGAAAACTGGATCCCTGGCGTTTGCCACTTCCAGCCTTGTGCTCTTACCAGAGTTGCAGTGAGGCATTTGGTCCTTGAAGTAGGGGAGGCTGGCACCCTGGCCGCTTCCCTGGCCCTTTTTTGCTGCTCAGTCGGTGCTTCAGGCAATGGTGAGATCTCTCCACGGGGAAAGGAAGGAGGTCCCAGCTCCTGCTGAGCTCCAAACGCAGGAGGAGCTCAGAGCCAGGAGTCTGCATCTCCCATACTTCACCCACTTCTGCTTTGACCCCAGCTAAATTGCTTGGAACGTATTCCTCATTCCTGTCAGCTTTAAACATTAAGTCAAAATGTAATGCAGGTTAAAACATACCACTGACACAACATTGTCTCGTGACAGAGAATACCAAGGATGCTGATCAGTGACACATTAAGATTTTTAATTTTTTTTGCCATACAGCAATCTCTTGCCTAGCTAACTTCTCTTTAAATCTTCAGATTGACTTCTCCTGTAACCTATGCCACTGAGAAACATCAGCAGCAAGATTATTTGAATACATCTACTGAAGTCAGAGGATCTTTGCTCTTTGTGTGGGCTCAAGCCACACAAATATGTCTTCATATTCTTCCTTTTCTGTTTGCTCAGTGTATGAAAATGAAGCCCAGCAACAGAAAACGCAAGCTATAGAGAGGTTGGAGAATGCAAATAAGTTATGAAGAAACACAGAGTTAGAAGAATGAAAAGATGAAATAGTCTTTTAAATTTTTTGTAATATTTCCCCAGTATATCTTCCCCCATTCCTGCATGGACTGAGTTATTAAAAGCAGATTACGGGTGTACAATATCCCTGCTTTCTCACAAAGTGGTATGCATGGGAAGAACACGCAAACCCAAACCAGAAGAATAACACAGTATCCTCTAGGCAGGTCCTGGATCTAGAGAATAAGAATTTAAGAATTACACTCTGATCCAGACTCGACCAAGTAAGGTATTTTTGCTTTACATTTTCAGAAAAGTACACTTTCAGGAGAGTATTTTCCTACTTTGCACCATGTCTGTCGAAACTGGTATTTGCTTAAATTATGATCTGGTATAGCTGGAGGAAGGAGAAGTTACACATGCAGGAATATTTAACAGAGGAGAGTTTTCAATTGTGCTTATCAGTAATTGATAGCTAGGAAGCAAGCTTTATATTCCTCATAACTGACTTGAATGGAGGAAAAATAGCTACTTGCTTTCATCTCTGCTGCTGTTAATGTTTTTTTTCTATTGCAATACTTATCTCTTCATTATAGTACAAAAATCTTATTAAGCCTAAATTCATAGTCTAAAACTGGGAGCACAGCAGACTCCATCCATGTTAATAATACATATTTCTAGTACATTGTTTAATCAGACAGACTAGAACTGTTGACTCTGAGGAATATTATTCTTGCACATACCTCTAAAAGTTGAATAAATTATGCATTATTAAGGGTCCTGGACCAGAACAAGTGTTTACATGAAGACATGGCCACAAGTCTACTGAGAGCTTCACTTACTGATGCTCTCGAAGCATTATCCCATAAGCAAATAGAAAGACTCTGTTCTGGAAAGCACTGACCTATGGACTCTTAGGTCTTTCAATTTCATTTGGGTTTTTTAAAACCTTAAAACTAACATTTAAGACCCAGAAATGATCAAAGGTGAGATGAGAACTACCATAACTATGCATAACAAGGTTTGATGATGACAAGCTAAAGGTGACCAGTCTGCAAAGCCAGGCCAACTGTCACATACACCCTTAGAATTATTGGTACATAGATCCCTAAGGATCTCGATGGAGGTATTAAAGGCTATCATGCTTCCTATGCCAAGGACAGCTGTATTTGCCAAAGCGGTTACCAATTCCATCTGCTCACTACCTCTCCATTCCAGACATTATCACACACAGATCTGTCAGCAGAGCTGCAGCTGTGACATCTCATTAATCCTCTTCTGTCAAAATAAACTTCACCAGCAGAACCCTATTAATTAGACTAGTTCACCTTCCTCCCTTTGCCTCAGTCATGGCCTAACTAGCTCATATAGGAGCAGCCCCGTGGTCCCCGCACCCCTCTCCTGTTCCGAGCTGCTCCAAGAAGGCTGGAGATCACTGCATCTCTAGGAGGTATAGCGAAACCCATCAAGCAAAGCACAGTTCCTATGCTTCAGTGCGATACGATCAGAAATGTTAAAAAACAAGCAGTGCCCACAGCAGGCACTGGCTGGACACGTGCCAAGCGTGATCAGAGGTTGTTAACATCGTACCGCTTCTCACCCCGCTCCCAACCATTGTTCTTCAAGGCGGCTCTTTCTAACAGGAAAGGGACTTTGCAGAGGGGTCTGACAGTCTTCAAAGCAGACCTGTCATCCAGGCCATCGCCAGAACAGCCCGACAGGAGGGCAGGAAATTGTGTCAGAACAAGGAAGTGATAAGAATAACAGCCTATTTTTGTAACTATGGATTTGCTGGTACTGGATCATTCCACTGATCCATCAATTTCCCTTGAAATAACTGGTCAGGGACCAGTATGTGTCACGGCTGAGGAAAGCGTAAACCCCAGACAAGGCATATGGTCGGTTGCACAGTGCTGGAAGTTCAGGGAAATTATCCTCAGCAGCTTCAGGAATGGGTAAGTCTGCTTTGAAAGCACAATACCCAGGAGCGATTATTCTAGCTATGCTTTTCCTGCTTAGTCTATGTGCTTATAAACAGCGATGCTGAATTACAGTAACTGGTGTATGCCTGTTTCCCAGCAAAGCTGCTGGGCTCCGTTTTTTGTTCTCTTTGCTTATTGTAAAGCAGATCTGATGATTCCCCAGCCTAGCAAAACCTACCAGTGATGCAAAATGGAGTTTTCTCTTAAAAATGTGAAGGTCTGAGCTTGCTGTAGAGTACGTCAGTGGAAGAGGTACAGGGCGGAACGTGCAGTGCTGCAGGAAGGCCTCAGCTGCTACGATTTACACCAGCCCCCAAGGCTGCTCCCATTTACTTTGGAGCCTTTCCTAGAACAAGGTGAACATTTTGCAGACAGGACATGAAGCACAAAAGCTTTTTGCACAGGCAAAAGTAAATGATACTGAGCACAAGCTGCTAATCCCTCCTCTTTAGAAGCCCAGGTGTTTCAACTGAGAGCTTAAACCCTTGCTTAAGTCAGTTCAGGTGAAAACCCCACCTCTGTGTACACAGCTCTGCTCCCTTTCTTCTGGGTTTGACAGAATCCAGCTTGAGTGTGGATAATTAGGAAAAAAAAACCCACAGAGCAGCCTCTGATAGAACATAAAAATAAAAGATGGGTGAATTTGAGGTGTAGAAGCAAGAGGTAGCACTTAGCTTTGAGAGCACACATTAAAATTCATCTTCCACATGTCTGAATTGTTTATGGAGGATCACCACAGCCACTCAGCCCCTATAAACTACAAGTGCCAGTCTAGAGATTTATAGTACTGCAGCCTTAAAAAAACCTGCCTAATCCTTGTCTCAGCCATTTGAGGCTGATATAAAATAAACTACACAAAAGTATGCCCCCCCCCCCCGCCCTGATAAACCAAACAAGTTACTGTTAAGGTTTTTAATATAAGTGATTTAGCTAAGGACTAGGTGGGTGAAAGGGTAAAAGAGCACTAAAAGTTGGGAGTGATGTTTCTAGGTAACAGCCAGAGATGACAGCCAAGTGCTTTATACATCCGCCTTCAGTGTTGCTGATAAGAGATATGCACACATCAATAAGTTGGGAATAAAAACATATTCTATTTTGCATAGGGATATGAATAAAGGTTATGGAACAGAATTACCAGAACAGATTCTTGTGTCTGTACATTTACCATCATCAATATCTAGAGCTAAAATACAGCAAAAGAAAACAGTGAGAGAAAAACAACCTACTGAGTGTGGGTGTTTTAAAGGGCTTTCTAATGCTTAGCATCACACGTGCACTTCTATGGCATTTCTATAAATCACATGGCAAGATGTTCCAACATTATGTATCATTTAAGCATCTTGTTAATTTTCTTTATGAACCTCAAACCTATGCAAATAATTTAGTATCTGAGAGAGATTAGACAGCCAAATTAGAAAATACTTGGGTTTTCGAAAAACAGGATTTTTACCACTGTAGAAAAATACTTGCTTCTTAACTCCTCTTAACATTTGTAGGGACCTAAATGTTTTCCAAACTTGGTAAGAGAAATTTGCCAGTAATCTCTTCACAAAAGCTGGACTGCTGCTTAGGCAGCTCCAGATCCTCAACTCACTCCACAACCATTTAGAGAACAAACTACAGAAGTTTCAACACAGCAGCACGACTGTGCTGTTGTACTTTTTACTTTGTAAAGCACATCACCTCCCTGCAGTGCAGCCGATTGCATTGCAGCCTTAGCACCCATGTGTCTTGTTTTTACTAAATCCTGGAAACAACTGAAGGCAATTCCATTGTTTGTCTGGTCCAGCAGCAGCTGCAGCCTCAAGTGTCCCACGGTTCTGGGGAAATATATTCCTCCACTTTAAAAACTTTCAACACAGGCAGCATTTCCATGTTGCAAGCTGAGATCTAGCAGCTGGTGAAGGAAGTTGTGACATGACACCTCTTAGACCAGGAGGATAAGACCAAAGTATTCTTATTTTCCTTTTAACCCTCATGTACAATTTTTAAAGCCAGTTTTTGGGTGATGGGAGAGGAGAACGAAAGAGGAAATAAACAGAAAGAGGGAGAGTTGTCCAGCGGTAACACCAGAAGTTAAGAGTTGACAGCAGTGACCACACCACTTTTCCTCCGTGCTGGAATCAGACCGCAATCAAGGCGTTTCTGGCAGCCAGCTGCCGCTACAGACTGTCTCCACCTGCATTTTACGAGAAGGGGACCAAAGAGCAATTCTGTGGAATCAAGAAAGAGGGGAACTAACCCAGACCATTTGCTGGCAAAGAGAGAAGAGATCAAGTGTCTAGAGGGAACCAGGAAAGCTCATGACAGCTTAAACATCTTTAACACATGGCAAGACAGAAACTACACTAGCATGTATGTCTGAATATAATGCCGAAAAGGATCAAATGGTGCCAGTCAAACTTCCACATAAATGCCAACCAAGCCAGTTCTATGTGCAATATCCTTGAATGTCAAACACTAATTCACCAGGCACCAACTGGTAAGTGCTTTTATTTGTTTTCCTGTATATATTCCTTTCCAAGAGATGAGGCATTGGATTCTGCTGGAGGCCAAGTGTGAAATTATAATTTCAATGGTGTGTAAGTGGAGCAAACTGGGTATCCTTCCAAACTCTGACCTTGGAAACACGTAACCTGGAAAGTTAGATAGGGGACCCTGGGGAGAAAGGGGATACAAATTGGGTAAAGGAAACAGGTATTTGTTTTCTGAAAAAGTACAAGTTCTTCTTCCCACCACCAGTAAACACCTCAATGTTCAGTTCAGGAAAGAAGGTAGAGCATCATGACCCAGGCAATCCTACTACAGTCCATCGCTCCAGAGGGACGTCCACAACTCAGCTTTTACTTGCTCTTCCAGATGCCACAAAACACCCTCATGGCACCTTGGGACCAATCTAGATCCATTTCATAGCAGATCACAAGCTATAGAAAACAGCTCCTTAGAAAAATACCAGATAAGAACATCAAGAATATTTTTCTCTTATTCTAGATTGCTTTAACAGGAAGATAGCAGCTTTGCAAACAGAGCGGGTAGTGCCTGAAAGCAGACACTTGTGCCATGTTAGAATAAAGAAAAGACTGTAAAGGTCCACGCCAATACTGATACCAAACAACCAACCCTGCAAAAAGCAAGCAACGTTCTCCAGTCAGAAACTGAATTATTTTCCATGCCCAGCCTGGCTCACCTTACAGCATTTCTCTGCCTGTGGCCAGTAGTCCAGGGTGTTCCAGAACTAGATGGGGAGGAAATAATCCAAGACACTGATGTAATCGTGATGGAAAAGCAGATAGTCTAAGCAACAAAACTGAAACAAGCAGGGGATTCAGCATCCCAACACTTACCTGCTCCACCTGGAAGAGGGGAGCGGACACAGCTCCAACCCAGACCCAATGCCCTGGTCCGTGCCACGAGGACACACAGGAAGAAACAGCTCCAGTGCTCACTGGTCTGGGACAACACAAGGTGAGTTACTGTAGTACATTACAGTTCCTTTTCATACTGATGCAGCTCAGCTTAGTTAATTAAAAAATGCCTTCAGGTTACCCTCCCACCCCCTCTAATCTCAAGCACCCAACGTGTGTCTTCCTACCCCCCTCACTGTGCCAGGCAGTAATTTTGCTAAACAATGACATTCTGGGGAGACAAAAAACTATACTAGAGCCTTTGTTTGTCCCAGCTTTCATACAAAATTCTGCCCAAATAGCCTGGCCTTTGAGTTCTCCTCTTTATTCAACTCCAGAAACCCTGTCAGTGAGGCTGCTCCACTTTGCCTAGTTTTGCATCACCTGGAAAAAAACTGAAATGGTTGCATAAATTTAAGTGACTGTTTTGGCTGATGCAAGCTGAGAATCAGGTTTGCCTGAACCCATCCCCTCTGTAGCTATGAAAGAGAAGCTGAGGTTCAAACAGCCTTTTAAACTCTACTGTCTTAGGGAAGGGGATTCTGCTTCCTCCCCAGCCCCCTTCAGATGCTCCTGAAACTTGCTACTTGCCCAACTCAGTCCTCCTGGGGAGCAGATCCCTCTGCCAGAGCCTCCAGTGAGGTAACCACTTCCAGCAGTGAGACGTGACATGGATTACCTGGGGAACAGTAATATTTCCCAGCATCTTGGCTATGTGCAGAGGATCCCGCTGATCGCACCGTAGAGTCCATTATAATTTCTTCAAGTCACACCTCCTCAGTAGAATTACTGTTCTTGTCCTGGTTCTCAAAGGCAGAGCAGACTGACTAGGTCAGACATGGAATCTTACAAAGCCAGTCTCTTCCCACCTGAAGCAAGTTTCCTTCCTAAATATTATTTATTAATACTTGGATTTAATTTGTCTGAAAGAAGTGCAAGATGAAAACATTTCCCCTTTTTCATTCATAGTGCACGGGAAACAAAAACACAGGAGTGTGGACTGCTGCTTCATTTGCCTTTATGAATATTTCACACAGCTGTATTTTACATAACTAAATCTTAGCGTGAAGGAATGGGAGCGCTGAGAAAGTCTGATACAGCAGAAACATTCTTAATGCTTGAAAGCTGACTCTAATGTGCACCTTGTCTAAAAAGCAACTGTTTCCCCACCACCACCTTTTGTCCTTTTAAAAGAAAAAGTAATAATTCATATGAGTATCAAGGACACTGTGTATTTTTTTAAGGATCAAACTGTTGCATTTCCAGAAGGAAATAGCCTTCCTTTAAAAGTCTGGAACCTCAAAAACTAGGAAAAACCGTGAACCAAGTAATGAAGTCTAATCTAAAAGTGAAGCTGAGTACACTGATTTTTGCAAATATAACACTAAATGTCAAGGAAAATGCTGCTTCTTCGCAAGGTTATCACTTCTAACAGCTGATATAGTAGTGATGGACATGGAGAATCTTTTTTATAACACGGGTAGTTAAATAGACAGCATCTTTAGGAATTTGCCAAATTTCATTACACAAGCCCAAAATTATCTTTATGAGGACTCAATTTAATTGAAACTGGGGAAGTTATTTTTATACCACTAGAAGCATTACAAACATCCTGTACAGACTACAACATTCATTTCCTCCAGTAGCTGTAGTAAGTCAGGGACTTCAAGGATAAACCTTAAGAGCAGGGAAAACAGTTTCAGGAATAGTACACGCACACAGTTTAACTGTGCTTTCAGTAAGACAGATCACCTTTTGAGTCATTCTTTTCCTCCATGCTATTTTTTATTCAGTCTGATGTTCCTGTATGATTTAGTAAAGTTATAAAAAAAGCATGAAATATTTCTTTCCAGTGTTGGCAATACAAGAAAGACTTGATGGAAGTCCCTCCTCCTCCTCCCCCTGAAATGAATATTTGCCTCTTTTTATAGCATATTAATTCCTTCTGGTTATAGAAGACTGTGGATTCTGTTGCATGTATAAGTGACAAGTGGATGTGTCAAATACACATTCACTGTTAACTGTCTTCCCATTTTTGATAATCAGAACATCTGAACTCTGCAGAAAAAAATAGCTGCTGTTACCGAAAAAAAAAAAAAAAAAGCTCAGGTTCTTGCCTTGTGTGTCTTGAATAGAAATTGCTTTGTACCTGGTTAAATAAGATCAGAAGTTCATTAGCCTATACTAGTTAGCATCACCTGATTTCTTTCACTTTATCACTAAGCTTCATGCCCATATTACTCAGGAAATCAGCACCACTCTTACATGAGGAAGATAATAGAAACATCTGGAGCATCTTCCAGCGTGAGGCTCTGAAGCTGTTGGCGCAGGCTGGTTTCTGGGTACCTCTACGTTTTTGGCAGATTTGTGCCTGTGGTTTGCTGTTCATACTGGAAAATGGCCGTTTCTGCAGTGAGCACCAAGCAAATAAGCTTAGGCTGTCCTCATCTCAGCATCAAACACTCCTTCCCCATGGTTCAACTGCAGTTTTTATCCTCAGATGAGCTGGAAGGTCCAAAAACCAGACAGAGCGGGTCTGATGATGACAGGCACAGAAGGCACTGTGGGTGCGCAAAGCTGCGGTGCTGAATGGCCTTTAAGTGTCTACAAAAGAAGTAGCAAGCACAGGAGGGAAAAGCAAAGTAAAGCTGCCTTCTGACTCGCCTGAGACACTAAAGATGATCAGTTGACAATGGATAGGTGACTTAAGTAGAAGAATTGCAGTCTGCAAGAAATCCACACTGAGTCTGAAAGTCAGACACAGAAGAAAGCTATGCTAACAAACGGATATACAGAAACGTCAAAAGCGTGAGCTCAAAGTCCAGCTAAGGCAGCGCGAGTATTCAGACTCCAGAAATGAACCCATGGCCTCAGAACCTGGCTTTCAAGACACTCTCAGTTCACAGCTGCACACCGAGAAGGTGGATAATGTCTAGACACTTTTGAAAGGAACTGAACTAGGCAATGTGGTACCAGTCACTTTCCCTCAGATCACCAGGATCAATTCTGGGAATCTTACATTTGCATAAGCTCCACGTACACTGATATTTGGGGTGATGGAACAGGACAGAAATTAAATCGAGCCACAGGTAAGACTAGGAGTTAAACCCCTAGGAAAGTGCAGAGCAGACGCAGCAGGAGCCTGCGGCTCTGAATACCACCTCACCCCCATCCGAGACTAGTGCTAATAAACAGATCCCAGGGCCGCGCGCCAGCCAGGAAATACGCTCCTGGTTATGCAAACAGCCAGCAAAAGTTCAGAGAACATGTGCAAGCAGGAATGACACCAAATAACAGGATCCCGGCTCATTCAGGGAAAAAGCCCAACCGCAGACATACGGAGCTGACTGAACCAGACCCTGGAGAACGGGAGGTGCATCCACAGCTCACCCAGATCCTTCATGCTCCAGACCCGGCACTGCACGGAGGGGGCTGAAAGTCTGACTGCCAAAGGGGGGAGGGAAATAAAAGATTGATCACAGAAGGTGAGAGTACACATGCACATAGAAACTCATGAAAATATATGAGGTAAGGTCCAGAGGTTTGTGCTGTCTTCTGTACAAGTGTTTGTACCGTCTCACGAACAAGAAGAGGTTGGCCAGAGGGTTCGTCAGGCTTGCTTAGGAATATGGTTGTAAGGTTTACCTCTAGTTCCTTTCTCCAGAAAAAAAAACACTGCATGCAAGCAGCTGGATAAAAGAGAAGGGAGATGTCTGAAAAATGGAGGTTGACCACAGAGAAAGGTACCACCACCTCTGCCGCTGCAAAGACCAGAAAAACAGTGAGAAAGGCAAGAGGGACACAGAGGCCCAGATAACCATAAGACAGTGACTGGGTACCCTGTAATTTTTCAAAACCTAAGCAATAAATGCTGGCATGCATCAATCTTCTTCCCTCCCATGTAGGGGGAGAAGAGGCTTCTTCTGATAGGGGCTTTTACTCAATCTTAACAAAGTCTTTTGCTTCCCTCTGTGGTATTGAGTGCCAGGGCACCGAGACAGGACACTGGGCTGTACCACCCATACATCTCACCACTTTGCCCATCCATGTGCTCCCCCGTTCACATTAATGCTGACCCTGCTTGAACACAAGCCTTTCAGAAGACATGTCCAAGCACTCCTCTGGGCCCCAATGCCCATGTCCTCCTGGCCAGCTAGCTCTGGGAAATCCTGGCATTAGCAGACAAGCACATGCATGAGTCAAGTGAGCACACCTGCACCCAGCAGTCTGAAAATCTGAACTTTAAGCCTTGTGTAAAGGATTCCTTCAAATATTTAACCTTCCAGGATTATCTTCATAGTCAGACTACCCCTTCAAGAACTACTTGCAGTGAAATAATGATGAATTTCATGCTAGAACATACCATTTGCAAAGTATAGTGGAAAATCATAAGTCGTCTGCAGAGGTTTTGCCAGTGTTCGGGTCTCATGTTTAGCCTTTGACACAGATAAACATTAATCTTGATCAATAGCACCTTGCAAAGAAATTCCCATCCTTCTAGACAAAGAGAGAAACCATGAAGATTTATGGGCCAGGAATTAAAACTCCATTTTGGGTTGCACTATTTTTCTTTTCTAATAAACAATTAGCAAGAAAAAAAAACCCATTGGCAACAGGCTCTTTATTTCATCCAACTGCTGTTAGCTGCAAGAGAAATACATCTCAGCTGTAATACATCATTTCTGATGAACTTGAAAAGACAAGAAAACAGAGGTATTAAACGGGCCTGGTGGTGATGTGCAAGAGCTACAACCAAAAGTTACAGCCTGTACTAGAGGGGTACGACTATAGCTTCCGATAGCCCTTCCCACAGGACAGGCATAAACCAGTGGGCTGAGTCAGTCTTACTCTAGTTGATGAGTCATTTAAATAGATTGTGCTATATTATTTCCTATTTTAACTAGTAAATTACTCCTTATATAGGAAATGGTGATAATTAAGGAATATATTCAGACTGTCTCTTCTAATCAGCTTACAAGGAAGGCAAAAAAACCCTGCTTCAGAGTTCACACACCCGTGGTGTTTTGCCACGCTTTCCTGTATGACCACATTCCTTTGCCACACTCTGCCCATGCAGCTCCTCGCTGCTTCCAGAGCCTCATATCTCACTTGCTGACTGCTTAGCAAACAGCTCCTCCTTTATCTAGTGTCCTAAACTAATTATGGCTGCACATAATGCACAAACTTTTCCCCTTCTGCTGAGCTGGGCACACTACAGACACAGCCAACAGCTTTTTCTGGTTGCAAAGAAATTCCCATCCTTCTAGACAAGGAGAGAAGCCATGAAGATTCATGCACCAGGAGGTAAAAATCATTTGGGGTTGCACTGTTTTTCTTTTCTAATAAGTTATTAGTAGACTTTCAGCCTTTTTTCACATGTTGGTTATGGCTCAGGCCGTGGGACAGCAGGTGGATCTTGGGACCAGGGCTGATATCATGCCACAGGGCTGTGATATCCATTTGTTTTCCAGTCCTCACCTGAAATATTTCCAGTGTACTTTTTGGCAAGAAGCATTCAAGTGCTTGAAGACTTCATCCCAAGGAATCAGGCTCTTTAAAAAGAGATTCAGCTCCTTAGCCACAAAAAGAAGTGATCCTTTGTCTCCATGCTTCGGTACCTTATCTGTAATGAAAGTGTACTTTCCTTATTGCTTTTTATTTAGACTTCGGTGATTAGTTAGGGGGTGGTTTCATACTGTGTTTGTAGAGTACACAGCCTAACAGGACCCTGAAGCTGTAATTGACAATACGAGCAGGCTGCAGTGAAGTGTATATGCTCCCAAACCGGACTGATTTCCACTATGCCTTGAATTCATCCTCAGAGATGCTAAAAACATGGTCTTTCACATTTCCTTGAAAACCCATGAGACTCAGCAAAATCTTATTAAAACTGTCTAGGAAAGTTTGCATCACTCCCAGCCAGCCTGATTCCTCCAGGAGTCAGAACACAAAAAGACACAAGTTCTGCTAGAAGTGAACCCCACCAGTCTTTCCCTGCAGCAGGATTTGTCTCGATCAAGGATTACACTTGGGCAGCGTGGACTCAAGTTCTCCCCTCTTGTTTGTTTTTTTTTTTGTTGTTGTTGGGGGTTTTTTTGTTTGTTTTTTGGGTTTTTTTTTTCTTATAGGAGTTGGTTTTCTTGTTTGTTTTACTTGAACTTACCTTTTCATACCTTATCAGCACGAACTGGATCTTGGAACAGCCATGGACTCATTCCTGCTTCCACCACGCTGGTTCGGGATGGGGAAACCTATTTGGTTTTTGCTGCCACTGCGTGGCCATCGAGAGCAAAGGTCTTAAATCAAGATGCTCTTAATTTGCACAGCTGCACAGCTGTGATCACAGGCTCTGACCCTACCATTTTCTTATACAAGTGACTTATGGAGCTTATTTGCAGGCAAAAGGAGATATCATCAAAGCAATATACATTTTTCGGAGGGGTAAGATGAAATACTAGGGTCTGAGCGTGAGGCTCCTGGTGAGACTATAGCGAAGTTTGCTATCGATGCTCTTGGCATCCCCAAGGAACAGAGTTTTCTGCTGCCCTCAGCTCCACAAGTGGAAGTGGTGCCTGAGGGACTGAAAATGAGCACACACACACAAAATCATGTCTTCCCTCTGCATTATGGTTGTTAAAGTAAGAGTCCCCACTGTCCTCCTGCAGCACCTCCTATTTTGTATCCACTCAACAGTTCAGCATTTTTATAATGTATTTATATATAGTATAATTTTATAATTTGAATACAGTAAACCATCTCCCACCACGAGGTATAGCTATCCCTGGGATGATTCCACAAGAAAATTTTGAGAAAGCCAAAAAATGGAAATAGTTGAGCGCAAAACAGTGCAGAGGCAAAGTGAAAACATGAAATGCAAAAATTCTCATGTCTCCTTCCAGTGAATATTAGCATAGATGCACGGAAACATATAAAAGCTTCTCCCAGATCCCATTTTGGCTCTGGTGTCGAGGCTTACCCCCTGTGAACTCGAAGGCTCAGTGTAACCAAACCTCCATGAAGCATCTGAGAAACACACTCACCAATTCACAGGTAACTGCTGACTGCAGAGGAGCAGCATGAAGCAAAGGGCAGCATCTCAAAGCCACCCAATTCCCAGGTCCTGAGGGCCTACGTGGGGTGAAAAGAAATGTAGAAAATTGCAGGCAGTAGGAGCAGACAACATGAGAGTTTCCAAGGGCAGCTGCTTCCCTTTGACTTCTGAACTTTTGCTTCTATTTTAATAGCAAAACAAACTTGTGCCTTTAATGCACGTGTAAGCAACCAGAGCATCCCTCCAGCTTTGTCAAGCTCCCCCACGGCTCATTAGCTGTGGTGCAACAGACATGGGTGTAACATGCCATTGCAAATCCCCCAAGTTTAGGGTCAACAGAACTTGCCCCCCTTTTCCCTCTCGTGCTTTAGTGCAGTCTGAAACGCGCTTTCCATGACCCTGCCTGTACCTGGCAGGCCAGCCCGAGCCAGTTACAGGAGCACTTCCACCAGCCGCACCGATCGCTGCCGTCCGTGGTCTGCTGCTCTGGTGAGGCAAACCTCTTTGGAGACCCAGTGTCTGGGCTCATGGGCTTATGTCAGAGCCCCACACCTTCTCCTGGCTTCTGTGGTGTCAACTCCTGTTTGTCTCAGAAACAAGCTGAGGCCTGAAATCCTTTCATACAGCTGTGGCGTTCCTTCATTTAATCCTGCCTGTTAAACAGCTTCTGAAGGTGATACCCATTGTAAGGTCTGATCACTTACTCAAATATTTACTTTTTTTTTTTTTTCTCATGACCTAGAAGGATTGACAACATTCCTGTATCACTGATTGCAAAACCCAGGATGCCTACATACACATCCTTGTAGGTATTAAAGTCACACATTGTCTCTAAGATGGAACCAAAAAAGTTCTGTCTGAAAGCAAACTTGTCCCGTTAATGCACACAATTTGCTGGCAGTTTATCGTTCTCCCTGAAAGCTGAAGCTTACTGTTATGATCAGACTGGTCCTGTCAAAACAAAGTTTTGCATGCAACCTGCAAGCAAAGTTTAGAAAGAAAGGAGGAAAAATGAAAAGCTTAATTTGCAAAGACCTTTTTAAGCCTTAAAGCAGCAATTCTGTCCATCATCTCCCATCTGGCTAGTGTTAAAACTTTGAAAGTGATGTGCCTGAAATAAGACAGAAGCCAAAGTGCTTGATCATTACTTTTTTTTCGGGCTTAAATAGTGGCTCAAATTCAAAATGCTGGCAGTATGTCAGCTACTGCTGTGTTTTTACACTACATTATTCAGAGAAAAACATTTTAGGTGACTGTAGAGAGCCAACGCCTGCAGCACCAATATGAACTTGCTCAGTTCCTTTCATCCTACAGGGATGTCAGAATATCTGAGATTCCCGTATCCAGTAAAAAGTTGTAAGCAAGGGGAGACCCCCACCAAATAAGGTGAGGGCAATATTTCTTGTGTCCAGCTACCTCAAAAAAAAAACCAAAAAAAAAAACCAGAAACCACCAATCCTGCAGCTCATTGTAATTTATCATCTATGAACACTTTTTACTGATAAGTAGTCTGCATTTAATTGGATCAATTTGATAAACATGACAGTGAACACAAGTACCAGTTTACCCCAGCACAAAATCAGGTGTTAGAACTGAGAAAACTGGTTTATATATGTGCAAAACAGAAAATGCCTCACAAATTTAACCACTTATTGACCAATGAGGGGGAAAAGCATCTGTTTCTACTCCCAAGTTATACTTCCGCTCTGGCGTTATCTGTAACAGTGATGGTCTGAAGATGGAGAATTTCTTCACAATATTTCCCCCAGTTAAGTGAAAGAAGTCTCTGGAAGATCTGTCCGGCAGGATTACTAAACTTGCATGGTACAACTAAGTTACTTCATTGATTCTCACAGACATCTTCCTTCCTTTTGAAGTCCATGTGAAGAGGGAGGCATAAAGACTGAAAAATTGGAGCCTAAATGTAACAGGAAAACGGACTAGAAGGCTTGATTACATTTTCCATCAAGTTACCCTGGTTTATTGCATTGCAGTGCTTCAGAATTTGATTAACAATTTCTTGTCTTCATTCATCCTCATGACATCTGGATTTCAGACGTCTGATCCATATCTGCAAACATGCTAATACAGATTCCAGCTAGGTCTTGTCGCTACCCACTCCTGACGTACTAGAAATGTCAGAAACTCCACTTTATTTGTGGTTAACTAGTGCAAGTTCCCCACAGGCAGAAGTAAGGGAAGCCCAGGGCAAACCTGGATTGAAGTCAAAGCGAGGTCCACGAACCAAGCATTTCTTTGTGAAATAAAAGGAAATATTACCTCTAAAAAATGGAAGATTTTAAAATTAATTTCATTACTTTTGCTTTGACTCAGGGCCTGCTATTAGGTTCATGCAGTGCACATGGGCACAGCCAGGTCTTCAGCATGTGCCAAAGTGCTTACAAGTAGCTCATTTGTGCTCGCTTGGAGTCGGGGGAAGAGATCAGTTCCCCGCAGCACATATCATCTAGGGCAGAATCTGTGCTGGAGACAGTGATGCTAGTTTAAAGCATCAGAGCAGCTCTACCAGGGTATCTAGAGTGCTAACATGGAAAGCCAAGGAATAGCATTAAGTAATGTTCTCACGGTGCATCTTTGCTTGCTACGGGGTTCTTTTGCAAGACTGCACGACAGAAAAAGAACAAACTTCCCCACGTCCTCTACTACCTGAATATTCATTTTGTTTTTTTCAGGCTGTTTAGGGACTTATACAAAGATCAAGGTTCCTTTGCTCCCAAAGCTTTCTAGCAGTATCTTTACAACCTTACCCTCATACTGGTACCATTACCACACCAAAGACAAACTCATTCCCTCAAAAACCACAGGGATATGGAGGTTTATTCTGCTGGGGTAGGAATAAAAAGATCCAGCTGCCAGTCCTCTTGGCACTGCTCCCGTGTTGCACAAGGCATTGCAGCAAGCAAGAAGGGAAGCATGGAAAGCCCATGGGGCACCCAGGTGAAGAGCAGCTCCCAGGAGGGACCACGAGTAGAGCAGATTTACAGGTGCTTGGCTGCAGGCAGCATTTGCCTTGCAAAGCTCAAGGAATCATCAAGAAAGGGTGTTTTGGGGTAACATCACTTGCAAAGTCATGAGGAGCTGCAGCGTCTGCTTATGGGAGAGAGAAGCTGGAGGGCTTCACTGCTCAGTGCACAAGCCGGGTCCATGCCAGCAGATGGCACCGGGAAACCATAAATCCATCTGCAGGCTCAGGGCTGGTCCTGCTGCCTCCAGCTCTGCAGCAATCCTTCACTCTAGACACCAGTGATAGATGCAATCCACTGATAAGTGTAATTATTCTGCATTAACTCGTGCGCGGGGTTTTCTGCTGCAGCGTAAAAAAATGCTTCAGCTCCATTTATTTACATCCTACGCCTGCTGCGGAGGGCTGATCATGGCTATCTACAGAGAGGGAAGAAAGTGGGAAGTCGATGGGCTGCCTGTTGATACGTAGAAAAATTGACACGGCAAGGACGAGTGTGATCGTACTCAGCCAACTCGGCACTCTGCTCGCTTGTCTCAGCTGCAGGAAACTCATGATGTGAATTTGGTCTCAGCATACCTGCATATATGGGCAGGTGGAGAGGTTTGCAAATACTGTGGTTGAATTTTAATTCAATTATTTTTCTTTATTTGCACTGTCTCTAAACACGCCTTCATGAAAATTCCTCTCCTGTTTATCATATCACAGAACACCTGAAACTCAGCTCACAATTCCACAACTATCTGAGCAAAACGATGCCAATTACTAAAAGGCAGGAGGGAATCCCTTTGCTAAGTACAAGTATTTTGTTTCCAACCGTTGCCCCGCAGCAAGAGGCCGGCATAGTTTGGCCAGCAAAGTCCCTAAAAACTGTTCCCAGCAATTGCTTCAGAGGCTGGGGTATGGGAAAACGCTGACTTAGTGACAGCAAAGGGAAACACTGGGGAACAGGAGAGAGCAGCTGCAATTGCAGGGTTAAGCCTTGGCCAAGAGAAATTGTATTTACGATATCACTGAATTTCATCCCTTCCAGGTACTGTTCTGTAGCCTTCACCTCCAAAGTTTAAAGTTGCCTTCACATCTTATAAAGTGTTTTCCTCACATTACTATTTCCTTCCATAGATCACTCAGAGGGCTTCCAGTTTTAAGGACAGCAATATTTACATTTGCTGCTGCATACCTCCTTCCAGAGCCATGTCTTGGGGCTTTTAGGAGTATGCCTGAGCAAACACGACTCTTTATATAGACTTCAAGAAGAGGTAACTCGAGTAAACACCGTGTGACTTAAAACCTTGAAAGCTAATATTTGGCAAGCTCTTGTGTTCACAACTTTGGAAAGGCTTGTCTCTGGAAATAAAACAAGAATATCTTCTCCTTGAAATAAAAAGTCAGAGTGGCAAATCCACGCCCAGTACTAACACTGGAATTCCTGACTTCATACGTTATCCTGTGCTGGGAACAACCATACCCAAATGCTAGTTTTGTAGAGCCAGGTTTTACAGATGCAGACCCCCAGGACAAGACTTTCAAGAGTAGTCTTTGTACCTGCCTGATCTGTATGGGCAAGTTGTCCCATGGCTTGTGAAAAAAGTGAGTCTCAGCACAGCAAAAGCCGGAGGACCGGGGGCAGCCAGGGATTGATAAAAGAAAACTGAGCACTCAGCTCGGTAGGAAAGCAGCTGTAAATATTGTGTGGGCTATAAAGAGTGCCCCTGCCCTAGCACCCTTGTTCCCAATAAGTTAGTACTGGTCCCTCACAGCGTTAACAGATGCTCTATGAATGGCTGCGCTTATAAAGGTGGCCCTGACCTGTTTTTTTTTTTTGCAAATTCATGTGATTTCATAGCTGTTCTTCTGTTAGCCCACTACGGCAACAAAGCTTTCAATTCTGTACATTAGCAATGAGAAGGGAGAAAACACAGCAAATGGGTCCCACCACCTAAGCAACACTCAAACAGTACCTTCCTCTTCCAAAGTAATTCGGAGACCAGTAGCATCACCCCACTTTTCAAACGTGGAAACTAAGGCACAGAAAAGGGGATGGGCTGTGCCAGGCTGGCTGGCAATTTCACTAGAGCAGATCTTTCCAGATTGCATTATCTGTGCTTTATTTGGCCCCACTGTATCTTTCAGAAGGAGCAAAGCCCAGTTACCTTTCTCCTGCCTCCGCCTCCAAACTCCTTAGCAGAAAAGGAACACTAAGATTGTTTTCCCAGGAAGATACTGGAAATAATTCAAGAGAATTGTGTTTACTGGGTTATCTGGCTCGATGCACAAACCAAAGGCCATAATTTGCAAAACATCTGCACTCAGCTCCATAGAGGTCCTGGGGATTAATTTCTCACACATGCTGGAGTGGATATTTATCTGCGTTTTTCCTGCACTTCAGTGGACTTAGGACTCAGTTCCAGCTTTTCCAGTGTCCCTTTACTAACTGCTCTCAAATTGCAGGTGGTCTTACTCTATAGCAACTGGCACTTCCACAGAGACCCTGGCTGCGGGTTACCGTAGTCAAGAGCACAGAGCATACTGGTGAGGTCTATGCCAGGACGACACAAACTATTGCAGTGTCA
This sequence comes from Microhierax caerulescens, assembly GCA_035590215.1. Taxonomy (NCBI): domain Eukaryota; kingdom Metazoa; phylum Chordata; class Aves; order Falconiformes; family Falconidae; genus Microhierax; species Microhierax caerulescens. The sequence continues at coordinate 12,579,085 of JAVJGJ010000057.1, forward strand.
CATCTTTGGCAGGCTCTCCAGGGACCTTCACAGATGTTTTGGAAGCTATTTTGCAGGAGCTTCATTAGGAGAACGGTGCAGGAGCTCTACACTTATCTCCTTGCAGCTCCTTCCTGCCACATTATTGCAATGGTAATTCTTAATTTTGTTCCTTGATTTTGTGACAGGAATAGATGAATGTTGATCATGCTGAGGCACAGCTAAAATCCCCACGTGTAGATAGCTTTATGCAGCATTTCCATTCCCCAGAGCCACCAGCATTTGAAAATTAGAGGTGATCTCCAACATCATAAGCAGCCCACACCCCCACTTTCATTTGGGCACTGGACATAATGGTAGCACAACCTTACTCATGAGCAAAGGTATTAATCTTTCCAACATGCAGTAAAGGAGCACTAGCAGCAATGAGAAAAGTCTCAGTGTACGCAGGTATTTGGATAAGCACAAAAAGCTCCTGGCATCTATCCAACCCAAATTGCTCTTTTCTTTGATGTTGGATTCCATCTACCTCATGTAATGGCCCATTGGTTTGGTTGTCAGCAAGAACTGGACCTGAGGCACATACCTTTGGAGGTAGATGACTAATCCAATTAAGTGGAAGCAACAGAAAGTTGAGATCCCTCTTTTATTCTGGACAGGAGAGAGAAAGAGGCATAAACAAGGGAATTTTATTTGCTGAAAAAAGTTAATTTAAGTATTTAGTTTGGGAAACTTGCCACAGAATCGTGGAAGTGATTTTACTAGTGTAATTAATAACTTTCCATCAGCTTATCTCCACATGTTTTCATGGTAGCTGGTATCACTGCTTTGATTTTACAGAAAAATCAAAACCAGATGAAATATCTTCTCCAAATACCCTTTTCCTTCCAGGGCAGTAGCAGAGCCTGGAACAAAACACAGGTCTTGAGTAATACCTGTATGTTTAGATCATGCCAGGCTCACCTTCTGATCCACTTTGAAGTTAATGTTCAGACAAGCTTTTCAGAAGCTGCTAAATAAACCCAAAGAGATAGTTTCCCGCTTACTTCACTTAACCACACCTGTTTCAATGCAATTCCTTTTTGCAGACCAATTTGGTATCCCTTTTTCCCCAACACCTTTTCTGTAAGTATTGCAAAGCCACCCACACAGTGGCTGTGTCATGGTGAACCAGATTTTCTTAGGTGACCCCACTACTTCACTGGGCCAGAGCAGCCTAGTTGCAAGTACACTCTCAAGCTCTTACGTATAAATCCTGGGAACCTCATTTGCTCTTTACCCTTGAATTACTGGTATTGAGCATCAATAAAACCTCTTCCCTAGGTGCCCTTCTCATAAGGCAAGCTGTTCCTGTGTTAAACACTCAGTGACCCTGTCCATCAAAATTACAACCTAGAGACATTAGAAAACTTCCCACCCTACTCCCTCTTCCCTTAGCGGAGGGAGGGATGCTGTCAGGGACACAAGTCGAAAAGAGCAGCTGCCTGGTGGCGATCACTTGCCAGTCTGTCCAGACTGACAGGACTAGAGTCCTTGGGTTAGTTACAAGGTTCCTTCTAGGAAGGCAGTACCTGAAGAAAGACAAAACTACACTGTTGAAGCATCACAGCAGCAGGGGACAGGCAAGAGCCCGTACACTTACATCATGAGTTCGTAGCTATTAAAAGCAGTGACTATTTGGCTCTGAAAGGACGTATAAGGGAAGAACGATACCGGTATCTGCTTTCTTGGATGTATCTTTTTACCTTTCTGTTGAATGCAGGCTGTTACTGATACACTTTCATTTTTGCCTGCCCAGTCCCTCTGGCAATTCCAGATCCCATTTCCCTCCTCCTCCTGGCACTGTAAGGGATTATACAAGCTCCTTGAACGCCAGAGCAAGATGTATTGCTTGGGAAGTACCCAGACAGCGTCCTGATGTGGACTGCAGTGATAGCTGACCTCTGCATTGCAAGCCAATGCAAAATGCTAGTAGCACCAAGAAACACCAAAGCGGTCCCTGAATTGCCACATTTTCCTGAATACTTCTTTATAGGTCCACAGGAGATCAGCGTCCTAAAGCACCGTACAGCCTCGCTGCCCCCTTGGAGGCAATAGGATTTCAATAAACAGCTACTTCACCTCAAATGTGGGCACTTGTCTCAGCTACTTCGCTGTCACAGCCTACCCCAAATACTCCCAGGTTAACAATCACTATCATCGCTTCTTTTTCAACATCTTTTACCTCTCAAACACAGCACCCCAGCAGTTTTGGGTTCCGACAGTTCACCTACTCTTTATAGAATAACTAGTACAGCTACTGTATGTTTGCAGGCTTGGGTAGATGCTCTATTAACAGACTTACCAATCTGAAAGTGGAGCATTATCACAGGAAAAATAAAACTTCATATCAGATAAACAGCAACATGAGGCATGAATGGGAAGTCCCTTTCAATAGAAACTTTTAATAAGTAACTCAAGTTCCCGTAAATCACTCCGCATTTTTATGCCCACACACTTCTGACTCTGCCAGGGGAATCCATAACCATCACTGCAAATATTATCCTGTAACAGTCTGCTCCGATGCATGGGAAGGTAAACAGCAACGCCAGCCACCTGCTAACACACACAGGTAACGTGAGAGCTGAACTGCCAGCTGCACCTGCAAATCAAACTCTCACATTTTCCCAGTGACCTACATTTGGAGACACAACCCAGCAGTGTTGGGAGGATTCTTCTAGAGTTTCTGCAAAAAATTCTGTAACAGATAAATCCATCAGCTGTGGACATAATCTTGCCATTCCTGTTCAGAGGTTGTGTACAGGAGAAGAGTGGCACACAGGGCAAAGGAAAATTTCACATTTTGGACACTGGGACAAAAGATTCCCAGGAGGAATATCACAAGATTTTCACACTACCAGCCTTTCCCTTAATATTTATAACAGCAGAAAAGCTGTGGCAGAGGGTTGGAGAAAGGTGATTAATTCACTGTGGCCCTGTCCAAATACAGCCATGTTCTCTGCCTCAAAGCAATTAAAAATATAAACCTTAGCTGGAGCAGAAGACTTTCTATGCTTTTGTCTTCCTTTAACTCTGCTGAAATTGTTAGGGTTAAAAAACCCAAATCATCCCTCAACAGAAGCTCTTCCAATACCTAGGGAATCCTTGACATTTCTGCACAAGTGTTCAAGTGTAACCTCATACAGCAGCTACCACTGCATGGGAGCACTAGGTTTCTTGGGCACCTGGCAAAATTACCAGAAAAAATTAGACCAGGAACCCCCTAGCCAGATCTCCGAGCTTACCTTTCACTCTCAAAATTGTGCTTTCCAGGAATCCCAGCTCCCTGAGAATGACTTGGCTTCTGTGTTAAGATTACCTTGTTTGACCAAAATAGCTACCTTTTTGCTCAGCCTGTTTTGGGGATATGGCTCATTAGGGAATTTGTTTAAAAAGACAGGAAAGAATCTCCCTTTCCTTTGTTTTTTAAATGGATCAAGCACAACATAACCCCAAGCTCTTTCTGTGGCTGGAACCAGTAAGTACAGGTAGCCAAAGTGTGCTGGCAGGCAGCAGATGGCTCAGTAAACACACATTACTCACCTCACAGCAACCAAGCAGCCCAACTCTTCATTTCAACTTTCAAACAGTGATTAATGACAACAGCGTGAAAAATGCAATCATAACTATCCTTCTCTAGGTCATCCCCTGTTTACCAAGGGCAAAAAGGAAAGTTCTAACAGACCTGGGCAAATGCAGCCCCCACTCCAACCCCAAATTTCTGCTCTGCCTCACAAAATTGTGGGTTTATTCCACTTTTATCATCACCGTGTGTTTACACCAGAAATGCCTAGGTGGGAAACAAAGGTCAAAGACAGTAGTGTATTTTAGAGACAGGAACGGGTCACAAAGCTACCAGAGCTGAACCAATCTCCAGTTTCTAGCTAGCCTTTGATAGTTTACTGTGCTCTATTCAGATCCGAATTTACTATTCCTTATTCAGAACCAGAATTGCACCCAGTCACTGCTGGATTAGTAAAGTTTATATACCTGGGACTGAAAGGGGACTTTCCACAAGTGTGCCAAGATCAGAAAGTAATCAAAGCACATACCCAATTCATCAGGCTCCTCTTGGGTAATCATTTTTCCTATCCTTATGTTCAGACTCAGGTTCCACATTTCAGAGGTTCCATCATAGTTCCTTATAATATAAGATAAAACACTCACTTAACCACCCTCTTTTTTTGTAACAAATGCTCATATGTGTCAAGAGGAGGCCAAAAGTCTCTCAGCTGAGAATTGACAAACAGTTTCATAAAATCCCTCCTTTTTTATTATTGATATTATTACTGGCACACATTAGTAAATCCTTGCCTTGAATATTGGCATGAACGCCAAAGGATGCTCTGTCTCATACATCAGACAAAGGAGCAGTGGCTGGGAGGAAGCTTCTTGGAACCAGCTGAAAACCAGCTCTTCTAGCAAGGTTCACTAATAAACCCTGGCCAGCATTACCAGCAAGTGACAACTGTCATGCTCAGGACTTCAAAGCCAGGCCATGAACAAAGAAACAAAAAAAACAACAATAAAAAAATTTTGATGAAAGCAAGAAAATCCAGACCAGGGATCCTCTCTTTTGAGTGAGCCAGCTTAGTGCCTTTCTCTTCTCCCTACACAGCCAGAAGGGGGAAAGCCCTTGCAAATTGGGAGAGAAAGGAAAAGCAGTTCTGGCTTTGCCTTTCCCACAAACAGCTGTGCCAATGCACCCGCTCCTGATCCAATTCTCAGCAGACACAAGTTTGCAACAGTCACATCTCCTCTGTAGTGGCACCTCGCTGGCAGCCTCACCAGGGCTCACAGCCCAAAGGCTCTAACAAGCCATCCCAATTAAACCACCGTCACCCCTAGAGAGCTTTTTTTTTTTTCCTGAAGGAAGAAAATGAGCTCCTATTCCACTGGCAGGAAAGCTGGCATCTTTGCCATGTATAAGCAGCCAGCCTTTTGCTCCAGAGGTGCCAGCTTTGCCCGCTCCATACACAAAATTCAGCTTTTTTTTTTGGTTCTTGTTCTGTCATGACAGCTCACTGCCAGTAGCACTTTGTTTCATCCCATTTTATGGTTCACATGTGCAGCATTGTCTTGTTCAAACTACCAAGGCACAAACACCACCTGCCATTGGTTTGTGGGTTTTTAATCTGCCTTTTCTGTATGTTCAGGTAATCCATGCTGCCATTTTCTAGGTGTCAACAGCTCCATGATTTCTGCTTGTTTTACCCAAAGCTCCATATCCTGATACCTTGTGGTTCTGAGACCCCTAGGCTTGATTTAAAAGAAGCGTAGAATCAGCAAGTTGCAGAAATTACTTGTAGTAATATGAGTGACCCTGTGCTAAAACCAAAAATAAAGTGAAAACAAGAGGCAAAAGGAAGAGACAGGGAGGACAAGCAGCATCACCAGAAGGATATATACTGCAGTCCCAACTACAAGGTCAAAACGAAAAAGCCCAAATACAAGTTACTTCAACCTAAGCTTCATTCCCCGGGAAGTTTCCAAACCCTGCAAAGGGTACGATTGCCTCTCACGAGCGCACTTGTATCAGCACAACTCCTCTTGAGGTTGGAGCAGTATCACATCACTAAAGGCACGGGACCAAACCCACAGGAGAAATTAATAGCATTCCACTGTTCACAATTCCTCCCTCTCCTCTGCCTGGATTTCCTACGGCATTTATATGGGATTAGTGCAATATGCCCTGATTTCCAGACATGTGCTCTGGACACCTAATAAGTGCATTTTCTTCCAGGATGTGTTAATGGTGGCAGCTTTGCCAGAAGTACACTCAGCTAGAAAGTTTTGGTCCCAAACCTTTCCCTGCAGGAGTGTCCCCTACCCGTGCTTCCTCTCCCACCCCCTCTGTGCGCTTCACTAAAGGTGTGCCCGCAGTATTTTCGGATACTTTACAGGAACCAGCTCTACAGCTGAACATGCTTCCAAAAAGGAACAAAGACACGTTTACTCAAGCAAAAGAAATATTTGAAAATTTAGATGATTAAATGCGGCCTGCTATTCGTTTTACCTCTGTGGTCTCCAGTAAGTACCATAAATCCTGGTTTCACTTTGAGACAAATTGTCACATTATAGCCCCGCTATACAGGCATACACACATTCCTTGCTATAAAGAGAAGGAGAGAAATCCATGCCAGATTAGGACATATGGAATCCCTGTTTATGGATAAATCATTTTTAAAACCTCCCTCTCTCTCTCTGTGTCCATGAGTCATATGTGAATTGCTGAAAGTGTCCTGTCAACAATAGTTTATTTACATACAGAACTAATTAGCAGTATTATGGCAGACTGGAGAAGCAAGATTATAGCTAGGAGACATCACAAAATGAGCGATGCCATTTTAGGAAGGTTGGAGAACAGAGGTTTGCAGATCTCTAGCCCAGAAGTATATAAACTGGCTACCTGCCAAGGATGTCAAGATGAAACTCATTTTTAACATATCTTCCATTACCAATAATATGACTTCAAAATTAAAAGCCTGAGTCCTAATTTGTGCTAGCTTGATGTTTGTTTGCAATACGTATTTCAGAGTAGCGGCTGGTCAGCTTCTTTTGCTTACAGTCGGCTTTCTCAGTTTCATACCTTAGCACCACAGTATTAAGTTTAGATTTGCAGTGCTACGTACCCATTTATAATTTTGAAGAGTTTTAAATGCCCCACAACATTTATATTCCATTTCTGATGATTATTTAAAGTCAGCAACTAAATTTTAAACTAAATTGAATTTGTACAGCCTCTTTAAACTACTGAGCATAGTACATACAGCTACTCTGGGACTTGCATAGACCTTTCATCGTTAATAAGTGGAACAAGATAATTACATGCTCCAGTAGCTCATAGAGGTCTAAAAGTTATCACCACATAACCTGCTTTATAATGGAAGAAGAAATCATCTCCGCTAGAGCTGGGAGTATAATTCAAAGACATTTCCATAAATATATAAACACTGTGAAATGAATTTATGTGATGTGTAGGCATTCCATTTTCAGAGCCGCTAATGTGTTTGCTCATTAATTTGTCAGGAATGTTCACTTTGATTTGCTCCATTTGCCCCAGAAGGGTGTTCAACAGCAAAACAGTCAAAACTGCAAAATTGGCCTCTGCAAAATAAGGGCAGCTTAGATAAGCGTGGCTAACACAGCTCCAAACGGTCCTTGCACAGGGGTCTTCCCACCTAGAACAGCCAGCTGCAGGAAGACCAGGGACCAGAAACTGCTTTGAATGCTGGAGAGAATGTCCCACCCCATGCCCACTGGACTGATGGAGATGCCTCCTTTGCTGCCCAGAGAGATCCCCTCTTCTGTACTTCATTCTGACGGGATCACTCCCCCCATGCTGCCCACCTCCCAGGGCTGACCCCCCCTCCCTTGCTGTGACAAAGCACATTAGCATACCAAAAGCTCTGGAAAAGCTCTGAAATTCTTTGCAATTACAGTTAAATGTTTTCAGGCAGGTTCCAGATTTCCCCCGAGATGGTTTCTAGCAACTTCCGACTGTGGCGGGCAGGTTTTCCTTGCAGAGGCCCCGCAGCCTCGTGCTCAGACGAAGCACCTATTTCAGAGGGCACGGCCCCGCAGCACCATGCTGGGCAGGAGGAAGGGCACCCCGTGCTCCCTGCTCCACAGGGCGTGAAACACTGACACCTCAAGCCTCCCGCACCCTTTGGGACGGACGAAACCAGCCACCAGCCATGCAGGCTCCTCCACCTCTTGCAGATGTCAGCGCAGCTGCGACAGTCACGACATAACAGGCTCACTTTGCTTTCTGTCACCCGTTAATCACCTGTGGCTTCCCCACTGTGGGGGTCCACGGGTGGGCTGGCCACCTTCCAGCATGCCCAGCCTGCCGGGGCAGCTTAGCACCGCTGGCTGCGGACCATGCACCAAACCCTGGCGTGGCAGCAAGGGCTGGCAAGCAGAAAGTACAGCCAAGATTGTGAACAAGCAAGTGAAAGCTTGCAGAGCCTTAGGTGTCTAGAAACGGTCTGAAGAGGTATCAGATAAACACAGAGTATTTTTGCTATCTGAACAACTCCTCTTGTTCTGTTTGGTGCAGCTGTAAACAGTTTGGGGCAGTTTGTTTGGTGGTCTGGGGGTTTTTTTGCAAGCACGTTCCTATTCTTTCCTCTTGCCTAGAGTTTTCCAGTTTCTGACTGGTTTCGATGGTCAGCAACAACTGAACAATAAAAAGATTTTGATCTGAAGAAGTTATATTGCCCAGAAGCCGAAGAATGAAGTTTTACCCTTGCTAAGTACTGCATGTGACAGAAGCGAGGGGCAGAACCCGCTCCAGCCCCACGAGCCTTTCTGTAGGTGTTACAGGACTGGGCTGTTTGTTCCTGGGTGAAAGAGGACTGACACACAAGCCCTGGGCTGGAGGCAAGGGGCGTGAGTACTGGCAGGAGCACTGGCAGCCCTTGCTCACCAGTTTTGAGATCTAGAGAGTGATCCTGCCATTGGGTACGGGAACGGGTGGGGGGAGAATGGAAACAAATACTGTGAACCTCAAGAAAGTGTTTATATTTCCTAAGTGAGGCTTGGCAAAGCCTGCCAGGTGAGATAAGCATTTCCACACAAGCTAACAGAAACAGATGATCTTAAGATACTTCCTTCCCAGCCCCACCCCGCAGATCCATACTGGATGGCAGCTCCCCCAGATTCTCCCTCCCCAGAGGAGATGCCAGCACCCACCAGTGCTGCCCTGGAGCCAGAGGGTCTGTCCTGCAGGTACACAGCACGTGCTGGGCTGGGCTTCCAGCAGGCACCGCTGCTTATTGCCTTGCACACTCCCCAAACCGATATTTGAAACTCCAGCATCCAGTTATTCACATCTTTAGAGAGAGATTTTTTGTTCCTTTCCTCTTGCCGTTTTGATCTCTAAACACTTGAATAAGTAGCATTTTGATAGCGTTATGATGAGGGCAGCAGGGATATTATCCTGTCACTACAGCACATGCACTTAGCACACAAGAGGCTCTCAGTGAGTCAGGTTTCACTCCTGACACTGGTTTTTCTGTGTGAACCATTTATTTTGCTGAGTTGGCATTTATACACCCTCCCCCTTCACCATTTGAAATCTGAGGCAAATATAAGCTTGAAGCTATAACCACCACCCCCCTTTTTTTTTTTTTCTCTCCCAGAAAGCTAAGCTCGCTGGTGTTTACATGTGGCCACCCAAATTCCAGACCAAGCTGCTGAAACCTTGTTTTGCTGTTTATAAAGCATGTAAGGCCTAGCTGGTGCTGGTTCCCACATTCCTGATCTGGGCAAGCTGGATTAAAGCTTCTCACCCATAGCCTGCACCTCTCCCCCATGCATCTAAACTTACAGGGATGAATCAACACAAAGGAAAGCCTGAACAAGTGCAAACTAATTTTTCCACAAATTTAAGTGCAGTATAGCCTCCCCTTCCTGCCTTCTCTCACCATCATCCAGCTGTGCCCATAAACCAGAGTCTGACGAACCAACGCAGGGGTTGAAGGGAGCTATTAAACCTGCTCCCTGGAGCTTTAACACTTGCAGCAATTTGTAGTGGAATTATTCTCCCAGCTCAGTTTGCAGCCTACCTCCACGCAGGGTTCAGCAACCTGCTATCTGCAAATCCTTCCACTCCAACTACGGTCAGATATCGGGGGCCACACACGGCTCAGATGGGCACACGTCCCCACATTAGCCTTCCAGCTGGGGAGCGAAGGCCAAGTTCATCCTCTCCTCCCTCTTGAAATACGTTGTTGTTAGTGTTAGCTAATCTGCGAGATATGCCAACTGTCTGGCAAGCAATTCCAGGCAGCATTGTTTGTTTAGGATAGGATCGGGCTCTGTGAATCCAGATTAGACGTGGTTTTTTATATCTACCACAGCCAGGGATGTTTGAAGGTGTGCTGGGCTTTGGGAGGCAGGGAAACAGCAAAACAGGCCACAGACCTGGAGCTTTGTAAGGGTTTGTGTGTGTTCCTTGTTCTAGTTATTTCCTTGCCTCCTCTTTAGATTCTTTGGGAAGCCAGAAACCAAAGTGTATTTGCATACTAAATTTTCCTTATCACCACGGAACAGAAGCACTGATTTGGTTTTCAGCAATGGACTACAGAAACCAGTTCAGGTTTTGTTTGGGATTTTTTTCTTGGTGGGTTATTTTCTCCTCCCCCTCCTCTCAGGGAACCCTCAAACATTTTACTGGTGACCACTGGAAAAGTGAAAAGACGACCTCTATCAGTACTCCAGCCCTCCCTCATTGCCACCACTACTCCAGAGGAGAAGCAGACCCTCGGGTACCAGCAGTGATCGGAGGATGAAGTGGCTGGTTCCTCACCAGAGCATCAAATGATTCGAGAGCCCAGGATGTACCCCTACCCCACCATGCCACTTCCACAGCTTTCAGATATTGACATTCAGATACCGACACCAAGCACCCCAACAGCTTAATTTCAGCACATGGAAGCTCACAAAAAGCTGAGACAGCTGCAGAGCTGTTGCTATTTCTCTCAGCCTGATACTGCCAAAGAAGGGGAATAAGTTGGGTCTAGCTGGAGCACCTGTGTGTGTCCCCCACACTGTGCAAAGTATCCAGCCTAGGAAACCTCAGCCAGATAAACACAGACCAGACCTCAGCTCAAGGACCCAAAAGGAGTTCTATCAGAGCTATAGAAGATTAACATTCTATTTAAGCCTCATAACTACTCACTCTTAAAAGAAGAGCCATTCCCAGCTCCTTTCCGAGAGCAGCTGCCCTTGGGATGGAGCAGGACTGCTGATGGCCCCAGTCAAGGAGTCCTCCAACCCTTACTCCAGAGACCCCCTCCAGGGAAACTGAAGCTACCTCTTGCCACAGCCCTTAAGGCACAACCAATCTGGCTAATTATACCTCTCAGCTGCTTGATTGCAGATTAACTGGTGCTCCTTAACCCTTTCCAGTCTGGTGGCATGGGGATCATCATCACATCTTTCCTGCCCACCTGTGGGCAGGTTCAGCCATTCTTGGACAGGATCAAATGTTCCTCCCTGCAGATCAGCAGAATGCTTTAATCAATTCATGGATATAATTTCCATCTCGGCTAATTCAGCTTCAGCCTGTTTGCATTCACATCGTTCCCAGACATGTACCAAGGCAGTAGAAACACATCTACATGGGCTTACTCACAGTCCGCAAGAATCACCGCAGGTCTTTCTGTTAACTTAAAGAAATCTTACAAGAAACCTGCGTGGAATTGTAACAAAGAGCTTTGTTCACCAAAAGCAGTAGCATTAAGCACAAAGCACCAGCCCGTGTCTGAACAGCCTGATGCTTAACCTTGAAGAGGTGAAGCAGAAAGCCACATAAAGCCTGGAGCGAAAACTGCTCCGTTTTCAGGGAAAACTGCCCTGAAATTACCCTCTAGGATCTGCCTGTTGAGACAGTGAGGTTTTGTGCATATTAAGTTTGCATTTATTTGGAAATAATGTAGCAAATAATTCCATTTGTCTTTTATTCTTCTGTTAACACTTCAACCTGGGGGCTATGATCCCTGCGATGCCTAAGGCTGGCAGATGGAGTGACCTCTTCATCTGGACAGGATTTCTTTCACTTGGGGGATACCTTTCACCAGCCCATTCAGCCTTTTTACCTATAAATTTGACTGCATACTTCATTTCTAAGCAAGTGTTTGAAGATCCTGGCATTTTAGCTCCATAACTGTGATATTTCCTGGAAGTATTGCTGCACAGTTCTGGGGTGGTGAGGACTACTGTGGACAGTTCTTGACAAACAAAATCCACAATATAATAATTAACTCCATAAGCGTAAGCTGTAGCGCAGGCAAAGCGTAGAGTAAAAAGGCAGTCTGAGCCATCGTTATTCTTCCATTAGCCATTTCTAACCACTGCTAGCCATTTATCTGATGCCTCTGTTTAACCTCCAAGACCCTCCAAGATGACAATTATTGGCAGGATTTAAAAAAAACCAGCGCAATGCCATAAGAACAGGAAAACATGACTTTTATTATTTTCTATGTTATCAGCAATATTTGCTATGTACTTGGAGCTTTCATTCCATTTTTATAAAGTCTAGGTATTTTGGCTTGCATTCCACACATCTGGGGGAAGGGCAGGGAATAAAGATTTCCTGGGATGTAAATTATGTGAAATCTTGAGATTTCAAGTTAAAAGTGATACTTTTGGGGAAAGAAATGATGATGAATAAAAATTCCAGGTTCCTGTCAACAAGAACATTTTCAAAGAACCCACATTCATACTTTTCTCCTTGTTACCTCTACAGCAGAAGTGGTTTATGTGTATATTTCCATTTAATTTCCTCCCACTTCTCTCTTTTTGCTACCTACTCCAGCTGTTCCTTTTCTCTCTCCCCTCTTGCCTACCTCCAGTTTGTGATTATAATTAATTGCTCCTGTAGTAGATTGTAAGAAAAAAAAAACTGAGACTGCTTTTAAACATTTGACATATGATAGTGAATATCACATATCAGTGGAAGAATTAATATGCTTAATCCTAAAAATTCTGTTCTCATGTTTAAATCAAAGGGTTAAGGCATCGTTCAGTCTAGTTTTTAATGCATTCACAACTTTATTTTCCAACGAGGAGCAATAGAGTTCTGTACTTGGGCTGGGGAAAGAAGAAAGGCTGCTCCTTAGAAGAGATTCTTGTTTGCAATTGTATTTGTTTTCCTTCTTTTCATTGCCCTGCCCATTAACCCCAGAGCCCAGCCATTTCACCTGCAAGGCTGCTGTGTTTCTTATGGATTTTTTAACATGTGCTGCTTCCCAGCCTGCCATCTCTGCAGTGATCTGGAGACGTGCAACACCCAGTAAGTGATGTGTCTCTACTCAGCCCAGTTTCACGCCAGCGTTTCTCCAGTACTGGATCTCCAAAGCAGCCACACCAGATTTACCCCGGAGTCAGCAAGAGGCAAAATAAGCCTACAGCTTCAGGTACAGCAGAGAAAGAAGTGAGAGGCATGAACAAGCTCAGCTCCTTGAGTGTTCATTGTCACAGAAACACGTTTTGTAATGGAGAGGGGAGGGGAAAAAACCCACCACCCAGGAAACCTGCTGAATCATCCATAACATTGCAGATAATGATTCAGACCCTGATGAAATGAGATACCCATTTCTCTGTGTCATTTTACTTCTTTCCTACAGGTTGCCTTAACCTTGGACACAGATGGAAGAATTTCTTTCCTTTACTTCAGTTTCTCTTCTGTCGGGGAAGGCGGCACAAACCAGTGGATGCTCTGTTAGAGTGATCAGAATAAATGTACAAGACACTGACAGTAGTTCGGCTGTAATGTATGTGGCTGCCTACGAAGGGGTCTGTGCTACCCAGAAAACACCCTCGGCATGCTGACAGCTCGTTGTTTGCTTTCCTCATCCCAAAGAAAGGGTTAAGATGTTGAATTACATAGCTTCCAACACAACTCCAGGAAAGACACACCTTTCCAGACTACCACTTGTCCAATAGGGCTGGTGTTGCAAATAATATCAGTTTAAAATTTTGTTTTGGGAAAGACATTGTGAGGTTTTCTTTCCCAATTAAAATAACCACGAGCACCAGGATCTGCTTTGTTTTCTTCTATTTTCAGTCTCGGTTTTTGTTTTCCTTTCTGTTGTGGAAGCAAAGAGCACACACACAGAGCAACCTTGGAGAAAAAAGAATGGAAAATATGGATTTTTTGGAGACAACTTTAAATATTACTCCTGAGATGAGTAATTTTTCTGAAGTTCGATTTTGATTTTCACAGGCCTTTTTGTTGGAATATCAAAATATATGGGGGAAGAAAGTTAATAATGACTATACAAGGACTATAATAGAATATTGACCTATTTTTACCTCTGAGAGAGGGAAGGAATAAATCTAATTCATAGTACGTCCTGTTGCAGTCAGCTCTTTTCCTGCAGCAAATAGGTGGGAAGCAATGGCCATCATTATCATCATCATCATCATAATTATTATGATACTTAGAAATGTTGATTGTAGTTACACTGCATGCCAGAGCAAGATGTGAAATGCATTTTATTTCTCACAGAACACCCTAGAGGTGCAAATTAGACACAAATATGATTAAGACTCTTTTGTCCATGTATTTTCATGCTGATTTTAGACATTTTTTCATTTAAGTGTTAGAGAAAATTTGTCAGTGATAGCAAGATAAGTTTGTGACATAAAAATACATTTTTTTAAATTAAGTCACTTACAGAAATGCCTATGCTTCTTCATCTAAAGGATGTTCTAGGTGCTCCAGAAGGACTCTGGACCAGAGGTGTGCTGTACAAGGCTTGTACTGTGAGATACAGACATTTAACAGAGATAAACTGATTCTTAAATGAACAAATAAGTCTGTTAATTGTTTCCTGTGATATAAGGGTAATGGGTGTATTAGCGAACTCCAGATTCAATAAAGAAGAGATAAGCTACTCTTGTTGATAATAGTGTAATTCATGCACACAGAGGATATACTTGTGAATTAAATACCAGTTACTAGAGACCATTTAGGAAAGGACTTGACAGAGGGGAGGAAGGAAACTACTGGGAGTAGAAATGGAAGTTGTTGCTTTTAAAGAGCTGGTATCATAAATTATCCTTCTTAACCTCCATGTTAAATTAGTAGCTCGTTCATTGAATGTGTTCATTTGTGCCACAGATGAGTCCCTTACCCTCCCAGGCAGTCACTGACACACATCCTTTCTGGATGTATTGCCTTTCTAGGCAAGAGTGTTGCAAAGACAGGGAGAAATTAAGTTGCCTTGGCAGAAGTCTTGAGACCACACTGCCAGCAGGGCCAGAAGATCTAAGGAGGAAAGACAGGAATAACTTTAGGGATGTCCCAGCCTGGATGGGCTTGCTTTGCCTTGCTCCTTTGCAGCAGGTAGGTGGTTGGTCAGTTGGTGTTAAGGTATGTAGGACGTCTATACAAGAGCCATCACCATGTGGCTAATGACCAAGTTATCCTGTGCTTCTCATCTACTGCAAACACAAAGATTGAATAGACTCTCCCAAACCACCAGGAATCAAACCATGGGCAGCAAAGGGTGAGGGAAGACTTTAAAAATTGAGAAGATGTTATTACATCTTGACATGGTTATTATATATATATATTTATATGTGTGTGTGTGTGTGTGTGTGTGTGTAAGCCTGGAAACAAAGATGATTCCATGGTCTAGTAGTACACTGAGAGAAAAGGAACAAAGTAGTTAGTATTTTGTCATGAACAGGGTTTATTAGGGCAGAATTGCTCCAAGTGCTGCCTGAGAAGCGGTGCTCTGCTGAGCTGTGGTTAAGACGTGCGAGTGTCCGAGCTCTCCCTTCATTTGGCTCTCTAGAATCAGCAGTAATGTCTTGAAACATGAAGAGATATGAAGATGTTAAGGTATTGCCCATAGGATACAGTCAGCAAATCTGTCGCAGCAAATACCTCAACTGCTTTGCCATTCTGTACCGTGAGCAAAAAATTATTTCCTTCCTCCCTCTCTGAACCAGATTTACTTGGCATTCTTTTTCCTTTGCTGAAACTTTGAATTCAAACTTGGGGAAGCTCACACCACATCTTGTCTTGAACTTTTAACCCAGTATCATCATGTTCTGGGTTTTCCTGTACACTAGTGTGTTTGTGATAATTGAATGGACTTAAACTCAGTCAATTTTGATTTCATCTTAGCAAAAAGACTCAGCAGGCCTTCATGGATCAGGCTTCCTTCTTCTTCCACTTTTTTCAAAGTCCCTTCTGACAAAACCAAGGACCCTTGGGCAATATTTCCTATTTACTTCACTGTCTGAAGCTAATTTGAACAGATGCACTGAGAATGACAAAAGTTAAACAGCCTGAAAAATAGGTTTCCATCCCTGAGGCAAAAGTTTAAACTACTATTTTTTTTAACCTTTTTTTTTTCTTCTCTCAAAACAGTCTGAGAAAACCCTGCTGCTGAGCTAATGGTTAATTTAGAAGTTGCTTCATTCTCCTTTCTTGCTCTTTAAGCAGGTTTAAAGTAAAGGCTTTGTATTTCAGATACAACAAAACAACTACAACAAGAAGTAATTGTACATCACTGTTGGGCATCACCAGTCAAAGAAGGTGAAACCATTTGTAAAATGCTTCTATTTTCCAGGGCTGATGTACCTTGTAAGCCATCTTACTCTTTCATTATTTCTTAAAGCTCACTCATGCAGTTTAGGTAATTCACGAGCAATGAGAACTCTGACCCTGCTGCCTTCCTGAAGATCTCATGGTACTTTCTAAAGAGTTCCCTCCTAAGTCAAATTTTTCCTCTCCATCCAGTTCTTCTTTCCTGATTTTGCTTCTTTGTCTAAGGCTCAGATGTGATCTGCTTCTGTGCTTCACCCCAGAGGCAGTTGCATTACAGCAAGGGACTACTTTGCTTCTATCAAAATTATCAGAACAAGAAGTGAGTAAAGGTAAAATATCTTTGAACATGCATTATGCCATTTAAAGTGAACTAAAACTTCATCATAATCTGAAAGAAAAATTATGAGGGATTAAAAGCAGCCATTCCTTTTTACTGAAGCAGCACTGGGTCATGCTGTCCACTCTTCCATCCTTGCAAAAATTTAGGCAAGTGCCTACGTGATCACCTAAGAATCTCTGATTTTTCACCCTGTGTCTTGTGGTGTTTTCAGTTATCCAAGTATAAGCATATACAGCACCACATGATTCACAAGACTTACTGAATGTCACACAAATACTGCGAACTGCCCTAAATACAGCTAAAAACTCTTTTACTACCAGTGTGTTGAAACATATTTATACAAAATAGGTGTCAAAAATTTCCAATAATATAAATATGTACAAAAAATAGATCCTGTTCACAGTCATACTGGGAAAAGATAGACAGGTCTAAAATCATCAAATGTTTGCAATGACTGATTTGCCCAGGTCTACTCTTAAGCACCAGCAAGTGAGTAGCAAGGCTCCATCAACCACTTTGCTTTCTTTTCAGTTGTTTTGTTTGGCTTTTGTTCTAATGAAAGACATCCAGAAATGTTTGGGGGTTTAGTGGTCTTCAGAATATAATTAGAGATCAGATCAAATAATGTTATTCATTTGTGGTGAGAAAGGGATCGCGCTAACAAAAAGTCACAACCATTCAGAAAATGCGCTGGTAAATGAACACGTTTATGTTATATGTGTTCTAGCCACACACATGTACCTAAGTGTGGAGGTGTATAAGCATGTTTGAATGTTGACTATTAAAATGAGTATTTCTCATTTAGCTGTGTGACATGGTGTTACAATGCTTCAGAGCAGAGCCAAAAGCAAAGCAGCAGCAAGGGGCAGTAGCCAGCTCACTTTCTGCTTGCGGCAAGGCTACGGCTATGGCCTCTCCCCGTGCACAGTGCGAGCCGTCCCTGGAGGAGCTGCATGCGATACGCTCCCGACTGCGGTCAGCATCTCTGAGCGATCGGGCAGTAAAGACCAAAGACCACAAGGCATGGTGTAAATCAGGTGTCAGCAGCTGCCGAGGTACCTTGGTAGCACCACCGCGATTATTCCTGTATCTGGTCCTTTCCAGCCTCTCAGAGGTCACGTGACTTATTGAAATTCTTGGAAGGTTAAAAGCAAGTGGACACAACGTGCTGCTCCCGAAGGCCAACCTTCCCCCAGGGACACTGAATCCCACTCCTGTCATTACCAGTGGAGATGGTGCAGAGCAGCTCCGCGTGGCTCCTGCTCTGAACCAGCCTTTGGAGCGCAGCTCCTCTTCGCTGATGACAGAACATTCATTTTCAGTCTCTCTGCAGCTGTGGGCCTCCTGACCCTCTGTAACGGCCTGATGGAGGAGGCTTGGCCAAGCAAATCTAACAATATTACACTTGTTTTTCCTAGTTGCCTTCCCTGTGCCTTGCCTGAGTAGCTCCTGGACTCCCAGCACTAGCAATGTGAGAACTGTGCTGCAGAGGCTCAGGTTCACTTTGTAAATCCTCCTCTGGAGAGCAGGCACTGTGTCTCAGTGCTGAATCAGCATCTGTCAGCTCAACAGGTTTGATCAGACCTGTCAGGAGGCCCTGCGTTGTTCCTGTCAGTAAACGCTAGAGACAAGCCCATACAGCCTTCATGCGATTTCCTCCGTTTCTTGTTTCCTTCATCCCTTCTGCTCTCCATTCATGTCGTAGCTGCACTCCTCTCTCGACTGCAAGTGAAGGAAACACATGTGCAGTAGAAAAAAGACCTGTTCAGTTAGGTACATCTGCTACAGGGTATTTTTGTTCCTTCCTCATGCCTGAGCTAATGCTTCTGTAGCTAAATACCTAGCAGCATCACAGGAGAAGCACTGAGGCCACCAAGCCTCAAGTGCCTAAGCCAGATGGCTGGAGCTGGTGGAGAGAAACCTGTGGCTTCAGGATGGATCCTGCAGCATTATCTCATCAGAACATGGCACGCCTGGTAGTCCCGATGACTGGGTAAGTGCCTTTCAAGCCAAAGCAGTGTAGCAAATTTGAACACTTCACCTCTCTTGATAGGAAATCAATGCCTACTTTTAGTATGCAGCTTCCAGACTAGACGTTCCCTTTCCCTTTTTCCATGCCAAGTCCTTGTCCTTCAGGCAGCTGCCTTCTGCTTTCCCAGAAGAGTTCAAGGAAGGGCTGGAGTGGAGGAAAATGATCATCGATGTTTATGTCACAGGGAGCAGATGCAGGTTAATGACAGATGGGTGACAGCCCTCAGATGGCAGGTTTCTGCCTGCGCTGTCAACCTGTAGCATATGAAGGAGCTGCTGCTTATGGCACTCACTGGTCAGCTTTGCAATTTAAAACACTTTGCAATACTGTTTTCAAAACCTTCATGCTCACTGCCAAGTGAAAAGAAAACAGGGAATCAAACATTAAATGTCTGCAAGGCTCATGACAGCAGTGTCTGTGCCAAAGAAATCTGGCATGTCTGAACTCCTCATCCCAAGAAGTTTTTTCCCCCCCTCTTTTTCCCCCACTCTCTATCTTTCTTTTCTTCTTGGCTTTCCACCACATCCTGATGTTTGAGTCACTGTGGGTTGTACTTTTATCAACAATGAAAGACAGAGACACCTTTCACAGCTGCTGAGCTGGTTTCTTGCTTGGAATTTGGCTTTAAAAAGGTTAGTTGTTTTCTTTTGGAGCATTCACACACATGTGTACACAGCTTCAGACTTGCACACAAAGAATCCTCCATTTGCTGATGCTGTAACAAAACAGCACAGCTGCACACTGCTGAATCCATCATCAGAGGTGATTGCTGCTGTCCTGTCACCCTGGAGCGATGAGGTGATGCCAGACAGGCTAGCAGGTAGCCAAGTGCTTAATTAGAGCCCTGCAAAGTAAAAAATAAATAATAAAAAAACCTGGAAGATAAGCCTTTTCAGGATGCCAGATACACTGTGAAGCAACAACAGCATCAAGATTAAGGTTACTGGTTTGGGATCCTTACACAGAAAATTCTTTTTAGAGCTGCAAAGTCTTCTTAGACCTGCATCTGCAGCTTCTCATTTCAACAAATCTTCTCGTCCCGCTGCATTCCCCTGCCACAGGGAAATGTTATAACCTGGGCTGGACCAACGAGTGGGGCAAGTGGCCCTTTCCAAAGCACATCCCGCTACCGCCTGCCACAGCAGCCCGTTCCCATTGTGCTGATACCTCTCAAAACAAGCCTGTTTCTGTGGCGTTACAAAACCTGATTAACTTTCCTTTTCCATAGCCTTTCTCCCCCCGCCTCTATCCCAACCCCAGCACGCTGGTTTTCATTTTTGCGCTGCCTCTGCACTTCCTGATCCCCTCTCGCACCGAAAACGATGAACTCCAGCACGAAAGGCTCTGCTGATGGTATTTCCTGCCTGTCAGACAACAGGAAGCATCAGAAACCTTGTGAGAAAACCAGTTCTCAGGATGCTACTTGGTTAATAAGCTGGGCCCAGATGGCTTGGATAGGTTTGGACAGCATTCACGTTAGTATTTAAGCATGAGGATGTTTGCTGAACTCTTGATCCTGTGGAGCTTTGGCTATCTCTTTCAGGTTCCACGTAAGTGTTGACGCTGTCTACTGTGCTTTCTCTGGCCAAAGGCGTTTGTTTCACAAGGAGAATTATTTATACCTCCTGATGGGGTCAGGGTGTGCACGGTGCTTCAAGCTGCTTTAGTTGCATAAGGGTACCCTCTCATGGCATTGCTTCTTGCAGGTTGCTCTGACTTGTGGGAGTTTAACTCACACATATCCTGACAAGTGGGGATCTGTGTGAGTATGTTGATACAGCCCTTCACTAATCC
The DNA here is from genome assembly GCA_035590215.1 of Microhierax caerulescens. Taxonomy (NCBI): domain Eukaryota; kingdom Metazoa; phylum Chordata; class Aves; order Falconiformes; family Falconidae; genus Microhierax; species Microhierax caerulescens. The sequence continues at coordinate 12,599,344 of JAVJGJ010000057.1, forward strand.
CTTTGACATGAGCAACAGTTTATTTAAAACTCTTCCAAGTAAACAAAGAGAAAATTTTCTCCTTGAGTGTGTTTCAGTCATCTAAAACTGTAAAAAGGGATTATATTGTGTGGTTGATTTCGCTCATCACATAAATCGAATAGGAAACTGTTGAATCAGAGTATACATTGTTCAAACTTGTTAATGAATATTAAGAAGAAAAAACTTGAAAAAAGTCTAGGTTCACTTCCCAAATAATTCATGAATCAGAGAAAGAGCTCTGGTCCTGCTTGGAAAAGCAGTGGGTTCCTGTTGAATTCAGCATCTTAACAATAAACACATGCTTAAATCCACGTAAGATGAGTGAGACTAAAGTGCTGATCTGTGACACTATCACGGAACGTTTTCAGCTGGTTTCAACCCTGCAGTTTTTTCCCCACATCCTGCAGATGCTGCTGGAAATCCCCGAGGCAGCTGAGGGCATTTGGGTATGCATTTCTGCACGTCAAAATTTCCCTGTAGGCTTTGCAAAACTTCAACCAGCCCTGCTTTGTATTCGTCTGAATGACAATGTTAGCTACTGATTTCTCTCGGAGACGGTATAGTTCCAGAAATCAAAGGTCCAATTTCACTGTAGTGCTAAATGGAAATAAAAGACAGGCAAACCACCAATATCCTGCCTGAAATGAAAGTAGCTACCGAGATGCAATAAAAAACAGTCAAAGCTTCAAACTGCGTTATTCAGCAGAGCTTCTCAGGACATACCTAAAGCGTCTCTTCACTTTATTTTTCTCATCTATTCCCAGGTAGTCCAGACTTTCTTTACTGTGATGTGTTGGCAGCAAATAACATTTCATGAGACAGATACAGTCTGCAATGTCCTGTCTGCTGTTCTTATTAACAATTTTTCCCCCTCATCTATGTCTGTTTCATCTGAAACAAACAGTCTACATGTCAGATGTTCATTATATTGATGATGTCCCAATGACAACCAATTTATTTTCCTGCCTGCACCTCCAAGAATTGTATTAGTAATGATGTCTATCTGCTCTAGAGATGCTTTGAAAAAAATGATTGTCTGCCACAAGGATACTTAATTACATCTTCTTAAAGGAACACAATTAAATTTGGAGGTAAAATATTGCTCTGGGGTTAAAAATGTATTTTCAAATTAGTTTTCCTGGTGGGTAGGATGTTTAATTTTCATTTTGGTAGCCAAACTGGAGGATTGATCTAAGAGATCTGGTAAGATGAATGCTCTCAAAAGCACAGATGACACCCATCAGAGCTGTCTGTAACCTTTAGTCAATGTGATACTTGATGGTAAACCCAGGGAAACAACACACACACATGACAGTGCGTCTAGTCACGAGGGACCCCCTGCAGTATAGATACTGTATGCTGATGGGGACAGCGGAGGCATCCCCCAAGACTGTCAGCCATTCATACAGGGCACTGCTGAGACGACAACCCTTGATTTGCATTTCTGTCGAGGCTTCTTGGGACAACAATACGGGAACTTCAGTCCCTACAGACATCTCCAATACTGCTAAAGCCTGTAGAGAAGGTCACACAAAATGCTCATCCTGGACACAAGTGTGTGTTTGGCACTGAAAGTGGCAAACACTGAAACTGGACATCTGAAAGTGGCATCCCCAGCTCACTTGATCCTCCATGGGACACTTGGCCACCCCATAATGGGGTGCAGAACTTGGGGGTACCACTGACATCTGGATCCTTTGCCCAGAAAGGGGTGATCTGAGGATGCGTTGGCAGAGCAGTAACTGACTCAGTCAAGCCAGCAGAAAGTCACTTGGTTCTCCTGAACCCTCCACGGGAAACAGGGGTCTTTCATCTGTGTTTTCCAAACTGTCGTGATTCTGGTAGAAGTTGGACTTTTTGCAACAGCTTTGTTTGACTCCTTCTTGGGATCATTTATCCTTTCAGCTCAGTCTGCTCCAATGTTTTCCACATCACCTCTGACACATTTAGTTTCCACATTAGCTATAACATATTTATTATTTTTAGCTGAGCAATTCCTTTCTGAAAGCAAATCACTTTTTCATAGCATTTTGGAAATGGACCCAAAAAGATTCCTGAAAGGAATGTCATGAAAATACATGTAGCAATACTTCCCTGCAATACAAAACATAACTCATTTAACATGTAGATCTCTTCAAATGTTGGAAAGCTTCCCAAAGCACACAGTTCTGTAGTCCAAATCAGAAAATAAATAAAAGTGGCTGCATGCATACATACATACATACACATATAAATCCTTATCCAAGTCTATTTTAGCACATCAGAAACCAGAAACTGTTGATATAAAAAAGGACATAAAGAAGAAACTCCTTTGTGTACTACTAATTTAAAAATAGTCTATCATAGTTATTTCCAGCATATATCACCATATAATTTAAAACAAATATTTTGGATGAAAATGGAGTTTTTCAAATTACTTGTGGCAAATAATATTTATAATAATAATACTGATTTTATTTGTGGTCTTTTCTCTCCTGTTTTCTGCTAAGCCACTCATTACTGGAACATATCTACAACGCAATTTGGACAAGCAATTGCCAATCTGTTGTCTTTTTGCAAATTGTACAGTATGATATTTTTTCAGTTGATTTTAATAATAATGATTATACAGGTTAGCTCAACCACATGCTAATATTTCTGTTTCTTGACTGGAGAGACAGAACAGCTTAAAATTGAAAAGCAACAAATAGTAAATGATAAATGTGCTTCCAGGTGGAAACATCTGCAAAAAAAAAAATCTGGTTGAAAACAACGCGTTTAATGACTTGCAGTCCATTTAAACAAACAAACAAACCAACCAAAACCCTGCAGAAATTAGACAAGTATTAACCACAATGTGACCAAAATCTTCATGTTAACTAAACTTTCCAGCCTATTCATAAGACAATTTGTGAATCAGGTTTTAAGTGTTATACCAGCTCCAGCTGACCAAAAAAAAAAAAAAAAAAAAAAAAAAGGGAAAAGGGAAAAAAAAAAAGACTGTTCTGGCAAAAAGCTAGATGAGACATCCGAGCTGGGACGTGTTTAGGAATGCTGGGTATATTCTTTGCCTTTCTGGTTCCCATGGCTGGAGACCGCTCTCTCTTGCTGATGCTACTGATGCTGCTTAGGCCACTCTCTTCCCAGGCACCCCAAAGCACCAGAACCAATAGACCTTATCCACTGAGAAAAAGCCATACTCCCGCTATGGATTTTCCATGCACGTACCACAGATTAAATCAAACCTCCAGATACAAAACCCCCTCCTGTTCTTTAGCGAAGTTTGGATCAGGGTTTAGATCCAAACTCCACAGTTTGGGACCATTGCCAATTCTGTCGTGTCTTTCCATTCCTCTTTCTGGACACGATCAATAGCGGTCGTGCCAGTAGAAATGAGCGTTAGAAGCTGTTTTTAGAACTCTGCTAATTTGTGCGAAAGCAAAAAGGAGCAAGAATACTCTAACTAAAGCCTCGCTTCACAAAATTTCCATCTCCATTCTGCAGTCCTGGGGTTTGGATGAGGTTCAGATTTAAGGTGCTTAGCACACAACTCACCACCTAACGACTGTCACGCTGGCCAAGACCTGGTTCTGCTCCATTTCAGCACAGTTTAAACTCGTCACTGAAATCAATGGATGAACTTGAGATTTCACCATAGTAACATGCAAGAAAAATTTAAGGGCTCTGGGAATTTGCTCCCTTTGCTAGATTTTTGAATGCTTTAGTCTAATTCTTTATTAGATTGTATTGATCCTAGCACTAAACCTCTTGAAATCAATGGATGGACCTGCTTTGAAAAGCTCTGCATTCAGCCTGTTCTGAAAAAAGCATCAATCCTTCTTATTACAGAAGCAAAAAGAGTGTGTGGGTAGGTATGCCTGTGAGAAAAATGTTTACAGTTATTCTTGTTCTCTTATTCATTTCAAACATTAACCACAGAATTCATGCACTCTTTATAAACAAACTATCTATGAGACTTTCATATGCATGAGGCATAAATATTGCATTCAGTCAGGTTCCTGCCACGTTATTAATAGGTATTCTGTTTACACCAAACAGATTTGATAGGAAACATTGCCTGCCCTGTCAGGAATACACAAGAACTAGTTGGCACCTATGAAATAAATGCTGCTTGATATAAATTGCTTCAGAGCTAGACGTAGAAAATGTTTATTCAGGGCCTTGCAACAATCTGCTTGGATACACCACAGCTAGGGAACGTGTCACCTACAACATTGCTGTGCAGAGGTTCCAGTTAAATCATTTTAATGGTAATATAAGCCATGCTGCAAAAAACTCCTTGAGGAGACTGCAAGCTATGCCATGTTTAAGAAAAGCTGATTTGTTATTAATTTCTCTTTGAGGTGAGCTGATACACTGAGGCATTTGCTGGACACTCTCAGGAGAACACATGGGGCCTTTTGGTGACAGTGCATCCCTTGGAGTGCAAATGGCTGGAGACACCACCCCAAGCATCTCCCCACTGTAGTACCTCCACCTGCATTCTACACTTCACCAGTTTGTCTACAAATTAACTTTAAAGGTCTTTTGGGAATAAAAGAAAAAAAAAAATCACTATGTGATACTAAGTTATCTCTTTATCTTGAGGTTTATAAATCACAAACTTTTGTGGGGGACCATGCCTGAAAACTCACCTTCCTATATACAAGCCAGTAACAGGCTTTGCCATCCAAGCATCACACAAGGAATACCACATCTGAATGACCACCTACAGGTAAGCTTTCTATTCTCCAGTAACAGCCACATCTAGGGCGTCCAGGTCATTTATCTGTTTGCTCAGAGGCAGTCTCCAGGGATCTAATCAAACAGCCCATTAGAGAGCCTGCACACCGTGAAGAGATCCCAACCCGGTACACAAGCAGCCAGGCACTGCCTGGGAGACAGCCAGTTAACGCAGAACAGTGGTGACAGGAACCCGATGTCCCCACCAGGCTGTGATGAGTGGCGTAATTGGTGTGTGACTGGTGTCGTGGCACACCAGTTGCCAGTCACAGCTAGAGCAAGCTGTCAGTGAGGTGCAAAGGGAAAAAGCACTGATCTGTAATGAGCCCTGGCTACACCCTGGGAGAGATCACAGGTTTTCTCCTTTGTTTCTAAGCTTGACTCAGCATGGAGCAGGTGCGGAGCTGGCAGCCAGGAGCAGCAAAGCCTAGAAAATGTTGAGCTGAGCAAGGAGAAAATGATGGTGACCCACCATATAATTGCTCTGTGGATAATCTTTCCTCCCCAAAGACTCTGCAGGTGAGCGCTCTATTCAATTCAGTCAGCAGGATTGGAGAGGTTCATGGAAATCAGTGCAGTGTCCAAGTTTTAGGTAACAGCATTACCTGTGGTGGCTCTACCCCATTCTGTGCAGCTATCAGACATATGGTTGCTACAGGGCTAGAGCCACATGTATCTCCTCACCTGTTTTGCTTCCAATCTCCTGATTTTCCTGTTCCCCACTGCCTTTAACAACTTGTCTCCTTTTAAACTGATGGACGGGCTTGGAAACCATACCTTCTTAAAAAAAAAAAAAAAAAAAAAAAAAAAAAAAAAAAAAAAAAAAGCAATGTATTGCCAGGCAGATTTTAGGGACTGTTCTACATGTATCTGGAATGTAGCAAACCATGAAATGCCTGTCCCCCCTTAAAGCTCCACTTTAACCAGTGTGAGGGTGCATAGAGACAGTGCTATAAAGGACCAGCCCAATTGGCCTGTAGGTAATGTACCAATGTTGAAGGAAGAACATTTTTAAAAGGCTAGATCACTCTGCTCCTTAAGCTCCCTTGTATTCTCCCTGTAAATCTGGCTACACTCACCATGACTGATCTAAAATATTCCATTTTTAATTAGTTCCAGGCTCACAAATGTGATTGCTACATCTGCACGACATAGCAGTGCCAAATCAAAGTCTGAGGCTGATGAACGAGTACTGCACAGTTTAAAGACCTGTTGAGGGAGAAAATAGAGCTACTCTACTATTGGAAATGCCTTTTGGAAAGTTTGGAACAGCCAGGTCTCCACCTCAATCTTGCAGCCTCATTAAAAATGAGCAACTGAGGATTATTCTTCAATTTCTCCCAGATTAAAAAAACAGCTCTCAGAAATAATCCAAATTCATAAATGCTGTGCTGTTCCAAAGAGGTGTCTCTGCAGAGATACTACCAGTAAACTTATCTGAAGGCTGAGGAGCACCTTGATTCACTGAAGTCATATTCTAAAGCTGTCACAGTGTCAGGATCTGGGTTACTTTTTCACTAGGAGCATCCCACAACGTGAAGAACAGCCATCCTGTTGACTCCCAGGTGACACGTCGGATATCCTTTACTCTCTTTGGCACAGTAAATCTACCTTCAGTGTCCTCTTTTGGTAATATCTAACTTGATGCTGTTTTCTTTTTCTCTGTAGAGGCATAAGCTGTTAGCAAGGATGAGACCAAAATGCTAATAGGAGGTATGTTGTCCTGATATCCAGGCGCAACCTCTTATCCATAAGTAAAAGTCTCTTTACCATGGAAGTCTGTTAAGCACCTATTTGAAATGCAAGGCACACAAGGGGGAAGAATTCCTTGAGAAATTGTCTTATAAGGAAGACAAAAATATGAGGAGGAATGCATCACTAATAATAAAGCAGATGAGTGTGACTGATAGAGGTAGTTGCGAGTATTATTCTATGGAATATTATTCTGTGGAATTTTATGCCAACTGAAACTAACATTTTTTGGTTCACAGAAATCGTTGTTGTCCCTAATTAGATGCCATGACTAAGCCATCATAAGTCTGTGCACATGCTTTTTTTTTTTCTTTAATTTCTATCAATGCTCTAAATTACTCTCTTACTTTTTCGAGAGCAAGGCTGAAGCTCTTACAAGGACTAGGAGGTTAAATCTAAACCATTACAAACTGTGGCTTACATAAATCTAACCATATGTACTTTTCGAATGTCTCATATTTTAAACTACAGGTCTGTGTGTAGCCGTTCTTGCTTTGAAGTCTCAAATCCAAGAAAATACAACTCTGGATGTCTTTCTGCTCTCATAAGATCTCTCGTGCAAGGATACTCATACCTGTTTTCCCATTTCATCAAAGCTGATTACAAAATCATTTTGCTTGCAAGAGCTCACAGCTCCTGTGGCTGCTTACGAGGAGGTGCTGAGTTGGAGCATGCGACTGGAGGTCGAGTTCCTGAGGGTGAATCACCTCGAGGCAAAGTGCCTTTGCTTTCCTGAGGACCAAGTCCCTGGCTAGCTGCACGAGAAGCCTGCTGTCTGTTTCTGCCTCGCCTTGTCAGGATTAGCAGTACCTACCTAGGATCTGCAGTGTTGACCGTGGCTGTCAATTGAAACTAAACACGTTTCAGCATGGCTGCCAGCCAAAACCACAGAACCTGCCAAATAGTAAACACAGAAGATCTGCCTAGTTTCAAAACAATTGTGCCACCGCTGCGAGAAGAGCATGCTTACAATTCCACCGTAATCCAAGGGCTGCCTCTGCCAACCCCTAGTTGATGGATGAGGTCTTCAAAAGGAGCCATCCAGAGCTGGGTGCCTGCTATCAGCTCCTCTTTCTTTAATTTGAGGGTCCTCAGAATTTTTATTTTGTAATAATGTTTCCCAAAATGCACCTAAATCATAGCAGAGTTGTAGCTCGGTAAGCAATGAGGACACTAAAACGCATCAGATGCAAACAAAACCAAAGGGCTCAGTCAAAGACCTCAACAATTTCTGGATTTAGATTTCTAGGATGGGTATCTATTTTTTTCTATTCCATTAAAGAATCAATTAAGCTTGTGCAATTAATTAATAAGGGAAATTCTTTTTGGTAAAACTATTACTGAAGGCAATACTTTCCTATACACTGTACTCTGAAGTGCACACGACAATCATCACATGGTGCTTCAAACTAACGAAAAGGAGTATCGACTATAAAAAAAAACCTTTCTGCAATTTCTAAACTTGAAATGGATACGTACCAAAAGAAATATATCTGAAATAACAGTGATAATTGAAAAGGATTTCAGAAGATGGAAATAGACTGAGTTTTGCCTGAAAGATTTGACATTTTGAGCTTCCAAAGAGAATGTCTCAAAGCTACTTGTGGTTGTGGCAGCAGTGAAGAAATGGGGCTCAAGGAAAATACTCTCATGACACCTCCATGGGCCTCCAATCCAAAACTCAGCTCTAATCCTTTGGAAATTGGATGCAAACAGTTTCTGTTTCCTGAGCTATGCAAATGCAATATGAAATACATAAGAAGAGATCATAGGTGCATTGAGGAATGGTGACAACTGTACATGCTGCCCATAAGGTGGTACGCAAGCAAGTTTGCAGAAACTGCTGCGGAGATGGTATTAAGACGAATCGAGACTTATTTCCTGGCATCACAAAGGCTGGACCTTGGAGTGCTCCGGAGTTCTTTTTTTGGTTTGTAAATCATCCTTAAAACCTACTAACAGAGGAAATGTGTCTTTAATTTTATATTTAAAATGGAAACCAAACAAAGATGCCAGAGCATATTCTACTGTGTTAAACTGAATTTGGTAAAGCCTATGATAGCCATGCTTTCTCTTGCCAGGGAAATCCACTTGCCTTTTCAATTAAGGCTTAAATGCAATCCAGAAATATGATGGTGCCGGGCCTAAATAGGGCTCACATGTTCCAGCTTTCACTATTATTGCCTCAGATCTCGACTGCGAGGATCTGACAATGCAACGAGACAGGTAGATCAAGAGAAAGAAATATGGAGACGCTAATAACTAAATACTTGACTTCAATCCCTGCCTTTCATTCTGAAAGCTTCTAAAGCACACTACAAATTGGGTTCTTTAGCTCTCCAAACCATTCTATTCTAATTCTACCCATGAAATAAAACTATCTCAGGAGGTGGAATAGAGAGGAGGGCAGAGAGGGAAGCAGATATTTAACACCAGCTCAACAAAATAATTTTAAATCAGGAAAAAGAAAATGAACAAACCCAAAGACTTATTTATGTAAACAGCAGATACTAGGACTCTCACCTCTTTTCTTTGAGTTTTCTATAATGCAGGTAATGGTACCTACATTCATAATCTGCAAAGTTTTCAAAGTGTTTGGCAGCTCATAAGGAGTAAAATATTGCATATGACTGGCAGGTCTTCACTGAATGCTCCTTTGCCTGTCCAGGGGAAAAAAAAAAACCCCAAAAAAAAACCAAACCCCAAAAAACCCTAGTTTGCTGCAACAGCTTTTCTTCAGGGAACTACTGTAATATAAACTCTCAACCTAGGCATCATCAAGTTATAGCAGGATGCCAGTCACCCTGACTTCTCCAATTTTCTGGGTAGGAACAGCATCATTAAAAAGGCAATAGTGTCAGAATAAGTAGTGTAAGATATTTTTCTCTCTGTACATACCTGTATAGCAATAATAGCTTTACTATGAAGGTGCTTACCATCCGTCCTTCCATCTGAGCATGATGGGCAGCAGTGGCATGGTATTTTTGGCAACAAACAGAAAAACAGGTTGGCTTTCTCTGGACTTGCCCACCTTCTCTCAGCAGCAGCCTCAAACGCTGTTTTGTTTTGACACGTGTTTCCAATAAAAACACAAGGTTTGTATTGACAAGAGGAATGCTGGACCAGACCACTGGCATTTCAGAGCAGCCACAAATCCTGCTTTCTCTGAGCCCCCAAGGGTCAATTCCACACAGCAAGAATCCCCACTCTAATTATTCAGGTTCTTCCATAACCAGCCTCATTATCTAGTGAGCTACTGTCAGCTGAGGCTGATTTTTTTCAATTATTTAAAGAGATATTGTCAGCTCAACTGTGCTCTATTTACATACATACAGTCAATAATCCCTTTTCCTTTACCTCTGCTATGTCTGCTTTAAATAATGCTGTTAAGTTTGGATACAGGCAGTGGAGGTTTTCTTCTTTACAGTAAATACCCCAGAGAGATGCTCTGATGACCTATGTAAAGTCTGGCCTACAAAGACATGTGAACAAAAACAAAGTGTTGCCACTGGGATATGTTGCTGGAATGTCCCTAGTTTCATGGCTTAGTTAGAAGGTCAAAGATATTTTTTTTTTCCCCTCAGAGCTGTCATTTAAGAGTTTGCGATCTAGAAAATGTTTTGCTCGTGACTTAAAAAAGAGCACTTGTAACCTAGTGAGGGGCAGCGAGGGAAAGGGACTCCTCTAAGTGAGGGATATTTTTCCCAAGGCCTATGGTTCCTAGCTCCCTGTTATAATGCCAAGGGACTGGGGTATTGAGGAATCAAAGTCCTAGTCTGTGTTTCTCCCCCAGTTCCTCTTAGAAATGAGTGAGGAGCTGGAAGGTTATGAGGGTCCCTTGCAGTTGGTCCATTTGGAGGAGATATGTACAAGGTCCACGTGGTCTGGGAAGGCATCGCGCCCTTCTGTACCCTCAGGCTGGGTAAAGAGGAATCTCAGCTTGCTCCATCTGTGCATCTATTCAGGTACACAAAAATGCCCTTTGCAAACCCTCCAGCAGGAATTACAATGCCATGAGCTGGATTTTCCTGCACGTGTCCAGAGACCATCATCAAAGGGATTAAGAAGAAATGCAGCCTGCATGAACCAAATATCCTCAAGAATCCCACAAAATCCTAACAGAATAACTGTGAAAAGGGCATCGTCTCCTAATCATCTCCTGCAGGGGCAAGAGAGACATTTGTAGTGAGTCTCCTTTATTCATCGATCTCAATGCTACATGTGTTAAAAATCATGTTTCCATAGGGAACAAGGAGTATAGCCAAGATGACCAATACCATGGGCCTTTTCCTTTCCCCTTCCAAACAAGTTAAATAAGTATGTTGTGGAAATTATCTTTTAAAATCTACTCAGATTCCCCAAAACAACCAAAGGAAAACAACCATAAAGAAAACAGAAAGAGCCCACTCCTGAGACACTTTGGTATTGCACACCATGATTGCCATGTCTTCACCTTTTGTCTCACACTGGCACAACAATAACAGCAGCTCAAACACATTTCTTGAACCAGCAAGCCAGGATCTTGGGAGGACACTTCAGATCATTTGTTGACCTTCTGCTTTGACGTACTCTACAATCTCACATGGAATCAGGATTTGGTGGGGACAGCCAGGCTCAGTGTTCCATAGGCAACGGGCTCCCGTCATGCTCTAACCCCAGCCAGCAACTAGGCCTCACGCAGACACCCGCTCACTGCCCCGGTGGGATGGGGGAGAGAACTGGGAGGGAAAAAGTAAGAAAACTCATACAACGAGATAGAGACAGTTCAACAGGTAAAGCAAAAGCTGCACAGGCAAGCGAAGCAAACCAAGGAATTCATTCCCCACTCCCCACGGGCG
>JAVJGJ010000057.1:12623481-12640135 GCA_035590215.1 Microhierax caerulescens
GGGGGGGAGCGGTGTGCGGCTTTGCGCGGCCGCGCAGCAGGGCGGGGTGAGGAGGGGGGCGAGCTCGGAGAGCGACCCCAAAGCTCCTGCCGCCCACAGCCAGGTTCTGCGCGCTCTGGTGCCGTTGAAGCTGCAGATGCAGCCACAGATCGGCAGAGAGGATTAGAGAAAGAAAGGAAAACACCACCAAAAAATAAACCAAAAACCAACCCCAAAGCCCAACCAAAACTTGGAGGAGTGAACCAGAAGGGCGGGAGGAGTGTTTGTAGCAGGTCTGTGTGAGGAACGTCCTGGCTCCTCTAAGCCTCTGCACACCCTGTCCCCTCTCTTCCCAGCACCCTGCTCCTCTCCTTTGGCCTTTTCCCCTGGCAGCGCTGCTCCCTGGTTTTGTTTCCCCCAGAAGCGCTCAGGCACCCGCCCCCCCCCGGCCCCCCTCCTTCCCCGGCACCGAGTGAAACAGCACATCTGAACTGCGCACAGAAAGCAGCCGCGCTGTTTGGGATTTTCAGTATTCCCTTGCAAACAGCGTGGAAACTGGGAATAGTGGTCTCTTCCAGAGTTGCGGACGAAGGCGGCAGGGGCACGGCGTGACCCTTTTGAAAGCCAGAGGCTCGAGAATGTTTGCTTCTCACCCACCTCGGCTGTGGCTAAGCCGATGCTGTTCCCCCACACCGCCAGTTTTTCAGGCCAAACGCTAAATTCGCCGAGACACACGGGGTGAGGCCATCACGAGACTGGAGGTGTAGGTCCCCAGAATCCACCTGAGCCCACCGGGGATGTCCCTACCGTGCTGGCCAGGAGCCCTTTTCTGGGCAGGGTCAGGGCCCGCTGAGGTTCAGCAGCAGAGACCGTCAGGGAGCCAAGAGCCATTGTAGCTTGCCAAGGTCCTGGGCTGTCACCCTGCAGCACCCAGGACCAGAGCAGTGCAGAGGGGGGGACGAAGAGACACCTGCCCCGCTCGGTGCCGCGCTGCAGGGGCAGGGTGCAGCAGCCTCCCTGGCGTGCAGCCGCTGGCGCTGCCCGCCCTGCCTGAACCCCCCGCCGCAGGCAGCGGGGCTCAGCACGGGGAGCGGGCAGGTGGGCTGCCCAGAGAGGGCACGGCCAAGCGGAGTTTAAGACCTTTCGCTCATTTGATGTAAACTCTAGAGGGAGCCTAAGGACAGAGATCAGGCCGGCGCCAGGACCCGGCCTCCCTCCTGACAGCATCCCCCCCAGGCAGGGTCCCTGCTCTCATCCCTGCTGCCCTGCGCTTCTGGGGGGCTCGGTTGTTTCCCTGGCTGCAAGTGGAGAGCGGTTGTGCCCAGGAGTGCGGGCCCCGTCACACACCTGCAGAAGCCTTAGATGGGATCTGGGTGCGAGGACCAGTTGAGGGGACTGTGAGCCCTTCAGAGGGTGCTGGCTGGGGGTACTGCTTAGGGGGGTGACCTTAGTGGGATTTGTTTTACAAAGCAGGTAATCGTAAGAGCGCCTGTGCTGTAGTGCAAGGGGGCTGGACCATCTCACTGTGCCCTAGGGCAAGTTATACCAACAGCCATATCTGCAGAAGATACAGGTTAAATTATTAGCATCAAAAGTTACCTATTCTTTTATCTCTGAAGCTCTCTGCTTGCCACCACCTTCACTTGCTAAAGGAGAGCCCTTCTAAACGACCCTGATTTTATCTCAGGGAAGAATTTCCTGGTATGGCTCAGACCACCGGTTTTGGTTTTTTTCTTTCTTTCTCCTTTTTTCTATTTTGCCTGCAGTGCAATATTAGAGTGAGCTTAAACTGCTTTTGAAGCAGGTGAAGCTGGGAGTGTCCTACAGCCAGCAACGATGCACCTTTCTGGGTAATCAACTTCCATTTTCACACCAGGGACAAGGAAGAGGATGTTCATATGCAGTCCCTAAAAATAAACACAGACACACAAACACACACACATGTTGAGCTATCGAAGCAAACAAGGCTATTGTGGAGGTACCTGGGGCTTCAATCAGTAAGATTACTTGCTGTAAACTGGCCTCATTTCCCCAAACAAAACACACCATATGAACAAAAGCATTTTCAAGCCAGTGTAACTCCATCTGTGTAAGACTTCACACTCAATACATCACATATCCCTTGTTAGAATAGCAAATTTTTGACATAAGAATCTTAACTGGAGGCTCCTCATGGCAGCTAAACATGCTTTTCCCTTTCCCTTTCCCTTTCCCTTTCCCTTTCCCTTTCCCTTTCCCTTTCCCTTTCCCTTTCCCTTTTTTTGCTTTCCTTTCCCCCAATCACAACACAAACCATGCAGAACCCTCTCAGGTACAAATAAATGGGACAAAGCCCTCTGGTTCATGGTGTGGCTCACCTTCATGGCACATGGAAAGGCCCTTGCCTCGGCAGCTGTTGTACCTCAGGCTGAAGACAAGCCTCGCTCAGGTGAAATGCTTCGGGGAGCTCCAGCTCTCGGAGTGTGCCTCTGCACAGACCCCCCTAAAGCATCCAACACCGCTTTACCCCATCACCAGGGTACGGTGAGGATTAACTGCTTTGTGTTTGTAAATTCTGCCGAGCACAGAATGTTTGATGCAAGAACCAAGCAGTAATAATGATGATGAACTATTATTGTTACTACGAGACTTAACAGTTTTCCAGCCACTTGCTCTGCGACCTACGCCTTTAAGAAAGTTTCTCAACAGATGAATTATATTCAGTGGAAATGAGTTGTTCTGTTTTTCTACAAAGCCTGAAGTGAACCTTTCTGGGAAGAGGATGATATTTTGTAGCAATGTTTTCCCAAGTACAATTCTTTAGGTTCCCAAGTGATGACACACTGTACAGCAACGCTCTTGGCACAAGGCGTTCATCTGTGAGAAGGGACACTGGCCCCATTTCTTAAAGCCATTCATTAAATAAAAACACCCTATGTCATATGTTATGTTCTTCTGAAATGTTTAAAGTTTTTAGTGCATGAAATTATATGGTGCCTGGATTTTATTTTATTTTTTCTTTCCAGAACGCAGCACTAACCTCTAACTCGGTTACTGAACATTGTTGGAAAAGCTTGTTATTTTTCATTAGTGTTGTGTTTTGTTTTCATTTGGTAGGATCCCAACTTTATGCAATAGGCTTTTTCAGAAATACAGAACTATGTAAATGTGATGCTTACAACTGACCACAAAGAGGCCGCTCATCAAAAAAAATAACCCAACACAAAAACATCTGCATCTGTAAGAATTTTAGGCATTTTGGGTGCCATTTACATGAGAATCTAGCCCACCTTTTTTTTTTTCTTTCTTTTTTTTTTTTTTTCCCCACCCAATATGCTATATTAATTGCCTTAGGATCAAGAGGTCTACAAACATCTTCCTTATATAAACAGAGGAACTGGTCTGGCTACTTTCTAAACCCTTTAAGGCAGATGACCCATTTCACACAGCAAAACGATGGCATTAAGTAACTGACTACTATGGAGGCTTGGGATCTGAGTCCTGGTTCTGGCTTCCCTGGGTCATGTTATGCACATTGCTGCAACTCTTGGCACCTATATATTTCTCGCCTCACCCTTCTCCTAATCTGTTTAGACTTTAAGCTGTTGGAAACGCTCTGTTTGAACAATACTGGGTACAGTGGGACTTCAATCTCAGTCAAGGTCTCTAAGTGCCAGAGTAATTACAAATACAACAGTACCCATTACATTTCAAGTTTACCACTTCTTGTTCCTGTTAATTAACCCAGCAAGGGAATTGTACAGCTCCAGGATGCAAAGCCAGGGCATTAACCTACAGTAACATGATGTTATTACAGAGAAATACTGAGAGTAGATTCTGCAAGCATCTGGCCACACAAAAATCATTACAAGGTAGGTGACAGGCACTTCGAGAAAAAATAAGTCTTGTGGATGACTTATTATGTGACCCACACACACAAATGTGGCCTTTTTGGGGATACTACCTGGGGAAAAAAACACCCCAAACCAACCCAAGAACTGTCTCTAAGTTGATCCTCTAATAAGCAACCTGCATACCAGGTTCAAAAGCATCCCCTCCTTTTCTCAGTCCTCTAAGAATTTGCAGCCCAGTTGCCAGTAGCTAAACCTACAACTCCTTGCTCCTCCCCAGAAGTGCTCTACCACCACCCATCCCCACCAGTGGTAGTCTTGCCAGGGCAAAAGCCTGCTGGGCCCCTTATCAACGGGCACTATCAGTGCTCCTGATCCCATTCATGGCTGATCTAAACCACCTATGCCTAAAATAGTTGAGTAAGCTGGCAAGCCAAAAGGCAAAAATGATTTCACCAAAGCCAGTCTATTGCAAAATGCACTGGGGCCATGACCTCAGTTGCTTATGAGAAAGATGGAAAAAGAGAGCCCTCATATTTACCAGCATGTGTTCTGGGTTTCCCTCATAAGGAGTTAAACATTTCTCAGAGCAGAGGCCTAATCTGCTGTGTTTTTTGACTCTAACAAGCTGTCTGGTTACTCCCTTTGTTCTGGCTGCCAGCAGCTAAACCGGGACATCTATTCAAAGACAAGTACCTGAAAGCATCACTTTAAAGGATTTGTCACCTCGTTATCTCTAGTTTGAAAGGCTTTTTGAAAACAACTTCCACTCAAAACTTTTGCAAAGGACAAAGTTGGCATTGCAAATATTGTAGTTTATACTTAATAGCTTACTTGAACAGCAACCACAAAACATAGCTGATACTATGAGAGGCCCGGGCAAGTCTCCCTTTCTGCTGTTTCCCCCCCACCTCAAGTCTGCAACAGCCAGGTGGAAAATCACAGAAGCAGCAAAAGCTACAGTCTGACTCAGTAACTGCTCTTCGGATCCCTATAATAAGGTCCTAAAATAAGTTATTATATTCCTGGTGGTCTCCAGTACTCATAAGCCATGTGCAACCTCTCCGAACTCCTTTGCCCTTACAAAACCACCAAAACTACCAAAACTTTATCAAAGCCCTCATCTAGCCTTGTGGGTGTCTGAACACTTTTTGAGCCTACAGCACCCCATTGTTTCAAGAGAGCCTTAAGAACCTCAGGACAGCCAAAGCTTCTGAGGCCAGTGGGGAACCCATTCTAACATGCTCCTTGCAAGTCTTCAGAGCAAACTACTAGACCTTGCTAGGCCCCTCCTTCGGGTTGCCTTACTCTGCTGTGGGTTGAATTGCTCAGCCCCAGAGTTAGAAACAAAAAACCCGACTCTCAGCACTCGGCAATCAAAAGAGGCTAGTCAGCCACCCACCAGGCCAAATTAAGCCTACTGAGAACTCAGGGCCAACTCCTCAAAGGCATTCAGGTGTCTAAACACCTTTGAAAACCTGTCTCTAATGCTCTAGAGATGGTTGGCAATAAGCCTTCTCAGGGTGCCTGGTGAGAAGGTGGAGGCTGGGCTCTAATGAGTACACGGCTCTGAGGGTGTGAGGTCACTTCAGGGTTTTAATAACGCTGAGGTTTCCAAAACAATGTGTTGGGGTTCTTTTTAATGAGACTTCCTCTTTATCCACAGGTACCAGGAACTCATTCTACTGGAAAGGAAAGATTCAAAACTCCCTAGCAGTGGCATGGCTTCAGGACCATCAGCTGGCAGACAAAAAAACTAATTGACACAGCAAAATAGTGCTCACACTGGAAACCGAGGTCCACTTTGTTCACACAGGTGAAGGGCTGACTTTAGCTCGGAACGTATGATCTGGAGAAGGATTTGGGAAGACATTACAAAGCTAACTAGCATTGGTTTGGAGCTACTGAAGTCCTATTTTCAAAAATGGCTTCAGCACTCGGGCACCTCAACTTCATTACCATCATGCAGACTTTCAAGGTCACATTCTAAATAATAATTACAGCAAGATCATGTAGCTACAAAATTTTTCAGCCTGTGACAACAGTTTTGATTTAATTGAGTTGATTTTAGGTTGGTAGTACTCCTTTGGTGGATGCCCCTAACAATATTTTACAATGGCCATTTATTTCTTCTTACAAATTGTTTATTTTTGCAAGGGTGATTTAGTGGAATCTTTCAGTGAGAACAGCAGTATCTACTACAGCTTTATTGCCTCCCTGCAAATTAGTAGTAGAAAAAGCTGATGATAATGCTAATAAACTGTTTTTCTTTTGCACATTCAAATATCGGGTATCCGTAGCTTGGGCCCCAGGGGCTGGTTATTTCTGAGCAATTTTACAGAGTTTGTATTTAATTAATAAGTAATTTGATTCTTTTCCTTTTCAGCTTCTAACAAGTGATAACAGCCTATACTTCAGAAAGTCAAGTAGGATGCTTTCTTTTCCCCAGTGAGTACTTAGCTCTAGGCCTGGAAAAGGGCCAGAGCACACAGAGACACTTTTCTACAGAAACATTTTGTACCTTATAAAAAAACCAAAACAATAACAGTACAGTAAACTGTCACAAGAAATAAAATGTCTTTCTTTTCCTCCTTCCCTTAACACACAAATATTCATTTATTCATTATAATTTCTGTAAAGATGCCTGCACACGTACACATTCACACTGGATTTTTATACTGAACAAATGATGTGTTAAGATGTCTTGTATTATTTTTATGAATTTAGTTTGGCTTACATCAAGCTACTATGAAAGATCCTCCATCTCAAGGCCTTTGGGGCAAGAGGTTTCTGGGTGTTTGGTGGTTTGGATTACTTCAGTTTGGGGGTACTTCTTTTAAAAAAATCTGCAGAAACTCATTGCTTTTAAGGTGTCTCATATTAGGCACCTTAAAGCTGAGAGACTGCTAAGTCACTCTGGAAAATATTGGCCTGGAAGACTTCACCCATCTGTGCAAATACACCACAATTCAATTAAACTGGCAGACTTTGCAATTATTTGCAGATTTCCACAATCTGGCAGCAGCAAGCAGATAGAGCCTATATTGCATAAGCGAGTTGTCGCAAGCCACATGCCCCACAGCCTGACAGAGCTCCCCCAAAACCTGGAGAAGAACTGGATGGCATGGTGTAGTCTGAAGATGGGCATGCAGTGCTCCTCAGCTTCAGGGGGGCTGCAAAGGGATGGTCTCCAGCCCCAAAAGCCCAGCAACCCACAGCTGAGTTCCTGGTTCCAGCTGCAACAGGGTATGGTTAAACATTACCATTTGCTGCATGATCCCTTCACAACTTCACTACAATGTCAGAAAGATGATTTAAGGGGTTTCTGCCCTTTGCCACCATTGACCACTCATTCCCACCTCACCTTTAAGCAAAGTCTTTAAAATGAAACTGAAAAATAAGAAAAAAAAAAAAAAGATTGCAGGGTAGAATAATCCAGATGATTTTGCAGCTCTGCTGTAAACAGTTGCACTTACACAATATAGGAAGAGGGAAAAGGAGGCCAAAACCTGGTTTTTCCTAAGGAAAGAAAGAAGATTACTAAACTCAGAAGTAGCCCCAGGACTATTTCTCCAACCTGTCTCAGCACACAGCCATACTAATGCTTGTGACAATGAAGGAGAAGGAGGGTTTGGAGAAGAGGGAAGGTCAGTAGGATGATTTGTGTGGCAGTGCCCCATCAGAGTGTTTGTAGGGGCCAAACTGACAGACAGACCCATGTACTTAAAAGCTCAAAAAGACTTAAAGTACTTTGAGTAGTTAGAGTATTCAAGGATACTTTAAATTCAAAGAAGCAGGACAATTGCCCCTAACAGCTGATTTGAAACAAATCACATTAGTTCAGTCTTCAGGCTAACTTCTTAAAAGTTAGGCATAAGCTTTTTAAAAAAACCCAGAACTCTTACTATCTGCTTCAATGTTATATTTTCTCCACCACTACCATTTCCAGCTGCCCATTTTCCCCCTGATTTCACCTTCCCCCTCAGTGGAGTGGATGCTGCTGTTTGGCAAGCCACGAGTTTGAGCTAGGTCACTGGAGTGCCCCAGGTTAAATTTGTAATAATGGAAGGGTAGAAAGTGGGTTTTTAATAGTGTGTAACCCCAACAACTGTGTTGGCAGGACCCACAGGTTAACAGATGGTGGAGTAGGGGAAGGCACTGACTCTTCTGGCTACTGTAGCATCTGCATGTGGCCGGCCCTAGGTGCTCAGCCGTGGAGGGGATTCCCATTCCCCAGCTGGCCTTGATAGGTCCCTGCCCCACAGATCACATTGCAGACAGTGGTCAAGCTGGTATTTCCAGGCAACAGGAGTCGGAGATACCTCCAAAGCTAATGAGATGTTTTCACTAGCTGTGAGGGTGCTGGATCCCACTGCCCTCCACGATGTGGGTGGATGTGTAAGGAAGGAGGAGATCTGCTAAAGCCAATACTCCAAGCAAGGATCCAACCAGGTAATAATAGGAAAGACTGAGATGAAAAGCTCTGGCCTGAGACCTGCTGCTCTCAAAGCCTGTGACAGTCACCACCAGTGGTGGTTGCTGGCTCTCCTGGGAACCATGAAACTGCAACAAACACCAAGCTCTGCAAGCAAGCCTCAAAACCCACTGGAGGAGGAGATGAGGGAGGTGAAACCTTGCTACGTTGCAGTAGCCAGCCCGTTTGGGATACCCAGCTCAGTCAGGTGAGTCTGTGCCGTTTCAGCAGCTGGCTCTGGGCTGCAGGGAGATAGATGCTTATTTCCTCTCAAGACCCACAGCCATGAAGGTGCCCAAACTCTTCCTTTCCAGAAATGAGGAGGAATCAATCCTTTCTAATCATGGCTGTATCCCCTCCCATAGCACAGAGCTCATACAGCACCCCCATTTCAGAACTGACCTGCACCCCATCCCACAAGCATTCCTGGATCATCCCACCTGGGGCTTCCTCATTGCCTTTTGGGGTTCTTTCATGTTCAGGGCCTGAAAATTAGGCATTTTAAAAATGTATAAAGATGCTACTAATTCTGTCTGTTTCTTTGTTCTCCTATTTCATTACGTCATGCAAAATGAAAGTATTTCACCAGAGAAGAACTAACAGACTCTTAAGAAGTTATCAGTAGCCTCGTCTGAACTTCCATTTAAAAATGGCTTCGAGGAGGATGACGTTCTAGCCATGTAGTGTAGGCATCGCCATAGAAACAAGGGAGAAAATGGGCAAGAAACTCAATGAAAAAGCAGAAAAGTTAAAACAAATAGCTCCTAGAGCATCTGTCTCCAGGTTTACACAGCTAAGGCTTTTAATCTGAAGGCTGGGGGTTGTCTGTATTACTGATACACTCCCCCCACCCCCGCTTCTATCTTCTTGCCAGCTCCTGCATCACTTTCTGGGAATAAGCTGAACTCTTCTGGCAAGCAGAAGATCTCATAGTTTGTCAGCTAACAGACCATGGAGGTACAATTAGCACTGGGTCGTTATTTCTGGGGTGATTTCCAGGGATCTGTGAAAATCAAAATGGTCACAGAGGACAGGATTCAAGTCACCTAATTTTAGCTGCCTAATATGGGATTGCTAGCCTGAAGTACTGCCTTCCCCCGAAAATGGAGAACCATCAGAGGACAAGTCATCCCTCTTCCCTTGGATACCAACTCGGCATTGGTGAATCACCCTCTGGATACGCCTGTATATGTTCACTATCTATAGAGCGTACCTATATGTCTCGTTCAGACTGGATGCAACCTTCTAGTCAGTCAAAGTTAAGCAAGTTGAGTCCTACCCATGGTGCTGGCATCTCCCCATGGTTTCCATTTGCAGCAGTACTGTAACAGATGCTGAGAATACATTAAATGCTTTCCTAATGTCACATTCCCATGTCTGCAATCATGGTAATTGCCTCAGTGAAGTTTTGCAATTGCAAACGAGCAGGAAGCCATCTGCAAAGGAATCTGTCTATTAAGAGGTGGCCCCTACTCTGAAAGTGATTGAAAAGCCCCAGCAAATTTCTTGGGCTAAAGATAAAAAAAATAAAGGTCAGACTCCTGCAGCAATATGGAAAGTATCCAGAATCCACTTCAGTGATCCAAGGAGTAGACTGACTTTTGCTTCAGGACTGTGCTAATTAAATACCGCTAACTACATCTGAATAGAATTAAGTCTAATTTAAGGCCCTTTCTGAGCTCCAGGGCAATGTAGGCTTGTC
Source organism: Microhierax caerulescens (assembly GCA_035590215.1). Lineage (NCBI taxonomy): Eukaryota > Metazoa > Chordata > Aves > Falconiformes > Falconidae > Microhierax > Microhierax caerulescens. The sequence goes on from JAVJGJ010000057.1 coordinate 12,633,467, forward strand.
CTAAAAAAAGAAATTACCGACTGCTGACAACAGGTGTCAGCAACAGAAGTGGCTGCACCAGGGCTGAATGTGAATTAGCTGCAAGTGTAGAGGAGGACAAACTAAGTTCAGCGCTGTTTCTGCAGCCACCACGAGGACCTCCCTGGAAACATGGAGGAACGTGGGGAGCAGAACAGGTATGAACCAGAACGGTCCCGAGTACAGCTACCCTCGGCAATGCAAGCAGATAACCAACGCAGCTCTAATTTTTGTGGTGCAGATAAGGTTTGTTTTAGCACTATGCATGCCAAAAGTACCTTAGTTTCCCATAGGAGTTCTTGGGTAGCAGCCAAGCGGAATATCTTGCAGAGTACTCGCTCCCTTCCTCTTCTTCCTCCTGCCCTGCAGTCCACAGGGATTCCTGGAATGAGAGATCAGGTGTTTTGCTTCTCTTTTCCACTGTCCCGACCCAATTTCTCCCACTCTTCTCCTCCCCTGTGTCCTCAGGTGTGTATGCCCTGCACACCACACGGTGCCTCTACGTTAAATCCAGCAGGAAAAGTCCTACAAAGGCCTCCAACAAACAAGAGGAGCCGAACACCATCGGCCCCACAGGCCCTTTCGCTGGCAGCTGCTTTGCTACCATTTCCTGCCGGCTCCTATGCCATCTCTCTCGTCTTCCTTTAGCAACATCCCATGTCTCTTCTTCTCCCCCTTGCTATTTTGCTTTTAAATATACATTTAAGATGGTTTGTTTCCATGCCCTTTCTCGGTAATTTATCCCATATGTGTGCATGACTCTTCACATGAAATGCTTTTGCCCAAGTCTGTCTTTGCAGCCAGTTTTTTATGTTTGTGTTTTATTTTTAATATATTTTTTGCTGTCATACTCCTTTTCTCTGCTACTTTCAAACCCAGGCATGTTTAACCCTTCCGATCGCCCTACCCCACCTCCACAAGTGCAAACATCAGTTCAGTGCAGCTCCTCATCTTCAGTTCCCTGTCCATCCACTGTCTTTCCCTCCCCATCAGGAGAACAAGAAAAACAGGTTTGCAGTCGGTATTTGTTAACGGAACAAAACCAGCAGGTTTAAATTCCTCTGGGCTTGTTTTTGTTTTGGTAAAAAGAAAGAGTAAGGGCAGGACTGACAGCCTAGGACACACACCCAGGCTCCTGAGCTGAGCCAGGCACCTGCTCTTCCACAGGCGTGGGGAGGGAGAAGGGAGCAAATCCAGACTTGGTGAAAGGGAGGGCAGTTTCATCCATTTCAAAAGAGTCACACCCATGTACACCCACTCCAAATTAACATCCTTATTTTAATTTGCCTTCATACCTCCTATTAGAGTAATTTATCCTTTGAGTCCCATTATGAAATAAAAGTTTTGCCAGGGGTTAAGGGTGTTGGACCAAGCTCACAGGCTTTCTCCGTTTGTAAGTATTCAGCACTTTGACAAAGGTTAGATTTCCTGTAAAGGAAGGAAAGTCAATTTCTGTTCCTGATTTGTGACAAGGCTGTATAATGGGCTATGATCCATACCTGAGCCCAGAATAAAAGCCTTAAATTCTGTATCAAGAATAACAATTGTGGATATGCTCAACTTTCCACTGACGGCAAGCAGACATATAATATTATGTCTGAAGGATGCATGTGCTTAATGCTGCCCTTGGAAACCAAAAAAAAAAAGAGAAATTATGTCAACGAGGAAAAAGTGGGCCATTATTGGTGCCAGCGTGGAACTGATGCAGCCACCTTCTTGGGCATCCCACATCAGTAAGACTTAACTCACTTATTAGATCTTTTCCACCTCCACTTGTAGGAGCTAGGGGTATCTAGCTAGGTAAAGAGTGGTCAGAAAGATTCACTGAGGGAACAAGGCTGTTGTTACAAGGCCACTAGATTCCCCTGCTTTCCAACAGGATTTGCCAGGGCAGATGAAAAACCATCACTTGGAAATTCTGAACTCATTTGGGTCTGAACTCTTTCAAATTAACCATATGTGTTGACTATAAGCCTAATTGCAGAAAACTTTTCTAAGGGAAGATGATACACTTGGACCTGAGAGATCACCTTCTGTGCCATCTTTTACTCTCTTTGTGTGGGGTTTTTTTGTGTGTGTTTGTTTTGTTGGGTCGGTTTTTGTTTGTTTTTTTTTTTTTTTTTAATACAGTACCTCAGATAAATTGGTGTGTTTATCAGAGGGACTTCCACTAGAGCATGTAAGTTTGGGTACTGAGATCATACCACCAAGCCCCATTGTATCCTAAAAGGAACCAGTTAAACAAACACTGAAATGTGCAAAGGCATAATTGTACATTTGTTTCAATACCCAACTGCCATCTCTGCCATAATTCCACTTAGGTTAAACACTTGCATGCGCTCTACCCTCCTGACACGGGGTGGTGAAGACTGCAGAGACCATCTACACCAGTTTCACAGGGCACTCCATTTTTTAAAGGATGGTGGAGTTTTCTGTAATGAATGTTGCAGTTCCTAGCAAACATTTATACACTGGCATGCTGATGATGACTGTAGTGAGGCTAAGAGTACCAGTCAGTTGCAAGGTCCATCTAGCCAAATTCCCTGTCTCTGACACTGGCTAAAAGCAAATGCCTAGTGAGGAATGTAGGAACAGGACAAGCCTGTAATGCTGTTTCCCCAAGAGTATTCTCCCAAACTCTAATGGCTTGAAACTCAGGAATTTTCTGGTGGTTTTGTGTTTAATAACCCAGGATGGATTTCCCTTCTGCAAACTTGTTCAATCACCACTTAAGCCTATGTAAACTCTTAACACCCACCTTGGCTGGCAATGAGGCTGAGGGCTTCACCGCGCCTGATGGGAAGAGCTGCTCCTCCTTGGTTATTCTGAACTGTCACCTTGACAGTTTCTTTGCTTTGTACTTAAAGAGACAGTGAACAATCACCCCCTCTAAGACATAAATGAGTTTATAGGCTTCTATTTAGGTGTCCTCAATCAATCCTCTCCCAGGCTGACGAATTAGGGAAGTTTAAAAGAGGTGGCTTAATTAATCGTTGCTTATAAGCAAGCTGTCCCATGCCTTGGATCACCTTTGTTATCTTTCTCTGAATGTTTTCCATTTCTGCACAGCTTTTCCAAGGTGGGAAGAGCAGAACCGCTCATGGATGTGGGCACACCACAGATTCGTACAGGGGTAGAGTGGAGGTCTCTGATTTGTACCCTAAAATGAGATGAGGTCTCTACCCCTGCTGATCCTGGAGGTGGTGTCCTGTATTAGAGCCCATGACCGCATTCCTCTGTGGCAGCGGTGAGCACTTAGGCCGTTGTTTTCCATGTGAGGTAAGACTGCTTTTTCCCATATGTATCACTCGGTGTTTATCCACAGTGACACTAATTATGTATCCGCGCTGCACGTTCAGCCTAAGCTGCTCCTTGCCACTCTTCAGCTTTTGCATACGCTCTTCTCAGCCCGGCGCTCCTACACGGCTCACTCTTACTTTGGCCACAGAGCACGTAATAGAAACTTGAAGGGGTGGCTTTCATCTAGGTATCGAGCCAGAGGCAAGGAGGCAATACGCCCAGTCCTGGGGGGGTAAGAGTGAGGATAACTGTCAAGTACAGGCAGAACCTCAGGCTCAGAAACCCTCTTACCTGACCCTTTACACATATCCCTGCTCCTCACAGCCAAGCCAAAATGAACCACTTCTGACCACAGCCTGTACTCTTAATTGTAAAGGCAATTGTCAGCTTATGGACTCTTCCCTCCTCCCCAACACATGCTGTAAGAAACAAACGGCAGTGGTTAGAAACCTAGTATTTCAACCTTTATCCCATTACTCTGCCTATTTGGGTCACCAATTTACTTAAATGACTCTTATTACACACTAATAATTTTTCTTGCCATTTGCACTCCTTGTTGTCTCCTTGGGTCAAATGGCGAACCCATTAAAATCAAACTGACTGCACAAGAGACCACCCAGCTTCTGGATGGGCTCCTATAACCCCTGCTCAGCACTGTTCAGCTACTGCTGTACTCTTTAAGCACACAAACATCCCCAGCACCAGCGACTCTGAAAAATGCAGCTGGTTTTCCTTCTCCTGCTCTTGAGCATTAGGGCTGGGGGATACCTCTGGTCACCTGTGAAGAGGGCAGGTCCACAATGCACCTCCAAGGATCAAGAGGGAGATCCAGGTAGGGCATGGCATGGCACTGACTAGCCTTTGCCTCCCCAAGTGTGGTCCAGAGGGGCTGAGGAGCCAATAAAACCTGAATCATAACCTGCCTCCCTCAACCCATTTAGATAGCAAGGCTTCTATAGAAACTGGAACTATAATCAGACATACAACAAATCTAACATGTTTTAAAAGATTTCCATGGTTAGGCATGCCAAAAAGAGATACTAGGATAGGACCTGAAATATTTGGGATTTGTTTTTAATTTGTGTCATAGGCACATGCTTTATTTATGTGTAGAGTGACTACCCAGTTAATTTTACAGTGTGCATAAACATGAACTACTTGGTACAGGATCTATTTTTATGTGAACGTAAAACATGATTAATGAAAGAAAACCCAGATATTGTAAGATATTTCATCTGTACAATTTCAAGTGAATCTGATAAAAGCTAAACAGAACACAAATCTGTATTAAATTAAAATCCCACCACCACTCCTTCCACCCCTACTCATGAAGTCGTTAAAAGTGATTTGGGGAAAAAATGTAAGCTTGGAAAATGAGTTTATTGCTAAACTGCAGGATGAAGAAAAATGCAGCTGCAAATAGCAAACTCTCATTGGCTTTACTAGGAGCAAATACCACCCTTGTTTCTTAAAGTCTTTAGGTTAATGCCAAGGAATTTGGGACAAGAATATAAATCACTTTATGCCTGCATGTCCTCTACCAATCTATACTACACACAAAAAAATTGGGAGCAAAATAAGCTAACCTAATTTTTGTCTGTTTGTATTAGTAGAATCTATGCTTCACCATGCATTTATTGTCAGTCTGGAGGAGGGGGATTAACAGTAAGGTGATAAAATTCAACTGTTTGTAAAGATTCTTGGATTGCCTTCTTTGTGCAAGTTCAGATGTGCTTCACAATGAGAAATTTCATACTAGATGAGAAATTAGTACAAAAAAACGTGGCAGAATGTGACTTGCAACAATTTAGGCTCATCAAGTTTTGTGAAGAGCCAGAAGTCATGAGCAGCAGTCTTGTGGTTGATTACCAGCCTGATGCTGGCAACATCCCTTGAAGGCACTCATGTAACAGAGTGCTAAACGTGTTTGAATGACAGAAAACTGAGAAACCAAGAAAGCTTCCATGGCCCAGAAAAGTAACCACACACATCAGTAAATGATTGTGAACTGTTGGGTCAGAAGCCCTTAGGAAGAGGTAAAGCCCTCCAGAGGCTCACTGGTTGCTCTGGGTGGCCACTGAAGTCCTTGCCCAGAGGACAGCATGAAGCAAAGCAGTGTCCAACACATGGCATATACTGCAAGTGAGGAAAATATGGAAGATAATTGCTGCTGCAGTGCTTGAAGGAGAGCCAGACAAGAAACAAAAAGAAATGAGGCACTGAAAGGAGTGTGCAGTGAGGACAACAAATGGCCCAACACTGTCAGAAAAGAGACACCTCTGGTGTATCTGTCCTCCCACAGCAGTGTGCCAATGGGGCTGATCAGGTCACAGGATTCACTCTAGGCAAGAACTGATGGTTGCCTGTCCTTACCAGCTTTCCACAGGGATATCTTTCCAATGGGATCTCTTCTCCAGGATCTCTTCTTGTCTTCCAGCTGTGGCCCATTCCCAGCATTGCACCAATCTCACTCAACAATTTTCAAGTACAACTGTGTTTATTACTATTCCTCCTGCTCACAAGACACCTGTACAGCCCCTGCTTTCCACTGTCTTTAATTCTTTCTTGGGCCAAGGGGAAGTACTTGTGGCATGAAAAGAGATGGCTTCATAACATGAACAAGTCCTATAAGGAGCGGCCAAGGGAACTGGGGTTGTTTAGTCTGGAGAAAAGGAGGTGAGACCTCATCACTTGCTACAACTACCTGAAAGGAGGTTGCAGTGAGGTGGGTGTCAGTCTTTTCCCAAGTGACAAGCAATAGGATGAGAGGAAATGTCCTCAAGTTGAACCAGTGGAGGTTTATATTGGATATTAGGGAAAATGTCTTCACCAAAAGGGTTATCAAGCACTGGAACAGGCTGCCCGAGGAAGTGGCTGAGTCACCATCCCTGCAGGTATTTAAAAGAAGGTAGATGTGGTGCCCAGGAATATGGTTTAGTGGTGGACTTAGCAGTGCTGAGTTTATGGCTGGACTCAATCTTACAGGTCTTCTCCAACCAAAATGATTCTATAATTCTATAAACTCATAACTGTTCTTTGAAGACCCCTTTGCAAGACCACTTGATGTGAGGATGGCCATTAAAAAAAGAAATGAGCCATAAGGCCACAGTCTGCAGCACTTTTGAGAGTTCTGGAGATCACAGTCATAAAGAACAGCAGTCTCTAAACAACTGTCCCTGCTTCCCCCTCCCCGCACTCCCTCCCCTATGAAAAGGGCTTTTTTCTTTGTTTATTTTAAAATTAATTAGTATACATATCTTTAAACAACTGTCCCTGGGGGGGGGGGGGGGGGGGGGGGGGGGGGGGGGGGGGGGGGGGGGGGGGGGGGGGGGGGGGGGGGGGTGGGGGGGG
>JAVJGJ010000057.1:12640235-12663188 GCA_035590215.1 Microhierax caerulescens
TCAAAAGGGCTTTTTTTCTTTATTTAATTTAAAATTAATTAGTGTGCATGAAGAATATATCAAAAGAATGCAAAACAGTCCCTTCCTGAAAATTCCATGCTAATTTCTGGAACTCACAGATAAAGGTAATCGAACAATAACTTCAGAAGTTACCCAAGAGATTCACTGATAGCATGTTTAAAAATTAATATGATACCAAATGCAAGGCTGGGATAGAAACGTATTTTGCTTAACTTATCCTGCAGATTTCAAAATATTTCAGACCACGTCAGCCAGACAGCAGAAGAGATCAGAATCCAGTTCCCAGGGAGGGCACACAAACAATGACTCAAAAAGGAAGTTTGTGAAATGTGGGGAAATACTCAGTAATTACTTTTTGTTTTTGTTTTGCTTTTTTCAAACCCATCTAAAAAGGGAACAAAAAACATGAAAAATACAGCAAACAGCAATAAAGAACTTAGCCTGGACTAAGTTCATTATTTATGAACACCTCCTACCTCCGCAAAACAAAACCAACGGATTCCATGCCAGAAAACCTCTCTGGTGAAATGCAGGAAGATGCACCTCGAAAACTATGGCCAAAAGGGAGAGGAAATCTTTTTATTTAAGCACTAGCCTGACTCACATTAAAATCAGGGAAAGCTCTCCATCAGCTTCAGGGGGAGCTGGACGTAGAACAGTAGATGAGAATGATCTGCAAACTAAGGTCCTCCTTCAGCCTCTCTTAATAGATTCCCCCAGACCAAGGCCACGTCCTGTCCAGGTATCACATTTTTGGGTCAAAATATGGCACTTCTTTATATAAAGCATGTATGTGCCTGTGGCATGAGAGAGGAGAAAAGGAGCAAAGCCCTGCAGGAGTTGTCCCAGGCACTACGTGTCACTCTGAACTGTGGGGGAACAGGAAGGAAAAGGTCAGGAGGAAAATGAAGACCACCAAAACAACGTTTCCCATCGTACAGGTGGGATGGAGGTAAGCAGCCACCCTCTGCATCATGAACTTTATGACTGGGTGTGCAGATGCGATTCTAAAATCAGAGATGCTGTTCAAGTGGCAACTCAAACTGGGGAAAAAAAGCAGGTTTAGGAAACAGAGGAGAGAGGTTAGAGGGATGGACAGAGCCTGTACTCCTGAAGCACCAGGCAGGAACCAGCCCAGACAGCTTTTCCCTTCAGTGGGGCTGAGGGAGAGACCTCAGATGATGGCAGAGTGCAAACCAGTCTTTGAACACAGATGCTGGCAGCAATGCTCTTGGGATGGTGCAGGATAAAAGTGAACAGTCGTTCGCTTACTTAAGCCATGCCAGAGAACTGAATGAAAACACCTTTTCCACCTCCCTCTCCATTTCTCCCCAAACAGTAGCAGGAGGATCTCGCCACACACATTTGCACTGTCCTTAGGAATCTGTGCGCCTATTTTTGGATAGTTTGGAAACCTTTAGGAACATTCCTCATTAATAAACACACTTTATATTTTTTTCCCTGTATACCCCTGTGAATTTCCTCATCTTCCTTTGCCAGCTATTGTGTATTGAGCCATTCATGACCCAACAGCAAGGCAATCCCTGGAACTCCAGGAATCCCAACCTGGCGAAGCACTTAGCACTCGAGGGGGAAATTACTCCTTCGACCTAAAAATCAGCTGTCTCTTCAGGCAGCTCTAGGCCTGCAGTGTTATAGTCAAGCAGTTTTGCCTGGAAGGAAGAAATAGGGGAACCTCAAAAGGTTCTGCTCAGAAAATTCTCCAGTCTATCATATGTATAGAGGACAAGGACAAGGAGAAGGAGGAACAAGTTCACATGAGTCTCTTGTGTTTACTAAAAATACTGCCAACATGATGCTCCTGATAATTTTGTTTGCAGTACTGGTCCACAAGGAGGAAGTGCAGATGAGTGAGGAGATATAAAAGTCACTTGTTTTTCTTCTCCTTGTGACATGTTGCGTAACTGCAGCCCTGGTGAGAGCTGCCAGTGAGCAGAATCATGAGGGTCTGCTCCTCCTTCCCCAGGGGGGTGTCCAGGGAGAATGCAATGTTGCTCACTTCACCATCCTGCCTGCCTTGGCCTAAGATAAAATTATAATTTATTTTTCCTGCCCAGCTAGTCCATGGATTGTCATCCTACCCAGTCAGTTATCCACTGGAGACCAGGTTAAGCCAAACAACAATCGATAGTCTCCTAACAGCTGTCAGATATCAACACTATTTTGCCCACTATCATCTTGTGCTGAATTTAAATTAAGATAGGGCTTCAACTGCAAAAGTAGCTCAGGTAATCTGACTTAGTGTTGCTCAAGCATGACAGTTTAAACTTACCCCAAAAATGCCAGAAGCCTTTATCCTTTTGAAATGTTCAAAACCCAACCGGACACAGCCCTGAGCAACCTGCTCTATGCTCTGAACAGGGTGGTTGGAACAGATGATCTCCAGAGGTGCCTTCCAACCTCAACAGTCCTCTGATTTTGGGTCTATGGCAGCGCACGGCCTCCCCCAGGACCATGTTCCCTCTAGCAGCCTTCCAAGGCTTATGGGTCCCTAAAATTTCTTTCTCCTATAGCAGTCAATTAGATTAGATATGGGTTTGGCCTGTGGTTCTTCACATCACAATACACTAATCCTACTCATGGGGTTTTTGGTAAGGTCTTTGCAGAGGGGGAAGGAATATGTCTGCTTTTCCACACATGCAGCAGAATACTGAAAGAAGACAGTGAGGGACTATAAGGATTTCAGTAGTTAAGCCTTCATCTTCCATATACATAGGATACACACAAATGAGAGCAATAACTCAGCTTCTCTGAAGCCAGACAGGGCTGATGGTGGTAGAGCTTATGTATGGAAACCTTAGTATTAAGGACAGCATCTAGGTTTGAGCTTACGATAGCTCTGCAGTAAAGTCCTAATGGTGAAAAGCTGTACTGACCTTTACAAAATCTTTGAGCTTAACCCTTCTACCCAGGCTGTTTCCCCTCTCCTCAAAAGGTATAAGCAAAAAAAAGCCCCAACAACACCAAAGAGTTTGAAGCTTAAGGCAATTCCTCTGTTTAAAGGACAACACCGAGAGTCAGGAAAACTGAATCCACTCCCACTTTCTTTGGAAAGATGCTGCTCCACTGTTACCTTCACTATACAAGGGGCCTAATAACGAACTCCCAGAAATATTTTGAAGGTTAAAGTGATGTCTGGTATGTCATTTGGAATTCACACAAGAAATGCTGTAGGAGAGCTAAGCACTGTGACGCACTCAGAGTTTGTGTGGCTACTGGATTTTAGTCCTTTCTCCGGCATGCTGTGCCACCCCTGCATCTCTGCCATATTTATCCTGACAACACTCCCGTGAGGCAGGACAGTCCTGTTTACCCATTAACATGTGGGGAACAGAAACTCAGATGTCCAAGGTCACCCAGTGACTCTTCAGATCTAATGTTCTTGCAACTATGCCTTCCTTCCTCTTGCCTACACAAGAGATTTCTCCACCCCAACACCCACCCCCCCACACACACCCCTGCAGCTGCATTAGGGTAAGTTTCAAATGCAGACAAGCAGAGGCTTCTCTCATACAATCACACAAACAATAAGACCTCAGTCAGTGATTCTACCAGTGGAAATTCCGGGTGTAGATACCTTCATATCAACCAGTTCATACAGGACTGATGCTGGCTCTGTTATCTCCCTCCATCTCATTCAGACTTCTGCTCTACACCAAGCAGATGGTAACAGGGGCAAAGTACAAAGTAAAAAAAGCACTGTGTGTGGGCTGAGGCACTCACCAACACAAAGCCAGTCTTCCTGAACAGAAATGACTTGTCTGAGAACTAGAGCCTTGCTGAAAGGTTCTTCTGGATTTGCATTTATTATTATTGAGATCGCTACTCCAAAGGGATCCCCAGTGGACTGGCGGGATCAAATGATAGGAGGTACAAGGCAAGTGCCATGCAAAGTTTGCTGGCAACAGGAGACACCCTGTTTCTGCCTAGAGCAGCTACTAGCCACAGGCAGCCCAGGGAGAAGACATGTTACCAGATCTCACAGCTGAAATTCAACCATTATTTCCTAACCCATCAGTACTAAGCAGGTCCTACACACTGACTGCCTTAAGACCTTTTGCTTATGACCCCCTAGGCACTGCTGCTGCATGTCAGCAGCACAGCTGTGCACAGCTCTGCAATGGCCATCCAAGAGCAGCTCATTGCAGACAGGTCTTGAGGGCTGCAGGTGCTGGGGCTGCCTGGAGACAGCCCAGAGGCTGGGCTGCACCTTCCTCTTGTGTTCCTAAAATGCCCCATAACAAGCATGTATAAAGGTTGACTGTAACCCATCAGCTGAAAATTAAATATAGTTAAGCAATCCTGAGTATAATATCAGCTACTGCAGAAGTATTCTGCCTAATCCTGAATTATTTAACCAGTGAAATTAATGTCACCTTTCAACATAGAACAAGTATCGTGTTATCTGGTAAAGCTGAGCAGTGGAACGTGGTCCATAGCATTGAAATTCTTTAGGGCAGGAATACTCAGAAAGCACTGTGATCCCAAAGGACAGGAATACTGTTAGGAGTTCTGGAGGAAGCGTCAGGGGGGTCTGGGCGTGTGTGTCCAAATGGGGCAGTCAGTCTTTCCCCCTCCCTCAGTTAAGCCTCTGCTCCACACTTAGTCTTCTCTTTGTGAGGCCAGCAACTGTCTATGGGAGAATTTCATGGTGGAAGCTGCACCTTGGTGCACAAGCAGGACTCTTGAATCATCTCTTTGACAAACTGGCACTTCACCATCCCCACAACAAACAGCCCCTACCCCTGTAGCCTGTAGCACTGTCGTCCCACAGCTCAGCTCTGCCCTGCTTTGGCACCCTGTTAGGGGGAGAGAGGGAGAGAACAACATTGTCAGGCAGGGGGACAGCAAGGGGACCGTGGCCTGCCTCCAGGCTTAGCCCCCCAGTGCTGACAAAGAGAAAACCTGGAGAGAGCTGGGACCTGCAAAGAAGGGGCCAGGGCTGGAGGAAAAGGTGCAGAAGAGCTGGGCAGCACGCTGCCCTGCTGTGCGCCTTGCAGGGCATAGCCCTGCCCCTAACCAGCGATACTGCAGTGGTATCAGCAGCTGCTCATACCGCTACCACTTTCACTTCAAGTCAAACTACACACACGTACGCAACACACATGCATGCACTGAGGTCTCTAGCTAGAGGTCCTCCACCACTGTGCCTGGAGAGGTTAGCACTCGGCGTCGGCACAGCAGTGCAGACTTGGTTGGAGCTCCTGAGCCATCACACCTGTGTGGTGTCAGAACAGTGTGTCACAACCAGGTCAGGGTTTGAAGAGGGAGCTCTAGTTCTGGTATTTAGGTCTGTTGTATATATGCCAATAAACCACACTTTTGCTTTTTCTGTGCAGGAGCTTAGGTACTCATAAACCAGTGAAATAAGGGCAGAGAGTCCTGCATCAACCAAGTCAATTTCTTTTCCACTACCAACACCACCTGATTACAGTGTCCCCTTCCACCAGATGTGTGACACAGCTTCCCTTCTTCTCTGGAAAGCCTGAGAGCAGGGCCTCAGAGAGAGACTGCAGCCTACCTACCAGCCATACATATCTCAAGGGAAGAGCGGAGCAGACATCCAGGGAGAATCCCAAAGCACAGGGGCTGCCTGCAGAGAACTCCTATTTACTGAAAGCACATGGTGGGTGACAGATGGTTGCTTATCTCAAAGAACCGATCATCAGCTGATACTGAATTGCAACCACGTTTTAGTAAGCTCACTGAGTAAACGGACTTTTCTTTGTTTGACTTCAAACCACCTGTAGCTGCTCTGAATTTCCATTGTAAGCTCTGCTTGACACAATAATGCTACTATTCACACAGGCATTGAATATTGAATCTGGCCAGGTGGGGCTTATACCATTAGCTTTTGTGTTTGCTTGGATATTACACATGGTCATGCAAACTTTAAATCCAATGGAGATACAAATGTAACTGAAGTACAAAACCTTAATATGGTTACGTGCTCTATGGGAGCAGGCCACAGGTTATTGATTGCTGGGGTGAAAATCATGGGATGCTTTCCAGGGAAATTGTGTTTGCCAGAGCGCAGGGGATTTCTGTTGTGAGAAAGCTGAGTCTCCAGCTGAGGAGATCCCCAACCTTCAGTCTGCGCTCATCAGCCACTGAGGAATAATGAAGGATTCAACCAAATCAGCAACTCCCAGTTATTCCTGTGTATGTATACATGCATATATATGTATGCATGCATGTGTGTTTGCACTAATGTACATGCAAATATATATATGCATGTGTGTATCGTCCTTGTACATGCATATGTATCTGCTGCGCAATGCATTTGATAAATATAACTAACATGATCATGTAGAACCAATAATTAGAAGGACAAGTACATTGAAAAGACATACAATAATTTTTACAGGAAATATTCAATATAGCTTATGCTATAGACAAAAACTATGGTAGGCTCTTTATACCAGAAAAGACAGGGTAGCCCACAATGCTGACAGAATTTAGGCACTGGGATCTTAGACTACTGAATTCCCCCTTTCCCCTACCTGCTATCCAGCAGCTGAGCTCCTCGGTGATCTGCATTTCTGATTGTGGCCAGGTCATGGCAATCCCAGGCCTTGGCAGGTGGCTGAGCAACCCCAGGCGCCAGCCTGAAGTCTGGCCAAACTCTAGAGCCTGGGCTGGGAGGCTGAATTGCCGTATCTGCTCAGCAAGGATGTAATACCTGTGCACTAGCTCGGGGTCTCCACTCAGTGTGGCATCTGCCACTGCCTTTTCTAACAGGGAGGACAGCAGACCCTAACATAAGCGGTAGCAGCACCTCCCAAACAGGACATCCAGGCTGTCTTCATGGCAGGGTTAAAACTCTTGCACCTTCAGAAATGCTCTAACCACCAGCCTCTGCAGGCTTTCCTGGACATACATCTTCTCTCCAAAACAACTGCGTCAACACAAAACATTCACTTAACCATCAATGAGCTGAGAACGGAAATAGTACTCTGGGGTACTGACTGGTGAATCTTATGGTCTTTGTCCCAGCCCCAAGATTATCTCTGATTTTTATCCACCAAAAATGTATTGGAAAGTATATAAGGGGTAAAGTAGAATTAATACACAGGAGCAGAGACCAGATCAAGGGCTTTTCTTCCCCAGCAACTACCCAAAGTATTAGGTTACAGAATCCAGCTTCTTTTTTTTTGTCTGCAGGAATCTGGCATCCTCTGGTGCACGGTAGTGTAGCTCTAAGAAGAGATGTCCTCCTGAAAGTTAATGTTTCTCTGAATTTAGGACAAATCTGATCTAATTTGGTGGCCAGTATGCTAATCACTGAACTATCAGAGGAGGCTCCCATTGCTGACAGGTTTGAAAACCAGGTGTGCTGTATTTTGTGAGGTATCCATACCACTCTGCCTCATTTTTGGATCTGTTGGAGTTCAGGCAGGAGTTGGCCATTAAGCAGCTCAGATTATGGCAACCATTTACAGAGCTTTCAGACATTTGTGTTGAGAGACGTGTGTCCACGTCCTGTGAGCAGCACACCCAGAAGATCTCTGACACACTGAACTTACTGAAGAGGCACCGCACAAATGACAATCATATGTGCAGCAAACAACTTCTCCAACCAAGCTCAGAGGCATCTGGAAATCTTAGTCCAAAGTCCTCAGATTTCACCTGGGTAAGTGTTTCAGCTGGGAAAAGAAGGTATTTCTGGGGAAAACTGGACAGGCAACAGCTGTATTTGCAGGACAAATAAAGATGTTTGCATCCAGCACAAGATGGCTGTTGGGTGGAGGAATTTAGGTCAAAACCTAAGATTTAAGAAACTGAATTGTATTTATGAACAATCTCCTAAATCATTTGGGGGTCTGGCACACAGCTCCTTTCCCAGTTTTGTAATCCTCTCCATGCAAACTTTTCAGCTGGGGGAAGGAATCAATTAATTTCATTTAAAGCCCTTAGTAAGCGTTTATACATGTTGACAAAAAATGAAATTTGTTTCCTTAGCCAGAACAGCCAAATGGTTAATTCTTCTGTAATACGGCCTCTTTACAAGACTAACATGGCTTTTTAAATGGACGTCATAAGTTGCATCAGACCTATTGCTAAGACCCTGGTTAACTAGGAACCCATCCCATATGATTACAAGACAGCAGCAAAACCTGCTTTGATTACTTACTGAATGTACCATGCTCCATACACACATAATGCACCTGAAGGCCACATCCCAGTGCTATGGTGCTCGAACCTCAGCATCACGGTACACACCAAACAGAAGCAGCAACAGAAAGAATTAACCTTCTAGATATGAGCAGCACCTCCCTGAAGTCAGCTGAAGAGGCCCTATTTGCAAACTATCTGAAACCAAGGCTCTTTTTCAACAGCGCGTCAGCTGCCTCCAGCACAGGTGCCAAGGACAGGGGGTGGCAGATCCCAAAGAGCAGCGCACTGACGTGGTGCAGGCCATGTGTGGGAGCTGGGGAAGCTGTGCTGGGCTGCATCCCCTGGGACATGGTTTCATCAGAATTATGCATCCAGCTGGAGCCACAGCCTCTCCCAGGGTTAACACAGGCTTGGCTGACCTCACGCCCCACATCCCAGCTTCTACTTGCTCTTTTGTTTGAGAAAGAAAGATGCAGTTGGGCACCATGCAAAGTGGTGGCTCACTGCACTTCGGAAACTCCCAGGCATTACCACTGAAGTGATCCACCCATGGAAGAGGAGTTGAGGAAAGCAAGAAAAGCTCAATGGAGACATTGAACTGCTTGCCATACACATGGCCTAGAAGACTGTTTGCCCCAGGAAGATCTCAAGACTTTCTGTTTGTCAAGTGGATGAGTAAGATCATCAGTATTTCTGTGATCCTTACCTTCCCAAGGCCACCGGTGCACTCCTGGAAATGGCTAGCTTCACACTGGTCCTAATGCAGACTTTTCTTAGTACAAGACAGGACCCTCCCCGGGTCCACAAAGGGAGGATTTTTTGCACCAACAGAAAAGTTTGTAGTCTGACAGGCTTGTAATAAGGTAACAAGCAGGTCATGGTTCAGACCATCAAACTTTGCAGCAGCAGCTACTAAAGAGTAATGGTGGGGATTTCCCTAGTACGCTGCACTGTAGCTATAATTGGACCATTTAGATATTATCGTCCTAACAGAGAAAATTGCTCAGCTCCACAATGCCTGCTACTGCTGATACTGGAACTTCCTCCATATATTTATTGACACAAAATCAAGGATCTGAACTCTTGCTGAAGCAAAACTCTCCCTTACTTCATGGGATCCCTATCCCAAGGAGTTCAGGATTAGCTTTATAGGCACTGGGAATAAGAATTTAGATTGTTCTCCTCTGTCCTTCCACCTCTACTTCCATCCCCCAGGGACTTGTTGTCTTTCGAATGGTGAGCTGTAAACAACACAATATACATTACAAATTGTGAGTACAGAGGTAGTTGTTTTGAAAATATGAAATATCATGTAATCACTCCCTTCACCCGTACCAAGAAATCCCTTCAGCTCCCAAACAAGCCGCTAATTACTGAATTTACACATAACTTGGAAGTGCCAGATCCTCCTCCAAGCTCCTTTAGGCAAACAGAAGATGGCTGAGGTCTAGTCCAAAGCCTCATTTCCCAGCCGGGTTCCCCACTCTGCTCCCAGCTTCCCTGGGCACTAGCACCTTTGCTGGAGACATCCTTTCATCACCTTAATGTCCCACTGTCCCTGAAATGGGATTAGCCTGTTTTCCATAGGACAATACTCAAAAAACTCATGCATAACAGCCTGAACTCACTTCCAAGGAAACTTTGGTTTGCACGGCATTTAGGCATCATCCTGACAGCTACTATCTCAACCTGTTTGTAATTCCACCTACCAACAGAGAAAAAATAGATGCTCATTTTTAGCTAATGCTCATACTAATGAGAAATATAGAAATATCAGACCCAGGATGTTTCAACATTTGCCTTGTAAAGGAAAAATGTCATAATTGTTTCAGGTGGCTGTTAATGAACACCTTGCATGCCCACTGATCTCATTGAAGGAACATGAAAGGAGACTTTACCCCCCCTCCCTGGATAGAAATGCAAGCTGAAGTCACGAAGATTGCTTCAGGCCATTCTCACCAACATATCAGCCCTGTTCCACTGCAGGCAGCTGGGTCTGCATCTTCTCTGCAAGCTCACTCCTTTCAGAGTTGGGAAAATACAAGGAAAGAAAGGCATGCCTTGTCTGAGAGCTGATGACAAGCAGATTTGAATCCTTGTGTTACTGTTATCAAAAAAAAAAGGAGTGTTTGCAGAGACATACTCTACAAGGGCAACCTCGAGCTCATTGCAGGATGAGAAGCCAAAAATAAGTGGGTTTTCTTACATCACTGTTACACTGTTACACTGTCGAGGGTGTAATTCTTTGCTTTGCATCCTGTGCTAACAGACTCTCAATCTCTCTTCCAGCTGCTCGTGGAAATTTTCCCCACGAGCTCCCAGTGGGGAAACAGTCAGAACTGACCAAAACAAAAGAATCCAACTGAAGTCAATGCAGGGAAATGTAAAGAAGGATGGCAACATTGGCCAGTGGCTGCTGGTTTCTAACATCCAAGCATTCACAGATGCCAGGAGGCAGCTGCTGTCACACACCTCACATTATCTGCTCACTTTAGCAGCGCAACAGACTGCTGCACGGTCTGGAGGGGAGTGCAAGGTGGTGTAAGAGGACACATCTTTCCTATGGTGTGGCATTGCTGATTCTGCAGGCTTGGGACACACATTGGCCTAAGCAGCGTGTGTGCACCCCTCCAAGCTCTGCAAAGGTCTTCACACAGTGGCATGAAGCCACTTTTCATTAACTTTTACCCCACGGACAGGGAAGCAGGACAGAGCTAACCTGTGGTGACAGGGCTCCTGGGGAAGCCAGGAAGGGAAGGGCATGGGCAGCCTCCAAAAAACTGTAAAAAGGATCAGGATATTTCTACCATGGAACAATTCACATGTGAATCAGTTAGGAAAGAGTTGAGATTTAGGGTCTCTCTGACAGAAAGTTTCAGCAGTAGTTTAAGAGAAAGAGTATGCCCGACTGGGCAGAGAGGGAGGCTGTGGGCTGCTGCTTTGCAGAAGTATTTTCAGTTTCCTCTGTTTTAAGAGGCAAAACCACAGAGAGGTGAGCTCCCTCTCAACTCTTCCTCAGCCTGGTGAGAGCAGTTCATGGCTGTAGCATCACCCTCTGGCTGAGGTTTTGGTTCCCCATGAACTCCTGCTGAAGGCTGCAAAATACCATGTGCAAACCACAGAAGTTTCTCCTCACTTAACACCTTCTGCCTTCTCACAAACACCTCCTGAGGAGTCTAACTGTGTGCCTGCAGAAATAAGCATGACTTGCACCTTACCTATGGATGTCAGGAGCAATTTTAGACAACTTTTCTAACATTATTTAGCCATCTGAAGGGGCCAACTAGACATACAGGGATGCTACCATCTACGTATTGGGATACTTAAGTAACTGCAGCCCTTAGGCTGTGTACACACATTTTCTTGTAGCTGCAGCCCTGCTTGTCAAAGAAATTACAGCTTGTCCACAGCTGCTCTTCAGTCCCCTGGCAAAGGCTGTCAGCCCCCCAGGTCTGCCTGATCATCTGGCGGCATGAGCAGTTCCAAACGCATCCCAGCCTAAGGGAGAGGGACTGGGAAAGACTCACTGCTTAGACCATTTCAATTAACCTGGTTTATGTCAAATCAACCCAAAGCTTTGTGCAGGACTCTGACCAAACCTCAATTTCTCTGGCATTTGGAAAAAGTTGCCACTTTTACAGTTACCTCAGCACTTGGTGTAAAATAGCAGACCTCTGATCTAAACTCTGCTAGACGAAGCTGCTTTTAAACCCAAAGGTTAGAGTAATTTGCACTGATAAACTGGAAACTTGCTTTTATAAATGCTAGAATGCTATAGGAAAGTTTGTATCATGGTGTTTCCAGGCTGACTGCAATTACTGTGTTTTCTTGAAATTTGCAGCCCTTAGATGAGTGAACCAATTCTTCACACTTTTAAAGTAGTATAAATCAGTATTTACTACCCTTGAAGAATATGAGGTTAGGTTCAGTGCACAGGATCCCAGACATGACATTCACACATTGACACACATTCCCCAACAGCCAGGGACATGGCTCATGCATTTAGGCAGTGTAGCACAACAGGGGCTTTCCATACCATAACAGCTTGTATGAACTGCAGATGACAATGGCACTACACATAAGTGGTACTATAGATAATGCTGGAAAGAGCCATACCAGAAGGTAAGATTCACAGCTACTGACACATCACGGCTTATATCACATAGCTGGAAGCATCAGACATCCCCTGCCATGTGATCTTACGGTATTTCCTTGCTGGTCTTGAAGATACCCGAGAAGTCTGATTTAATTAAACAGAGAAAAATCAAGTCAACTTGATTCTCCACAGCTTTCCATTGTAGGACTCTTCCACCTTTGTATGAAGCAGGTGTAGAATAGCTGTTCCTTGTTATTAATTCTGGTTTGAATGTGATTTCCCCAAACAATTGCATTCCTTATGGTAAATGACCAGGTTCCAAGTTTGCCAACACTTACATATATTTGTGGTTAATTTATGAGTACATGATTGGTTCCACAAAATTCATAAGACACTTGGGTAAAATTAAGAGTTCAAAATCAGGCCTTTCAGGGTGATCTGCCAATAAAGTGGCTGGAGTATCATGACAGCCCAGCCTTGATGCAACGCTACCATTTCACACTCGGCATTGGAAGATACAGGTATTTGCAGATGAATATACAAATGCATGTGTACTTGGTGACCGTGGCTTCAATTTTAATGCATTTTTTAGGATATTTAGATAATACTGTTTGGAGTTTTTTCCCCCATATTTCCTTTAGCTTCTTCACAGTTTAAGAATTGGCATTTCTTTTGTTTTCATTATATTTCTGCTTGTTATGCTTTTTAATGCAAAGCCAGGTGCTAAAAGCAAATTGATGCAGGCTTGGATCAGTTCACTTCATTTTGCTTCAGCTTTATACTATTATCAGTCCACCACCTTCAGGTCACTTTTTCTCCCTGACTTGCAAAACAGACTTGAGAGGCAAATCAGCTCTGCATATCTTAAGACAGATTCATTGAGCCACAGACTCCTAACAAAGACCACAAGTAACCATTTCCAAACAATTTCTCGGTGATATAGGTGCCTGTGTCCTACTTTCTAAAGGGATTTGGGTCCACGTTTTGAAGGGATTTAGTTATGTAAAGAGACAATAAGGCATAAAAGCTCTGCTTGAGCTCTTCAGACTTGATATTTGGGACAGCTAGTCCAAAACATCCTTCAATAAGCTCACAGCCACAGCTGCCTTTGTTCCTGGTTCAGGAGGAACCAGAAGCAAAGGAATCAGGCTGCTTGTTCAGGATCCTGAGTGGGTTACAACTGAACTTTTAAAAGCTCCAAGACTGGCAAAAATACTACTTTATCCTTTCTAGCACTGGGAACTACAAGTCAACGAGAGTGTGAAAGCAACCACTCCAGCAGCTCTAGATGGAGCACACTGGCTGTTCCTCTTTTGGGAAAACACTCTTCATCTGAACACTACCTGGTTCCTCACCCCATGAAACTCTGTTGGGGAGGCAAACCATAGCATCCCTGTGTCAACCTAACCGAGAGGCATGAACGGCAGGACAGGACATGAATTGTGCCAAACAAGCCATGGGGGCAGCCCCGATGGGAACAGCAACGGAGATGGCAGGTGAGGGCTGAGGGAGGCTAGTGGGGGCAGCAGGGCACTCAAAATGGGGAGTGCAAGAGGGCTGCAGGGTCATACAGAGCTCTGTGGGCATTCGGGACTGGAGAGTAGCACAGGTCTCAGCTTGGGGATATGGCTCAACTTCTGTGAACCTCTCAGGACTGGGACAGCTGGGAAAAAAGAGTAGGAAGGAGAGAGGAAAGCATGCAACGCCCAGGGAAGGTGGGACAGGGGGCTACAGGGCAGATTCCACTACAGTGGAAGCTCAGAGGTGACAGTAAGGTACGGATGAGGGGGGAGATCAAGCATAAGAACAGCACCACAGCTGAATTGCAGGACTGAGAGCACTTCGAGGAAGTCAGCTGTGCTGGTGTGGGATGGCAAGGAGCTCATGGGAAGAGCCAAGTGACTGTCGTGTGCAGTCCAGCTGTTCTGACTGGATCTTACACTTCAGCGCAGATGCTTGCTGTTTCACAGCCCTGGTCCTTTAGGAGCCCAGACAGCCTGGACGTGCTGGAGGAGGCAGCAGCAGCCTGCCAGCCCAGGCATCCTTTGCCGAGATAGCAGGGTGCAGGAAGCACTGACAAGCATTCCCAGGTCCTGCCCTGAAATGAAGGCAGGCTGCAGCCTGGAGTTTACCTTGTTTACAATGGCATAGACAATAATATTCCTTCCTCCATATGAGTTAAAATTCCTTTAATTGGCAGAAAAGAATGAAGCAACCAGAAAATGACCAATCAGAGCTGCAGCCAGTGCTTCCCTGTTTTTGTCTAAACTGGTTATATTCCTCTGCTCAGGTGACAGTAATGCAACCATGACCACAGAAGCCAAGTGCTGTAGCTGTCAGGGACTCACTTACTGTAAATATGGTCACCAGAGAGGACTCTAGAAAGGTCTGTGCCGATGTGCAACTGCCCTTTCCCAGCACAGCATGAGATATGCCTCATAGGATTCCTCTGTTAAAAAATAATTAGAAAGGAACCAGCTATACACAACAGTCTGCAGTGAGGATTGAGGAGAGGCACGTTCTGATTAACACTCAAGGAGCTGTTCTTCCCATTCACACAGTGAAGACATGCAGGCGACTCCTATTAAGAGTTAACAAGATTTAAGTATGCCAACAGCCTTCCTTGACACTTATCCTGGGAAAAGGATAATAGGAAATAAGGCTCTGGACTGTTGGACAGCAAAAGCAGGAAAAGAGATGTAACGGGACATAGGCACTTCTTGTCCCTTGTCAGCATCTACTACAAACCATGCTAATGAAGTACTGACTGACAGAAACCCAATGGGAAGTGGGAAAGAGCCTTGTGTTTTATACCAAACAGTTTTAATGCTCTCCTGCCTAAAGGAAGCCCAGCCCATACTGTGAGGGAATGCACTGAGGCTGAGCCAGAGCAAAAGCATCCCTCCTGCTCCTCCCTTCTCCTGCTCAGGTATCAGACTTGGCAGCACAAGGGACAGGACTCCAGTCAAACTCCAGCAAAAAACTCTTTCTATATAAAATACTGCATGGTCTGGAGATGAGGAAAGAAGCTCATCTGCCTCAGTCCTTAGTGGCTGGCAAGTTCTCTTCTCCCCCAAATCTCTTTCTTTACTCCACCCTTCTTAAATACTTTTTTTTAAGGGAATAAGGTGGAAAACACTTTTTTTTAAAAAAAAAAAAACAACTCTTATTTCCCTAAATTTCCAAATAAAACCAAAGACAGGCAAACACAACACCAAACTTCTTAAGAGATCTCCTTGCTCCCAAACATGCCTCCGGCTAAGCCTACCGTGAAATCACAAAGCAGACTCCCCCTACATGCACGCACACATGCACAACCCTGGTCATGAAAAACCTCTACTCCAGGAGCTCCTGAGAGCAGCAGCAGAAACAGTGACATAAGGACAACCACCGTCTTCCCCTTCCTAATATTTTTGGTGTGTTCCTCCCACTCTTCCCCGGTTCCTTCAAAGACAACTGTGGTGTTGTTGAA
The DNA here is from genome assembly GCA_035590215.1 of Microhierax caerulescens. NCBI lineage: Eukaryota > Metazoa > Chordata > Aves > Falconiformes > Falconidae > Microhierax > Microhierax caerulescens. Next base: position 12,655,964 of record JAVJGJ010000057.1, read on the forward strand.
AACCGGTGGCTTTGCTGCTCCCCTCCCAACTCTCCAGACGTGGTTGTGCCTGCTGAGCTGCTGCTATCAATCCTCTCTTTCCAGCTGCAAGCCTTGTGACTCAGATTCTCCAGAAAAACCCTTGGCTCAGCATCATAAGCAGGAGGGATTAAAACTCATGAAAAATGAGCTTGTACCAGCCCCTTTTATAAGTCTCTAACGGAGGGTCATATGAGCTGGTCAGACCCCTGTCCTCCCCTTCTCCCCCCTTCCCTTTCTCTGATCCTCTGTTATTCTTGGCTGCAAACTGTTGGGCGTCCCAGCCGGGGCACTTGGATCGGGAGAGGATATCCCATTCAAAAGCCCAATTCCCAGTGTGGCCTTTTCCTGCTGGAAGCAGTTGTAAAATTGCTTTTTTTTTTTTCTTGGTACAGTTTGCCTGACCTACATATTCCAGCATGCTGTGACTTATGCTCTATTGCTGACCTACATTTTCAAACTGAAAAATAAAAACTGGGGGAAGACATGCTAGTAGATTTGTATGGGAAGCAGGAACCCAGCCCCACAGGGAAATCTTGCCCGAAAGTAAGGCTGATTAAGCAGCTTCTTTTTGTTCCCCCCACCATCCCTTCAGCCCAGCTGTTTCTACTTAAGAAACAAAGCAAAACACAGATCTCCTGCTAATTCCATTTCAAATTGGGAGAGATTTTGACCAAATCACTCAGGCTGCTCTAGACTGTTCCCCTTTACCCATATCCCACCCAAAAGGGGAGGCTCAGCATCCCCATAAGGATTGGAGCTCCTACTACCCCCCAGGAATTGAACGCTTGGCCACTTTCAGGGTCTGAACCCCCATGTAGCAGCAGAGGCCCCCAAAAAGCATCACTGCCTGCTGGGCAAACACCTCCAGCTCCATCCATGGTCGGGAGGTCAGTGGGCAGAGATGGTGGAGACCAAGCCAGATGCTGTGGAGGGGGCACCAGGAGTCACACACACACACACCAGGCTGGGGACTGCCACAGGAGTAGAAAGAAGGGGGCTGGAGGAGGACAGCTAGAGGAGCATAGCCCTGCCCTTGGCCCTGCACTGTCCTTTGGGGTCACCCCCCTCACTCTCCCACTGCCCTCCTGGAGCTGGCGGGCCACAGATGGACGGGTTTCCCTATCCCATCTCCATGTCTCAATGCCAGCTCCGTTCTCTGCCTGTCCTTTGTTTGCTTCTTCCTGACAAATCGAGTTTAGTATAGCTAAGACTAAATGTGTTTGCCCTCCCCCCAAACTCTCCTGTCTTTACTCACCTCTCTCCTTCCACTCTCCACTGCAGCTAACCACTCTAACCCTCTCTGTCATGAAAAATCACCAGGACCTAACAGATTCCTCCTCGCTGCTTTTGTTCCATTTACCAAAAGGTTTTTCCATTCACATACAAAATTCAGCCTTGCCCTTGTTGCAGCAGCAGAAATGCCCAAGCCATTATCTTCTGTGCCAGTATGAGGAATGTGTTGATCTGGTACCTACACATCATTCCATCCAGCATCACTAACACAGTTGCCAAATTTGGTTCCTTTTCTTTAGATCTGAAAGAATATAACCCACAGTGGCTACCTCCATGGGCTTCCCATCGACCACCACAGCAACTTTAGACCTTCTGTCCTTTCCTGCAAAGTTCACTGTTTATGTAGCTGAGCTTGAAAGACAAACTCAGACTACTACAGAATAGGGCTCAGATAGAACTAAATGGTTTAATGATAAGCATAGGTCAGTCCTCAGCACACAGAAGTTACCAGGCACTATGAAACAGTCTGATATACTGAATAAGATGGTCTGATTTCCAGAAGAAATCTGATTTTCTCAAAATCAGGAATGAAGTGGAAGGTAGCCCATGCATTTGTCCACTGTACTCTCCTCTTTTTCCACTAAGTGTAAGTAAATCCTTCCATGCAACATAAAAAGTCAATTCCTGTGACTTCAAAGCTCCTCAGTGTTTTTTTAAAACCATGGACAGAATTGTGGCTGTGCGGATGGTGATGCCAAAATCCCCGTTAACTTCTGTCATCCGTCCGTTAACTCCAGAGCTGCATTTGGAGAGCTGAAACTCGTGTTTCAGCTGCAATAGCCTCATGCAGGGTGAAGCCATCAGTACTCCATACAATGATGGGTGACTGGACATGGCTGTGCACAACTGTTTTCCCTTTGGTGGGATTTTTAGCAGCAATTGGCACTGGCCAAAAGCTGCTCTCCTCCAAGTCCAGGAAAATGGTCTCTGTACTTCAGTGGAGAGTTGTGCCAATATACCTTTCTTTTTTGAAAATCTCCATAGCAATAAAATATTACATCCATCTATAATGTGTCTCTAGTGAACAACAGGCACTTAATCTTTGCAGAAGTATGAAGTTATTCACCATTGCTGTTATTGTACTTGCCACTGGCCATCAAAGTGTAGTCCCTAGGACTCAAATGCTGTTATAGCTTTGCTATATAATCTATGAAATACTTAAAGCCTACAAAGCCAGGGAGCTGGGGGCACAGACCCCACTGAATTACACCTGAGTGCCTAACTCTCAAAAAAAAGTAATTGGCAACCACAGTTGTCATGCCAATTTCAGGTGATGGGGGTCTTGTTCTAGGCCACTTTCCACCACAGATTTCTAACTGTAAGTGTAGTTGAATATTCTAATGTATTGTTATTATTTAATTCTGTGCTCATCAATTTGGATGGTCAGAAGGTCAGCAGATGTAGAAGTGTTCAACTCAGTGGACTCGCAGGTAGGAAAGATTTCTGCTGGCTGAACGTCTGTACCCTGGGTTTTGTAATTCATTCTCCTTTTTTCTTTAAAGCTATTTCTAAGCAGCTATGTTGCTACAATAGTACACAGTATTATCATTTAATATGACACTAAATACAATTCAGCCTGAAGATGGCTGTTAATAAGAAGTTTTCTTTTCAGACTTTGAGATTGCCTTCCTTCTTTTCCCAAAGCATCAGATCACAAATGTTTTACCACTGAGTCATGTAAAGGCTTTAGCTTATAATGTATGCCTAATGAATAGTATAGCAATCGGTGCTTAGAGCCAGAATATGTAGGGGCTTCCCATTGCTTCGTAGACCCTGGCCATGAGTCCCCATTGAATTGCTCCAGCCAGGATGGATGGTCTCTGCTGTGTGAGCTTACGGGCTTCAGCGAAGTGGAAATGGGTCTGAACGGGGTCCCTCGAGTGAACCCAGCAGTGGGGAAGCAAACTCTAGATTTTCCACAGGAGACAAGACCCCATCCTCCAGAGCACTAAGCTCCCTCAGATACCCCTGGTTCCATTGGGAGTCACCACCACATAGCATCCTGCAGGACACAGCTTACTGTTTGGGCCCCAAAGCCATCCAGCATGTTAGCAGCTTGCCTGTGTTTAAACACACCACAGTTTCCTCAAAGTCAGGGAGACTACCCGCATACTCTAATTGACGCATCTGTAGGGATGGTTTGCAAGCCTGGGGCCTTGCTAGCTGTGATGGGGAGTCAGGCTGTGAGGGCACCAGACCTCCCTGAGCTGAATGCCACGGGGTGCATGGCAGGCACCCATCCTCTGGGACCTGTCAGTGAAATAAACAGAGCCTTCCTCCTCCTTCCCATTTCCCCAAAACCTAGAGAGGCCAAGGGAAGGTCTTGCCAAACAACAAGCCCAGAGGCTTTTGTACCAATTCTTAGTGCTCGCCCATTGGGAGCTGGGGGAAGAAGAGGGTTGCTTTATTGTTTTTTGCCACACAAAGCCAGTTGTTGTTACATTGCTGGTACGCTGTGTAAGTCAGCTGTCTTTCTAGGGAAGCCACATGGGCCTCAGAGAAATTACATATTCATTCAGGAACAAGCCCTAAACTAGCAGCAAATTCATTGCAGGCTTATGGACAAAGCAACATGGGGTTTGGAAGCCCCCATTTATTTCTCAGAGGTAAATTGCTTTTGATTTTGATTCATTTTGTTGTTTACAAGGAGGGTTCACACAAGCCTCCGAAGATGCAGATAATTTCTGTTCACATGCATATTCATATCCCAGTTTCCAAAGCACACGTAGAGTAACCCGGCACCAAGCCTTGTCCTGGGTAGGAGGACAGAAGATGAGGGGATCCAGCAGCGTTTGGGCGTTGCTGGTGAGGAACTGGATAACCACAGGAAGGATCCGGAGCTGGCACACAGCAGTGGGCATGCAGGCTGGCCCACTCGCTAGCTGGGTGCTGCTGCACGCTTGCCTGCCCTGCTCAGCGTAATGTGGATGGGGTCCTGCCTCCCAGGATATCTGCCTGCGAGACAGCCATGTCTCCAAAGCACTCCCGCACCTGCAGCAGCCTCAGACAACCTCTCCTGGGCCAGGGAAAGGCAGGGGGTTTGCACTGCCAAGGAGACGAGCCTGTCCTTGAGCAGTTACCACAAGTGGAAAGGGCTCTACCCCAGAACATGGCGAGATACCCTCAGTGCATGCAGGGCACAGGGAGGGTCTCCAGGCAGCACAGGCACAGCTCACCAGATCACAGGGGTGCTGGGACTGGGTAAAACCATGCATACGGGGACATAGAAATCTGAATTTAAAAACCAGCTTAAAATTAAAAAAAAAACAAACACCATCTTATGGAATTGAGGTAATGAATTCTCCCTCCTTCCATGCCTGCCCTATCTGGTCTCAGACTGTAGGCAGAAAGGAGATTTTTTGCATGAATGTTTGGGGATGGATTTCAGAGCCTAACACAAGAGGCTTGGTTTGGAAATACTGAGTGTGCTCAAACATACTGCAATTACTAAGCAGTCACCTCAAAGTATAAGAAAGGAATTCACTTACAGAAAGAAAGCTGCATCATGGGGATAGCTGGTTTTCCCTCCTGGCCATACTTCTAAGAAGAAATCAACAAGGGCTGGGACTCCTCTTTGTGTTTTGTCCTTACATTACACCAACCAGTCAGGTCTTCTGCAGAGACATGCTCTTCTGCCATTCATTTCCTGCACCAACAACATAAATCCCTGCATGACTGCCAGCATTTAATGGGGACTTTCCTGGTATTTTGCAGTGCTATGGCTTAGCAGGGTGAGGAGGTAAGTACTTCTGGTTTTCTTTCCCTCTTTCCCCCCTTACAATATGCCCCATTTTAAGAGACAATGAGCACCTTCATCCCTGCAACACAATTCCCACTCAATCATATGGGCAACAAGAGGGTATGGTGGGCTTAACGTGGTGCAGTGGTGAAGCTGAAAGGAAACACCTTCACTGTGGGGCCACCACTCTCCTACCACAAAGAGTAAGTGAGCCACTCTGTGAAATCTCTTCCTACATAAAAACCTGAAACAATGAAAGCCACAGTTATACCAAGGCCACGTGATCTGCAAACACCCAGGGAGGGGGCAATGAAAAAAACAAAAGGACACAGAGACCCCAGAAGTGGCCTGCAGCAATTTCATGAGCTATCACTATGCCAAGCAAGCCATCACAGGCACAGTGCAGTGTGAACACAGCTGTATGGCTTCCATACCTCAAACACAGCCAGGCTAGTGCAAGGGGAGCACAGGCATGAAAACAGACAGGACTTAGCTCCCGTTGTTACTCCTTGGACTGCCTGAGTAAGCAGCACCAGGTCTCAGCACCCTCCTCTCCCCTGACCCACTCCTCCTCAGCTTTGCTGCTATGATGGGGTGGCACCACCTGCTCAGACCTTGGTGACTGAGGGGGAAACAGGAAGGGTATAAAATACAAGAAAATGAGGGAGGATGCAGAGAAGGGAGAAACTTGGCCATGTCAGGGGAAACCTGGAAATCTGTGGTGGTGCTAACCAGCAGTGTGGCTGACCTGTTCCAAGATAACCAAAACCCAATAGCAAATTTTGCCACTCAGAGATCAACTCCCTCCTTTTGCTGTTTATTTTGAAACCTCAGCAGTTTTGAGTAAGGTGTTTGTGAAGCCAAGACCAAGTCAGAGGAGATCCCAACCAGACAGGAGGGTTGTAAGAGGGGCTGGAGAGTATAACATAAGGAATAACAGGGAAACAGACACAGGGTCTAAAAGTAGGATCACAACAGCAACAAGAACAACAAAATCTCCCTTAGTTCTAGCTACAGAGTTGAGCCTCTGTGTTGTGACACCCAAGTGAGAGCCAACGAAGGAGGCTGTGAATCTGCTTTTTTTGCTTGACCCCAGACCTGTGCCCCACAAACTGTGCTGCTGATTCCCAAGCACCTTTCTGGAAGTCCCTATGGGAAACCAAACCACCTCCAAAGGACATGTTAGCCAACTGCTAGGACTCAGATGTGAGCTAATCACCTTGTGGGATGGCCACAGCACTAATAATAGCAATAACCGGAATAGCCTAATACCACAGCAAGTGCAAACAGGACCTTATATGGGTAAGGTTCTCCAGCTGCTTTGAGCTCCATGGCTGGGACTACCAAAAGGAGCCTGAGTTGGACACCCCTACTCTACTGAGCCAGGAACTATCATGGGTCTGATCTGCCCAGCCCAATCTCCCCTTATGCGCTACACTTAATATTTCTAATGACCAACCACCTGTGAAGGTGTGAAATCAGCCCACCTGAAAGACAAACAAGGATCCGGGCAGACTTTAGGATCTCCCCCAGGGGTGGGTGTCTCTATCCTTACACATCTACTTGTCCAGCAAAATGGCCACTGATGGCCTGGGAAGAAAACTGTGGTCTTTGGCTAACAACGCCATGTCAAGCCCTGACTCTTAAGATAGTGTTAGGGGATCATAAGAGTAAATGCAAAATAGCATGGAGATTAAGCTTCTATGGTTTCAAACAAAGGACAACATAAGGATCCCTTTGAGACAAATACGAAGAATTCAGTTTAGATACCCTGGATTTTTCAAAGAACCCCAAGGGGACCTCCAGGTTTTTACCCTATTCTTAGGATTTTGCTACAAACAGCAGGGACTGTTCAGTGCCTGTGGCCCTGCACAAAGACCAGAAAGACCTTTAAATTTAGAGGGTTAGGAAACAGGAATCTAAATCTGTTTATTGATCCCCTAACAGTAAGCAACCCAAGTTTCCAGAAGTGCTGAGCAGCTGTGGCTCACACTGAGGAGCCAAGACAGAGTGCTACAGAGGCTTCCAGCAAAATGAAGTGAGCCACAAACCTGGAAGCCCAGATGACCCACTTTTTTACAAGTCATGGTTTCCTGACCTGGTTGTTCATGACTGCAAAAAATTCAAGTGTGGATCCAAAGCTTGCGTCTTAAAAAACTCCAGGCTAGAAAA
>JAVJGJ010000057.1:12663258-12676082 GCA_035590215.1 Microhierax caerulescens
AGCTTTCAGGACACTGAGAGAAAGAACTAAGAACACAACAGTGACATGTGACACAGCAGTCACATTGCAGGAAACTGATGCATAGCAGTAACCCACAATCCTCCTTTACCGGTTAAGAGGGAGCAGGTGGCAAATAAGCCAATGTTTTGATGCTGTAAAGGATCTCAAGTGGAGCAACAGTTGTCAGGCTCCAAGAAAGTCAGCCGGCTCAAACCTCTGTTCAGCACAGCACCGAGAGGGTTAGGTCTCTTGCCTGTGGGCTATTGAAGCACAACACCTCTAAGATCCCCAAGATAAGTAAACCTGTCATTGCCTAGTTTTGACTGGAAAGAAGCCTCCAGCATCAGAAGCAGAAGTGAAAGAATGCATTTTCTTCTTCTGGTTCCTTCCCCATCCTGTACTCTGGACACATTTTGGGAGCCACATACAGATTTTCAGCATTTTGATTGTAAAATAACACACCAGTACTAGCAAAAACCTGAACTAATGAGAAACAAGGGAAAGGCTCATTTCAAAACAAACAAGGGAGAAATCACAATACAGTTTCTGGGAGGATCAAAGGAATTTTGACGTCACGCGGTAATAAAAAATGTGCTCTTAGAAGACTTTTGGGAAGCCCTTGTCAGTCACTGAAACTGGCCATCTGGATGGCTTGGTTAATGTTTTCCCAGATACACCGCTTAACAGGATTGGATGGTGCTTTATCAGTCAACACAGAAGTAAAGCATGCCTTTCCAGAAACACTGCTGACCACACAAAGAAACAACTGGAAACATCCACTTGGACTTGCTGGTGCTCAACTATCTGCACTATAGACTTCTCAGGTCTTCCTCAATACTCAGGGCTCTCCAGTATTTCAGTCTCCCATGTCCATCTGTGAGAAAGGAGGGAGGAAGAGGGCCAGCTGGTTTAACTGGTCATGCTATAGAGAGAGGCCACAAAACTACAGTACAGGAGGGGAATGTGCAAAGCAGAAAGAGTCCCAGGAACACCAGAACCACAGACTGGTTGAGGTTGGAAGTGATCTCTGGAAGTCATTTGGTCTAACTCCCCTACTCAACCAGTTGCCCAAGATGGCGTCCAGATGGTTTTTGAATATTTCTAAGAAGGGAGATTCCACCTATGCCAATGTTCAGTCACCCTCACAGTAAAACAATGTTCCCTTATGTTCACACGGACACTCCTGTGTTGCAGGTTGTGCCCATTACCTCTGGTTCCTGGGTGGAGCCTGGATCCTCTTTGCACCTTCCCTTCAGGTGTTTATACACATTGCTAAGATCACCTGACCCTTCTCCAGGCTAAACAGTCCCAGCTCTCTCAGCCTTTCCTCATCAGAAAGATGCTCCAGTCTCTTCATTATTCTAGTGGCCCTTTGTTGGACTGTCTCCAGCATGTCCATGTCTTCTACTGGGGAGCCCAGAGCTGGACACAGCACTCCAGGTGTGGCCTCACTAAGGCTGAATAAAGGGGAAGTATCACCTCGCTCAACCTGCTGGCAACAGTCCTCCTAATGCAGCCCAGGGCCCCATTAGCCTTCTTAGCTGCCAAGGCACGTTGCTGGCTCACGTTCAACTTGTTGTTCAGCAGGACCCCCAGGTCCTTTTCTGCAAAGCTGCTTTCCAGCTGTGCATCCCCCAGCATACACTGGGTTGTTCCTCCTCAGGTGCAGGACTTTGCACTTCACCTTGTTGTACTTCACACGGTTCCTGCCAGCCCATTTCTCCATCCTGTCCACGTCCCTCTGAATGGCAACACAATCCTCTGGTGTATCAGCCACTCCTCCCAGTTTGGTGTCACCTCCTAACTTGCTGAGGGTACACTGTGCCTCATCATCCTGATCATTAACTATATTGAAGTGTTGTGCCCGGTGCTGGCCCCTGGGCTACTCCACTACTTACTGGCCTCCAACGAGATTTCTTGTGACTGATCACCAACCCGTGGGCCTGGACGTTCAGCCAGTTTTGAATCCACCTCACTGCTCATCCAGCCCACACTTCAACAGCTTCTCTAAGAGGATCTTATGGAAGACAGTATCAAAAGCCTTCCTGAAGTCAAGGCAGACAATATCCACCACAGACAGGAACACACCTGCAGGTAGCAACAAACACCTCAGTTGTGGTGCAGTTCTGCAACCACTGTCTGCCACATCTCTTCACAGGACACGCTGCTGATCACTGGTCCCGGCAATCCATGTTTATGGGTTCACATATGCATGCTACATGGATGGGGTCACAGCAAATGCTATATGGGATTGTGCAACAGGAGAGAACCTGCAGTGCTGAACTATCTGAAATGCACTCTGAGCTATGGAGAAGTATGACATGAGAAAAAGCCAATACACAGCATCATTGCACAAGGACAATGCACATTGTTAAAAGCAACATTAAGTACTAGATATGCAAACACCACGGCTGACAAAGTTAAGAGGTGAATGACAGACTAAAGTGGCAAGGAGGGTAGGGCTGGGCAAAACCATACTGGCTCATCAGCAAGACTGATATCAGGACACTTCTGTGACCTGAGCTAAGCATCAGGTAGTAGAAAAGATGTCCCTGTACTACAGCCAGAAGGGACACACTGCCCTTGAGTTTCACAGAGACTTGTCAGCAGGGGAGAACTGGAAACTCTGGTTCCCTGCCAGGTTTGAGGGGGCTGGGCTCCTTGGACAGATATTTCTTGCAAACCATTACAGAAGAGGCCCTTCCTGTGCTGTCCTGTTTTGTATCATCTGTATTTCTGGTTCCTCGTTCCAGGCCTTTTTTTTCTTTCCAGTTAGCTAAGGCACACCTCTCATCTCTGTTTCCCAGCAAGACAACCAGATCTCCTATCTCTACTCTCACTCTCCCTCTGTGCTCCTGCTTTCACTGGTCTTCCTCCAGTCTGCTTTCCTCCCCAGCCTGGCCACTAGTCAACCTTCCACTGACTCAGCTTCATTTTTAACAACCTGCTCATATTCACCACAGCGGCCCTTTTGTGCTGCTTGATCCATGCTCTGACAGTGCAGCACTGAAGCACAAAAGCTGGATCCCACACAAGAACCTGTGGGTGTCCCCTTGCCTGTCCCTCAGTGTCTGTTTCTTCGCAGGGATTGCCACCACATGCCAGGGAAGAAAACCTGGAGCAAAGTGTGGACTTGGAAGTGGTGTGCGTGGCCATCCCAACCTGAATGGTCAGTACTGGAGCAGCTTCACTGTGAGGTACAGTGGCAGAGACACAGTGCTCACAGAACAGAGGCAGTGTATCACACAACACTAAAAATATCAAATCCACAGTTTTGTATTCAGACATTTCCGCACTCTCCCCACAAATTAGTCAAGTGCATCAGGAGACAACAGCTGACCCACTCCCTTCTCCAGTCTTTTTTTCTGCATCTCCTACCTCTGTAACAACAGCCTGGCTTCCCTTCCTCTGCATGAGAAACAGTACATTATTCATCCAGCGAAGGATAAATTAAGACTGCCACAGAAATACTCTGCCTGCCCGTAGGGCTAAGCTTTCTGACAGACCTCAGTGCCATTGGCAAAGTATGACAACAACCCCAAAAAGATAATAATCAATTAACAATCTTACACACTCTGAACCTTTGAATTTGCATAGCTTTCTGACTCTAGGAAGCCAGGATTTTAGCAATGCCTGCACCATCTGTCTTTTGTCTGTGGAGGAATTTCTCCCTGTTTTCAGACGCCAGCAAAGAAACTGGGTCTGTTTAGCATTCTCACCTAGTTACAGTCAGTACGCTGTGTGCTGCTACTGGAAATAAATGCGTGCCTCTTGCCTAGACTTAAGAGAAGATGCTGTGTGCCAATTTTAATTTTTTTTTTTATATTCCGTTGAAAAACATGATTACTTCAAATCTAGGGAATGTTTTATAGAGACTTCCTTACTTGGTAAATAATGCTACATCTGCCTTGTTTGTTTGCTGAAAGAAATGGCAACAATGGTTTAAATGCTTAATCCAGAGGGAAGTTTCCAGGATCACACCTAAATCTAATCTCCCTCCATATCATGTTTTTTCCTCTGTGCTGCCTAACACACTGGGAGTGCTCTTGCATTTACAGACTTTCCTGACAGATAGGTCAGACAGGAGTGCAAGAACCACGGGCCAGTGGAAAGGATTTGCGATGGGATACCAGAGAACTGAGTCAGCCCATTCCTGGCCTTCGCGTGCCATTTCAAGTAAACCTCTTCTCTTGGCTGCCTCTCAGCTTCCTCATATAAGCAAAATATGGATAACAGTCTTCCCCACTCTTAGCCAGGTGCATGAAGCTGTAGGGATAAAAAAACTGTCTCCTGGCTAGTGACCCACTACTGTGGGAACATGGCACACTGCAGTCCTCCTCAGCAAGAAACACAGAAAAATTTGGAGGAAAGATGGAACCTTTCTTTCAGCAGGGGTCCCAGATGGGTCCCTGAGGGCAGGCAGTGGGATGGGAGCAGATGAGAGAGCAAGCATAGGAAGGGGAATGTAACAGTACAGAGCAGGAGGAAAGCCGAACAAGTGGGAGAGGACATGCCATGTTAATAGGCATCTGAGACACTGTGGCTGTTCATATAAACAAGGGTTAATGTGGACGAACTAACTGGGGAGCAAGAACAGAGGGCAGAAAAAAAGGGAAAGGACCTTGGCTGGTCTCGGGCGGTGGGGGGGCAGGCAGTTTGGGACTGGTTTTGTTTGTGAATTTTCTCATTCTTTGCCCCATTTGGTTTTAAAAAATTCTGTCCTCATGCTTTCCCCTGGGAAACTAGTCAACAATCTAACAGCTCACAGAACATCTCTCCTGAAACTGAGACTAAACTTTCCTTTTGTATATCCTATATCCCAGTCTTTGGCTCCTCGTTACTCACAATGTGCCACGTGAAACACTCCAACCTTCGCCTCTGTCTTAATACACTTGAAATGCTAGCAGGCTGATCTCACCTCCCCTTACTCCCTTCTTCTGCCCATCATCTTTTAACCAAGCGATGCTGATGTCATTTCATATCCATCTCTTCTGCTCAGTTGGACAGGGAGCTCAGGGAGAACACTGAAAGAAGTGTCGGTATGGTACTTCCATTACACACCTGTGCTAATAAACTGACACTACCACTGCTGCTGTGACATTTTCTAGCCTAAGAGCTAGCTACATGTTACGGAGAAAAATTGGCTTACGCTTCTCTCTTTTACTACAGAGCATGTATACCCAGCCTATAACCTCCAGACACACTGTAGGAATGAAAAGGCAGCAGATGGTGTCTTTGCTTACAGTTTCTAACCTCTACCTAGCATCAAGACAAAAAGCTCCCCTCCTAGCATTTTCTGAGGGTTAGTTTAGCAGTCATAGCTCTGTGCCTGGTTTTAATCTTCCTTGACACTTCTACAGCAATGCACATGCCCCCAAGACTTAACTTGTCCCAGCTGAGCTGTTTCAAGAGTGCATAATGTGAAAACAGGATAAAAAAAAATCTGCTGTCTCCCTTGACAGTACAGGCTCACTTCAGCCCCTGATGAAAGCATAAGCTGTATGAAGAGATGTCCAGCCAATTGGCCAACTGCTTCAGCTGGGGACTAGCCAGAACTAGGAGTAAACATTTGGGCTGAAGACCAGAAAATCTACCCTGTTAAGGATGTTGCAGGCCATTGTCTGGGCTATCGCCCCTGGTGTTCAGGAGAAATGAGGTAAGTAACTGAAACGGGGAAACTGCAATAAAAATAAAGAAGTCCCAAGAAAGGTCCTAATCTGATTAATGTTGTGTTTGGCCCTGACTCTCTTCTTTTCTTTCAACGTGTCAGGTGATGGGTTAAGGAATGGAAAACTGATCCTGAGAGCTGTTTTTGCAGATGAAGGCACTAGGGCATTTTTTTTGGTGAGTATGTTCTGTGCAGAGTAAGTGTAATTGTTTGTTTCCCCAAGGAGAAGGAGGGAAAAGAGGGAGGGCTCATGCCCTGGTCAGCCTTCACAAAGCTGCTTCCCTCCCTCTGCTCTTGCACACTGTCACCCTTGGGGGGAGAGAGAAAGAGAGCAGGAGAGAGACAGCTTGTTTCCAAACACTTGTTTCATTCAAACGGCTTTATTTTTGGTAACGCTACACTGAGGCTGCAAGCAGCTCAAGTGGCGGATGGTGCTAAAACTCTGTCCTGGGCACATTACCAGCTGAAAGGGTATCACAGCATGATAGCCCACCAGGGAGACAGCAACATCGGCATTGCAACACCAGGGCAGACTGATGCTTCATCCCACTCGGTGTCCTGTCTCAGTGTCCTGCACCAGATGCTCTGGAGGAAGGCATAAAACACCCACTGTATACCTAATTGCATAGCATTACACAAGGAGGAAAGCTCCACTCTTTCACCTGCTGGCCATCAGGCACTGTGCTAAGGCATGCAGACTTCAAGCCCTGATGATCTCCCTTAGCCATTGCAGCCACAGATGCAGCCTGGTGACCAAAAGCAGGCCCACCTGGCCCCAGGCATGAGCAAAGTTGCTGGAAAAGGGTCAAAATTGAGTGGAGGCTCTCCCAATGTCATCACTATTGGCCCCAGTGGGAGCCTCAACGCACCTCTGAGTGCCAGGTCTTCCTTCAAAAACTTGGCAGATGTGGGGCTGCTTTGATGGTAGGGAGGTTACAGAAGCTTTTGCTCTTCTGACTGACCAAAAATTAGTGCCTTCACAAGGAAAAAAAGGGTTTTAAAATCACAACACAAAATGAAGCTCTGCACTGTGAGCTCCCTCCCTCACTACCAGGACTCAGGTGATGCTAAGTGACCATCCAAGCTGGCCCCTGTGGTCCCCAGCTGCAGGCACCAGACAGACCACCACGCTGGAAAGGCTGGTCTGTTGTGCTGGATCTTTTCTATCTATTGCAGTCGCTAGCTTGTAAGAAACAACAGGTCACCTCTTCACCATGTACTTCTCCCCCTCCAGTCCCTTTTATGCTGACCCATCCCATCCACACCAGCTTTGGGGAATTCAGTTTAATTCCCAAAGACTCAAAGTCCTAATGGGTGAAAAATGGGGTGCAGTACAGTCTCCAAGCTATGGCCTTTCTTGGACTTGGGCTGTTTCCTGTGTTTATATAGCATATTTTGCTCCACCTCACAATCCCTCTGCCCTTTTAGCAGAAAGTCAATACATGAGAGATACCACATCTACACTGTTAAAATACGTCCAGCTCTTAACTGCAGCCATAATGACAGACAGAGGTGTGCACAGAACTACAAACACCAACCAACGACTTTGAACCCAAATCCCATGCTGGGGAAGTTATCGTATTTTTAACCAGTGTTTTCTACAGTGTAATGAACACTGATCCATGTCTTTTTGGCACTATGTGTAGTAAGTAGGAAAATACGTAATAACTGGGTAATAACTACAATGAGAACGTTTCCCAGAGTTTTAGGTCAGAGGGGAGGTTGGAGCTGGCCAGGTCCACCACTCCATGTCAAGTTCATTTCCTCCTCAGGAAGCTGTGCCACACTTAAAAACTTAAATTGTTCTCTGTAGTTTTCAGGGAGCCGTAGAAGACCTCCCATGACAGGCCACCCTGTACAAGTTCAGATGCAAGACAGAGTCCACCACCTCAGATCTGCACTGCACCATGCTAACATGGGTGCACAGCTCACGTCTGACTTACAGCCCACACGAGGCTCTCTCACATAAGCCTACCATGGAGTCCGGCCTGAGTAAATGCCTTTCCAAAGGCAGCTTGCAGCCCAGCACACCTTCCTCACGATGAGTCAACTTCTCCCCAGAGGGCACTGGCAGCACATGCACGAAGGACCCTTATCACCAAGGGTTTAAAGCCCCATTCAGAGAATTAGTGCTGGCCTAAATTGCCCTATGCAGCATCTTATTTATTATTTAACTGAAAAATTATTTAGCTGTTGAGGTTTAAAAAAAAAAAAAAAGAATTCTGATTAACATTTAGATAGGCTTTTTTGTGCTTCTACAGGTAACTGTTCACTCAAGCATATTTTAAATCCACAATCACAGCTGAACTGCCTCATTTTGCTTTGAATGAGGTTTGGAGTATGTGCAGCCCACCCCTTCTGCTAACAAAACAGAGGTGGAGAGAAACAGGTAACATCTATAACATTAAGTGAAACAGGGCTGGCTAAGCAGCGCACACTGCCTACATCCCCGCAGTGCAGCACTTGGCCTACTAAGCCTTGTATCGTACTCATTAGATAAGATTGATTTATTTTTCAGTTCAAAGTGGGAAGTGCTGCACATCCTGGAGCATGTCATGAGAGCATGTACAGCTGAACAAGGGTCCCAAGCCTGTTGAGGTAGGGCTGAAGAAGTGTGTTGCATGGAGGGCACCAGACTTCACGCACTCTCACTCCACAGTGCTGACTGGAAACAGCCCTTGGCACATGGTCCACCTAACTACAGCAGGGCAACACCTCAAGAGTGTGCAATCTGGCCCACACTAAAGCCAATTCAGGGAACAAGCTAACACTTGCAGACTAGAGATGACCAGGAACGAGTGACACACTACCAGTTCATACCCCAGTTTGTGAGAGTAAGCAGTAGAAGATCTAGAATAACCATGACCACTTGTGTCTCCAGTAACAAAACCTTGGCCACCTTGTGTTCCTCAGATCTCACAGGCCTCCCAGACAAACATCAGAGACACTGGGATGCTCCAATTTACATCCTATTTTTCATGGCTTCATGCCCATATATACACATATACAGGATGAATCAGAAAAAGGAGGCATGGGGAGCAGATAACAACCATAACATGCTGCATTTATCACATTCCTTATCAGCTGTCATTTTTGCCTGCTCTGCAAAGTGAATGAGTTTTATCCTCATCCACTCTGCTGTCAAACCTCTCCTTGCAGCCTTGGAATCTGTTGGGAAGAAATATCAAAGAAAATTATGTTTTCACATAATCTCCTCTCACAAGAGGAGAGAAGGAGATGTCAGTTTGGGTTGACATCTTTTCACCTAGGTTCTGCTTTGCCACAGCCTGCCACTGCCCAGCAAACCTGCCCTGGAGGGTGGGCAGCTCTGCCATGGTAGCACATTGTCACTAACTTCTTGCAGATGAAGTATCTCAGTCTTTCTCCTGCTCCTCTCCACCAACATGAAGGAGTGGGCATGGACATCACTGCTCCCCTGAGCTGCTGGTGCTAAACTGGTGGGGTGGGGGTGCTGAGCTGACAGAGGAACCAGCCAGCTAATACCACATTTCTCTATCAGAAACCCAACCTTTCTGTTTCTCCTGCTCCCTCAGCCTTCCTTATCCTTCATCATGCAATAGTGAATTCAGCTAGAGCACAGGGTTGTCTCACCTATACAGCTCTGGGCACAACCAACTGCAGTTTGAAGGTCCTGATCATCTCACGAGCAGTCACTCCCTCCCAGGCTGAAGCTACTTATACCAACGCTTCCCCTCAGAAAGGACCCACAGCAACCATCCTCTTTTTCCTCCCTGCAGAGTGGGCTCTCCTCACCTCCCTCCAAAAACACAGGCTCCTAGGTAGGCTTTTGCATTTACCAGCTTTTCATACAACCAAGTGTTTTTCCTTTCCTCCATACAGTGTCAGCTTTCCCTGAACAGTCATCTATATTATATCTGCATATTTTTGTTACTTATAGCTGTAACCTTCTTCTTTGTTTTATACATATGCTTTCTTTTTTAGTATTTTCTCTTGCTCTGCCTGCTCAGGGGTATGTCAACAGGCAAAAGGCCATGTAACTGCTCCATCCCTAATACGGGGTATGCTTGCTAAATCTTTACTTAGTTATATTTATGCCAACTAAATTACACAGTATCTTTCTCACTCTTCAGAAAGTAAAAGTAGCTTTGTTTCTGTAGGCGAGGAACATTGCAGATACAAAAACTAATGGAAAACCTGTTTTCTGGGGTGGAGGGGGTGAAAAAAGTCTGGAGTCTTCCTATGCCCTCAAAATCTTACAGGCTCTAGTTTCTGTGACTGAATTTTAAATGCAGCCTAAGAGGATAAATGGAGTGTGAAAGATTATCTAGCCCTTAATTTCTCCTATGTTTATGTCTGGGTTTTATGTTATAGTCAATACTCCTAAGCCTATTTGAAAATTAATCTCCAGTGAACAGGTGAATAGATAATCGCTTTGTGATTCTTCTGCCTCCATTTATCTTTTCATTTATACAGTTAATTGAAAATAGGAACGTAGTAACATTTTTCAAGGCACACACACTGTCAGAGTGCACTGGCGTCATGCAACAATTTGTCTTTCGGTTCACTGACACTGAAGGCTACAAGTTGCAGAAAATACAAGCCCTTAGCTTTGCACAGAGACCAGAACTGATGTAATAATCACGTAGCTGTCACTCTTCACATTTATCACACTTGCCTCAAGTTAACAGTCTCTTCTCACCAAACCCACCACCATCCTTCATTTTTCCTTGGTTTTTGGCCTGAGCTGTCACACTATGTCCAGGAATACAAACACTGTATTTTTTATTATTATTTAATTCTTGCTGATATGCACCAAAATAGGATGTTGCAAAGCTCTTCACAACCACAACTGAGAAAAAAAGTATCTTTGTAAATATCTACTGTGTCAGTACTCCTGCCTTTCTTAACATACTTTTCCCATCTAGAACTAAGGCAGCATCATATCTCAAAGTGCCAATCCTGATGGATCAAAGGGAACAGAGGATGCAACCTGTACACAACTGGAAGAGAGACACACTCATACAGCCTTCTTTCTGCTGCAATCCTTTGCATCATCCCACTGTCCTCTCCTGCTGTCAATGAATAGTAAGGCAGTAGCTGTATATCAAGTTGAGAGCAAGAGACATCAAAGCACGAGAGATATCAGAAATTCAGAACGGATGGCAAACCTAACTCAGAGAACAATCCTTCCAGGTGTAATCCACTGTAAAAAGCACACTGCAAACCAAAAGCAAAACCTTGAGAATGAGGTGATGCTTAAACATGAATTGCCTTTATAATCTTATGAAACCTCAGATTGTGACTGGAAATGGCTAAAAAGATGATTCACAGCATTTGGCACAAATATATCCATGTACCTAAGATAAGGCACGATTACACACAGCTATGCCAGAAACTGTATTATTAATTTGAGCTTCCAAAACAAAATCCAGTAAGAAAAACCGGAATTCTGTTTCGAAAGAGTTTAATTTTCTGTGAAACAGACTGAGCCCCAGCATAAATGGCATTGCTACTTCCGTAGGAAATTACTTTACCTAGACTACAATAAAAACAAATGTTGCCAGAAAAACACACGGTTTCATAGCTTGTGATCTGACAAAGGAACAATCTCAAGAAAAAATTGTCTAAAACACAAGGCTCTCTTAAAAGTTAAAGGACAACCAAAAAACACTTTGTAAGATGTAGCAACATCTTGCTAGGCCAGTTTTCTTATCATCTGAAGTTGACTTTAAATCTTAAAAATGAAAGTTCTAATTTTGCAGCCTTAACATTGAAATGCTGGACTAGTGCAGGAATACCTGCAAGGGAAAACTGAGCAAAAATGGGTCTGCCCTTTCCAAAGGTGAGGAGGGGATTTCAGCCTTCCACCAGCCCCCAGTGCTCCATCTCCCACTGCACAGTCCCAGCGGAGCTGTTCCCTGTGCTGGGGTACAAAGGTTCACCACCGGTGGGTTTCGGTGTGCAACAAGGGCATGTGAAGCAGTGGGTGGGGGCATGTAAGGATGCTACCAGGGGCTTGAAGGAGGGTTCTATGGAGGCTGGAAGAAGCTGTTGACTCCTCTGATAGGAAAGGCTCAACATTGCTCCTACACCATGTAGTGAAGCATGCCATGAAGCATGCCAGCTTCTGCAACCAAAGGCAGACAAAGTGACAATGTGACTAGTGCTACCAGCAGCGCTGCAGCCCACCCTTGGTGGGGAGATGCAGAGGAAAATCACTGGGTTTGGCTCTGCCCTCCTCACTGCTAGGTTTTGCTGCAAGAGTTTTCTCACCCTAGGAACAGGCACAATCCACAAGGAAATGCGGTAAGCCTCCACACCCCCCAGACCCACACCCCCCTCCCCCAAGAGTTTAAAAATGGTTTTGAAGGGGGAGATACAAAGGAAAGTTTTGGCATTGCCTTCACAGGAGTAATGCACAGGGGTGGAATATGGAAGTATTGTGTATATCTTAAACACTGGGGATGGAGGAATACAGGAAAAAGGGACCCACTGCCCAAATTTAACAACACTCATGTCCTCATAGAATTAATATTTTTATCCCCTTCTCAGCCAAAATCTTCATCATTCTGATCATTAATGGTATTTTTCTGCCTGGCTTGTAAATAAGCTAAAGAAAACTGCAGCCTTTCTCCAGTTCTTTCCTCTCTTCCTGCTCTTGGGCCTGAGCATAGAAACCCAGAAGAATAAAAACAAGCAGGCCTTTCAAATTCAGAAACGGAAACTCCAGAGATGGAGTTCCCCCAACGCTAACAAACCCCCGACCACTTCTGCCTGCATATCATAACCTGGAAAATGGAGTAAATAATACAGGCCTACCTTCCCACACAGGGACTGTGCAGCCTGCCTCACGAGTCTTCTGAGAGGGACTGGGGAAGTAAAACATGAACAACACTTTACTTCTGTAGAAATGCTAAAGATTACTAAAACTCAGGAAAATACAGTGTTGATTATGATGATATATAAATGTATGTGGCCATGTGTGGCCATGACTGCCACAGACCTGCTCACCCCATCAGCTACGTGGAACTGAGCACCCCACAGGAGCCATCACCCACACCCACAGGCACCCAAGCCCACCCAACACCCACACCGAGCACCCACAGGCACCCAAGCCCACCCAACACCCACACCGAGCACCCACAGGCACCCAAGCCCACCCAACACCCACACC
>JAVJGJ010000057.1:12677174-12689265 GCA_035590215.1 Microhierax caerulescens
CGGGGGGGGGGGGGGGGGGGCTGGGGCTTGCTCCGCACCCCGGGGCGGCGGGGAGGTGCTTTTTTTCAGCTCCCGTTTTATAAAGGAGTGAGCTGAAAGTACCTGAGCATCTGCCACAGGCAAGCGGTGTGCCTGGAATTAAGATTTATAGCTGGCAACTTTCGGTATCAAAATTATTTCGGAAACAGACCTCCACTGAAGGAATGAAAATGAAATTTCTGCAGCATTCGCTCCGTTGCTTGCTGTCATCTGCTTTTCTTAACTCGTGCATAGGTAGGAAATCCAGGGATGCGAGGTGACGTTCCTCTGCTGCTCTGAAAATTCCACGCAGGCAGCGAGTGCTGAGCTGCCTGGGAAGTTTGTGTTTCTTTTCAGCTCATCCGAGCTAGTGCAGAACTGGAGAGAAACCAGAATGTGGCCGCTGCGAGTGCGGAGCTCCGGCGCTCAGCGCTTGTCCTGCATCTCGGCTTAGGATGTGTCTGTGGGCAGGTGTGAACTTGACAGCATCAGGGCTCACAGCTTGTTCTTAGGTGGCGCGGAACGCAGGGGTTAAGAAAGAAAGGATCCTACGCATGATGTTTCTGCATTTCAGAAACGTTTTGGTCTCGTTTTATGGGTGTTTTGATACACCCACGCAACTCAGACTGAGCTGTGGGAATAGTGACGGTGCAGCTTTGGAGCCAAGACCTGGAAAGAGTCCTGAAAAAGCGAGGGGCCGCATCCTGGTTCTGCTGCAGTAAACTTGCACTGACATCTGTAGGGCCAGGATTTCACCCTGGACGCATCCATGAAAAATGGGAATGACAACAGGCAGTATATACACATGACAGAAGTGAAGAGTTAGAAGCATTTGTAATTCTTGACATAACTAAGCTCATTAGGAGGAAACTTTCCACAGGGAAAGCTTATTCTGTAATTATCCTCTCTGCAAGCTTTTTATCTTCCGTGTAAACACCTGGAATTAGACAGTCTTAAACACAAGGCACGAAATTTGCAAGCTGCACTGGAATAGTCAAATTATTAACAGAGTGGGGTAGAGTCTTTTCTACTTCATTTCTATGTGATACTAAAATGTGCTGTTGGAAGGGCCATAGCTGTTTGATAAATACCTTCTTTCTTCCTAACCGATTCCCTGATACCACAAAGTTCGTAGTACGAATGAGGGAAGTTTCTAACACAGAGGAATGTTCCTGCAAGGCTCTGCATATCGTTTCCTCAGACCTTTTCCTAAGACCCAATTGCCTTTGAACAAACTCATTTTAAGCTGTTGAGGGCTTGGCACCAGGTGAAGAAGACACAGAAGTGTGATTGTGATTAGCTCTGGTGACAGCCAGCACCACTGAATATTCCAATGGTTAAGGGCCGGCTGTGCCCAGCCTAGGGACAAGTTCTGTGTGGTTTGGGGATTCTGGATGCCACCTAGAGGATTACCTTTGCTGTGCTCTCGGCTGCTTTTCCCCAGGAAAAGTGTTTTTCCACCTTTCTTAGGCCCTGCGGGGAGCAAGGAGCGTGTGGTGGGCACCTGCCGGCTTTGCTCGCATTGGCAGCCGGGTGCTGAAGGCTCAAGCCAGACGAGCCCGTGTAACCAGCATGGCACAGCACCACTGGTGGGGACCTGGCTGGGGCCCAGGAGGCACTGCAGGCCCATCAGATGTAATGATCAGCCCCAGATGGTGTCCCAGACCAAACAAGGCTACTCTGTTTCCCATCCTGGAGCTCCATGGGAGATACCAACCTTCAGAGAACCATGCCCAACATTTGGAAATCAATCCCTGCACCAAAAGGGCAACCCAGACCTGGCACTCTCAGGGTTAATTTCCTGTGGCTGTGGGCCATGTGTTTGTTTGGAGGACCCTGGTTCAGAGCTACTAAGGGCAGGGAACAAGATTTATAAATAGATGGAGAAGCCGGTCCACCTCTTTGGACCGCTGCTGCTCTGGTGCGTTATCAGCTGCAGAAGTGACATTCAGCTTCCACCCCGGCGGGGGTAAGCACATCCCTCGGTGGCTGAGCTTCCTGCAGCAGACTGTGTGCGGAACCATGGAGGTGCCAGCACCACCCTGTTGCTAAAAGGCTCTTGATACCAAAACCACCGTGTGACATTCTCAGAGTAGGCACCTGGGGCGTGATTGTGAGGGGATGCTCAGAGTTCAGGTGGATTAGATACAACCCTGCAAAGATAATGCAGGGGGTGATTGCACCAGTCGCTTCTGGGTTTGTGTCAGCTGCCACTGAAGCACCCGTGGGGATGTTGGAGACCAAGCCTGAAGCTTGAGGTTCTGCAGGAGCTCTGTTGCTCTGATCATCTGCATGGTCTAGACCTCTGAGAGAGGTCAACCACCAGTTGACCTCTCTTAGCTATGTCCCCAAACTCTTTGTGCCCTTCAGAATGCAGTAGCACAACAAATCCAAAATGTGGCTGTTTGCTAATATTTCTCTGAGGTTTCTTTTTAGCCTGTCCACTGCTATGCGTCACAGCTTGTGAGTGAGGTTGAATGTTGTGGATCCACAGAGAGAAACACTTGAAGGACCTTTAAGATCTGTTTTCAAGCTCTTCCAGAAATTAAAGACCTGGTGCAGAAATTAGTGGGTGAATGTATTTGGTATATCTATGACCTTCTTGTCTATGAAATCTGCAAAATGCCTGATACTTCTCCTACATCTTGCCATGTCCCCACCTTACCTGCCAGAGGAAGGTGCAAACTCTGTCTCCTCTGTCCCCATGCCAGGCTCACAAATGGGAAATCCACTGCTGGTGCTTCCATTGGATTTGCTGTTGTAGGAAAGACAGTGGTTTTATCTGTGACTGGGACCATTTGTCAGGTAACTGGTTCAAGAAAAGGTAATGAATGTCAGGCAAGAAGCAGATGATTGCTCTGATCATCTTTAGCTTCCAACTTGGCTGACACTGTGAAACAAATGGCAGTAAGAGTTGTCAGGAAGGAGGTACCACTTCCAGTGTAAAATTAAGCAGGTCTTCTGTACTTCACTGGTTGCCATCAGCCTTTTTTGTCCTTAAAGTCTTCCTTTTCATGCCCTTTCCCATTTTAAGGTGATACTCATGGTCATTTTCCCCAAGTACCATTTCTGTGTCTTCTTTTGCTGCACTACTTCAAGGGATGCTGTCCACTTCTTTGTGCATCTCTTTCCCCTTAGAGCAAACCCTCACTCAGTGTGCACTAAAATAAGGATGCACAAAATTGGTGAGGGCTTTTCACCCTTCTTTTTTCACCCTTTTCATCCTTCTATAGACACATCCTATAGATGGGAATTCTCACCCTGGACTGGAGACCAGGATAAATTTGTTTCAAAATAAGCCAATATTTCCTGTATCAGGATCAAAAGTATCTAGGTTTAGTGCCACACTCCCCTGAAAGGGTATGTAGTGCCCACTAAACTGAGCATGCAAAGGGTAGCTGATGGTCTTTCTGTCCTTGGCAGGGAGTCGCTGCTGTATTTGCTTGTCGGAGAGTGGTGCTGAGGAGAAAAGATGGAGCAGAAGCTGGGCAAGATGACCCATGCTCGGAGGAACTTCTTTGGCCCTGTAGACCATGAGCAGCTGCAGCGGGACTTACAGTGCACGTTGAGCAGAAGCATTGAGAGGGCTCAGCAGAAGTGGAACTTTGATTTCCTCCAGGACAAGCCAGCTGAGGGGCTTCTGCAGTGGGAAGAGCTGGAGGGCCACAAATTGCCTGCCTTCTTCAACAGCTGTGTGGTGGGAGATGCTTGGAGACCACTGCAGTACTGGAACAGGCCCCTGGGCAGGGAGGGCAAGAGTCACCAATTTTCCCAGGTGGCACTGTCTGAGCAACCCAAAATGTCCATGAAAACAGGGGGCAGAGGATCTCTGGGGGGAAGAAAAGAGGACAGACATCGTTGACAGGTGTGTGAGACCCTGCTGTGGCTCAGGTGATCAGATCTGGTCCCAGCAGCTGCTTCGAAATTCTCTGGTGGACCCATAAAGCAGAGCTGCTTTAAGAAAGTGCAACCCTTCAAAGAAGCATCTGCAAGAGGAGGAAGGCACACACTAAATCTATGGGCATGGGGCTTGTGTTCTTCAAAAGTCCTGTGCCACAACCACCCTCCTGGCCCTGGGGGTCTGCTTAGGACTTGTCACGGAGCAGTAAGGTAATGACCCACTTCTCGTGGGAAGGTAGTTGGGATGGTTAGGGGGGATAGCCATTTAAAAAGGCAGTGTAGGAAAAGTAGTGAGGTGATTTCTCAAGCAGGAGCCCAACGGGAAAGCAGGTTGCCCATCAGATGGGAGTTCTTGGGTTTTTTGCTTGCTTATAGGTTTGACCATGGGCACCATTTCCCAAGTGCAACAAGGAACACCGTTCAGCTAGCGAAGACTTGGGAGGAGAACCAGAAACCAGAGAACATAGCCAGGTCTCCTGCTAACTTCAGCTTGGATATTATACCCGGTGCAGGCAGCCAGGAACTGTAAGGGCAAGTCGATCTTAAACTTGGCCAAGTGGCAGAAAGGGCTGGCCTCTCACCAGGACCTGCTGCCAGGAGCGGGTTTCAGCACCCATAAAAGGGCTTTAGGTTTTTGAAAGTCCTCGGCATCCTGCATGCTAAACTCTTCTGGGCACCTGGCCCCTCATTTTCTCTTCTCAATGGGATTTGAGCTTATTTGAAAAATCTAATCCTGTATATTAGATTTCCCTTGTCCACACAGAGGTTTTGGTTTATCCAGGACTGAAGTTTTCAAGATGTAGACCAAGGATTTTCTTTTGGGAATCTGATGTGAAACACCAGCTTGAAATTGTCTAGAAGATAATTGAAGCTAAAGTTTCAGGAAACACTTTCTGAACAGTGATGTTGATCTCAGTTAAGTCAGACAATAGACTAATTTGCTGTTTGAGGCTGTGAAACTTAATTGCTAGCAAGAGGTTCAGGAAGAGGTTGGAGATTAATGAAGAGCGGAACATTGTACACTGGAGTACAGAACAATGATATTTAATGAGTGCTCTTTTCTTCTCCAAAGCACTTTACAGCCATTAACTAATTAACAGTATAATTTACAGGTAGGAGTACAGAAGTGTAATTCAGAGCACAATGTTGTGATGGTTTGAGGGAACTGCTGTTCAATTGTAAATCTCTCGCTAGGTGTGTGGGAGTAAATTATGCAGATATTTCCAGGGGATATTTTCCTTCCATTTTGTTTTCCCCAGGCAAGAAACATTTCATCAGGGGATGTGGAAACCAAAATACCATGCTGTGCAGTTTAACACTTTCCCGCATGTGTTTTTGTAAGAGAAAACACTTCAGTTTAACCCAGTACCCTTCTCTTCAAGGAATCTGGGTGTGCAAGATGGGCCAGAAAAATAGTTTGCAGTCTTCTCTTTTGGTGAGGCTTGGAGATCAGTCCCTATCTCAGTCCTTCTTTCACAGGCACAACACCCCCCCACACGTCTTACTGCCAGCTGCAGGATGCATTAGAAGTTTCCCTGTGGCTGCAGGAACCTGGTCCCTCTGGGAACAGATGAAGATATTCAGGCAAAACAGAGCCAATGAAAGTCATGCCTACAGGTACAGCGTGAGCCCAGGCTTCCAGCCCTTCACTTATTTTCTGCCATCCTTTAATGAAAGGTTAGTTCATGATTAGGATCTGAGGTTGCATTTGAACCTGGTTATCTGCATTCTGCTTTGGCCAACAAGAACATTGTAATGCTTTACATTAACATCCAACAATGTGCGTTTAATTTAGACTTTCAAAGACAGCTGTGGCCCATTAGAAAATACCAATATATTAAAAACCAACCATGGGGTTCTGTGGACAGTGGCATCTCCAGAGTGGAAGAAGCAGAGATTTTCTTGTGGCATTTGACTCCCCAGACACATGGAGCATGAACCAGTACAAAAGCAGATTTTTCCTTCTATCTCCGAAGCCTTTTATGTAGACATATTCCGTCTCCATTCTTTCTTTTGCATTGCAGACCCAGTGTGGTTCTGCTCTGCTTTCTGGGAGATTCTGAAATAAAAAAGCAGCTCCAATACAGGCTATAAGCATTTTTCCTCCCCCCCTCAAGCTCGTGAACCATGCCAGCTCCTCTTCTCTTCTCCTCTCTCTTCTCCTCTCTCCTCTCTCCTCTCCTCTCCTCCCCCAAACTTTTTGGCTTGCCTCAGTCTGATGCACTTAGACCTTGGCTCTCCTGACAGACATTCAGAAATCCTAGCCTCCTTTGCTAAAGGTCAAGGAGAGAAGAAAATTGGTAAAAATTCTGTGGTTTTGCTAGCTGGTCTTACTTCTGAAGCAGGTAGCTCATGCAAGATGGCTGGGGAGAAAATGGGGAGGACAGGACAGCAAGTATTTAGGTAGGTATATTTAAACAACAGAAATCTTTCCCTCCTAGGTCCCTATGTCCAGGCTTTCCAACTGATGGACTGCAGACAGCATCCTCCTCAGTGCCTTACTTATGCCAGTGCAAGTGCTCTTCAGAGTCCCTTAGGCAAACCAGCCAATTTCTGTGGACTCTGTTTAGCATCTGAGATGGATGTTAGCCCTTCTGAATATGGCTCTGGGGAATCTGCATCCCCCTGGCTTTTAAGGGCCTTTATCAGTTTTGAAACTAGGCTCCATTATGTGGGCATCTGAGCAGCTGGGCTCTTGCTAAAATTCTTCACTGGCAGAAATGGGAATACTGACCGTTTAAGTCTTTTCTGAATTTCATCTACTAAGCATAATTCCTAATGCATTTCTTCTTCCAAAATAAGATGGCGGATAGCTATACAGAGGTCTTTTAGGAGGAAGAAATATGTAGTAAGCATTACGTTTGGTAATGTAAGCTTTTTCTTCTTACTGCTATTTCTTCCCTCTGCTGCTCCAGTGAGAGACTACAGTGGGTTATAGTAACAGCAGGATTTGCTTTTCTACTGAGTTAGCAGTGCATGCTCCTGCCTGGGAGAATACATTCTCCTTGGGATCGCATCCCGCTCCAGAAGTTTAAGTTAGGGCTAGCTCAGCTACCACAGCACTCCATTGCGCTGTGCCATGCAGATGTATCCTTAAGAAAGTTGGCTGCAGGAATCTCATTGCACAAACCTGGCTGTGAAAGCCTGCAGAATTCCAGTCATCCCGCCAATAAACTTCTGCGTGGAAATTAATGCAAGACTTCACGCTGCGAGGACTTGGTGGTTGTTGCCAATTTGACTGTATAGAAGGCTCAGATTTAAATATCGTGGAGCCCACATCCTCAACTGAAATAGGAGCAAATTCATTGCTATGAATACAAACAATTTACACAAGGTAAATCCCACTAACTCTAAAGGTAAATAATCATCTAGCTTCCATTTCACCTAACTCTGCCCTAGGACCTGAAAAAAGTACGTATTTTTTTGTGCAGGGGTGGGAGGCAGGGAGGGAACTCATAGGAAACTCCTGTGTTGTAATCACAGTTCTGTAGTTAAGGTCGATTTACATTTGCACCTGAAACAAAGATTCAGCCTCATGCACGTATGAAAACGTAATGGACATTGTCCCTGTGAGCCACAGTGCTTACTCTCTGAGCAAAGAGTTAGTTATATACTCAGTGATAGTGCAAGGTTTTATGCAGTCCTCCTTGAATCTGCAGTTTGATCTAATTAGAAGAAATAAAGTGTCCCATATATATCATTCTTCTGATGTTATTTTACAGAGTATTTGCTGTTCCTTTTAAGGGGGGAAAAAACCCAAACTATTTTTGTCTGCAAAGCACTGCAGCCGTGGATTGAAAAGTTGGAGTGAAATGTCACATTGCTCAGCTTGCGTAAGAGGGTCCAAAGTCTTTTGATCTCAACTGGATAAAAGCCAGCCCATTTCCTTGGTTTTTGCTTGGTATTACATAGCTTTACATGGAACATGCTAAAGGTATTTGGTTTGTTCATTCAGGACCTGTAGAGAAGTCTAAATGACTTCTTCAACACGAAAATGAGATCTGAGAGATTTCTTGAAAAGCAGCCCTTATCGGTGTTGTAGCCCCAATTCTGTTTATGTGTCATTTTCTGGATTACTGCTAGGCAAAGCAGCAAGTCAAAACAAATATGCAAGCTGCTGCAAAGAAATCAGCTTCTTGAAAGCAAGTTGAGGATTGCTCTGCACCAGAGAGATTGGAAACATCTGCCAAGCTTCCTCAACCTTCAAAAACTGGGTGTGCAGGTTGTGGACACTTAGGGGCATCCCACAGAGATGTATTCCTGACAGCAGCATTGAAAAGAGAATACTTTCATTGGGATGGGGTCAGGCCAGATCAACTGGAATCACTTTGATGAGAAATTACAGGCCTTAAAAACCACTGGTAAGCAAGTAGGGACACTACAGAAAAGGGCTGAGGGTAGCAGTTTAATGTGTATTGAAAATTACTGTACGTGAGAAAGTGGTAAACAGCTAAAACAATTGTATATGTGTAATAACGTGCTTGAACAAGTCACTGTAGAGTTGGAGTCTTTCATATTGTTATGTCTTTACATACCCTCTTTTTTGGTTTTAGGAGGGACAGCTTACCAAGTTTCACCATCTCAGCTTTACAGGTCTGACTCCGTACAAAATATTCCCGGCCCTTTCTATGATTTTTATCCAGGTACAGAATTTGTACTTGCAACTATTCAGGGCGTAAGTAGCAGCACTTGGGTGCCAAATGCTGAGATGCAAATAGTGAAAGCTGACATTATTTGGGAACATTTCCTTTTATATCAGCAGTCATTTTAGCCCTGTTATATCTGCCCCACACACAAGAATTACGTTGTTAAACTTGTATGTTATGAGGAGAAATTTGCAGATATATTATTGTATCTTTCAAGTCGTTCCTGTTCCCAGCTGAGCCAAGTCCAGCTTTTCATTTGGGTTGTGCTCTTCCATCTAGGTCTATGAGTGAAAAGGAAAATAAAATTTGCCTTGCATTTGTCCACAGTGTTTTAAAATGCCTGCTGCTTGTAAGAACATAGTAGGAATGAGAGAGACGGTTTAGTTGCCATTGTATGCTTTTCGTTCATACTATTTATCTTTCTATAAGAAGAGAAAGGGCATTAATAATGCTGAAAGGTTACACGTGCAACGGCCTTGGTGTTGCATGGACTGCTTGTCTTTGGCATTTATTAACATACACTTTTCCATCACCTACTTTTTATTTCCCTTTTTTATTCCCCTGACTAGTTGGGATAATTGAAATTTTACAGCATGTAATAATCAGTGGGTAAACCAGAAAAAGAAACCTATAAAATATACGCTCTAAATTATACTGCTGCATATGGCCTTAAGATGCATGCAGTGTTTAGTGAACTCGTTTGGAAAGAGCTCTGTAAATGTCAGGGGTTTAGAATGACTTTAGATGATGGACTGCTGCTTTGTGTCTCAAACCTAAACAAACTAAGGTTTCTCTTGGGTTGTAAAAATTAACATGTTCGTGTGTGTGTGTGTGTGTGTTAGGTGTATACACAAGAAGTGTAAGCAAGTCATACACCCTGTGTTACATGCAACATCAGGAGGGTTTAGTGTGTTTCATTTTTTTTTCCATTAAGAGTTGCAGGTGTTTAGACATACAAAACAGTTGGCGCAAGACAGTGGTTTTGGTCTGTTTCTGTATGCCGAGATAGAGGTATTCAGCAAATGGCAGGGTTGGAGCCAGTTTCCAGCTACATGCAAGAGTCATGAGCTGTGATTTTCTCTCTTTGAATTTTTGATTTGGTTAGGAACAAACCTTGCTCCAGCTGATGTCAAAGGGAATTGCTGCTAGCAGAGCCTTTGGTGTGCTTGTGGGCCAGGCCGGTCTGTTAAAGCTTTTCATACTGTTGAGGTGTAGCATAAAGGGGTGCAACTGGGCTTTCTCTATATTTAGGGTTATTTTTAAACTCTGCTCGTGATTAGAAGTCTAATCTATTTTTCTTTCTTAAAGTATGGTGGCTTTCTCTAATTAAGAAAAGTCACACAACTGTTTTCCCATGCGTTAGTGGTTTTAACGCAGACCAATGACACTGTTTAGTTTGTAGCAAGGGTACTTGCAGAATTACTTTCTGACCAGCATGGCATGAGCTGTGCATAAAAGCCATAAAGTTGTCCATGCACGATTTTATTGTGCAGTAGCTGAGTCTTTGTCTTTCAAGGGGAGAAGGGGTGCTTCTTTTTATTAGGAGAAATAATGGCTACCAATGTACTGGTGTCCCAAAGAAACAAGGAAGGTTTGGGGTTTGGGTTTGGGTTTTTTTTTCTTCATATTAATTCCAAAATAGCTTAATGCTTAAGCATACATTTTAAAGGCAGTGTCTGCCTTAAACACATTGTAATTAAGACACTGTAATGTCATAGGAATTCATAAAACAATTGTTAAAATTACCAGCAACACGGGTTTGGGGTGTCAGTGCATATACTGGCCTTAGAGTGCAATTTCAATATGTTCAGGCTGAATGGTGGAGACCATGGGTGAACATTTGGCCTGGCCATGTTTATAGCTGTGATTGTGACTGGGATTTCAGGGTTAGGGTAGAAAAGAGTTTTCTGCTAATTAGACAGGGTGATGTCTTTCTGTTTGCCAATTATACATTTGTTAATGGTATTTGAAGTGACAGAATATTGGAGAAGAGGTTATACAGTAACACAAAAGAAGTAGGGGGAATACTGTGTTTATTCCAGTCTCTGCAATTAGAAATTCTTATCCTTGTACCAGAAAGCCCAGTCCTCCCTTACCCTGGCGTACACTGTATTACAGCTCCACGCATCTGTGGTGGAACTGCTGTGATTTACACCAAAGGACAACTAAGGCTGAGGTGTTTTGCACTAGTTCTTTTAGTTACTTTAGAGAATAAGGGGACAAGCAGCTAGTTGTGTAAAGCCACTGCCTCCTTTCTACAGACATGGGTTTTAAAAGATAAAGAAAAATGGTTACTGCTGTAGTTTTTTCTGTGCGACAGCCAAAAATAACAACAAACCTCTGATTTGTGTCTGAGCTTCATCATGAACAGGGTAGATAAAGTATATCTGTTCCATTACCATGCTGATGAAGAAACAGTGAAACATGGAATATTTAATTATTTTGTTCAACTTGTGAATTACATTCTCTTGTTTAACACAGCATGCACAAGGGAATATGCCAGTATGTAGCAAACTAGAATGATTTTTTTTTTTTTTTTTAGTAGTAGGTGGGTCTAAAACTTCCCATTCTTTAAATGAGGCAGCAGACCTGGTTGAAAAAGCACCAAAGCTTTGGTCTGCTTTGCTCCCTGGGCATAAACAGTGCACTGAGCATACCAAGCCTAACTGCAACAAGGCTGCTGAGGGCTTATTTGCTGACCTGTGACTTTGATGGGCTGCAAGGGTCTGTGGCCATCCGTCAAACCCCAGCCGGGCACTTTCTCATAATGAGAAGCAAAGAGATGTGCTTGGACTTTGAGCATTACAGACAGGGTAGCAGCACTGGTGTAAGGGCTTGTGCGGCTGTGGGAGGTAACGCTCAGCAGAAGGGAGCCTGCAGCAGGACCCCACAGCATGGCTGTAACCTCAGCTTCCTGGTGAGTAGGTACAACTACCTCTACCTGAGCCCTCCTCCTTCCCTGCTTCTGAATATATATGCATGACTCAGGGCTATATGTTACTCAACAGCCACAGCCTAGTTCCGCTGGTACCACGCTGTGGCCAGCGTGTGCATTAAAGATATCAGTAGTTCAGATTTTTTTCCATCCAAGATAAATGTGTCCCACATACAACAAAACCTGAGCTGGGAATGGGACAAAGCAATTTTTTTTTTATTTTATGTTTTCTACATACCTGAGAGATTATTTCAATTTCTTGATTATTTCATTAAATTCCTTTCAGCAGCAACTAGAGGACATTGTTTCACTTGGGCGAAAAAACCAGGAAAAGTGATTTTTCACATACTTTTAGTTATATTCATGGTGATGTGTAGAAGAATGTAGATGGGTTAATTAGTATTGATAACATACAACTGTGGGTTGGATTCAGGGAGAGCGGGTTGGTCAATAAGTGCAGCTGTGGCTGGTTAAGTTAAGTGGTTGAAAGCCAGTGAAGAGGGGGTAGCTAAGGAAGCAGAAGGAGAAGAAAAGAAAAGAAAAGAAAAGAAAAGAAAAGAAAAGAAAAGAAAAGAAAAGAAAAGAAAAGAAA
>JAVJGJ010000057.1:12695711-12726165 GCA_035590215.1 Microhierax caerulescens
TTCTCCTTCTCCTTCTCCTTCTCCTTCTCCTTCTCCTTCTCCTTCTCCTTCTCCTTCTCCTTCTCCTTCTCCTTCTTCTTCTCCTTCTCCTTCTCCTTCTCCTTCTTCTCCTTCCCCTTTCCCTTCTCCTTCTCCTTCCCCTTCCCCTTCCCCTTCCCCTTCTCCTTCTTACTTATGTATGAGTTATAAAGAAAACATCAACTATTAAACAGTTTGCTCCAGCATGTGTTTGTTATTACCATCTGATCCTTTTACCAAGACCACTGTGACTGGGGAATGGCTGCAAAGGACGGTTCTCTAAAACAACATGTTAGTTCTGTAAAATGTAGTCGGTCCAATTACGTTGTATTTTATAGAATATGTAATAATTACGTAACATGTTATTAAATGCTCATTGTGCTAATATGTCGGATGAATGCAGTAGCAGGCTGTCATGAGAAATCAAGCAAGAGGGCGTGAGGTCTCGGTTAAGCACACGGATGCTGTGAACACTTTGGGTTTGTTAGGAGGGGCAGCCCCGGCTGCCAGCCATGAGGCTTTGATCCCTGGCCTTGCCAGGGTACAAAACTTGTCACTCAGGACCATCACTGAAGAGCAGAAGAGCCAGAATCCAGTAGCGCTTTGAAGAATAATGTTTTTTTCAGCTGTCAAAAAGGGTCAAAAAGTGGATGTCAAATCATCCACTACTGATGACTGGAATCTGATCATGGCATGAGAAGTGGCAGTCTCTGCAGTGTAGCAAAAATGCTTGGCAGAAACCTTGCTGTCATCATTTATCCTTTGTTCCTATGACTAAAGAAATAATATCTTCTAAGAAAACAGTAAATAAAACATTCAGTGATGGCTACAGATTTGTGAATGGAAGAGTGACAGGTGTCAAAGTCACTTGGCTCTCTAGCCTCAAAGCCTAAGTCATTTGAGGGCTGATCTGTCAACAGGGGAAACCAAGATGATACAGTGGAGGGGGGGGTCGTTCAGAGAGAGCAGCAAGTGGGCAGAGCTGCCTTCCCTGCCCCCAGGCTCCTTTTCCTCCACCTCTGGAACAGGTTGGGATTCATCTGGCAGCGCAGCTTTGTGTGGGAGGATGCTGTGCGTATACATTCCCTCTGGGAATAATTAACCAAGGTCAACATTACTGGATCCTTGGATGGGAAACTGTCAAGGAAAACACAAGCACTACAGCAAGTGGTGCTGGTGACTCGGTTTGTGGGAAACCATCCCTGAGGCAGCGATGAACCGAGCCCTTTACATAGCACTGAGGACCTTCGTGGCGGTGTCGTTCCTGGTCATTAGCTTTAGTCTCACACTGCACAACGTCTGCACCGCAAGCCCCTGACAGCAGCTCGGGGCCCTGGAGACTGGTTTTGTGCCTGAAGCCAGCCGCCTCGCCTGCCCTTCCTCCTCTGTGCATTTGGCATTTGTTCAAGCAGGGGAAGTCCAGCACCACCACACTCGGACGCTGTTCCTGACACCCAGGAACTCTGGCATGTCCCTGTCTGCTTGTGCTGCTCCTAGATAGGAACATGGCAGCCTGGTTAAGCAGATCGACCCCACAGCATGGGCAGCTCTTCTGGTACCCAAGGTGGACACAGCAGCAGTGATGTGATGTGAAAGCACATGCAACTGGTTTGGTTTTTTTTCGCTGCAGATCAGCACATCGTAGTACATAAGGGGAAAAGCTGCTTGAGAGCAACTTCCAGCCTATCCCAAATAGCTCAGCAAGGACAGAAGCTGGAGATCCTAACAAGCACGTGCCTTCGCGCTTTCACAGGAACAGGCTTTTGAGACTCTGAACCATCGGTGGACTGCAATCCTACCTGCTCAGCCCTCCCCCGCTGAGCTGCTGTTTGGGGTAGTATCCGCCACACATCCTGCATTGCACACCAGGAGAGCAAGCACGGCCACTGTGCTTTTGCCCAAGAGATAGCACCATTTTGTGGTTTTGGAGAATCGAGCTGTATCCAGTTTGTAACATGTTTCTGGATCCTTTAAGAAGGAGGATGTTGATAAATTATTTCTGTCTCACCATTGCAATTCCTCTCCTCCTCATTTTTTCTCCAGTTCCCCATACAATTGAAAACTCTTCTTCCTTTCCTCTTCTGAACAGGGATTGCTTGATTTTTTTTCAGCTAAAAATGCATTCTGAAGACTTGAAAGAGATCTATGCTTGAGAGCACTGATACGTTGTGAAGATGAGAGGGTGAGTGAAGAGACCTTTGACTGTGATGAGACCCAGATGTCCCATTCTGGATGTGTCCAGCAAAGTTACTATATCAAGTCTTTGTTTAAATTGGGTCCCTCTATACAAGTGTATTTATTAGCATAACAAAGCTGCAATGGCCAAGGAAAGGAAAAAATGACTTGCCTAATGGAAATGAATCGTGCAGCATAACCTGGTGGCACATAGGACTCTATCATGGTATTTAATGTCTCTCCCCACACTGAAGGAAAGAGTCTTGACACAGGCGCCAGTAGGTCTGTAGAGCCATTGGTAGAGAGCCAGGGCATACCATTTAATGGAAGGACATAATTAAATATGCCTTTATTTTTATTACTTTGTAATATTATTATGCAGCTGAAATAAATCACAAATTGTTTTTAGTGGGATTCAGTCACAAGCCACAAAATCAGTGAGCTGAGGGGCTTGCTTCTTGATCTCCCTGTAAGCAACTTTCGGTACTCTGCAAAACCCAAAACTTTTGCATGAGGGTCAGCCCATGACCTTTTGCTCTTTCGATATTTATTAAATATATTAATAAATAAATAGCACTTTTTGAACTCCCAGGACCAAGTTCCAGGCTCCTGCAGCCCAAGTCTGCAGGCAAACATGAGCTACAGAGCCCCTGACCAAACTGGATGTCTCGTTGCTGATTCTACATCACCACCTCACTGGCCCAGGGCTAATATGTGCTGAAAGAGGGGTGGGAGAGGTCTGGTGGAGGCCAAAGATGTTTCATCTATCTTTCCTGGTTCCTGCATGGCTCCTAGATCCCCTCTAAAGTCAGGAAGGTACAAAGGTGCTGCATGCTCAGCTAAGTAGTAAGCTGCAGTGCAGCATCAGTGAGCCGGAGAGGGAATTGTGTTCAGCCTCCTGCAACCAGATAGGCAAAAAATGAAGTCCTCAGGCATGCAGGAAAGAAGTTAAAAGGAAATGTAAAAATCTGTGCTTGGACCTCCATCGCACTGACTGATCGTCCTAAGAACGCACTCCTCACTTCTGTACATCAGCAGGGATGCAGCGCATTGTTTGGTTTGAAATTGGATGGACACCCAAAGGTTTTCTACACAGTCACTCATTTTCTTACCTCTCATGCAAGTAAGAACTTTCTGGTGCAAAACATTCTGTAGAAAAACTAAATATGCCAGCAGGAAGTTATCACCCATCATGTTATAATTTCAGTTTAACACATTTTGTGTTTACTCTGTTCTCAGTCCCCTCTGAAAATGCTGCTAGGTGTGCAAGCTCTCCCTTGAACACTTCTTTCTTTTTGTCCTTTTTTCCCCCATTTATACATGCTCAGATTATGCAAACCATGATTTAAAGAATAATGCTGAAATACCAGAATTATTTGTGTAGAACACCCATTAGTCCCTTCTTGTCACCTTTAAGGTGCCTTTTTATTTCTTTTTGTCAGGTAAATGCTAACAGGAGGTTTATCATTAATCACCTTTGGGTTTGTGTGAGAGTTTATGTTATTCACATGAACAGTGTGTGTTGCAAGACTCTTTTCACTATTTAGGTACAAATTATTCAGAGCTGAGTTTTAGCTAAGCGAAGCCAAACTGAAACCGATAAGCTCTGTCTCAAAAGGGAACCCCAGAAGGTTCCAGTTTAAGTCCAGGTAAGATAAAGTATCACCTACTTGGACACTGAAATGTGTGTAGGTTAGAGAGAAGAGTTGTTATGCTTCAGGGTCAAGATGAAACCTGAGCAGTATGATGCTGAATTTGAGATCATTCAATTATCTCATTGCATAAATCAAAAGAAAATTCTTATGGCCTGCTCTCTTGTATAGGAAAGTTTCATCTCAGTCAAGCTTATTCTTACTGTGGCAAGGATCAAAAGGTGGGCTCAAAAGTAGGTCTCATAATCTGATGAACAGATGTCAGAAAGGAGACAAGTGACCACTCTTCCAAAATTTCAGGCCATACTTTGACACTCCTGCGAAAAGCACTTCTGTTTGTGCCCAGAAACAAACTGGAAGAGTTCTGTTATTTTGTAATCAAAGACTGGTTAATATCTTGATGTCTAAAGAAGTGACATCCGTGATGACTTCCATGTGGTTTTCTGTCAGCAGCACATCGCTCAGGTTCACCGTGCAGGCATGAGCAGCAGCCACAGCCACAGAACAGACAGGACCTGCTCAGGAGGGATTTTTTTTTTAAATGAAAAGGGGTTGGGGAAGAGACAGCTCTGAGGAACGTGTCAGAGAGACAGTAAATCCAAGCCCAGTTGCTGACTGGTCCTGTTACAGACCTCCCAAATGTCAGTGTGCTTCAGCATACATCTCTAAGATGACAGCCACAGCAGGAGGAAGCCCTGGTGGGGTGGGAGGAGAGCTGGGGTACAGGTGCAGCCACCCCATCAGCTCCCAAACATCAACACCATCAGAGAGCCTTCAAAAGGACAGATCCATAGGCAGAAAGGTTCAGCATTGCCTGCCAGCATTGCTTTCGCAATTAGGCCTTGGCATCCTTTGGGGGAACCAGAAGGTTCCTTCTATATTTCTTATTATCCTACAGCTCCTGTTTCTGAGCTGAAAGGATGTCTCCTTACCACGTCTTCTTTATATCCCTCTGCTATGCACGCACGCACACACAGACAAACATCTTATTTGCATTTGGGATGTGGATTACAGAGGGATTCTGTTCATAAACCTTGAGGGACCTGTGCTCCCAGGCCTGTCTCTTCAGAGCACTAATTCCCCCCTCCTTCTTTGCTATCTTTGCCAGTGGAAAAAATTAGCAAACCCTATTTACAAATATTTTTGCCTCTTGGCCCTCTGCCTAATGCTGTGCTATTAAGGCTGTCGTTGTTCTACTAAACAATTGCCAAATGTTTTTGCATGCATGCATTGGCTTGCTTTTGAGTTCAGATATTCTTATTCCACTAACTGCCACCCTTTGCTTAATTCAAGGTGAATGCTCTAGACTTCAGGCTTGTCAGAAAATTTCTCCTTTATTACCCCAGTAAAATATACTATCCCCACAACAATGGTAAAATTATTCCATAAGATGTTTTCCTGCAAACAGCTTTTCTGTCCCAGCCTCTCTTTTCATGTATAAAATGCTCTGCTCACATTGGAGCAGTATGCCCCAATGCCTTACACTGACATCAGATGGGGTCAAAGAGGCTTTAGCCAGTGAGACCTCAGGGGAATTTGGATACCCAGTTCCAAAAACTGTGTCCTGGAGAAACATTTTCTCAGCTGGAGCCTGATACTGGAGACAAGTAACCTCCATTTCTGCACACCCAAAGATGTCTGAGCAGCTTAG
The DNA here is from genome assembly GCA_035590215.1 of Microhierax caerulescens. Classification (NCBI taxonomy): domain Eukaryota; kingdom Metazoa; phylum Chordata; class Aves; order Falconiformes; family Falconidae; genus Microhierax; species Microhierax caerulescens. Next base: position 12,701,208 of record JAVJGJ010000057.1, read on the forward strand.
TGTCTAAGCCCAGTTATGATCAAGGAACAAAATATTCCTTCTCCTCTTTTCCCTGGGCCTCTTGACCTAGCAACCATTCTCAGAGTGTATTTTCAGGATTCTACTCCGTCTAAAAGGCTGTGGCAGACAGCACTTTCTTTTAAAGTACAGAATGAAGTAGTGGTCCACGTTCACCTTCCTGCCTTTTTCCTTTTCCTTTACATCCCTGTTGGTTAGAGCACTGGCCTGGACAGATGGGTACCCATTTTCCCTTCTCTCCATCTGCAGGGATTCAGTCTCCTGGGATGCCCTTAAGGAGCATCTGCCATCCAGCTGGGGACCAGATGTCCAGCCAGCCTTGTCCCTCACCATTCCTGCTGAACCCAGGCCAGCATTGCTCAAATGACTATATTACACATGCCCGGTTTGAAGGATCGCTGCCATAATGCATTATTTCTTTCTGCCTTTTCTAGTTAGTAGAGAAGTCTCTCAGGTCTCCTCTGTGCCTGTACAGGCCATTTTGATTAGGGACTGGCACATTGGTGTCTGGTGAGCAAATAGCAAGGGGTAATGGCAATACTGCATGCTTCAATACGTGCCATCAGCATACCAGCCCATGCGTACAACCTTTCTGTTGCACATCAGTTTGGTACTCAGACAAAATATAAACTATATACACAAATTATAGCACATCCATCCAAAAAATGGGAACTTCACAGATGCTCATTCACTTTTCTACTTTCTGTACAAGGATATTCATGCTTCTGTGTATAGTATTTAGTCCCAAATGTAAGGGTGATACAGTTTACTAGCATTTCAACAGCAGCTGAAATGGACAGTGATAAATGGATGTTGAGGAGCAGTCAAAGAAAGCAAGTTTCATATCTGTAGTTGCAAATGGTAGCATGGGAAATGTGATTCTGAAACAACAAAAGAAAAGATCTATGTCTCTAATGAAAATAGCTCCAATGTCAGATACAGCATAACTTCCCAGACAAGATAAAAGCACAAGAATTATCTCCAGAAATTACTCAGTGAAAAATTCTGAATAACAAATGGAGTTGAGAAAATTGCTCGGACAGTTTGCAAATAAAAAAAGGAGGACATAACAGCTTTATTAATCTTTATGATTTATGCATCTGGCTTTACTAGCAATGCAAGACAATAAATTAAATCACAGCCAAGATTTCTTCCACACTATTTGGTCAGTGAACCTTCATCCTGGCCTGAGGCACTGCTGGTTTTAGGCCAGTCCTGCCAAGCTCAACGGTGTTTCTAGGATCATGAAGCACCAAACACGAGATCCAGATGGCCTTCAGGAAGAGCATTCCAGCAACTGATTTTTGTCTCTGCAGTTGAAAACTGATGGTATAGGAGATATAACTGCAGACACATAAAAGCTTGTTTGTATAGCCTAACCTAGCTAGTTTACAGTTAACCCTAAGAGTGAAGGTGAGCCACACAGCCTTTTTTAGTTCAGGCAACTGCACAGAGCACAATACTTTGAAGTATTGAACCGTTGACTCCCGTCCCAACCACACGCCAAAGCTCAGTGCCCGTCCCTTCCCGGCTCTCATTGCTCAAGCTGGCACGTGTGGAAATCACACCTATTCCTTTGCTGCATGAGCATGTCTTATATCATCACCACCTTCTTGGCCCTCTGGCTTGTCATCATGTCCAACTGTACTGATTTAACCACACGTCTGCCCTCAGGAGGGAGGGGACAAGTTAAAACATACTCCTTTTGTTTGGCTGTTCAGTCATAACGAATGCTAAGCAACGGATCCCACTTACCTGGACAAAGCTTTGCCTTTTGGGGTTGGATGAAGATTTTTTTCTCCTGAATTCCCTCACTCTTGCTTGTCTGACACTGATGTGAATACTCATCTTGATCAGAAGGGTAACAAAGCTTGTTGTTCAGGTGTAAATACATCCAGTGGGAAGATTGCAACATGAACAGTTAAGCTGGATTTTTCCCATTCTTCCCACTTGACAAACACCCGTGCTGGGACAGGCTGTGGAGGGCAAGTTTGGAGACAGAACCACAAGGACTATTGAGTATCTTGGTCTTGACCATCTTGTCCATCTGTTCAAACTCTGCTCCAGGGATGTGTCTCTAACTAATCAGTGACAACTTAAGACACAAGTTTATGATCTTTGGATTTATATTAAGAAAGTTTATGATGTTGCAAGAGTCAGTGACAGTACACAGGAATTGGGCAGCTTTTAAATGCCGCTTCAGAGTCAGGCAAGCAGAGTGACCCAGAGCCTCTTTTTATTGTATTTCCAGATCATGCCACAAAACCTGAAGGTTACAAGGATTACACTTGCAGAATGCATGAAAAATCTGCTTGGTCTTGTATACCCCCTGTGAAGGAAACAGTCATTCTTAGCAGGGATTACAGTCAAAAACCTTATTCTGCAGCTAACTCTCCTAGCCTGGCCCAAGTTGCCCCACTGCAACCAACTGCTCCTAATTAATGAAAAGGAAGCAGATATTCACTTTGCTGGCTCCATCATTAACTCGTTTTTGTGGGTGCTGCCAGAACCCTGCATGCATCTCAGGCCAAGCCTCCATCACGCCCAAGAAGTGGAATGTAACCTTCCCTGGTGACCTAATCATGGCATCATCACAAAACAAGGTCTCGTAACTTTGTGCTGTAGGGCACTGAAGTCAACCAGCTGCCTCATCCTTTGCATTTCATGTAATTTCTTTGTAAAATGGCACTGGCGTAATTGTCCTCACTGGAAAATGGAGGTGACTTAGTGCCTTAAGCACTGGGTAAAGCTCTGTAAGCTCTCTCCAGCTTCATTCAAGCACAATTCCTAACTCACTGGGGTAAAGAGGAGTGTGCTGGAGGCAGTTCAGTCCAGTTCGACAAAACAACTGTTAAATATCACCAGCTGTTAAAAACATGCCGCTAGGGAGCCCCTGCTATATCCTCACTGCATCCTCATCTTCCCAGCCTCAGCGCACCATGTCAAGTCTCCCTTCCCAAACCCCTTAGGCTTACAACCAAGAAAGCTGCATCCCACCTTCCCCAGAACCAATGTCCTTAATCTTTCTTGAGGAATGTGCATTTTGTCTGTATTTTAAGGCTGAGGTAGAGCCCAGAGACCCAAATCACCCTGATGGAACCTGCCCAGCACAGCTTGTGATGTGATGAAGCAAGGCAAACAGATGGGCTGTGCGCCGGCAGCACATCTAAGGTGCCAGTCAATGTTGCTTTTAAATATATCTTCCCCTTTCCTCACAAAAACATTGTGTTCGAGGGTCCTCTGCATCCCTTTTCAACAACTTCATGAGAGATATCCCCCACCACCATATCCCTTTACAGTCTTGGCTTTCAAACATGGCCTGAGCCCTTTTATTACTTAAAAAACCAGAAGGTTAGGTTTTGTAAGTAAATTACATTAATTAATTTCCTTTGCAGGAGGGGAAGGGGTGAAGTCTGGGGAATCTGCCCTCAGCTTAAACACTGGTCCTGTGGTCCAAGATGTCACTACAACCCTTTCCTGCTATTTTTTTTTTTCAAGGCTTAAATCAATCCCAACACTTTGTTACCTTCCACGCACACATCATACACAGAGGCCAAAATCACAGTCATTCAGACTAACTGGCTGGGAACAATTTTAAAAGTATTTTTCCTCCGCCAGCCTGGATCACACAGTAGCTGTATACATGACCCTCCACCACCAGTTCTTAACTGGCTGTGCAAGGGGGTGACCACACGATGCACCCCAGCTAGCGACAGCTCGGTGGTACAGCACAGCATTAAAGCAGAATTGCAGAGGGCCTGGGATACTTCAGTATATAAAATGCTTCCCACCAAATGCAGCTCAAAAAAGGTGAAGCAGAGTGATTTATATAATAAATGGGGTTACATCAGACTGGCAGGCAGTCACCAGTGGAGTTCTCCAGGCTCAATTTTAGGGCCAGCACTCTTTAATGCTTTTATAAATAATGTGGACACAGGAATTGAAAGTACATTAAGTAAGTTTGCCAACGATACTAAACTAGTAGAAGCTGTGGAGGAGAAGCTTTATCCTTGAGGATGGAGAGGCTGTCCAGAGAGACCTGGATGGACTAGAGAGCTGGGCAATCCCCAAACACATGAAATTCAACAAGAGCAAGTGCTGGATTCTCCACCTGGGATGGGGTAATCCTGATTATACATACAAAATGAGGGACAAGAGGCTGGAGAGCAGCCCCACAGAAAGAGATGTGGGGGGTTGGTTTGATGGCAAGTTGAATATGAGTCAACAGTGTGCCCTGGCAGCCAAAAGGGTCAACCGTGTCCTGGGGTGCATCAAGCACAGCAGAGCTAGCTGCTTGAGGGAGGTGGTTGTCCCACTCTGCACTGGTGCAGCCCCACTGGGGGTACTGTGTGCAGTTCTGGGTGCCTCAGTGCAAGAAGGACACCAAACTGTTAAGAGGCAGTGCCCAGGGGTGGGCCACCAAGGTGGTGCCTGGTCACAGGGGCAGGACTGAGGTCACCGGGCTTGTTCAGCCTGGAGAAGAAAAGGCTGAAGGGTGACCTCAAGAGGGGCAGTGGAGGGAGAGGTGCTGATCTCTCTCTGGTGACCAGTAACAGCACATGGAGAAATGGGATGAAGCTGCACCAGGGGAAGTTCAGATCGGACATTAGAAAAGGTTCTTCAGTGAGAGCGTGGTCGGTCACTGGAACAGGCTTCCCAGGGAAGTGGTCATGGCACCAAGCCTGTCAGAGTTCAAGGATCATCTGGATGACACTCTTAGTCATATGGTTTCATTTTAGGTAGTCTTGTGAGGAGCAGGGAGTTGGACTTGATAATCCTTATGGGTCCCTTCCAACTTGGGATAGTCTATGATTCTATGAGAAGGGTACAAACAGCCATGAGTGAAGCATTAAATCAGCCAGGCTTGGACTCCTTTTTCAACATTACTGCAGTGTGGCTGCTGAAACAAAAAGATTGTATTGAATTAGTGCAAGTGGAAAATCGGTTCTTTGACCAAAAAAAGCAGGGGGAGGGGGGAGCTGTGTGGGAAAGATTCTTTGAATTAATCTTTATTTTTTCCTTAATTGGAGAATTGAAAAAATAAATTAGAGGTTGGCAAATTTTTGTCAAAACAGTTCAATAGCCAAAGCCTAAATTCTGGCTTTAGTTCACTTTACAAATGACAATACCCTCTGAAAAATGTCAATAATATGAGAAAAAGTTATTTTTGTTTTCATTTCCACAAAAAAGCCTCATCTTCAGTACAAATCTCATTTCAGTCTGTACTGGCCACAAGATCCTTGGGCAGATATTCTCCCCTTCCAACAACTCCCCTCCACTAAAACCTTCCTGGGAAGGGGAAAACAAGACAAAGGAATGGAAGGAAGAGGGGCAGTACAGGAGTCCCAGAAGAAAAGAAGATGAAAGTACTCAGCAAAACACCAGGGAAGGAGCAGGAAGGCTGAAAGAAAAGAACAAGGTTATTTTTTCTCCTCCCTCCCATTACAATAAGCTTAATTTTCTTTTCCTCATCTGTTGTACAAAACTCAACATATTTATGGTTTAAATGGTAAAGACAGAGGCTGGGAAGGGAAACAGCAGAGCTGTACAAGGGCAGAGCCCATTTCTTCTCCTGAACCCAAGCTCACACCTTTGTCCACACTACTTTAAGTTTAATTGTCATTTACTGATCTCCTGCTGTCCGTTAGCTTCCTAAGCAACCTGTAGATAACGAGATGGCAATGAAAATTTTAAGTGAAATGGATATAACATTGCAGTGTTTGAGAAAGTTCTAAGATAGCAGAAAGTATTGTTTTAAAGTGCTACAACATCCCTTGCTCTGGGGATGTCTGGCATGCAAGACAGAGGACGGTTGGTTCTGAGCACTGCTCTGCCTAACATTTTCATGACACAGATACAGAAAGCTGGCAGCTCACACTGCTCTTTGGTGTGCCAAGAGGAATTAGTATTTTGAAAATGCCTGCCCACATACAACAGTTCAGAGAAGAGCTGTTTGGAAACAGAGGATTCAGGAGCTGCGAAATATTTGCATGAAAAAAACATTTTCTGTAGTACCTTTCTTTCAGAAAGCAATGGATAAGCAACAAGTCTGTATTAAAGAAATTGAAGAAAATTGTGCAGAGACGCAAAATGGATTAATGCACTGTTTGGTTTGCAAAATATTACTTCTTCCTTTGAAAGTAAATGTTGAATTGGGATGGAGGCACTTAGTCTGTGTATGGCATTGACTATTTCTTTCTTAATATGCCTATACAATTTATCCTTCAAGGAGTCCTTATCACAGAACCATCCAACCATGCCACATAACCGAAGGACTATGGGTAAAAACAAACACAAGAGCTGTTCCTAGCCTATCCCCTTCTCTGTAAAGCTCCTTCAGTCCTGCCTGGGCAAATGGGCAGCAGTCTGACACTGCTGACACAGAAACTCCTCATGGAGCTGCTAGCAGAGCTTGTCGGCTGTCCAAGACCTGGCTTGGATGCTGCTAGCCAGCTGGTTGCAACAGGGCAGGTCTCAGCGTGCTCTAGGCACCAAGTACGTACCAATTTTTTGGAAGGCAAGGAGGTTACAGACCCCTGTCACAGCTGGGCTGCCCAGCTGATTCAGGTGTATTCCCATGAGCTCCTGTGGCCTGTGGGGCACATGGGTGAGACATTTGCTTTATCTTTCCCTTGGCCCCCTGAGCACGTGGCAAACGTCCCTGGTACCCCAGGTTCCTCCTGAAAAGGGTACACTCGCTTCTCGAAAGCTTGGCAAGAAGCTGCGGTCATTTGTGCTGAGCTGAGCTGAGTGACACGGCGGTGGTGCTGGTGCTCAGAGCTGTGGCTAGGGGAAGAAAGGAGGCAGCAGGCTCTGCTGAGGACACCATCACCCTGGCAGCCACGGTGATCTTTTATGCCAGGGACAGCCCCACTCAGAAACAAAATGGTGAGCTCGTCACTTTTGAACAGTCTTGGACAGCTGGAGACCCGAGTATTTCATACACAACTTCTGGAGTTCGGAGGTGGTTCAGATCTGGACTACAGCATGCCTTTTGGGGACATAGGGCCAGAGGACCATGTCTGGCTGGAGTAGAAACCTTCTAAGCAAACTTACTTCTGATTGCAGAAGTTCCAGACTGCAAAGCGTAAAAGCCTAAGTCATCCGTTTAGCCCTAGAAAGAATCATAGGAAATACTTTTTAATGCTTTACAAAGAAGTTATTTAACTGCATTTCCCCCTTTTTCTTTTTTACCATGAATATTGCAGATGAACATACATTTCCCCAAAAAGATCTCAGTAGGTTTTTACAGCAAGTGAATTTACCACTGATGACTGTGGGTACTCTCGGTGGAAATCTCGGGGTTGCACTCATGTAACCATGGAACAGAAATGACATTTTGACTGTCTAAATGCTCATAGGCAAGCTACAAATAAATGATTATTCACAGAAATTATGGGCAGTATTATTTCAAACAACAAACACATTCAAGAACATCCAGACAGGCTCACAGATAGTTTGCAAACAGAAAAAAGGCCAAACACTTCTATTCAGTTACTTGCTGTAGATTATTCACACAGCTCTAATAACAGTCCCCTGTCTCCATGTGCCTGCATCAGATGCAGTCCAAAACTGGGGGTGGTGGTGAAAGCTCCCGCTCTATCATTATGAAAACCCGTAGTTGAAGCTTTTATTGCCCATTCATTTCTACAAAACAAAAGCAAAGGATGAGATTTTCTTCACAGGCGTTGGTTTGGAGTTGCTTCATTTCAGTGGGTATATGCAGATATTTTCACTGAGATGGTGCAGGGTGACCAGGAACACCTGTTAACTTTAAAAGCACAAAACCCCTGGAACACCTTTTTTTTTTTTTTTTTTTTTTTTATCCTATAACTACCTGTTCTTTACGTTATGACAGCAAACACAGCTTGCAACTAACTTTGGAAGCTGTAAAAAAATTAGTAACTGCTGTTATTGCTGGCTGGTTGCAGAACACATTATAAATGGCCTACCAATGGCTACACTTAACACGGCCACCAGGCTCTCGGCCAGACACCCCCAGTGGCTCACAGCTTCCCCCCCACTCCTCAGAGGTGGCATCCACCTCCCAGCTGTTCCCTCTTCCCTTGCTGATGCCATAAAATAGTCCCGCTCCCTCCTCAGTCCTCAGCCAGCTGGGATGCAGCCACGGGCATCCTTCAAGCAAAAGCACCGGGCCCTCTCTGCTCAGGCAGGGAGCTCAAAAAGAGCCCTGCCAGCCCACAGGGGTGCCCGCTGGGGCTGTTTTTGCTGCAGGCAGCTGGGGATGTATGAGGATATATCCCTGGTTCGAGCCCATCCTCTTCACCTTCGGTAGCCAGCGTGGCTAAAGAAGCTAATTTGGGCTGGTGTTACGCACTGCTGTTCACCTTGAAATGCTCCTGACTTTCTTCTAGAAATGCTGGTCACAGCTTCACAATTTCCATGAAACAGAGAGTTGTTTGTTCTCCCTCAGAACAAAACCTGCAGAGGTTTTCAACAGCAACCCATCTACATGAATGCCATTTAGGGGTCAGTTTGGGAGCTGGATGACCATACCACCGTAGCCCTGGATCCAAACTCACATCACTTGATATGCTCTTCACACCAAAGCAGTAGTAGGGCCATATGGGTTCTGCAGCAGCTCTGGTTAAAGCCTGGCCCACTCAGAAACACTGAGCACTGTCTGCAGCAGGCATTGCCTGTGGGGCCTTCTTTGCTTGAAGGATTTGCTAACGTGCCTTAAATACTACACAGGTCTGTGGCTCTTTGCTACAAGAAATAAACTATGATGCTTCTGCACTGAGCTCTTAAAACAGAAGCCACTGTGCTGCCAGCCAGCGTGCCAACAGGGCCCTGGGGGGTCTGCCCATCAGTGCAGGCATGGGACAGGACATGTAAGTCAGCAGGGGTCAAGTCAAGGGTGCACATTTATGCCAGTCAGTCATACAGAACTTTATTTTTGGACTCATATTTTGGACTCAAAGGCATCCTCAACCAGCCCCTCTGCTGAAGGAGCGAGGCACCTGGGAGGCACTTGGAAACATGCTGTTCACTCATTTATGCAAACAGCCCCTCTATATTTCTTCTGTTTCTCATACAGCCTGACACAGTGTGCTGACTTTACATGTTATGTGGCAGAAATCCACGGTGGTTCTCCATATTCATGAGGGAAGACCATGAAGTCATCTCTGTTGAAGGGATAAGGTGCCTGCCAGCCCAGGTAAGAGTGTCCATGCGGGTTTTAGCCCATAGACTTGGCCAGTTCAAGTTCAGAGAGCTGCCATGGTCAGGTGAGGATATCTGGTGTGCCTGCAGGGAATATCAAAGTGAATTGCTCTAGAGGGAACCAGGCAAGGGGCTTCAAGGTCCCTCTTTCCTCCCACTAGCATTTTGAAGTACGTACTTTGTTCCGAGGACAGCAATTGCCCAAGGTGGCCATGCCTGTAACTTGCTCTGATCAAAAGCACAATCTCCACAAGGAGACCTATCCATCAAAGCAGCTGCGCTTGCACCGACGCTGTTACTTAAGGGTGGAAACCCTGTCCTATTCAATTAGGTCGTAGCTATACAATAGACAGAGGCTCACAAGCTGTTCCTTGGGTTTATTACTCTGTGTTTCTGCAAGACGGGATGGTGACAGAGACTGGGAAGTGTCCCATGTGTTCCGGCAGACCAGGCAGCACTGTAAGAGACCACAATTGCTTGTTCTACAACAGGTCTTTATAAACAATGGAGGAAGATGCGTTCAAAACATATTAACTTGCTGAGATTCATCTCAAATCCTTGTTAGAGCTAGTCTTTTACCAGCTGGCATGTTTTAAAGAGAATCAAATTACATGCCAAACTGTGTTTAAAATCATAAGCAGGCCAATACGTTTTCTCATGGGGCTTGTCTTCACTCCTACCTGCTGGAACAGACAAACCAGTTTTAGGTCAAGCTGCAGGGTTACTGCATCAAAACTCCATTTGGGACCACATAGGGGACAGACTCCTCATTCACTGCAAAGAGAAAAAGAGGGAAGAAGTGAGGAAAACAGAAAGGGAGCTGACAGGAACATCATGTCTGATGCCTTGAACTGGGGCATAACCTCCTGCCCACTACTGACACTGCTTTTTAATAACTGCTTCATCTCAGTTAAGTCATGGACACATAAAAAACAAAAAAGACCTACCTGAAAACATTTCAGACCTTGAAGTTCTGGGATGAAGAAGCAGGGAAAATTTTCCGCTACATACATCACCAAAAAAATGGTTCTTTGCTGGTTTTGTTTTAAAGACACCTTTGAATACCTCTTACTCTTCTGAACAATGAGCAGACATAAAGGCACCACTGCTGACTGTCTTCTCTGCCTCTTGGCCTGGCACATCAACAGCTTTTGTTGAACCAGGGCTGGGTACACCATCTGCTTAAACACACAACTCTTTGGAAAACAGGAAGTTTCCAAAATAAAGTCCTGATTGTTAAAAAAAAAAAAAGTAATAATAATCTGTTAACTTGAGGATCAAATGTTTCCACATGACAACTGTCACAAAAATGAAATCCTTTCAGATGAAAGTTAAGAAATGTTAGGTTCTGATCAAAAGTATTTTATGAGGGAAGCAGGTGTTTTCTAAAACTACTCATCCAGCTGAAAGCCTGAGTTTTCAATCCAAAAATTAACAGTGAAGCAGCAAGACATAGAAAATGCACATTACGCTCCAAATATTCTCCTTGTGTGTCAGGAGAGGTGGAGATACGGTAAAATGACCTGTAAAAGCAGCAGCAATAGGCTGATGCTTAACACCGGGAGGCTGTTTGGGAGCTGCTGTGTAAGAAACGCCTCCCTCCTCAGCAGCACGCACCAGCTCTTTGGTGGCAAAGCCAAGTTTCAAAGTGCTATAACTACACTGAATAACAAGCAAGTTTGGACAACACAGACCGACTCGATATGGAGCTCTCCTCCTCCATCACTTCCTTTTGCCAGAAGAACGACAGCTGCCCCAGGGATGCGGTGGGAGAGCTGTTTTGGAGCACAGCATCACAGGGGCAGCCTCTAAGTGCTTCATAAACTGCACAGGCAGCATAAAATCTTGAAACAGACACACGTAGGGGAAGTGTGTGATGTTGACTAGGCATTTCCAGTCCCAGCAGCAAGCTCAGGGTCCCAGAGAAGAGAGGAAAAGGAAAGCAACCTTTTCTTTCTGAGCTGCATTAAGCCTGTGCCCTTCCTCAGCTCCAAGACTGAACAGAAGGCTCCCTCTGCTGAGCCTGCCACACAACTGATCTCTGCTGGATCCAGCATACCGAGGGGATTTCCAAAATCTTCCCATCTCCTGCACCCTCATCTCACCCTCTAGGCAGCTGGCAGGCCATGGAGGAGCCGGAGGAGAACCTCTTGCCCTGCTCCACCATTGGGGAAGAAAGAGCTGGAGGTGCAGAACAGGATGACACCGACTCCAGGGGAGTATTTTCCTCAGACAAAAATGTGTGTGTGTGTGTAGTACTATACCACGAACACTTACACATCCCCAAACTCTTGTTAAAGATCATTGGTGCCGTTTTCCTGGAAGGACACTAACTCAGTCAGCCTCAGGGTCTGGGCTGAGGCACTGCCAGCAACTGCCCAAACACTCCTCCAGTGAACTGCAGAGATGCTAAGACCAAGACAGGGATCGAATGATCCCTCAGTTTCAAAGCAGATTTTGCAGGCTTCTGTATCAGATGCAGAACAAAAATGTTGTCCCAGGTGGAAGCTGAAACATGGTATGAACTGGCAATTTTATTTTGGGCCACCTTTGTGGTTTTTCCATGTTCTACCAGGAAAATATGAAATAAAAAGTAAGAATCACCTGTTGTATATGCAGAGATCTTTTTTCTCACTGCTACGTTATTCCTCACTTGGCTATACATCTTCTTCATAACTGTATTCTCCCAGTCCCAGAACCTTATACTCTATGTATCTTCCATTTCCATTCCTCTTATATCAAGGCCTTTCAAAAAGCAGTACTTTTTCCTCACTAAAAAAAATACGTATCTGTCTTCCACTTTCAAAATACATTCTTACCTTCCCACAGTCCCTGAAAAAACTTGCAGTCATGCCACCTCTTCCCTGTTTCCTCCTTTAACCCTGCCCAGGTCTCCTGATTTCCATTTCTACCAAGTAATCTAACTAATCTCTGTAAGAAAAATCGCATGCCTGGGTTTGCCAGGAAATCCACTTGAGGCGTTAAGACTCATATTAGATCCTTTCTTCCTTAAGTCAGGCATTTGGTGCCCACAAGTTAAGTGGATCAATCACATGCCTTCTGCAGGGTAAAGCTCCAAAGCACTGCTGCATGTAAGAGCTCTGCTGCAGGACCCCAAAGTTTCTGCAGCCTGTGCTCATCCCTCATGCTCAGAAATGTCAAACTATATCTGATTGGGATTTTATTATTATTATTTTATGAAGGTTACTTGAACAGACAACGGATTCCTGGTATTTTTTGACAGGCTCCCTGATACCTCTGTTCCCTGATACCTCTAGCTCCAGACCTCGGCTCAGTGCTGCAGCAGCGGGCTGTCTGTAAGCTGGACAGGCTTCCCCCTAAAATCCATCCACATGGCTCCATAACCGGAGAGGCAGGTTGGGAGCAGCCTCTTTGCCTGTTCCCTGCCCCATAGCCAGGCTGAGCAAGTCCCCTCTGTCTCTAGCCCTCCCTCCATCTGTTTCCAAAACATACTCTCTCTTGTTTGAAAAGCCAGCTCTGGAAATGTAATAGTAAATAGGAACATTCTGCCTATACGTTTTGCCATCACAGTAACAAGATACCAGGAAATATCACAGTCCCCGAGATATTTATCCTGCCAGCATGGCTGCAAATATCCCTATCTGGATCTTTAAAAAGAGGGAGCTGAGGCGCAGAGGGATTCAAGGCTATAGTCAGACCACCTACCATAGCATCTGTAAGAGACTTGTATTTCTGTGATGCCTAATTCAAAAGACTGAAGGAACATTTAGACCTTCTGTTCCCAGGGCTGCCAGACCTTGACTCCCTGCGAGTCGTTAAACAGAAGCAGAGTTGTACTCGGTTCCCTCCTCTGGGTGACTGAGCTTGAGTGTTACATCACAACACAACACCTCATTCACCATATGAAAAAGTTGTCTCCTGCATGGAGACCAGGAACTGAGACCCCCTCATTGCTCCTTTAGCCCATCTCCCAGCAGCCACAGCTGTAATTCCCCAGAGGTAACATGGAGAGCACTGGCCAGGGCCAGATACCAAATCCCATCTACCTCTAACTTGATCTGGCACTGCCACTGATGCTTTATTATTAACTTACCACCTCAGCAAGTGGGTTTTGCACAAGTGAATCATGTCAATCACCTGCTGCATGCAGCCACCTCCGGGGCAGAGCAGCGCAGCTGTGGAAGGTGATTTGATTATACCTGCACCCGTTCAATTACTTAGTCTGGATCTTGAAAGATAGTCACCATGGGCTTCACAGCTTGTTTATAAAAAGCAGCATCATTCCCTAATTATACTTATCAGCTGCCTTTACAAGCCAGCAAAGGCGTCATTTTTGTGGGTCAATCCAAAGAGGGTAAGAACACAGGCACTGGACAAACGTCCCCATCCCAGGGCATAACAACTACATTCCAGCTGCGTTTGGTGCCTTGGGTCGGGTCTGAATGGAGTAACGAGCGCAGCAGCCCTGGGACACCGGGGGGTGGCTATTACCAGCTGTGTTGTATGGATGGGCAAACCAGGCCCAAGAGATGAGGCCACCTGCCCAAGACAGCACTATATCAGCAAAGTCAGGATGGGATAAATTTCCTAGGACACCTGGGGGACTTGTCTAGAGTGCTAAAAAAGTTAGGGGCTCAGTGTGTTGTAACTAGTCGCAGAACTGCCCCGGCGCACAGCCAGCGTCGGTGAGGTTACTCTGACTCACTAAGGGGAAACTCCCCAAACATCCCTTCTCTCTGTCACATTTCTTCCCTTGCACTCATTTGTTGGCCACGTATTTCCTCTGGATTTCCCCATATGTCCCCCACGGGATGCCTGGCCGGTGGCCCTGGGCACATTGGCTGGGGCTCACTGACAGCTGCTGACCTGAGTGGGGAGTGCACAGGGGTGGGGGTGGGTGGCAAGGCCAGGCTCCCAGGGGGCTCTGGGGTCTCCATCCCTGGGGATATGGAAAACCTGACTGGACATGGTCCTCAACAGCCTGTTCAAGGTGACTCTGCTTGAGCAAGGGGTTGGAGCAGATGGCCTGCAGAGACCCCTGCCAACCTCAGCCATTCATGACTGTGTGGAGAAAGGGGGGAGCGAAGGAGACGAGGGAAAGGAAGGGCACAGCTTCAGGCTGCCAAGAGACCAAGCAGAGCCAAACGCTGCCAGAGGCACTTCCCATCTTCGAACTGATGAGTACCTCACATGTTCAGGGTCCAAATTACAGGGTCCATGAAAGGCTGACATGCTGATGGACACCCAGTGCCTTGCTCTTCTGTAACTGCAGACCCCCCACACCTGCTCTCCTCCTCCTGAAGCCCCCTGTAGGCACCTCTGTTACACTCCTATCCCTTTCACACCACTGTCCCACCACCAATTACTTACCCTACAAAGAGCCTCTCAGGCACTGCAGGCCAAAGGCATCCTCCCCAAGCCACTGGCAGTCAGTGTGCACGTGGGCCTGATTCACCATCCCTGTCAGATAAGTGCTGCTACACCTTATACATAATGGCTTAAGTAGTGTCTAGTGTTACAAAACATGTCTGTACGTTAGCATCCAGGAGCCCTTCTCTGCCCGATTCCCAACATTTTGGTAGCCCAACTCTTTGGTGTCTTGGGACCAATCTCTGTCACGTCAGAAGCACTAAAGGCAAATCATTTTCAGTCCCTTCCAATAATATTATTCATCATTCCCATCTACAGAGACTCACAACTAACAGGCTACGTGTACCTACACAGATTTCAAGCACGGCACCTGAAAACTTACACCCATCCAGTGTAAGTGGAAAGGTAGGATTTAACCTTAAACAAGCAGAATGCTCATATAAGGTATATATAAGGTGCATATAAGTGCATATAAGGTATAAGCACTACAACCCAGAGGCAACTCTCGCAGAGGTAACCCTTGTCATCCCAAGACACAGCTGGGCACCTATATGTGCCGTAGCCAGATGTGCTTTTGCTGGCAAGCCAGCACCCCACACGCGAGAGGGCAGCTTGGCCAGCTCTGACTTTCTAAACTCAGGTCTCACAACACCTGGCAGTTGTCCTGTTGTCCTGCTACTGATATCCTGTGGCTGCTTTTGTTTTAAAAGACTGAAAGAGGGCTTTTAGTGCTGTCAGGGTTGCCTGACTCAGGCATTTAGACTATGCTGGGGAAGAGGGAAAAAGGTATAAATTGATACCTACCTTTTAATCCTTTCTAAGTCAAATTCACAGTTTAAGGAAGGGATAAAGACTTTAAAAGAGTAAAGTCTGCAATGTTGAATCTACAGTCTTCTACAGCAAAAAAATAGTCACCTAATCCACCTCATTTCATGAAAGAGCCCATTAAGGATACTTCCTTCCTCTCCTCTTCCCTGAAGTGCTCACATGCTAAATGATACACAGGAGAAAGTACAGGAAAAAAGGTCAGACTGTATTAACAACAACAGGGGAGACATCTGTCTCAATTTTCCTTTCCTGAGAACCTAAAAATTCCTGTAACTTCACTGCTACAGAGCACCAGCTAGCACAAACCAGCACAGCACCATCAATTTCAGAAAAACTTTGGTTCATATGCAAACCAGATCTGGGGACACTGGTACCAGCAGACATTTTTCTGAATTATGCTGGTTTGGAAGAAAAGGAATAGCATCGTCATCATGAAACACACATTAATTTTCATCAGAATATGTAGGCCCTGGAGGAAGAGGTAGCATGAGACCTGCTTGCTGAGATGGGGCAAGTAATTAATCTCACGGCCTCAGCAGAATTTGCCAGCAGTGAGCTGCGTTATAGATTTGTTTGCTGCCCTTAAAGTCAGTATGCACATACAGAGCATGCATAGTGGCCATGATGCTAACATGCCATTTGTATTTCAAAGGTAGCAACACTTAACCAGCCTTAACTATAACCCTAACCATACATAATGCACTTTAATCTGCTGCAAGTGTAGTCCCTCAGCACCAACATAATTACATGCCCAGCCATTTCTCATCACAAGTAATACCTCACTTGGGCTTCATTATTCCTGCTATGAACTTCACATCTGATAAACATTAAAATCCAATAAAAAAAAATAAAATAGAAAACCTGCTCCAGCAAGAACAGCCTTGCCCTCTGGAGTGATTCCTTGTGACTCCCCAACTGTGAAGCTGGGGGAGGGGATGAGGCAAGAGATGCCAAATTTTACCCTCAGATGTGCACACCCTCAGATGTTGATGTTAGCAGGATTTGTGTATGAGGACAGAAGTCAGCCTGGTGTGTTTCTGTTCACAGCATTCAAGGTGTCTGTTGAAACAGGCAGGCCTCTTCATTCACCTGTGGCTCAGTTGCAAGCCCAGCTGTGATATTTTTTATCTTGCTTATGTAAGCTCCAGTAAAGCTGAACTACATTGAAACAGGCAGGCATACGAGGTATAAATGAGAGCAGAGTCTGGGCATCTTTTATAAAAGCAAATCCATAAACCCTTCTAAAAAAAGAGAAATGTGGTGTAAGAAGCCAGCACCAGAAATGCTGCTAGAAAAGAGGAGAAAGGGTTGGTCAGAGCTATTGGATTTCACACTGTCTCGATTGGACTTTTCCTGAAACTCTTCACCTGCTGAACTTTTCCACATAATTGCAAAGCCAACTCCTGGTCTTCAATACAAGAGTCAGTCCAAAGCTACTTTATTTATTTCAGGGCGGTTACTTCAGACTTAAACTTAGTACAGAATTTAGCCCTGTTTAACGCATCGCCACCTCCCCAGCGTGCCAGCTGTCACCCAGCATAGCACATTCGTTTAATCTGCAACTGCTGTTGTCTCGACATTCCTTTACTAAAATCCTCCCTCGTTGAAGTCTCATTATAGCAGTGCAGGCATCTCTGGCCCTCGGTGGCCAGCAGATGCAGGTCATCAGAAGTGGTCTGGAGATTTTTAGTACAAGAACTGGGTGCATTTATGTGAAACGGGGAAGAAAAATGAGACAGCAAAGCCTCTTGAAGGGCCACCACCTTCTCCATCCAGTCGCTGAGAAGCCCTAGACAGGCGATGCAGATAAAAAAAGGGATTCAGGAAAGCCTGGTTGGGTCAGCACTGTTGCTGCCCACAGGCTGCACGGGCACCCACGGCTCTTTGGGCTCCTGACTCCGCACTGCCAGCCCAGCGTTCCCCACCACCCCGGGGAAGAGGGCACATTCCTCCGCAGGGCAGTGACAACTCAGGTAAGCTGTTAGTAAATGTAGCAGACTTATAGGTAGGGCTTCGCATTCCAGCACCTAACTTAGATGTCAGAATGGGAGGAGGTGTGGAAAACCCCGGTGTGTGGCGATCCCACTGCCTGGTGGCTGTCTCCCTTGTCCCTCCGGAGCAGAAAAGCCGCGGGGGGGCGGGGGGGCCGTGCAGCCCGGCCCCGCGGGAGGGCAGCATTGGTTCTCTTAGCGGGGCCTGTGCGCGGCATCCCCGGCAGAGGCATCCTTCAGGGAGGGAGCTCTTCTGTAGAGCGAGGATGCAAAGCGGTTGTGGGGTTTTGTCATGGTGCAAGTGTGACGAGTTACGAGGCAGCTGCGCCCAGAAGGCAGAGTGCAGCCCTGGCAGGTCTCCGGCAGCTTCTCTGTTCTGCTTCACAACCCAAGTCACGTTCACGGCAGCGGAGCCGCCTTGGCCAGAAGGCTGCGGTGAGGAACAGGTAGGTCCCTTCAAACCTCGCTGTCCCAAAAGCCTGCTGAGTGAGTAGAGACAGTAAATAACGACACCCACCCGTCTGCTGAGTGAGTAGAGACAGTAAATAACGGCACCTACCCGTGGCCACTGCTTTCTGTGTCTCCTTGGAGGACATTTCTCTCTCGTATTTTATGCGTATGAGAATTTTCTCTGTCGTGCCCATGAAAATCTGTTGGTGAGATGGGGGGGAGGTGGCAGTGCCTCCAACGTGCATCCTTCCCCATCCTTTCCCAAGGCAAGCCAAGAGCTGCCAGGGCACTGCTAGAGCCACTCCTGAGCCGCATGCTTCTGTGACCTCTCCCGGCTCCTAGTAGCCTCGAGAAAGTGGCTCAAGGAGTAAAACCTGAGCCTGTCCCAGGGCCCATTAATGACCTGAGTGCTGAACTGATGCTCCAGAGAGGAATTTACATCCTGACACAAGTGCCTCCCCACCAAATCCATCCCAGGTGCCTGGCAAGCAGAACGGCTCATCCTGGTTCTCACCACCTCCCAAAGCCTTGCTGCCCCTCAGCTTGGTGCAGAGTCAGAGCCGGTGTCCCCGCGGTCACCCCCAGCTTCCTGGATCAGCAGGGTCCCCATTCTCCCTGTAACACTGGGGTTTGGTATGCGATACTGCTTCTCCCAGGGAAGACAAAGGGCCTGAGTCCAGCAGCGCTGCTGTTGGCACTTCAAAGGGGTGACTCCATTTTAGGCTCTTCCCAGTGAGATAGGATTCAAGCTAAGGGCTGGAGTGCCTCACAAATAACCTCAGAGTTTATTGCACAGTGGGGGGAAAGAAATTACCATATCTGTTCAAGTAAGTTACCCTAGTGAGTGACAGATGATGGCTATTTTTATAATAGACACACATAATAGCCTCACACTCATTTTTAAGAGCAAATCCAGAGGTAAGGGGAAGAAACAGCTAATATGCGGCAAAACCTAGTGTCCGTTCTCAGGGCTTGTCTGTCATTTGTTATATTTTTGTTTGAAATCAGTTCCCCTTTCTATTTACAATGGTAAAGCAAAACCAAAAAAAAAACCCAAAACAAACCAAACCAAAAAATCAGCTTTCTAATGCCACGTTAGGCTTCTTATCTAATATTCTCCCAGAAATATATTTCACAACTGAAGTAACACTCAATCCACCAACGGAGTGTTCTGCAGACATCAAAACTGACTTGAGTTCCCAAACTTTGTGCACAGCTTTCTGACACAGAAGTTACTTGTTTCACTAGTTAAGATTTATAACAATATGGCATGTATAAGTAGTTCATAAAAGACTGATGGATAAGTGTGATATGCCTATCAGCAGCATTTATCATGGGTGCTGTGAGAACATCAGTCAAGAGTGTTTTATCAGTTGTTGTGAATGACCCTTTGACCTTTTGGGCTCTGTGAGAATTGAGTCATCAGTTACTAACCCTGTAATAAGTTATTTATATAAGTCACTTTCAGATAAAGCCTGACCTTGCTTCCTTTGCCTAACTCAAGCAGACAATTCCAGAGTAGGAAATTATTTCTTTACTGAAGTCAGTGGGAGTCTTTTTCTTGATTTTAATGACACTGCCATCAGGCTCAAAGCAAGCATGTCTGTAGCACTTCTTGAGTGTATTTTCCACACTAAAAACATTTGATTGCATCTTTTGGAGGGAACAGATGGTCAAGCCAGGCTTGACCAGAGGGGTGTGAACAGGGATAATCAGAACATACAGAACTCCTAAGCCCTACGTCAGATTTGCTGAATGAACTCCATCACAGCACAGGCAAGTGTCTACATGTTTAAAAAGGCAGGATGAGGAAGGAAGTACATAGGATGAGAAGGTCATTGGGACCTCATGTGAGTTCAAGCTGTGTGGGGAAGTCCCTGGCCCTATTTCACTGAAGCAGAGAGAAGCCACTGATTATAACAAGGCAAGGATTTTATGAAAAACATCTGAATATAGCCAACGTGTTAAATGTGAACATGTAAAAATGCTTATGGGAGGGTTTATATGGGGAATCTTTCCAGTTTATATTTCCTTCCTGCAAAAACTGAAGTCCAGGCTAGTGATTATTAAAAAAAAAAAATGTCCTTTTTCTTTATTTGCCTAGGCCATGTGAGGATCATGATTTCTGTGTTGATGAGGTTGATAAGGGCTCAGTTGACAGCTCTGCCAATGTCTGGAGTTTCCTTTTGCTTCTGTTTCCCCAAGAACAAGACAGAGCTCATCAGAATTTGGCCCAGATTTTGGAAATACATTTAAGCATTGGTCTCTTCAACACAGCAAGCCTATGCTGGAAGCAAAGCTACCATTCCATTTTCAAGAGACACTTCAGCACTGAAGGGACTAATTACCCGTACTGCCTGCCTGTAAGGTGTCCTCTCCTGGATGCCTAGTTCATTTTTGGCTCACTGGGTAAAATTCTATGTAAAAGTCCTAGCTGAGTCGAAGACGCTGAGGACTAAGAGCTACTTTTAGCAGGATGTGGCAGGATAGTGGCTGTAGTGAAAGGCAGTTCTGTAAGTAAGATTATCTGTTTAAATATGTGTCCTCCCTGGGCACCTGCTCACAGCACTGAACTGGGCAGCCCCCTGTGCTGCTGTGCTGCATTCAGGGTTGGACACGACCCTGGTCTCACTGAGGGGGTGTAGAGCCAGGGGGTGTAACACAGCAGCTAAAGACCACATCCTCTTCAGCTTCCATATCCATGTAAAATTAGCCTGCTCTCAGGAGTATTACATTTTACCGTGTTGATGTATAGCCAGTTCACATTTCTGCAGCCCGGCAGAGCGATGCTGCTATAAAGTCGGGTTAACACTGTGGGAAACCAATCCTGCCTGATAAGCATGTTAAACTTATAATGGAAATAGTTCTTCTAAGGAGATCTGTGGAAGCCAGTGCCCTTACCTGAAGGTAGGCAGTTCAAAGCAATTTGTAGATTCATGGTTTGATGTGGATTGTTTTGATTTGGTTTAAGGCAAGCTAATGCCACCAGTTCTGGTCTACACAAGGCCCCCAAACTAAGCTGTGGTTCTCTGACTCACTGTATTTACAACAGATAAGTTCTGTCACCTCTCTCCCACTAATGCAAAGGAAAAAATACTGCTCTGCATCAGAAAAGTAAAAGCTCTTTTTATGCTCTGCTGAGTAGAAAGTAGATACCCAAACATCCCAAAAAAGATTTCCCATTCACTTATATTCAATAGAGAGTGTGTATCAGATTAAAATAATCAGTTCTGACTCTGTTTTCCTTTGCACTGGACTATCCATGCTTCCTGTGCTTCCCGTAGCATCCTTTACAGTGTTCCCCCCTGTTTAGCATTCCCTGACTGGCATTGCCAGAAACCCTTTTGGTCCTGATCCTGCTGACCTGACTTTGACATCACTGTGTGATTGGAAACTGTCTCTGAGTAAGAGGCACAGGATCAGTATCTCCAGGTAAATGAGTTCCTCTTTGAAGCAGGTACACATCTTACTGCTGCTTCTGAATTAATTCTTCAGCATCAGTCCTACCCCCCTTTTCAAACAGATGCAATAATTTAAGAATGTAGGAGATGTGACAGCCACAGACAGAAATCTGACTCATCCCAGCTGCACTCCGTGCCTGTAGGTCACATGAAATGTGACCTATTAGAACGTGTAATGCAGTATATTAACTTCAAGGGCCAGTAAATGCTGCTTTGCATGCAATGCTTGGTGAGGGGACAAAGAAAACTAGTTCATATTCAGCTTTGATTAAACAGAAACCTAGACATTCCTCCACTTTTCTGAACACAAATAAGAGTGAGTCATATTTCCTCCAGGCAACTTATTCTTTCCCACACCAAGACGTCCCCAGAGCTTGTTATCCCAGAGTTTCACCTTCTTTTCATGGGCCTGTGCTCAAACCTTACATGGGTCTGAGCACAGCTAAGCAAAGCTATGGCTTTAGCTCAGCTATGGGACATTTCTCACTACTTTCTGAACCACTGTTGGGGTTTAAACAGTTGAAAACAACAAACAAACAAAAAAACCCCACCTAACTCTTGATGGGCTACCCTTTAGGAGCACAATTCACATGAGACCTAAAAGTCCTGAGGAATCTTGCCTGAAGTATACCAAGTCACCCTCAAACCAAACCAGGCTGAAATGCAGCGTTCTTAGAGAACATGGAGTCATTCATGCACTGGTCTGAGTTCTCAAAGCCCTGAGCCAAGTTCAGCCCTAGGACAACCAGTGGAGACATGTTTAACTGGTAACGGCTTGGGCTTTGCAATATGGCTTCAGTGGAGTTACCCTGAGTTGAATCCAGTGCTCCTGAGCAGAGCTGGTCCAGAAAAGTTAAGCGATGTATCCCGAACAGCACCTGATGCACTGAGGCATCAATCAAGGCAGGAATTTAAAACTGACTTTTTCTTGTGCAACCCCAGTCCTGCCTTCAGTCCTGCAGGGCCAGTGACCCTTGTGTACCAAGCTCAGAGCTTGGTCCCACTAAACGAAATGAAAAGGTTCAGGATGGACCAGAGTTTGGCTCCATGCATAAATCACAGCTGCTTTCCCACTGCCTGGCTGTACAAACACAGACTCCGTACGTACCACGTGGAGGATCTCAGGCATAACAGTCCCAATACGCAGAAGACACAATGTGCCATGTATTTTGATTTGCACCTATTGCCTCATATCTCTTTGGATAATTTATTTTTCTGCCCCCCTCCCAGCAAACTTTCTAGCGTTGAGTGCACAGAATGCCCTTTTGTCTGCAGTCAGGTGTCAGCTGGGGGACCTGGCGTCTCTGTCTGCGTTTGTTGCTGGATTCACTGGCAGGAATAAAAGCTTCTTTAAATCACCAGGAATGTGACAGGTGTCAAAAAATTAATCTGAGATTTTCTTCCAGTCAAACAAGTGCACAATTCAAAACACATCAACACTGAGCGAAAATTACTTTTGCCCTGCAAAAGCAGTTTTGAAATAATCAACAGCAACTGTGATTCTGGCAACAACGGACATCGGATTTGGGATAAGCTGGGTCATTCAGCACAAGCTAGAGGGATCACTTAGGTCTTGTCAGAGAAACAAGTCTCCAAATAATAAGAACAACTAATGTTTCGGGCTTTCTGGATATGCCGAATGTGGTGTGCATCCTCATGCCTCTTCCAGTTTACCAATACCAAAATGACGCACCTGGATTTTATAAAGGCCAAATAATCCAGCCAGCCACTACAGCAGATAATATGAGCTAAGCTTATGAGAAACTAGTATCACTACATTTCAAGCCTTGAGCCTTATGTCTATGTGGCAAGAAAGAGAAAGTGAACCCCCAAAACAGCTGTCAGCTTTTTATGCCTTCTTCCAAAACATTATGCATTTACCACTGTCAAAGGCTGCATCCCTAAACAAGAGGAATGACTGTGTGAGTCAGTCCAGTGGTTTTCATGTCCCTGTCCAAAAACTTCATCAACACAAGTGTCAGGCAACTTTCTTTCACTGTCCTTCACTGCCAGGGAAACCACGTTTGAAAGAAGGTGAAAAATAAGATTATCTTTCTCGGATCCTGGAGAGGAAAACAGTAAACAGAAACTTGCTAGGGAAAATCAGCAAAGTTTAACTATAGGGTGTGAAACATCTGGAAATGAAGCTGGTGTATGTCAAGCTGGCATTACCACTGTCATTCTTTAACTGGGCAAGGTATATTGTAGATGTATTTGGAAAGTCACACTCCCACCCCAAACTTTATAAAATTATTGGCTTGGTTATAAAGGTACCTTTCACTGAACCTCACTCAGAGTAATACTTCCTTCAAGAATTCTCCCAATCTCCAAGTATTCTGAGCTCAGATGATTTTTCAGAAAGTGATGTGGCTTATTGATTTAGGACAGTTTAGAGCTATTTAGCATCTTTCAAAACATTTATTCAATCTCCCATCAAACTCACATGAAATTTTGCATCCACAACATCCTTTGGCAAGAAGCCCCATGGACTTACACCCACACTTCCAGGAAACCCCCTTTCTGTGTATTCTGAACCAGGTTCCTTCGTCTGATGCCCCCTTGCAAGTTCTTCTATTAGAAGATGAACAGACAGTCCCTATTCACACTGTTTGTATCATTCACTCTATCAAATCTGCCCACACCTTACCCAGTTCTAACTGGGCAAAACAGTCCTAGTCTATTCAAGCCATTCTTTGAATAGAAGCTATTCCATATTTCTTACTTAATTCCCAGGATACCTTCTCCACTGCGTGTAATGTAGCTTAAAAATATAAAATATAGGAAATCAAACTATACTGCAGCAATTACTTGTAAAAAAAAACATGTTTATTTCAATGTTCTGCCTTGAAAGTAGTTTTTTTTTAATAAGCAACTGTACTTTTCCTTCACCACCTTGTAATTTTTTTAGTTAAAAAAAAAAATAATATATATATATATATACTTGGGGTTCTCCACTTAAAAATGAGGGAAACCAAGGAAAACACCCAGCCTTGGGATCAGCCTTGTTGGTTCAGCTTACCCATGCACCTCATGAGAAATCCTGAAGTAGCAGGAATCCATGCATGGAATGATTTTCTGGATTAGCTCACAGGCAGAAAGTTTGTCAGGGCTCAGGTGATGCATTCCTTCCTTAAACTTAAAGTGTAATACACCTTCTGGAGCCAGTGCCTCTCTGTAGGACAAGTGTTTGCGAGAGACGGCTTGTTGAGACTTGGGGAGGGTCGTTACTGTGCTGCCTGGCTTGGAAAAAGTGTCTGTGGCAAAGAACGTCAGGAAATGGTGTCAGTGCCATTCTGCACGGGATAAAAAAGTGACCAGTGCTAAATGGGGGGACCAGAGAGTCGGATTTCTCTTTTTTCCTTCAAGAGTTCCAGCGTCTACATGGGAATTAAAAAAAAAAAAGCACACACATTCCCAGAGGAAGGTGATTAAATATTCTTTCCACCTCCTCTCCTTATTCATTCGCTCCGTTTCTTTCAATCGGCAGGGTCCCATGGCGACCATGGTGGACGAAAAGCATCCTCTTCAGCAGCCGCACCTCGCCATGGCAACCAGGACGTCAGCGCCGGCAGCCGAGCCCCGCCGCAGGCCGTGGGGCTGCCCTGCCCCCGGGGCTGCCCCCCTGTCCCCGGGGCTGCCCCCCTGCCCCGGGGCTGCCCCCCTGCCCCGGGG
>JAVJGJ010000057.1:12726367-12776786 GCA_035590215.1 Microhierax caerulescens
GGCATCTGTGCTTGCAGTAAAATTATTACAAATAAAACTCCAGTACGTGACCGAAAGGTAGGCTCTGAAAAACAAGATAGCGTGGCCCACCCCTCCCTGGCAACGCCGCTCAGTTGGGGCGACACCCGCGCAGAGGCCGCTACGGGCGCCGGTACGGGCCGTGGTTTCCAGCCCGACTGGCACCTTTCCAGGGGCGCCTTCGCTTGGCACAACAGAGACAGGACGGGACCAGCCCCTCTGGGATTATCCTTTGGAGCAGGTATGTGGATGGATAGTTGCTGTGCCGAACTGTGCTGTGCCTGAAGGGAGAGTGCGGTTTGCAGAGATGAGCAGGATGATCTCCGGTAATTTCTCTGATCTGTATTTACTTCTGTGCGCTTGAATTCCTTGGGTTTTAGCAAGGAGGACTCATTCCTCAGGAGGAAATGTCTGTGGGGCTTGAATTTTAAACTGATTCTGCTGAAAGCAGAGAGGTGTAGAGAATTACTGTGGAAAGCTTATCTATATTTTCTGCACAAATACTCATTCTATGCATCCATAGTCGTTGTTTTTAAATTTTATCACTTGTCTTAAAACAATCCCCTGACATGATCAGTTCGATGAAAGCAGAAAATGAGTTTTACTGAGACGGAGCAGATTGATCTGCTCATCTGTTTTTTTCTGTCCCTCGGTACATTCAAACAGCTTCTTCCATCCTCGTGTTGTTGCACTGAACAGCTGCTTTTGTATTTTTCAGTCATTAATTTGAAATCATCCTTCCTGGAAGTGTTGTCTCTCTTTTTTTTTTTTTTTTTTTTTTTTTTTTTTTTTTTTTCTGTGTGGGTGCCTGGATGCAGCTACTTAGGGGAACACCACGGGCATAGTAATCTTTGCTTATCTGTAGCCAACAGAGGCAAGAAGGCAATTCTGGTTTTGCTAATTTAGGCACATACTCTCTAAGAACGCATAGCAATATTTCGCATTTATCCAGCTGGCTTCCAGCATGTCAAACAATATGTTGGCTCCACAGAGTAACGGAGAAGTAGAACTGCCTTCTGCTTTCAAAAGGCCATTTGTGTGTATGAGGCTGGAATCATAGCCAGTTCTTGGCAAAGATTTTCAAATGTGGCTCTGTAAGATTTGTTGTTAAAGCCACTGTTTTTGAACAAGTGGCTTCATTTGCAGAAAAATTGGATGCCGACCCAGAAGCATCCTTAGAAGCCAATCTGTATTTGGGCATCTAAATATGGATTTTTGGAAGCTTGATTTATGAATTAATTTTAAACATCCTGGTCTCAGATGAGTCAATAAGGGGAGGGATTTCTATACCTTAGACACGTTTGGGGAGCTCTGCTCCTTAGCTTAAAGTAGGAGCTTGCAGACTCTTACTCCCCCGCAGTTCTCCTGTGAAGCCTCTGTTTGCAAAGCTGTGCAGTGCAACACCCTCATCTGGGTCACAGCATATGATCTCCATCTGCATTTTCCTTTGCAGCCCCACCAGGCATCCTCCCTCAGGTTTTTAACAATTTAGAGAGCAATTTCAATCAGACAATGCCGAATAACCCACTGACACCCTCAGGCAGAGCCTGCTCCCCCTCCCCACCACACACACTGTTCTCCCAACACCAACACATGACACAGCGCTTGTGTGTTGGGGATTTCTCCATTCCATCATTCCCTAGACTTTCCACCTGACAGGCAGCCAACACAGTTCTTGCAGCTGCCCCCCTGCCCAGGAAGACATCTCCAGTTCAGGGGTTATCAGCAGGCAAGTGCCTTGACTCAGTGACTTCTCCTAACCTGTTTTTGTCCTCCCTGAGCCTAGCTCAGCTGGGACATTGCTTCCAACAATCAATCATCTCTGCACCAGGCATTTCCAGCCTAACTACGGGGTTTGCATGGCCTTCAGCCCTCCCAGCCTCTGCAGAAAAGTTAGTATAGGAAGGCTATGAAATGGTCTCACTAATGGCCATATCCTGTGACAGAGGCCCATGGAAACATTCTCCTACTGCTCATTCAGGTCTTCTCATTCCTACCAGATAAGTCCTCCTGGAAGGAAGCATCTTAAGACCGCTAGCAACTCTATCCCTGGCATGATTATTAGCCACCAGTGCTAATAATCCCACTCCACTTGCTGTCACTGTATCTCTTTGGCCCAGGTGACCTGTGTCGTGTGAGCACCAGATACACGTTACTGAGAAAGGTCAAGAGCCATATGACAGGCACTTTCACATCCCAGCACAAATGCTTGTACCAGTGTAAAATTTCTGTTACCATATTAAATTCTTATGTGCTGAGAAAGCAGCTTTCACAAGATTTATTATCAAGAATTCATTTCTGTATGACCTTTTCGTATAGAAGCAACAACAAAAAAACACCCTAAGGTTCTGCTAGGAGGAGAACTTGTGCTCCCTGATAGTGAGAGGGTGAGCTAAGCTGCTGGAGGCCTCACTGAAGCTGCTGGCATGTTTTCCCTGTAGGGGAGAGGACACTTGGCAGGGAGAGAGTGAGAATTTCCAAGGGATGGGCAGAGAAATCAGCCAAGTATGAGATTCACCACAGCTTATCTGTCAACACCCACCATGGCAAACCAGCCCTGGTAAGCACTGTGTTCCCCTCATCAAGCAGAAGAGTGTGTTGTGTTCTGGGCAGGGCCTGTTGTTGCCAAAAATAAGTGTAAGTGTGTGGGAGAGAGCATATATATTTTTACCTCTGAACCAGGAAAGGGTCCAGCCTAGCCATGGCCAAGGACAGACTCAATCCCTGTTAAGGAAGGCAGGCAGCCTGCAAAGGTATATTTCAAGCTTCTCCACGCAATTTTTGGACAACTCGAATGGATGGAACCTATTTTGACAGCAGAGTTGGAAACAAGGTTGGTCCCTCTCCTCCTTGCTCCCACTTTTCATGCCTCCACAGGGCACAGATATGGTTCTGCCATCATTTTTAGAACAGTGCTGATCTAGAGTTTTGCTGACTAGTCACAGCAGCTGGAGGATAGAATAAAGCTCTGACACACTTAAGACACTTGTGGGTCTTTCCCTTGCAGAAGGAGAGTTACATCTGTAACAGGAGACTCATAACCACTGTGTCCCTGTTTGTAAACACTGTGTTGTACACATGATGCTGGCGAGGCAGGAGCCAGAGCACCGTGGTGCTGTGCATGTCTCCTGTGACCAGCCAGACCAGGCTGTGGGTGTACAAGAATGAAGCTGGGTTAATTAGCATTGATAATATACAGCTGTGGGCTGGCTTCAGGGGTGGCGGGTTGGTCGATGTAGATAAGGTGTAGCTGTGGCTGGTTCTGTTAAGGGGTTGAGAGCTGATGAAGAGGGAGCAGCCAAGGAAGAAGGGGAGAGAGAGGAAGAAGAGAGAGGATTTCCTGAGTGAGGAGGTAAGATGAGGAGAAGGCAGCAGAGGGACTGGCATGAAGAGTGGGCCAGTATGAGATGGTAAAAGACCTTGTTGCAGCTTGATAGTTGGGAAAGTGCTGCGACAGTGTGGGCAAGAGCGGGCAGACTGAGGAAACAGATAGTCCAAAGGTCATGGCAAACCCAACAATTGATTCAGCACAGCCCAGGTCTGTCGCCAAGGAGGGCTGTGTCCTCCCTGGGCCTTACGAATGACCCTACCCAACAGCTACTGGAGGATTAACTTCTCACTGCAAGTGACCTTGCCTGTCTCTCCAGAAAGATCATCCTTTCTACAGATCTGAGGGTTGCAAACTCCACGTGTACTTCAGAATAGACCTGGTTGAAGACTTATGCCTGTCCCCTCACCCTGCAGATGCTCAGGAGGTGAGGGTATCTACCTATGTAGCGTTGAGCACAAGTCTGGCTCGCATATTACCACTGTCTGTCCCTGAACCAGAACATGATTGATGTTGGGTATACATGGAATCTGCAGTTACTGTAAGGGCTCCTTCCCACCACCAGCAGAGAAATAAACACACTCCTAGGGCTTAGGTGCATGAATAAATTACTGGGTCTTAGCAACTCGCCTCATGTTAATAGACCTACAATGACTGCCTGCATGTCAGCCTTAACCCACAGCAAATACATGAGAAAAATCCATTGACTTCAGATGCAGGAAAAAGCCATTGCTCCCAGAACATTTCTCACCACAATAAGCTTCAAGAGATGGCACTGTCTCTTAAGGAAACTCAGCCAGCAGGTAGTAACTTGTGACTTATGCATGGTTTTGAACCCTGAATGTTCATCAAAATCATGCCCCATGGATGGGCTCCAGGCCACGCCTCAGACCCAGTGCTATGGGTCTGCAGGCAGAGTAGCTACTCCAGATGTGAGCTCCTAGACCCAGGAGCAATATATTCACCCTGTCCTTGGTCTAGTTACTTGCTGCATGGTCTACAATTTTTAAATTGTAAAAATTGAATTTAAATTGAAAAAGGATTCGTTCCCAAGCACCCGGTACAAGATATATAGATTGACCCCACTCCCAACAGGTGTGGTAGCATTATATCCTTGTATATCAGCTTACATCATCAGGTCAGTTCAGGAGCTTTTACCATAAGTTGAGCTGTGATTGCACCAGCACTGAAAGTGTCACCCATGAAACAGCCTATCCACACTTCTAGTGATGGCATCTTTAGCTGCTCACCGTGCTGCAGAACAGGAATCTCCACCAGCTGGGTAGAGCCAGGGAGCAGGCAGCAGCATATGAGATATGGATCTTAAGAGCTTTATTGCATTCAAACCATGTTACTCTCCTGATAAAACCAAGGCAGATGTTTTCTATCCCCTTGCACTGGAATGCAGAGAGTGAGGAAGAACACACTTTACCTCAAGAGATTTTCAGGCTTGCCTCAGAAGAGCTGCCCAGAGAATAGAAAAGCCTTCGTAAGAGGACCAGGGCAGATAGCTGAGCATTTTTATGAGCACTAGACCAGAGAAAAGAACTGGCAGTGAAGCTGGGGGCTTACAAAAGCATGTGCATCCGCATTCTTCTGCTGGAAGCAGGAGTAATAAATGTCCTCAATATGCACAGAGCCATCTCTGCATAGCAAGAAATAGCAGTTAAAAGACTCTGTGCTCTTCTATAAAAGGATCATTACGCTGAGACGGTGCACACACAAGGTAGTTAATTTGAATTTAGGCAGGGATGAATGTCACCTTCTAGCATTGTACATTCAGACAAAAGTGCCCCCATTTTGATTCAATTTACTCCCACTGCTAATGTTGATTAAACTCAGATAGATGAAGCATTCCTCTTCCAGTCTGACAGCTATTCTGTCGTCTGTCTGGCCATCTCCATTCTCATCCAAGCTTCAACCAGTTGATGGGAGTTCAAGTATGTACAGTGCCACTCTCTGCCTTAGCCAGGTAAGCTACTGGTAGGGTCAAGGGGTGCTTAACCACCCAACTCATTACTCAAGGTGTCAAGACCTAGTCAGCAGCTCCCAGCATCATAGAACAGCCCAGAGAAGGGGGAGAAGTGCACCACCATGTAAATCAAGGTATGATCCTGATCTCAGTACCACTTAGGAAAAAAAGGATTGAACAGAGGTCCTTTAACAGAAAAAAAAATCAGCTTCTGGTCCATTAGAAGGAAAAATTTTCTATGATTAGGAATGCAGGAATTGGTTAATCAGAAAGCATTTAGTTTTTTAAAAAATAAACCAAGTAATTGCTGTTCAACCAGAGCAATTCTATGCTCTGGGTAGTTAAAGCCCTTATTATTGCACTTTTATTATTTTCACCTGGACCTTGCGGGCAGTGTGCTGCATGAATTTGGATTTTTCCAGGGAAGAAAGAATCACAAAATATAGTATTACTTGCACCTGCGTTTGGTGCCTCTTGTGTTTTCCTCACAGTGAGGAAACCACCGCCACCAGAGACACGTAACCAGATACTCTAGCTCTGAACAGAAGCATATGTTCTCCAGAAAAGGGTGGCACACCGGAATGCTTCTTCCATTCAAGTGCCGCCTTCTCTGTTAGCAAAGTTCCAAAACAAGACAGCTGGATATGTCTTTTGCCATTCTTCTTCCTCGGTAGGCACCCACCAGTTAGCTCCCCATGCGCGGCTCTGAGGGTGTCACACACTGTTCCCTGCTGGGGCTGCTGAACCCCCGTCTTCTCAAAGGTGTGCTTGCAGATCACCTGAGTTCTCTGGTAAACACTGGTTGGGCTGACTTTTAGGCAAAAATGCAACAGTAAAAAAGTACTATGAGTGCTACAGCCCCGTAACGATTTTTGGGTTTATCCACCTGCATAAATAATGTCCCAGGTCAGAACAGGCACGGACAGCAGATTTGGCTCACCAGAAGAAATATCATGACAACAGTATTACCAAGCCTGCATATTTGAACAGCTTAAGAAGGTCATTTCATTCTTGTACCTGATTTCCACTACCCTTCAAGATTGGTCAAGAAATTTTATCTGCTTATTGTTCTACAAAGCTTAATTTGTGCAGCAGGCTATTTTTAAGTGGCACATACTTTTGCATGGCAAGAAGGGAAATTAAGGAAAAAAATTGGCCCATACTGTTCTTTTCTATCTGGTTAATAGGTTCTGCATGTATTATTCTATTACAGATAATTCTAACATGTAATTTAGGGGGCTGTACTGTTAATGCATCCTGCCACTCTGCCAGAGAGAGCAGCCCAAATACCCTGCAGACAGCTGATGCAGCAGGGTATCTCCAGGGGAGCAGATGCACCCAGGGGAGGGTGGGGAAAGGCAAGCAGGAGCTATTTGAGAAACCGGGAATAATCTGCCAGGCAGAGCTACTAAGGAAATTATGAGGGAAAGCAACTAAGGATGAAGGGAAGGCAAAGGCCAGGCTGGGCAGCACCCACAGCCCTCCAGCAGGAGACGGGACAAGGGGCAACGTGTCATCAGCAGGCAGTGTGCCTTGCAGGCGGCGGGCAACTCAGCCACCACGACAACCACTTCTGGGTCTCACTGCTGACATCCCAGAGTGTTATTTTGACCAGAGGGTGCCATGCAAAATAATATGCCCCACTGGAACAAATCCAGTTTTTACTAGCCTCAAACTGCTTCAGCTATGAGTCCAACTTAACCTGAGTCGTGTTTTGAGCTCCCAGACTCTACCTGCCTGTGAAAGCTGCTAAACAAGGCCAGCTGCTGTGGGAGCAGTGCCGGTGACTCATGCATCAACCCACTTTCTGGTGATGCAGAGTCAGTGGCTGGGCTTGGCGTGAGGCGTGGAAGAGGCACCGCGGGGTCCTGCGGCAGCCCGGCTGCAGCCACACAGGGCAGCTGTGTCCGTGCAGCTGTGCCATGCTGCTCCCACACACACTGCGTTTTCAAGCACACTAAATTTATGGCAGTGCTGTGCAGTTGACAAGCCTCTTCACGTGAAACACACAATGTTATATGAAGTGCAGCTAATGAATACAGGGTCTAAAAAGGTTGAGTAAAAAAATTTTCTCTAACCACATCAAGCAATTAATACCTCTTTTCCTTTTCCACGTCCAACTACTTTTTTTGCTTTGTGTTATTGAAGATGACATGCAAAACAGCAGAAGGGCCAAGATCCCAAATTCATCGAGTGTCTTTGCTCTTTCAGACTCCGCTGTGAGTAGGCAAGCGAGGAGAAAGCAAGTGGTGATAGATGCAGAGCTAGAGGAGGCAGTGCAAAAACCATCAGCAAAACACTGACAAAAACCTTAGAAAGCAAAGTTGGGAATTTGTATCACTTGGAAAGCTGAGGAGGATGGTGGTGGCATTTTGAACTTGTCCATTTGGCTTCTGGGATTAACTTTTTTTATTTTCTGGTCATTAATTGAATCCTGATTTAACTTGCACAGTACCAAGACTTTGGAATTAAGCATTCACACAATATACCCACAGAAACAGACTTTCTGTTTCTAATAAGAGGCTTTGCATGTCATCACCATGCTTGAAAGGACATATTTCAGAACATCAGCCCCCAGCAAAGTGTGTGTAGACGCATAGCCACTAAATTATTTTTTCATTTTATCTCTGTAACAGGCTAAGAGCAGCCCAACCATCTGGCTAAATCAAGACTGAAAACTCTGTCTAGCAACATATCCATATTTGTCTCACCCCTCCTTAAAACAGAAGGCCATAGCTATAATGTACCACGGTGCGTGTAAGACATCTACACAACGGATCAGTAACAGTTTGATCCCAGAAGCATATTTCAGTACTTGCTCAGAAATGCAGAGGTCACGCTAGCATCCATGCAGGTGAAAAACACCACCTAAAAACTAGATGGATTATTGTGTTAGTAGGAGGGGTGGTGTTACCGTCAGCAATGAGTCCTTGTTGCATGACTGCTCTGTGCTGCTTAGAGGAGTAAGTGCTGAGCCTCCCCAAGTTCAGCTACTATCCATCCGTAGTAGTGAGCTCTCTGGCAGCTAACAGAGCCCTAAAAGAAACACCTCCTGTGTCTATATACTTTGCCAATTTCCATCTAGTGACAGGAGCAGGGACACTGTTGGTGTGGGGTTTTGCTGCTTCCATGGACACTGGGAAGTGCTGCTTATTTCTGGGATCAATGGGGCAAATTGCTCAGTTTGCAGGTCACCAGCACTGGTGAAACTGCACACCAGTCTTGATTGCTGAAAGGGACATTGGTCTTCCAGAGGACAGAAATGCCTGTCCTAAAATACTTGGGCCACTAATAGAAATCTGCATAAGACTTAACAGCCTCTGCTGCAGTCTCACCATCTGTTTCTGACTGTTCCTCTGAAATCTGCTATTTTCAGCAGGACATCTACTACTTCATATTATCTTTCATTGGTTCAGGTAGGTTTTTTACACACACTTGTTAAAGGGAACCTTTTCTCTTCTCTTCTCTTCTCTCTTTCTACAGCCTGAGCAAAAGATGTGGCCATGCTTGCCCACAGCATGGCTAACAACAGTCTTTTTGTTCTCCCTACCTTTCTGCTCCTGCCACAGGACAAGAGCTACCCTGAAGCTTCCACCTCTCCTGCTGACTACAAGATGATGGAGTCACCCACAGAATCCAGCTCAGGAAGGAACCACACTGCCTTGCTCTATCAGCTGAGGCTGGGGGAAATTGCAGCCGCCAGCATGCTTTTTGCAGCGTTGTGGCTGATTTCCATCTTTGGAAACTCCATCGTTTGCTTAGTGATCCACAGGAGCCTGAGAACACAATCCACCACCAACTATTTTGTTGTCTCCATGGCTTGTGCAGACCTCCTCCTCAGTGTTGCCAGTGTGCCCTTCATGCTGCTTCAGTTTATCTACGGCAGATGGATGCTGGGGAACGTGATGTGCAAGCTGGTAAGGTACATACAGTACCTCAGCCCTGGAGTCCAGATATACGTGCTCCTCTCCATATGCGTGGATCGATTCTACACTATTGTCTACCCCCTGAGCTTCAAAGTTTCCAGGGAGAAAGCCAAGATGATGATTCTGGCCTCCTGGCTGCTTGACGCTGCATTTGCATCACCAGCTTTCTTCTTCTATAGCTCCAACAACAGCGACAACCACTGCAACTTTTTTCTCCCCCATTCTTGGGAAGGAATCACCTACGGTACTGTCCACTTCTTGGTGGTGTTTTTGATCCCATCTATCCTCATTATCTTCTTCTACCTGAAGATCATCAAGTACATTTGGAGAATAGGCACCGATGGCAGGACCGTCAGGAGGACAATGAATATCGTCCCAAGAACAAAAGTGAAAACCATCAAGATGTTCTTGATGTTAAACTCCATGTTTCTCCTGTCCTGGCTCCCTTTTTACATGGTACAGCTGTGGCATCCGCAAGAAACAGACTACAGAAAGAGCGCCTTAGTTTTCCTGGCCATCACCTGGGTCTCTTTCAGTTCTTCAGCTTCCAAGCCAATCCTCTACTCCATCTATAATGCAAACTTCAGACGAGGGATGAAAGAAACCTTTTGCATGTCTTCCATGAAATGCTACAGAAGCAACGCATACACCATCACCACCAGTTCGAGGATAGCCAAAAAAAATCACGTTGGGATCGCAGAAATCTCGGCTCCTGCCAAAACTGTCACCAAAGAGTCCATCTATGAGGTTTTCAACAGAGAAGCAAAGGAAAAGAAGCTTGCCTGGCCTATTCAGTCCAATCCTCCAAATACGTTTGTCTAGTTGGCTTCATTGATTTCGACGTTTACTAGGTACCCCCAGAACAAGGAGCTTTCTCTCCTCGTTGAACCCATGTATATTTACACCTTTTTAACATAGCTTTTTAGGGAAGAAAAAATAAGATGTTTTATTTTATTAAAAGTGTTGATTTTGATGTGTCCAGTCTAGCTCATTTCAGTTACGTTCTGCTTTTTGGAGCTACTCTCCCTGAATCACGAGCATTACTTCTTTATAAAACAGAAAAGCTCTTACACTCTCTGTATGTAGGGAAAAAAGGGAAAGGAAAAACACTGCATTTTTTAATCCCTGTCCATTGGCCACAGTGTATCAATGCACAAATCCACCCAAATCCATCCATACTTACTGAAACAGACAGTATTTTTTCTTTTTTTTTCCTTTTTTCTTTTTTTTTTTTTTTTCTTCTGTTAGCAACTTCATTAATAATGACTGGACTCAAGCTATGTCTGGAAAATTGATTTATTTTTTTAATTCCCATAGTATTGCCCAAAGGTACAGTAGGATGCCCTCAGAAAATGCAGATTAGTATTAGTTCACAAAATGAAGTCAGCACTAGCATCCAGTTGGTGAATTCCTCTCACTCTGCTGAACCAGTGTGCTCCCACAGGTCTGAGCTGTGGAAGCTCCAACCCAGGCTGCTGCACCCCTCACCTATCAAGGTTTTTTTTTTTTGTCTTACAGTGTTGACAGGAGTGTCCCACAGGGCTCATACCAGTGGTCCATCCATCCCAGTATCCTATCGTTGACTGTAGCTATCAGTGAATGCTTGAGGATAGAGCACAGGGAGCAGGAAAGCTCAGAGAGGTCTCCTGCCACCTCCTTACAGCCTCTAGCAGTCACTGCTAGGAATTAAGACCCTTCCCAGGGTAGCTGCCAAAAACAGGTGCCATTCCATAAATCCAGAGCAGGTCCAGCATGGGCGTAGTCACAAAGTCCCAAAGCTGGGACAAGCATCCCCACCTTTCATGTTCAGGCCCCATCCGAGCAGATTTCAGAAGCGTTTTGCCTGAGAATCAAGGATTTGACCTCTTCAGTTGAGAGGATCTCAAGCCCTTTATTCCTAGTTTATATTTTCTTCTCAACTAGTTCTGACAAAGTCATTAGGTGGTGAGTAGTTGATCCCCACCCACTCTCTCTGTGCCAGTCTTGGGTTTGTAAACCTCTACCATGTGTTCTCTCAAAGTTACCTCCTTCCCATAGTGAAGAGTGTCGCCCCACTCAGTCATTTCTTGCACAGAATCAGCTCCAGACCAGGCTCTGCTTGGAGCACCTGAATGTAGCAGCCAGGGCCTGGCCAAGCATCCCCAAACCCAGATATATATATAATACCAGCGGGCATTTCACACCCAGGTCATCCTCAAGGTGTTGCGGACCCCAGGTGTTAAGCTCACCAGTAGAAGACAGTGTGCAGGTGTCAGCTACCCCTCCACAAACTCCTATTTCAAAATCTCAAGCTCCCGGTTGTGTGTTTGAAAGAGACACCCTCAGCCACAACCTCCTCAGAGAAGGATTATCTTTTTTCTTCTGCTTTCAGGGCAAATGCGGCACATCTGGGTTCCTGTTCAGGCCTGGGGCCTGAAAGTGCTGCAGTAAGGAAAGTTAACAGAACAAGAGTGGTTAGTACTACAGGGTGTATGAAACACACTGGAGTATGTTCCTTTCCCGTCAGCAGGGAGCAGAAGCACACGTGGTGGAGCCCCAAGCTGACACCCTCTGAGGAGGCTCTCACATTAGCAGCGTGGGTGGGGAAACTCCTTTGTTGAGAAATATTCCCACACATATGGTAGAAAATTTCATTCCTTCTCCTCTACCACACCAAGTATGGTTGCAAGAACCCTTACTGACTGCAGGAACACTTCCAGTTTCTATTTCACAAATTTAGAAATCCCCATTAAATAAAGATCTGACACTTCTCATTAAAGCCATTAGCAAAAATTCCCATGAACTGGGAGGAGAGACAACCTTGAAAATCAGGCACCAGTATCTTCTGTGTGGTTCGTGTTCCAAGCAGATTGTTCCTCCCTGAAACATCACCATATGCTTAGCTTTAATTTGCCATTTAATTACCTCTGATACAGTAAAATCAGACTTAGGGTAAGCAGGCCAGGTCAACTTTACAACATTATTTTTAATGTTGGGTTGCAAAACTGAAACTCAACGGTTGCTCTTTTGGTAAGTAGTTTCATTACAGAAACAGGACTGAACAGAATGAATCCCAAGGTCACACAGGACTGCAGAGGGACCCAGGACACTTGTTCCTTCAAGTCTATGTGAATGGGAGTGCACGAGGCAGCCTCATTATTCTGGCATCATGGACAGGACAGGCTGTAACAGTCACTGTCCTGTCCAGGTGTATCCAGAGAGGCTGCAGGCAGGGAGTCCTGGTGCAGTGGGACCCTAAAGGTGTCGTTCCAGTGGATGTTGCCTGAGCACAGCCGGCTTCCAGCCCGAGGTGAGGAGCAGGTCTCAGACCACTATGGATCCCGAAGGAACACATTGCTGCAGGCACCACGTGCAGGGCCGGTGCCTTCAGACCTGCTCCATTGCTGATAGGGAAGGGAGGGCGAGAGGCAGCCCACCCCTACGGTGCCTGCGCCGCGTTGCAGACCTGTGGTCTGCCAGATGTCATTTCACACACAAAGCGCAAAGAACACGCCAGCAGGTGTGAAACCACAGACTTCTATCCAGCTTTCCCCGTTGTGAACTCAACCGCAGTTCCCCACATCCCAGAAGCTGTAAAACTACACAGGCGGGCCAGGAAAGGTCCAGGGCTGTCACCACACAACGGCTTAGGGACACAATGTCCCCAGGCTCAAACACCTGGCAGTTCTGACCCGAAATCATGAGCCCAACCAGCCCTGTGACTGGGAGTGAAGCCTGGAGGCTGGCTTTCTCAAACCACCCTTCCCTATCAGTAAAAGCCCAGTCACAGTCG
Source organism: Microhierax caerulescens (assembly GCA_035590215.1). Taxonomy (NCBI): domain Eukaryota; kingdom Metazoa; phylum Chordata; class Aves; order Falconiformes; family Falconidae; genus Microhierax; species Microhierax caerulescens. The sequence goes on from JAVJGJ010000057.1 coordinate 12,739,384, forward strand.
TATCAGAGTAAGCATGACTCTGCTTGTATAGCATCTTTTAGCCAAAACCATCCTCGTAGAAACACGTTCTCACTAACATAAGCTGGATTTGAACTTGGAGGAATTTGCCCGTGCAGCTGTCCCTTTACGTGGCTGTACTGATAAACCTGCCTGATTTCCACTTCCATATGATGCAGCTGTCGGCATGGTTAAAAGCATTACGCAGAGCAATCAAACAAAACCCACTGCTTCAACTGCCAGCCAGCCTACAGATCCCCCGGTCTGAAAAGCCAGCCTCTGCCTCACAGCACAAGCAAAAGGAGCAGTGATGTGCCTGTACGTCAGTGCATATGTACATGCTCACTCCTGCCTCCTTCCTTTCCCTTTTCCCCCGAGTCCTGCCATCCTCTCTATCCTTTCTATCACCCCATCAGCCGTGGCTGCTGAGCTGGCTCTGCCTTGGTGAACACCATGCTCCTGGGAGAGGTGCCTGAGAAAAGGCTGCCTGGTGATGAAAAGGTGATCCAGCCCTTCAGGTGATGCTCGGCCACTGGCAGTCTGGTGCTGCCACCATAACAGCTGAAGACGACACTATGCTTCAGCAGTATTGAAGATGGAAAGAATCTGGCAGCTTGAAAGTCAAAATGGCAGCTACACCATGCTTAGGGTTGACTTTGGAAACCTATAATGAAATGGATGGGGACTGACAAGTGTTGACCTGGCACCAGAGCAAGGAGAAGTATTTCCACTCCTTCCAGCATTTTAGGACAGGTGATGGATGGGTTTCATTGAGCCAACTGCCATGTACCTCCTGATCTGCCAAGGCCCCAGAGGTTCCAGAAACTCAGGAGGAAGGTCATGGATTATCTAAGGAAGAAATGGAAAATGTTGCAGGATTTGCCTGATTGGTATCAACAACTCTCTCTGCACTCCCTCACAACTCCTCATTGCCAACAGGTTGTTTCAGTGAGATATCTAACAACGAGGTTAATGAGGGTGTGGGAAAATAACAGAAAATTGGCAAGGAGGATGATACACTGAAGTGACCTGCAGCTGAGGTGTAGAAAAACACACATATCATACTGTTGTTTAGCCTTATATGTCAGACAAGTAGAACATCCACATTTCGGTAACATAAGCCTGTGGTAGAGGCACCCTATCAAATGGGTTTGAGACTCCTGCCCTGCTGTGGGAAAGAGCAAAGCACAGTGGTAAACTACACAAATCCCTGAAATACATGTGGAAACAGCAGGTTTGATGATCCTCTGGCATGGACTGAGCTCCGTGGTGCCTGCACCCCTGCTTGTGTGCCTCTGTTCGGGTGCTGCTTTGGAGATCCCCCAGTTAGTGGAGTAACGAGAATAAATTTACTCTTTGCATTTCATCTGTGGGTGCATCCTGCCTGTGCTGGCTCACACAGAGGAGTGAGGAAATTTTAGAACTAAACCAAGCAATGCTACTCAAATAAAGGTATCTGGAAGAGACATGCTTTAATGTGGGAATAGCCAAAGACTGCCCCTGGACTTCATCGAGGTCTCAAGACACCCCTGTAACCCAGAAAGGTTGGTTAGGTGCTGAGGATGCCAACCACTGCTCCTGCATGGGTAGGTGCATGTCCCTGAGCATGTATATAAGCAAGGAAACCAGCGTGCAGACGGGGGCTGAAGCTGGCAGAAGTTATTAGGGCAGGGTCAGTACTGAGCAAACATCTCAAAACATCCTGATTCACAAACACATCTCAACCCTCTCTGTGAAAGAGCAGTTCTGGGAAAGAGGACTCCTGGATCTCTAGCCCATCCACCCCTTAGTCTTTAATGTTTTCTGTGTAAGAACACAACACAGCGGCAACCATTAAACATTTTTTTCCCATTAAGCGGACACCCCTTAAGTGGAAATTCCATTGCTGTAATTTACTTTTGGTATTAAGTGGCTTTCACCTGAGAATTACTACTACAAATTGTCAAATTACATACTTCCTTTTTATTTCAGCAGAAAGTTGGATTTTTGGTTAAACATATTTTAAAAATTTCCAGTGGAGGGCCAGTAAGAAGCAAAGACACACACTGCTTGAACCTATTTTTCAGCCAGCCTGCCGGAGGTGATAGCGAGCTGGCTATCACCCATAATCGGACTTAAGAGTTTCCATATGCCCAGTTAAGAACCCCCCGAGTTTTTTCAGTCTCCTCAACTCAACCAGTTTGACTTCAGAATTAATTGACATTGATTTAGGAGTTGGTTTTCCAAGGTGTTGAACACACGCCATCAATTTTAGCTGAAATTCTGAGCGCTTAGCCTTTCTCAATATCAGATCCTTCCTGTTTAAAAGAACAAAAAGCAGATTTGAAGGTTATTGAAACCAGACCCATACACTCAAAGGAAGGGTTATTAGCCCCCTAAGTGATTCTGTAAGTTAATATGTCTTTATTAGTTGGCTCTTTTCAACCTAGCAAGTGTTGTGGAATAGGCCATTATAAATTACATAAGCTTTATTTGAACTGGCTTCTAGTAAAACATAACACACCTACTGGAAGATTGTTATATAAATGTCACCTTCTGGTAAGCAGCCTGGACTAAAACACAGATTTATTCTGCACTACTGCTAACACACACAAAGTTGTCTTTTAGTTTTCTCATGCAACCAGTCCCCGGATAAAATTCAGGTGTGGCACAGACAGCAGTAATTCCTTTGCGTCCAGCATCTCAACCGTTTTAGAACAGCTCTTGATTTGTTCCTCCATTTGCAAGGGAATAGAAAAAAAAAATTACATCATCAAATAATTTAATTTGTCCTTGTCTCACGCCTGGCCAGACACTAGCTTTTTCACTGCATGTACAAGTAAGAGCAAGAGATGCTTTTGTTTCCATGGTTTGGGGAGGAGGGACTGACCAAGGACTTTGATATTTTTGAGACTATGTAGAATTAGACAGCAGAGGCCACAAACAGATGGGTGTAATTATCTATCTTATTTTAGAGGCACTAGAGCATTTCTCCTCAGCCCAGGAGATTTTCCATCTCCAGTGCCGTACATACTCTGCAGAGTGCCTCTCTGCATTGATCCAAATACAGAACGGAAAATGATTAAACAATATCCAGAGTTAGCAAGCTTTCAGGTTATTTACCAGTTAGCTGTACCTGCAGCAGGAGTAGCCCTGATTTTCTTACCAACCCACAGCACTGCCTGGATCTGATCTACTATCAGGCTTTCTGTAGACTCTGAAACAGCTCTTGGCACGTTATTGACTTGGTCTTTCATATTAATCCAGGACATCTTTCTCATAATAAAGTCTTGAGGTTGTATACTTTTTTCCTTAAGAAGAAGGATGTTGGGGATGTGGCCCTTGGCCCTCATACCAGGAGCTGCGCTGCCAGCACCAGCCTATCGCACAAAGCATCAAGTTTTCGGAGCTCAACGACGCACAATCTTAGGACACCGGCAGAAGGCAGCCACCACCTCAGCACAAGCCAGAAAACAGTCAGACAGACATATAAAGAGCAGTTTCAAAATATTTCAAGGGAGGCTGATGCAGTACAAGGTGGCTCTGGAGCACCTTTCCAAGTCCCACCTGAGAGGTCCCACCCTGGGTGCGATGGCAGACATGCTGCCTTTCCACTACTGCTCCACACCGCTGTTCATCACCCCCGTGCAGGGGCTGCCACCTGCATATGCTAACACTAACCAGCTTCTGACAGCCAGGCAATGTTTTTGATGGCCAAGTCACCTGGCTGTGTCTTCAAAGACCAGTTCCTGCTTGTCGATCATGTTAACTGTCATGATAAAACTCCTATCAAGGTATCAAAGCATTTGTAGTTTTGTCTTCAAGGGAAATAATAATCTCTTCCCCCATCAAGAAAATCTTTTCACACCAGTAAACACCTTTGAAATATATTTGAGTATTGTATTTCAGGTATTTGAGAACACATGAACAAAACATGGATGTTCTGCATGAGAAAAGGACATAGGAGAAATGCCTTTGATTAAAAATGACCCTTTCAGCAGTCTACCAAAACTCTCTGCAGATTTAGTGCAGTGGCAAAAGTGTAAAGGATGTACTTAGTACAGTGGCTTTTGCAGTATGAGCAAAGCGTGCATGGGATGTATGATACCACCAACCTTGCACAGATCCAGCTCACACTGCACAGATGCAGAGGCAAATTCAGTGCAACTTCATCATTAGCATGCAGAAAGCTTCCCAAGAGGTGCTGCCTCTCTTTAGTCTTCCCAGGTAATGTCCTGCTTGGCGAAGGGAGAAACGATCTGCACAGAGAAAAACTCCTCACAGAGCCCAACGACCCCCCTGCCACACTGATCTAGAAATAAGAGCATTCCTCACCCTTTACAAAGCACTCTCCGTAACTTGTTCCTTGCATCCAGTATTTTTCCCTGCAATTTGTTTGTGATTGCAAGACCATTAGCATTCTCACCTTAGTTCTCAGGGTGGCTTTCTTCTAAAATTCCCTAAAATCACACTATATTTCTCATGGCTTTTAACTTAAAATAACAACCCTCCGGTTTAAAAGAAACCTAGAGCATAACTTAATTAGGACATCCTATCCACAGGTATCTCTTCGGAGGCACCTGTAAAATGCTTCCATGATGCCAAACCTTCTGCTGTACACTTGCAGCAGGAGAGTTTATGCCAAGACGCTACAATCCTAATTAAATCTATACACAATCTTCAGATGGTAAAAATCTGTCCTTTAAAACTGACAGCATATGAGAAATTTTTCCAAATATTATAGGGGCACGGGCTATGGAAGAAATGACTGGCAATGCTCCTATTTCCAAGCCAAAGACATCAAAATTGAATACTAGGGTTTCAAGTTCACCTGACTACTTTTACCATTCACATACTCAGTTTTAATTAAGGTTACTTTCAGAAACCACTTTCTCATTTTAGGTATTTTAAGAGTATCTCAGAAGAGCTAGTTGAGGAAAAAATCTATTTTTCCCTTGTTAGAAACTTACCATGTGCCATACAGGTATAAAACTCCTCAAAGAAAAAGTTTTTTCATCTATCAGCATAACACAGCTGCAAATTTTGAAATCCCAGCATAAGTGAGCTGTTGATTTCAGCTTTACAGAGCAATCTCCAGACTCTTCAATCACTCTGGTTACACAGAAGTCTTCTTTCTTAGATGGACTCTGGTCAAAAGTGATCCAAAATGTAAAACTGGAACGAAGACTCGCTCAGATGCTTGTGTACACACGAGATCATTTTGGGACCTACCACCAGCCTGGTTTTCTGGGGAACCAGGACTTACACAATTGTGTTTGCAGTCAGTCTGCATCAGCAACTTACAAGTCCCTTTGCCAGCTCCAACTCAGTTTGAAAGGGAAGTCATAAAGCTAATGCAGTTTGGACAACTAACAAATCCAGGGCTAATTGGACTAACCTATCCACTTGAAGGTGAAAGCAAGAGACCTCCATCACTCTGTACTCTGAGAGCAGCGCATCAGCCAGCCAGCGCGTGTCCTTGCTCAGCAGTCAATTTGCAAGCATCCCTGAAAGTCAGCCACAGCCTAGCTACAGTCTCCTACCCATCAGCAGGGTTCTGGGAGTCAAAACTGGGGCAGCTGCAGTTACTGAATGAAGGAAAAGGAATAATAAGGCAAAAATCACAATGGAAATCAGACCACAGGGACTTCATCAATGGAACAATCTGCTTTATCATGACAAAGTCAAAATCCCTTCCCATGAGTTTTTAACATGCAAACACTTCTGTAGTTTCCGTGTATGAAAGCAGCACAACAGAATATATTAGCATTATTTAAATTAAAATAGAAGCAAAAATCCAAGTCTGCTATATATTAATTCTTCATCCAAACACTGGAGCAAAACAAAAGGATACTAATGATGCTAGCTATGAGCTTCTGTATCATTTCAGTGTATGATTACAAGTGATCAGGTTGGAGCAGTTTAAGAAGTTTCTGCTTTTCAGATAAGAAAAAAAAACTGACTCTAAATAGGTCCAGTCCAATCAAAGCCAAAGGAAAATGAGTTTGTGAAAACAGTCCTTCAGTGGCCCCAGCAGTATCAAAAATACTTTCTGACACAGGTAATAATATTTTAATCTTCAAAGGAGGAAGCTAAAGTGACAATTCTCTGCAAAACAATTTTGAACAGAAAAGAAAAGCTGGTGTGCAGGTAGGAAGAGAGCTTGAAATCCTAGAGCAATTGTTTAAAGAAAAGCAACTCAAGTTACATTTTTCTTTGGAGGGCAGAAAAGGAGTTCGCAGGGGTCCAGGCTTCCAAATGTCACCTACCCACAGGACAAATGATTGCTGCCAAGCATAGGCCCCACACTATTTTTTTCTTGTAGCCTGATCACGGCAAGAGCAACACTACTAGCTGAGTTTTCCCTGTTCCTTGCTATAGTAAAGTTGTGACCTCAAAAGCTCCAGCGCTCCTAGGAAGACTAGCAGTCAGCTCCCCACAACAGAAAATAAAATTGGAGTGCATCAGTATTCATCCTCCATTCTAATCTTACCATCTCCATGTAGAGCTTCAAATCAAGCATGACAGAAAAATAGCATACATAGAAGAAATTACGCTTAGAAGCATCCTTGGCACGATCTGCACTTCTCTCCAACCTGTTTAATTAACCTGAAACTGCTACTTTATAAAATTCTCACTCATGTCTGAAAACAGTTGTATACTAATGAAGAGAGGGAAAAAGTTTTTATAGTAACAAAGAAAATAATTTGAATCCATATTAACAGGTGATCTTTAAAGTTACAGCGGATGGTAGTGCTTCTGACAGGCCAAGGCAAAGCTGTGTTAATAACAGGCACATTTGTTTTGTTTGTATGTCTTATTCATGCAAAGAGCATGATTCAGAAAAAAATGCAAGGTAAATACAAGCAGTCACAAGGGGCCATTCATCATACTGCCTACGTATTTTTATTAATACATCCACAGAACTGCAATTGTGCTCATTCTGCAAGAAACCCAAGGCAGAAGATTAAAACAGACAACCTTTATCATCATTCCCGAGCTGTCAGTCAGCCTTTTTTATCTGCCAGCACATGTAGACAATATCAGCTTCATTAACAATGCCACTCCTTCAGTGGCATTGGATTGAAAAGATGACAACATTAAGGAGCTACTGCAAAAATACACAAGATTATGTAAATCCAAAAAGCTGAAGTAGTTAATTGGCTGTTTCTCAAACACCCGCAGCAATCCACTTTGGTTCCATTGATATACTAGTAATTAAAAAGCTAATTACTATTTTATTTTGGAAGGCGAGAAACCCTAAGAATAAAGTCACAAGAAATGCAGCTTGCTGAAGTGAGAATGGTAACGCTCTGTTCTCACCCACAGATCCCTGCAGTGTAAGCGAGCTGGCGTCTTCTGGTTTGCACGAATACTTGTCACAAGAGTAATTAGCTGATCAGAAATCTAGGTGATACCTCCTCCTTTCTCTGCCTGAGATCCCAGGCAGGTTTCTAGGTTTAAATGGAAAGCTAACACTGTTATTCTGACGAAGCCTTTCCTGGCTAATGCTCATGAGATAAGGCCTTTGGGCCAAAACTTTCTCTCTCACAAATGAATTCCCCCCTAGCTCGATAGAGTGTTTCACATACCTAAACCAAAGCTGAACTTACCCCTTTGTCTGAAAACACTGTTGCTGGAGAACATGCTGGGAACCTGGGATTTTGCAGAAGTTAAATTTTACAAGTAACAGAATAATCTAAACCTCAATGTTTCAAGTGAGAAAAAGCCCACAAAAACCAAACCAGACTTAAAACATCATAAGTAGCAGAACTGTTTCAACACATGCTCAACACCTACAACTGAACAACATCATCATTGCCACCTGCTGCTGCTGTCAGCTAACAGTTTTCCTACTGATCATACAGCTGAATAGAAGAACACTTGAACAAGCAAAAAACTGCTCTGGGGCGAGCAGATACCAGCACTGCTTCTGCTAGGTTGAAAAAAAAAGTGGGACCCGAGCTACAAAGGGTAATACTATCAAGAGCCTGCAGTGCAGAAGGGGTATTTAATGTTACTGAAAGCTTAAAATGCAGAAGGTGTATTCAGTGTGAGTCAGTGGGTGAGGTACAGCATGTGTGCAGAGGCGCAGAGAAACAGCAGAATAACTAACTCATGCTTGTATGTAGTCCTCTGGAAAGGGAACCCTTGACAGCTTTAGAAAACAGCTGCCAGGCCACTTGGGTAAGAATGGAGATTCACAGAAGACTCTCTGTAGGGAAAGAGGAATGCATACTGAAAAGTACATTTCAACAGGGAGAGGAAAGAAAAAGCCCAGAAATGCAAAACAGAAAACACTGACCTAGCAACACGGCAGGATCTATGTTCAATAGTGAGTAGGAACAAATTATTCTTACACCAGCAGGCATTCAGAGCATGCCACATTAAGGAGATGGTGAAGCTGGAGGACACTGCTGGTATGCTCTACCACAGGGATATGCAGCAATGCTGTCACCAGCACCGTATAAATTGATCAAAATATATTTTGAAAGTTGCCATGAGAAAGAAGGTATGGAAAAAGTCACCTTTCATTGCAAGCTACTTCTATTCACATTGAAAACTGTCCCTGAAAATGCACATTTTGTAATCCACTGTAGTCTTTTACTCATGTATTTATTTCATCATCAGAATACCTATCAGCTGCAGCATAGTTGGGAATGTCACCATTGCCCACCCTAATATACAGAGATCATACACAAGAATTGCTTGAAGCAGCAGTTACTAGCATTGATTAAGCCACTTGTGAATTACAGGCAGACAAAAAAAAGGAGGGCTAACTTTGCACTACTTATAGAAGCAAAATTTCCACGTCCCAAGTGCTTTTTATGGAGGAAAAAAGAAACCTAAAGTCATTTGTCTAGGTTTTTAAAAGTTTCTTTTTTAATGAAGTGTTGCTGAAAATCATTAGCTGAACAGCAACAGCATTTTCTAGTTACAATTTAAAGTAAGATAAAGAAAATACAAGTAATGGTATAAATAATACCAAGCAACAGCTTTTGCAGAAATTATTTAAGGCAATGGCAAAACTAGCACTAAAAATGCTACTTCTTTAGCCACATACACAAATCTATACATTCCATAAATACAGCATCAGTTGAATTTTAGTCCACTTGTTACGCGATACCTCAGATTTTAATGTGGAGTAGAAGCTTCTGTTTTCTCACCCAAATTCACAACAGTCATACAAGAAATTCAGTTATTAACATAACTTACAGAGAAATTAATGCTCAGTGGTACTAATAGCAGGACACTTAGAAGCTGGCGTTTTGACTTGCCTACCTACAACAGGGAATTCTACATCAACTGATCCTGTGTCACTCACGCTGTAACTCTTCAGCATAACTAAGACTAGGGTTCTTATTTCAGCTTTTCCTCTGATTCCTCTGCATTTTTAGACTAGTCTCAAACATTTGGTCCTTACATGAACAGTAGTCTTATAGCTAATTGTAGAGATTATGATTTCTTGGAAAGTAGCAAATGGAACTTTGATACCAAATCTCCACCTCTTCATGGGGTGCCAGCAAGAACTAGAATCATTATTGATGTAGATTAATCTTCACCCTAAAAGGTAAATGGAAAAAAAAAGGAAAAACAAGTCAGTCACAGACACTTTCACAAAGCTAGCTGGGTTTCAGCTGTAAAGAAAGAGAAAAGCTTTTTGAAATTCATTTAATACATTAAAAAACCCCAAACACCTCTGATATAAGTTAACAGTCTTTTGAAAAGCAACTAATGGAATATAGATTCTTTGACAAACACTTATTATCAGATTACGAAAACAGACTGATTTTTTTTTTTTTTTTACATAGAATTACAGAATTTTCTCAGTTAAGTGACAATTCAATTAAATGTATCCACTTCATTTTTCAGGATTCTATGCACAAAGTATACGTGTAGCATGCAAACCCACAAGAATTACTGCATGTTTTGTTATGAAGTTTCCACTATCTGGTAAATGCTTGAGTTACATTCTCCAAAAGGATTAGTGTAACTGTACACTGCTTATGCCATCAGCATGGAGTTCAGTCTTATTACACCTTACTGTAACACAGTTTTAGCGTTGTTGTAAACATCAATTACTACAGACAGCATTTTTTGGAGACTATGGATAGTTTCCAAGAGATACCCACCTTTAGTTGGGCAAAGGTTCTAGCTGACCATTAGATGTCCATGGCAAGTGGGAAAACAAAGCATTTCCAGGCTTTTTTCCTTTCTTCGATGTTTGAGAGAGAGAACCAGCTGCACACACTCACTGCAGGAGAAATGGGTGGAAGGCTGTGCCCATCTTACACAGAGGGAGGATAAGATATCCTCCATTATTTAGGGTACTATATGAAACTCCTGGCCAGAGAACCTGCCTGCATCACTTCTAGGAGTGACCTCAGTGGAGCTGAAGGCTGTAAGCAAAGTAGCAAGTGAATCACAAACATTTCTTAGTTTTCAAGGGGAACTGCAAAACTTCAAACTCCAAAATAAAGGACTCGGAGTAAGGCCACAATATTTATAACATAGCATAACCTGCCATGTGATGGAAGTCACAGATGCAAATGCTTGTTGCCGAGAATCCTACATTTCAAAATGAACTACAGCATTTGGAGAAGGTTGGAAAATTTCAGTTAGAGCCTCTAACTAGGTGTCACACATATTTTGGCTTACAGGACAAACAAGGAAACCATTTAAGATTATGTACGCTGTAACATGCCTCCTGTCCCATCTGCATGAAGCACAAAAAAACCCTGTTACAACATGATTGCCATTGTTTGTGCCACAGAGCTGAGCCTAGGCTTGCCAAACACAATCCTGTAACGCCAAGCTGGCTAAGCCAAGAAGCAGAAGCCACCATGATGGGGAACAGATGAAAACTGTTGCTCATCACAATGAGAAATTCCACCTCTTCATTTCCTCCATAAAAGAAAATGTAACTCCTGAGAAGCTTCTTGTTTGGTATCACAGAAAGTGAAAACAAAGGAAGAGTGGAGGAGGAAAGCAAGTGAAGTATTTCTGGTGAGATGAGAGATGCATTTGCCACATTACCTAGTGCTGAGTGGAACTGTTCTGGTCCCACAAACCTTAACTCTTCTGTACATTTTCTACATCCCCAATTCAGAAAGACACGAGTATACACATAACATTTGAAATACACGTTTAATTACAATATGCAGTTTACATCTGAAAGTAGATGTGTAAGTCTAACCAAAAATAATGTATTACACTTCTGACATGATTACGTTACAAAATCCAACTGCAAGGTTCACTGATTATAGTTCTGACCATTTGGCCTAGGTTTTTTTTTCCCCTCCAGAGAATTGAGAAAAAGGACATGCAAGCATTCAACAGAGATAACTATCCAAAACTTACGGGTTGGCTTTGTTCTATTTTTTAGGACAAATTGCAGTTCAGAGATTATAAGGGGGGGGGGGGGCAACCCTTGTATCCTCCCCATCTCTGCTTCAGTGTTACTTAACCTTTCCTATTTTTCCATGTCTATGCAACATTACTATCAATTGCTAGCCAAGTACATGAGTGAAGGGTCTACAGAATAAACTTAAAACCATGCCTTAAAGAATAATATATGAGCACTCAGAATGGAATTCTGAAAACAACTGTGCTGTACACTGAAATATGGCACTTTATGATGTTCAGTTCTTTCAAGTAACCTTAAATTGACATAAGCCTAAACAGACCCAATTAGCTCAATAAAAAGAAGGCAACATTCAGTCTAGCAAAGTCATTCATTATAATATTTATTCTATGAAACAAAGAAGAAAACGTAAGATTAAAAAAATGTTCCATGCATTTCATAAAATACAGAGAAAGACATTGTCACAAACAAAACAGAATAAGCAAGCAAAACCCCCACTGAAAATCATGAGAGCTCCACTCTCCACATTGCATCATATAAATGCAAAACACATATTCAGGAGAAAGAGCAGTTTAAGGAAAGCAACAAGTTATCTGTCAATATCTGGGATGAGTAAATCAGCCTGCAAGACTTTTGCCATCACCTCTCTTATCATAAAAACAAACTGATGCAACTTGTTTTCTTTGCTACCTTTTCTTGGCATTATATCTTTGGCTGGGAAACCAGGATAGCACAGCAGAATTCATATTAAGTTACAGTCTGGAAAGATACTAGGGCCCAAGGTCTAGGTAGAACCAGAAAGATAGCAGAGCACAAGGGGTGGAAGGAGATGGCAGTTGTTCCACTGCTGGAAGCAAGGTGGAGGGACATGCTTTGACTATCTTACCAGGAGCATGGGGGGCAGGAGATACATCCTGCAAAAGAAGTATGGACAAAAGCTGGGAATGTATCTAGCACCTCTCAAGAGTCCCAGTCACATAAAAGACATGCTGCATTATAAAAGGATGCCAAGATCTTCATTTAGGTTACAAATTGTATTACTTTAAACCTACTTACTGAAAGCTTTTGAATCAGTCCCTTCTCCTCAACCTACGATACTCCATTTGGCTTTAGCCAAGGTGTTAAAAGATTCTCCTTTTGCTTTTATGTTACAGAACTTCACTGACTCCCATGACAGTTACCAACCACAAAGCCTGTGTAATTCCAGGCTCTGACACAAAAGCAGCCCCCATCTCTTATTTGGAAAGCCCAAAAGCTGACATAGCTGTATTTGGGGAGGGTGCTGTAGAGAAAGGAAGAACAAGGCTCCACTTACACAAACACCTGTTACCCTAAAAGCCCCACTCCATGCAGGCTTACAAATACTGCAATCAGAGAGTTTCATGTGGGGAGGAGCAAAGAGAAGACAGCGGACTGGGATCCTTCCCACTTCTCTCACAACAGCATTCTTCTGCTAGCTACCAAGCTATTTCTGCTGCAGTGTAGAAGGTTCTGCATTGGCCTCCTGCAAATGATGCACCATGGAGGAAGACTGTTACAGTTACAAATGTGGTTTTCACGCTGTTTCCTAAAATCAGAAAGCTAGGAATTGCTGTTTTTAAAAAACATACAGTAAAGTGTAATTTAACCTGTAGCATGCAATATTATAAGATTAGAAGATGTAAGGTAATGAATTGCCCATGCTACACCTTAACTCTGTTCCTTTGCATGTACATATCAGGACTGTGGCTTTGTATCACATGATCTTTTCACCTTTCAATCCCTAGAAGAAACTTACTTTATTCCCTGGACAAGCACAAATGAGGCAGAAAGAAGACTCTACAGGAAATCCCAAGTCAAGCATTTCTCCCTTTTGAGTGCTTACAGCTAGAATAACGTTTTCTTGATGGAGTTTAAAAAAAATCAATTATGTTTTATGTGCTCCATTTACCTTGCATTAGGAAAACAGAAAATGCTGTAAAAGGTTAAGGTCTCAGGTCTTGACAGGTCACCACAGGCCTTGGTGAAACACAAGGATCAAGTAGTCTTTTAAAATAACTGTCCTGCTTCCTAGCTAGTGTATTTTCTGTGTTGTCCATGTAAACATTACACTGAGCCTTTGTACCACCCACTAAGCTCTCTGCTTCAATCAACTATTTGTGCCCAAAAGCACATCCTTATATTTCTTCCTACACCACAGCCACCCTCCTACACCACAAAAGATGTAATAAAATAGGAACTAACCATAAGCTAAATACTTACAGGGATTGTTGCTGTTTGCTTCTGTCTTCCCAGCCTTGGCAAGTTTGGTCGCGTTCTGCTGTGCTTTGCCTTGCTCCTCTCCAGTTAGCAGGGCTTTTATTTCAGAGGGGATTTTCCCTTGGTCCATTGCCATGCACCACTGCTTGTACTGAAATACGCAAACACATTAGGCATTAGCAAACAGCCAGGATCACATTAGCAGACAAAACAGAGCTGTAATCTTTACCTTCCGGTATATTCATTTAAGGTTTGAATTTACTGGGCTGAAGCCTCTTGCAAAACTGCAGAGCCCTAATGAGCTAAGCACGTGTCCACGGTTGCATACCTGGCCTCAGTAAATCCTGTTTCAGTCAATAAACTGCTACTCAGTGGCAGTACTAGACAGAATACTGTAATTATTAAACAACATGGAACACTTTGTGCATTTTCTCGCTGCTGGCATGCCAGAATACCGTTCCAGTTCATGGCCTTTTAAAAACAAATATTTCACATGACTCTGGGGCTGACTGACTATTAAGAGGTCCTTTCTGATTTTGCAAGGAAGGCATGGCTACAGCACATGTGCCATATTCCTAGTTCCCACATCTTAAATTCTTCGCTGGCAAACCTTGAAGCACACCAACACACCTGTGGTCAGCTGGCTGACTTTCCATCCAATCCTAACACTAATCACTTGTGGTGATTAGTCCTGACTATTTAAACAAACCTAATACAAGGTCGAGGCAATATCCTCAACTCCAGTGACATTTCAATGGCATCTCAGTATCACGAAGGAGTCGGGTCTGTATTTGCAGATGAAATGTTCTTCTTCAGTTAATGCAGTTTATTTGGCCAAGATACCCACCTTATACTTGCTGGAAGACAGGACAGCTGTGCAACCATCTACACAGAGAACATGCTGCAAGAATCAACCTCCCCAACAGAGACAAAGGTCTGTGGGAAGCAGTGACACACAGTGGATATATGTTCCCCTTGATATTTTAACACATCTCCACCCTCCACCTCTTTCTACCTCTATCAGAGGTTTTCCAAAATAACCATTTCAAAGACAACAGGCTCCTATGCAATGGCATTTTCTCTGCTTGCTTCCAGTTCAAAACCAGCAGCTAACTTGCAACATGAGGTTCCTATTCAACACGCAAAGTAGGCAAACAGCTGAATGCATCTGTTACTGATGTTTTGATACCTTATGGCTAGCCAAGTCACACTCTCAGTCACAGTGATTTCAAGAATCCACAAGGACAGGTCCCAAATAATATTGAGGGTTAGGTTAAAGGATAATTTCTTACCATTTCAAGCTCTTCTCTGAGAGCACAGATGGCTCGCTCTCTGCTTGAAACCAGCTCTTCCAGGTACTGGTACCTCAGCTTCTTCCTGGCTCTGCATTCTCTTGCACTCTGACGACTTCTTTCAAGTTTTGCCTTCAAGTCTATTTTGGCTGGTTTACGACCTCGCTTGCCTGGTTTCTTTACCTTGCCTCCAACCACCTGGAAAGCAAGGGTACAGTAAAGATCCTGTTCTGCAAAATTAATGCTATAACCACGTCATTGTGCCTACTAGGTATCTCAAGCAGAAAATCTTGCATATACTTTCACTGATTCTGGAGCCACAGAAAAAATACAGGGGGTGATGTATGAAGTTTTCAGTGAAAGCATCAAAACCAAAAGGGGGTGATATGATTTCATAGTGAAGTCAGTGCGTAAGCAGTCCTATTGTAAATGCTACTAATCTGATTTGGAGGAGCTCCACAGAATGGTGGAGGTTGCAGGGATTTCTGGAAGTCACCTGGTCCACCCTCCACTGCTCCAGCAGGGCCACCTAGAGCTGGCTGCCCAGGACTGTGTCCAGATGGCTTTTTAATATCTCAAAGCAGGGAGACTCCACAAGCCCTTGGACAACCTCTACCAGTGCTCAGTCAGCCTCACAGTAAAAAAACCCAAACATTTCCTGATATTCAGATGGACCCTCCTGTATTCCAGTCTGTACCCAGTGCCTCTGGTCCTGGCAATGGATACCACTGAAGAGAGCCTGTCTCAGTCTTCTTTATACCCTCCCCTACAAATACAGGTATTTGTACACACTGATGAGATCTCCTGAGCCTTCTCTTCTCCAGATTAGATGATCCCAGCCTTCGCAGCCTTTCTTCATAAAAAAGATGCTCTAGTCCCTTTATCATCTCAGTGGCCTTTTGCTGGACTCTCTCCAGTGCCTCCATTTCTCTCTTGTACTGGGGAAGCCAGAACAAGACACACTACTTCAGCTGTCTAGGAGGATATCTGGGACATTGAGAGGTCCAAGATGACCATCAACTTGTAGCAAACCTGGTTTTCTATTACCAACAACCCCTGCCCTAATTCTTGCCAGCTCTAGAAATATTATATTATGGAGTTAAACAGATTTGGAAGAAAAAAAATATTTATTTATATCAATAGCATCCAAAATTTAGTTTGCTGCAATAAAATGAGCAGGTTCAGCCTACTGTAAAGATGCAACTTGTCAGAATTATTCACTAGCCACTTGAGCTTCTTCAGTCCCAATTTCTTTCAAGGGAATCTTCTGAGGATTTTTACTAAACAGGGAACTCAGTTACACTGAGTCCTACCTCTGCTGCTTCTGCAGCTATACCTAACCACTCTGGCCATGTTTACCTTCAAAACATTATTACACAATCTGGAAAATTGTTTCCTTGCATCTCTTCACGCAACCTATGCAAATGTTCATCTCTCCCTGTGCCTAATTTACATCTCCTTTGCAGAAATGTAACCCCCTAGTTTCTTTCCCTATGAAGTGCAGATTTTGCAATAATTTTCCCCTTTGTGCATCTTTTTTTTAAAAAAAAAAAAAAATCTGAAAAAAAAAAAAAAAGGAATAGTTTCCTCAGTGTTTACTCTGTGCTTCCCCACTCAAATATTTTACTCTTAACATGAGAGCATGGCACAAGAAAGCCTTAAACACAGCCTGAAACTTAGCACGCTGGCGTATCGCCCCGTAAGCATTACATCAGCCACACACCCCACCTCTCCTCTGAAGTGAGGATTTCTCTTTATTTGCATTCTGACTGCACTGTTTGAATGGAGGGGGTGTGTAGAAACACACCTAACACACACACACCTCTACATACAAGAATTTCACTGCTGGCTTAGTGTTTCACTATACCATATGCTGATGAGACTTTCTAACAGGCACTGTTCAAACTAGAGTTCATCATAAAAAAGGCACTTTTTACTGTGTGATGCTACAAAGTACGTCAGCTTTGACATTCAAAGCCACTTGTTCTACAAACTTAGCAGGCTGCTAAAAACAATAACGTAGTGAATTGATGTGCTAGAATGAAGAAAAAAAAATGATTATTCAATTGAGCCAATTCTTTCCTTGGAAAGTGAGTCAATAATCACATACCAACATAATCCTACCCTCTCTGTATTGCCTCTCCTAGTTTATTCAGGAGTAGCTGCCTACCAAAAGCAAACCGAAAACCAGAAAGTACTTAATGGACATCTAGTGAAATGAAATGAACACAGTCAGAACAGCAAAGAGAAAATATCAAGCTCTCTTACATTTGAGCTTCTTAATACAGTTTGAGCAATCCACTCGCTCCACCAAGGTGGACATCTGTAAGATCTTCTTGTTCAGACCCTATATTCACCAAGGTAGGATAAAACCAACCAGCCATGGCCAAGAGGGAAATAATCTCCAAAGAAAGGAAAGTGCCTGTCCCCTTGCAAGCATGACAAGCACGCTCTGTCCTCCCATGGAGCCACACTCACATGTGCTGTGATTATTTCTGACTCCTGCTGAGAAGCACATAGTCTCCTCAGGAGGGGATGTAGGCTCTCACAATTTGCTATTATTACTTGCACTTGAGAGATTTCTGGATATTACACTACTACAGCCAAAGTACTTCAGTTCTCAAAGACTTCTACTGCCTGAGACTTTTCTGTGCCAATGCAAAGTAGTTTTAAGTATACCTTTGACTTCAAGAGCTAGATGAGGTCTTGTAGAGACATATACTACAGCTCTCTTAAAAAACCTTTGCAACTCCGTTCTGACCCTCTAGAAGAGTGACCTAGCTCTCAAGAGCCGCAGCACACCACATACTGCTGCACTAAGACAAAACAACAGCTCGAGTCTTAGTCCCGCACAGGAGCATGTCACTGCCATCCTCTTTCACCAGAACATCAGGCAGGTGATTAGTTGCTACCACATAGTTTCTCACAAACCAGCAAGTTAAAGCACGGGCAAAGAGCACCCAACCTTTCCACAGCCAGCATCTGGGGCAGGCACTGGCAATGAAAAACACTCACAAACTGTGCAGCTTCACAGCAGTTAAATCCATCCAACACCATATTCTCACAAAATAATTTCTTTTTAAGGACCTGTTATTTTAAAGCATCTCATATATGTTTATATGCAGCTGGTGCCTTTTTTTCAAGGTAGGGGTCACATCAACACGGAAAACATACAAAGGGTGAGAGTCTGTGCCAGTAAGAAATCAAGTGAGCTCACACAAACTCTGAATTTAAAAGCATATTTTTACAGACAAATCTAGTGATGTGGACATAAACCTGTTAAAGGCACTTTGTAACCTGCAAGGAAACTAGACGCTGGTGTAGACTGCTCTGCACATTGCAAATGCACCCTGGATCCACCATTATCAATTAGTCACTCTAGAGAGCTTTCTACAGATTGGTATGCTAATTGCTCTCTCTCCCCCAAGATCTTTTACCACCGCAGCAGCCCTGCACGCAAGCTCTCTTATGGGAGGAAAATGGTTTGTACCTCTTGGGTCATTGCTTGCTAATGCTCTAACCACCAGGACTATGGAAATAATGAAAAGCTTCCTTCCCTTTCAACTCAGACTTCAAGTGGTAAGACTCTAATAATCTGCCTTCACACCATCCCAAAAGGCTCATACTGTCTTTGTGGCTTCTGGAGTTCACTATACAGTTAGGCATCACCCTGCACAGCTAGTTTGGTAAGCAATTTAATCGAATCCTGCATCCTTAACAGTTTTTGCTCACCAATATTTACAAGCTCCTTCTATAACCTTAAGCAACCCAGCTGGGGGAAAAAAAGGCCTGATAAATCCTTTGCCACTGTCATGTTTCAACCCCAGCTGGCAGCTAAGTTCCAAGCAGCCGCTTGCTAACTCCCCCCACCCTGCAGTGGGATAGGGAGGAGAACTGGAAAAAGGTAGACCTCATAAGTTGAAACAAGAACAACTTAATAGCTGAAACAAAATAAAACAACAACAACAATTGCAATGAAAAGGAGAGAGAGGGAAAGAGGAATAAAACCCAAAAGCGGGGAAAAACCAAAACCCAAGTGATGCACAATACAGTTGCTCACTCCTCGCTGATCGATGCCCAGCCAGTCCCCGAGCAGCAATCAGCAGGCACCGGCCAACTCCCCCCAGTTTATATACTCAGTGTGACATTCTATGGTATGGATTATCCCTTTGACTAGTTCAGGTCAGCTGTCTCGACTGTGTCCCCTCCCAGCCTTCTTGCTGGCCAGGCCCAAAAACCTGAAAAGTCCTTGATTTACTATGAACAGTACTTAGCAATAACTAAAAATATCAGTCTTTTATCAACATTATTCTCATATTAAATCCAAAACACAGCACTACACCAGCTACTAATAAGAAAATCAACTCTATGCCAGCTGAAACCAGGACAGCCACCATCCCACATTACTCTATCTGCCTGGCTTCTAGTCATGTTTGCCTACTCAGTTGCTATGCTGATGTGACAGAAAGAAGACAAAGCAGAAGTGCTAGCTGATGCTGAACATGGCAGCAGACCAAGGAAAAAAAAAAAAAACCAAGCAAGCAAACATTTATTCATTCCCTTTGTATTCCTCCAGAACTTATAAAGGGATGTGATCTATTAGCATTCAGCAGTAGGGATTTGTTTTTTTTCAGGAAGTCATATTTAATCAAGACCCAGAACAATATTAATCATAAAATGTGTCATAGAAATATTAATTATGACATGCATTTGTCAGAAATCTGACCAAGCTCCTATTTCAGTTCACTCAGACTTCAGAAAATAGAAGAACATAACTCCCTCCCTTTTTAATACAGTACTTAGATCTTAACATCATTCTTGCCTGACATCAGTGTTCAAGTACAAAATTATTTGATCTGGAATTGGAAATAGCTGCAGTTACTTGCCCCAATGTATAAAAAGCCCTCAGATTTCTGGATGTTTTATTAGAGGGATTCAGTAGTTCTCTACAGAAGCACTGCCAGGTTGTGTGATGGAGAGGACCTCCTTAGGAAGGAGACACATATATAATACGGCTACCAGGATTCACATCCCGAGGAACCGAGCCACTCAGAAGATTGTGATAAAGGTGGCCTCACTGTGGCATCTGCAGGTTTTGAACAACTTGGCAGATTAAAGAAGCACTATTAAAGTTCACCACTACTGATCATCAACGCTGATTACATTGACCAGTTCAGAATCCAGCGGCTCTCAGTTCATTTACTGACACAAGTAGCTCAAGTGCTCCATCAACCAGTACCTGAGATCCAGCTCAAGGAACCATCTTGAGCACACTCTTGGTTGCATTAGTGGCTGAAGGTACAGGTCTGCAGAATTTAACTTAGCACAGAGCTGATTATCATGTGATTAGCAAAATATAAAGCCCAAGTTCTGCATTCATTACAGGAGAGGGAGGAATGTGTTTTGCATACATTTTCTCAGGATCAGTAATCAAATGAAGTTAGTCACAGGTCTCCTAATAAAAAGGAAGTTACCTTATCAGCTAAGCCACAGCATACGATTGACAGTAGCAATATAAAACCCAGCTAGAAAATATATCAGTTATTCCTCCATTGAATGACATTTTATATGCTTCACACAGGTTTAGTTAATTTCCACTGGAAGACAAAATGCCTCCAATAATGATCCAAAAATGCAAGATATTATTTAGTGAACAAACATTTTGTAAGTCTTAAGCAGATATGTCAACAGAAATTAATCCTAAAACTCTAATCATATGAAGCGATTAACATACCAAAAATGTAATCTTTAGCACAGATGTGTAAAGAAGACTATCTTTGCCGAAATGTCTATTTTAAAAAAACATAAGCTAGGAATAAATATCCAGTTTTCATAAAGTGTTACACAGGCATCCACAAGTCAAGACGCGCAAGTGTTAAGGTTCAGGGCAGGCATTGCTACTTAAGACAGTGCAGCAATCCCCCAGATGCCACCTTACCACTCAACAGTCCTCCTCTTCCACCGGGAAGGACTCACAGCTTCATGTGTGGAAGCAAATCCACCGACATCCCACATGTGTTCTCCTGGCTTACACTTACCAGGTGCTTCTTTAAACCTATCCCTGTTAGAGCTTGAAGCAGGCAACAGGGATAGTCAACTAACACTACCACAGACATCCTCCTACCTCACTGCAACAATGAAATAAAACTGTTCTAGCTGTTCTATAGGGTTTAAGCTTATCCATTTTACTTCCTTATTGAAATATGAGGAAGCAGACATATCATCTGAGCAATGCTGAGCAGCAACTTGTTAAAACATCTGATGATGTGAAATTGCCCATCTCAAATTATAGCCAAAGCTATTCTATATTTCCAAGCAAGCAGTAATGAGAACACTTTACATTTGGACACTATCCTAGGTGGAAGACTTCTCCAGCACTGTGCAAACCTGCATACTGTGAAAAAGCCCTGAAGGGTGAAAACATAGTAAGTAACCCACCGCCTCAACAACTGAGGTCACTATGAAAACACATCCTGTGCTTTGCTCTCCACACTAGCTCTTGGTCCCTGCTGTGGTGTTGAAAGCATTCCTCTGAGTGGATTCCAGGATTGCCTGGGAGATTGCCCCTCTCTTTGTGGTCCTGGTCACCTACAACAGCAAGGGTCACAGGCAGAGATGTGCTAGAGGACATCTCATTAATAAAGACCCATCAAGCTCTCTATTTTAAGCACAAGATTTCACATCTGACTTGCTCCCGCTCCCCCTCCAAGGGACACCTGCATCCCTGTAATTATGACTTGGGATCACACACAACTGGGTATTTGATGTTTCAAAGCTGGGCAGTGCGGAAAGCAGCACAACTCCTTGTGTGCTGCCTTTTGGCTGTGGGATTTCCCTTCCCCTAATGCCAAGTGCTCCCCCAAAATGGAAAGGCTGTATGAACACCAGAGCAAGACATTGACAGATGTTCAATCCATAAATATAAATGCTTCATACAAACTGTTTTCCTGAGGGCTTGCTTTTTCAAACTCAGTTAACACCTGGAAACACTCAGACCTCACCTATTTAAAGGCTTTTCTTTCACTTCACACATTGCAAGTTTGTGGAAGTTTAGAAGTAGTCAGACCTTAAGACTAACATCCTTGCCCAAGCCATGGGGCCAGCCTGATGAAGAGCAAAAAATCTGAGCTGGAGACCAGGGTTTCGACAGCCACAGTGTCTGGGAGGATGAAGGTATAAAGGAATTTGCTTCTTCCATTTAGAGGATGCAGCTATTTAAAAGCAAAAGAAAGCTGACAACCAAGAACCAGTCTGTTCAAAATTGAGAAACTAACCTGGAATTAAAACAAGTATAAGAGATTGACATCTACTCTTTCAAAAAAATCTGTTTCACTGTCATCAGAACTGGGTAACAACAGGTTTTCTTAAGCCTGCTTTCTTACATTCCTTTGTATATCCAACACATAGTTGGATAGCAGCTGCCTTGAGGTAGGCAAGGCACTTTAAGAAGCTGTTGCGTGCACTTCACTAAATTTTCATTCCCATTCAGAAGAGTAATCAATTACTATGTTCCGCTGCTAAGATTAAGAATGATGCATTATACATTTTCTAGATCTCATGCTCAGGTATGCTCTTTCTCCATTTATTTCTTAATAATTCTTCCCATTTTGAAGAATATGTTACAATGAACCATTTTTCTAATGCTCTTTTAAATCGGGTAAGGCTATCTTATAGTGCACTAAGAATTAGGGAAAACATTCCAGCCTGCAAGCCCAGTTCTACATTCTTTATGTCCCATAGATGAAGGAAAACACTGAAATTGGGTGTATGCAGCTATAGAATGGTTACTTCACTGCTAATGCAATTCAGTTATCTCAGCTTTTGCAGGGAAACTCCTTTCATAGTCACACTTGTGCAATTTACAGATAAGACTCTGATCAGGCAGGCCAAACCTCTCAATAAGGAGGAAAACGTGACTTGGTGGAACTTTTAGAAGATTTCTAGGACATTCTGGGTCAAGCTGTAAGACCATTCTGGCTATAAAATGAAGTATAAATAGTGCTTGCCTCACCCTGGCTGAGCAATATGCAATGGGAAGAGCCCTCCCAAGAGATATGGGATCTCTTAAATGGAGCCACCAAACCCTTAGGGCAACATGCAGCCTCATGAACTTGCTCTGAAAGGAACCACAGCCCTTCAAAACAACTACAGCAAAGCCTTTCACAGCAGCAGGCACTTCATGACTAATATCATCTATTTTAAGTAGAACATATGAGGATCCCATACCACCCCAGATTATTACCCAACAAAAAACCTGCTGAGATTACAAAGATTTTTAAAGTTTTCCTTAGGTACAGCTGCACCCAGTTAGTTCAGGGCAAGACCCATTTCAATGCCACTGATCTCACAAGTATTGCAGTAGTAAGTTTTAAATAAAAATGCCATACTAAGAAACTTTAGTTGAGACTGAAGATAAGAAAAGTAAATATTTCAATCTGCCTTTTTTTTCTATTCACTTGACATCCATTTTTCTAAGAGCAAAGACTTGTCTTACTGACTGGGTAAAAAGACTTAATTTATTTCCTAAATGTGTCCAAAAAGGTTTCAGAAAAAAAACCCAGATTATCAGAACTCAAGATAACAAGAGACCAGAAATTATTTTAAAAATAAAAAAATCCAAAAGTTATCTGTTACAAATAAGTTAATTCTGATACAGGAGAAACCAAGCATTCTATACACTAAAGGAGATACAAGTCAGCTAATACTGACAAACAAAATCCAGAATTACATCTTCTGGATCTTCTAAACAACTGCCCTTATTACATAAACTTTCATACAGTTCTCACAGTTGTGAGCATTTGGTTGATTTCACTGATGCAGATTTTCCCCACCCTCCTTTGCAGCTTTCAGACAAGACCTTAATAAACTCAAAAAGTATACATGTTGAATTGGCAAATCATCATAAACTTTTCATATACTTACAATCCATTCTGTGGACTCTTTGTACTGCCAAAGTATCAATCACTTCTAAAAGTCTTATGTTTATTCCCTAAGAAATTACATCAAGTATTTTTCCCCTCTTTGAATTAAGGCAGATCAGCACAGGCAGTGCAATTTTGTTTTAGTAAAATGTGAGTGGGAAGAAAACCAGGTAGCTTGAGAACAGATAAGGTATCACAGTCACATGACCACGACATGACCAGTTTTAATATTCAAGCTAAGCTCAGAATTTATTATGAGTCAGAAGACTGCTGTCTCACAGTGCACCTCAAGTGTGGTTTCACCTAGCTCACTCCTGGGAACTTAAGCTATCTCTAGCATAAAATCCAGGGTACTACCATAACCACCACCCTAACGAGCTGAAATACCCAAACACAATTGGGAGTTTCAATACAAAATGCTGCACTGAGCAGACAGCAGTTATTTTCTCAGTCTTCTCATGGGTGCTGTAGGTCCTGCTTTAAGGGCACCCTGGCACAAGCAGGCAGAAGACGTGTTCCTTGTGTACCTGCTGCTTTGCTCTACTTAAATGGAAGACTTGTACCTTCAGGGATGCCACTGTGCTGTTCTCATATGAAAATGCAGGAAGAATCAAAGCACCAGCACCCATTACAAGGCTGCAACCCAAGCTCCTACCCTAGTACCTTACCACGCATCCACACTGCCTATTTACCTAAGAAATTCAGGGTGCTACAGGAGCATGGTCCACCATACCACACCAGAGCACTGGTCTGTATCTGGCATTTGACCTGTGTCTGCAGCTTTAAGGAAAAACTTGAAGCAGCATCCAAGCATTGTGCTCCATCGGGGCTGTGGGATGGATTGGGGACAACCCCTCCTTCCTGCCGGCAGCGACCACAGGCCTTCCAGAGAAGATTTCAGAGGTTTACTTCCAAAGCCTTTAGCGGGAGCACTCACCTCACTCGCAGTTCCCTATCTATTACCCGTGACAGGGCTTTGTGGCGGTTTACATCACACCGCTTGGAGCCTGAACCCACCGGGCTCCCCACCGGGCTCCCCGCCGGCAGGAGCGCTCCCCGGCCTCCCCGCACCAAGGCGCCGCCTCACCGCCTGCCCTCGGCTCCACACTGGGCCTGGGCCCAGCCCCTGCCAGGCCCCGCAGCCCCTTACCTTGCTGTCATCCATGTGTGCCGCCGCCAGCCCCGGCTCCACACGGGGAGCACACCGGAGCCGCCCGCCCCGGCAGATACCGGCACTCACAGTCCCCCGGCACGGCCCGCGGCCGCCGCCATGGCCCGCCGCCCTGTTTGTTTACAGCCGCCCGCCCCGCCCCGCGCTGGGCGGGAGGGGGAGGGGCGGCAGAGCGGTGCGCGCTGGGAAGAGCAGTCTTGCCAGGCCCCGCCACCATCGGCCGCTGTGAGATGGGGGCAGGGAAAACTACAACTCCCAGGAGGTCTCGCGAGGGGGTGGGGTGAGGTGAGACGCAGCGCGTTGATTGGTCGCCGCCCCGCCTAGAGCGCGAACTACGTTTCCCAGAAGGCTCCCGGGGCTGGCCCGCCTCGTCGCGCCGCGCCGCCCCGCCCCACCCCTCGCTCCTGCAGAGGTGGTGTCTGCCTCGGCCGCAACGTTAGGAGCTGCGGGAGGGCGCCCGGCCCAAGCCACCTGGTGCTGCTGCCAGTCCCCTCCGGTCCCCAGCCCTCCGAGAGGGCGACTGTCGGGCGCACAGGCTCTCTCGCGCTCTGAGCTCTCATTTCAACTCCCAGGCCTTCCTGCTGCTGCCGTGACCACCACCAGTGCCGCCGCCATGTCCACGGCGGCCGGTGAACCTGACTGCAGCCCTGCCCCACTGCAGCCCCTGGTGATGGCTACAGTTAGTCAGATTCCAGCCGTGTAATGGTTTGAGTGTTAAAAACCCAACAAATTTAAGTTTTCTGCTATTGTTTGCCTTGGTTTGCCCTTCGAGTTCCTGAAATCAGAACTGAGCCTTCCTGGTCACTCGGGCACTGTGTGGTGTACTGGGCCTGAGATCCTGAGCCACTCCAGGTCTGAAGGAGCACTGCCTGTAATCCTTTGGGAATACCATGCTTCCTCTCCTTTTCATGTAGACACATACCAGAAAAGGTTCATGTTGAATGCTCCTGATGCAAAGCCAAGCTGTGTGTCATCACGTGTTCCCCCCAGGTCCCTTAAAATTAGGCCCCTGCTCACTCAAAAGATGCATGTATCCCAGTGAACAATCCTGTAAACGTGGTCTGTGCTTCAAGTTTGCCGTGAAACCCTAAGCTAGGCATGTTTCATGTTGCTGCATGTTTCTTTTTATCCATGCAACTCTATTCACAAAAGTTTCCCATGACTTAATCTCTCTTACATGCAATTGTTAGGGCTAAAGGCTTTGTCATGGGATTTTCCCCCTGAATCACAGACCTTCCTCTTGGAGGGATATGCTTTCTGGATAGCAGAGACAAAGCATTTTTAGAAGCCTTTTTTCTATAAACTTATATGCTTTTGAGTTGTGGAAGACAAGACAGCTTGCATACTGCTTCCTATTCGCCTGTCCAAAAATGATGAATTCGTTCTTGCAACTCTGCCCTTTAAATAACGATAACAACAACAACAACAAAATAATAATAATAATAATAATAATAATAATAATAATAATAATAATAATAATAATAATAATAATAATAGTAATAATAATAATAATAAAAATAATAAAAATAATAATAATAAAGCAGGGATGATCGGTATGTTGAGCAAGAGGCATCAGGTAATAAAGTGGAAGGAATAGCTCACTGTGAGCTTGCCTAGGTTATCTCCTGTGATCTCCTCCCCCATTTTTGCCTTCAAATTCTTGAAGAAGGTGGTGAGGTGCCTCATACCACCTTTGGCACTATCCTGGGGCCATAAAGCTGGCTTTAAAAGCCAGTTGGGGGTTTCCCTGGTGAAGGGAAATATTGAGTGGCAAAGAGCCAACATAGCTCACTTAGGCAACCCTCTGTTGCAACATGAGTGGAGGACTGAGATTAGACAGAGCCCTGATGCGGATTCAGAAAAGCCAGAATCCTTTTAACCAGCAAATTAAAGTTAAAGCTGCATCTTCTCCTACCACCAGATTACCCCACACTACCCATTCTGCTTTGTGTGACTTAAGAAGCAGAGTGTTCAGCTTCTGACCAGGATAAGCACAAGTTCCCTGTCTAAACACTTAAGAGCTTCCATATTTGAGCACAGAACAACTCAAAATACACATTTCAATCTGTTTTTCCCGCAGTGTCTATGCCATCCTACTGGATGAATATGAACATGCAAGTTGAATGGGAGTCTGTCAGAAAGAACAGTTGTGAATGCAATTGAGTATTATATATATGCACATATATATAGTGCATAAGTGTATGATGTCTTAAACTGATTTTAACAGCCAGAAGAAAGTGCTGCTTTAGACAGCAAATAGTGAACTTCCAGAGTTCACTGCCACAGGCTGCTGTGTGCTGAGAGTACAGCAGGTTCAAAAAAGGATTAGGCATATTTATGTTTCATAAAGAGGTACTAAAGGGTTGTGTTCTCCACAATCCCTAATGTAACAGTTGGGATACTGGGGATGTGTGAGAGGAGCAGAGCACAGAAAAAGGCCAAGTTCACATATTCTCCCTAAAAAAGCATCTCCTCCTGCCACTCCCAGAGGCAGAATACTGAACTAAGACCCATGGTCTGACCTAGTGGGAATTTTCTTTTTTTCACATTGTCTAACAGGTCACCATTTTTTCCCCCAAAGAATCACAAGTGAATTAAGATTTGTAATTAAAACTTCTTTGGTTGAAGTAAGGCAGATGATCTATGTACTAGACCAACTCATCCTTGCTAGCTGCATGTTACTATTATTCCTAGTAAGTGATCATTCCTAAATAATTCTCTGAGACATCCTGATGGTGTTATTGCTAAACCATAAAGATGCACACCAAGGAAACACTACCTTGTATTAAACCGAATGTCAAAAATTGTCTTACACAGTAACTATTGGCCGTTCCCTGCTCAAATGAATTGTATGTATTAAAAGAAGGGTTGTGCTTCTGAGATCCAGAGAGCCTTTGAGGTATATAAATAAACTGGGTTTGGTGATAAGGCAATAGTTTAAAAACTATTGCTTATGTCAGTGTGACTAAAAAAGAGACATAATTCACAGAGTGATGTTGCACCATGTGCTTCTATTTGCAGTGATGTCAACACATCCCAAAGAGGTGTTTATTCTTTCTAGAACTGTAAATGTTTTAATTTGGGTAAATGGAAATACGTTGCTGTGAAAGCCTGCCTGAAATAAAAATAAATCTTGCAACTTGTCAGTATCAAGACTCAGAATCGCTCCACTGTCCATTTGTGGCATCTGCAGATTCAGAGTCTTTGAGATCCGTTCATTCAGGGATGGGAAAACACGGATGCAGTTAAGATATTTTCTTGTTTCTTTTGCAAATGTACCAAGATGCCAACTGCTTTAATAGAGATGCCTAACTCATTTGCCATGGGGGACAGACTGTGCAAGAACAGCCTGTCTTTCAATCCCTTGGGGTTTTTTGTAGAACCAATAAAGTGTATCTTTAATCTGATACCCAAGAAATGTTTCTGGAAATACAAGAAGAAACTATGTCTTTCAGTTTTTAGGCTCTGTTGATACTGACACAGAGAACACCCTCAACTTGTCATTTGTATCCATCAGCAAAATTAATTGCCGCTGGGAAGTGACAAAAGATGTTTATTCTGTAGCTTATTGTAGCTTATATAGGTATGATAAAAGTATGCTTTTTTTTTTTTTTTTTTTTTACATTAGAGAAAGAAGTTTTATGTGCTAAAGCTCTGAAAGACCTGGTAAACTCATGAACAGCACATGCTAACAAGTACAGATGATTGATTACCTTGTTGGTATGATTAAAAGAAAATTTTATTTAAAATAAAAGTCCTTTGAAAGCTGATTTTAAAATCTAATCAGTCTTTGAAAAAAAGCACAGCACATTGGGAGCCTGATCTGTGACTACTTGGTATATATACACTGAATAATTAAATGTTGATAAGGAGTTTGCTTTCATATTTACTAAATGTTCTACTTTGTGACAAGATGAGCACCTTCTGTAATTACAAATGCTTGAAGTCACATCTACAAGGGAGTTCTTCCTGTTTAGCTATTGCAAATTATTGCAAAAATTCTCAAGTAACGTGGACTCAAAATAAGTTAATACGGAATAATCAGCTCTTGTCCTGTGCATACACACACAGAGAAAAGTTACAGCTTTATCTAGCCAAACTAACTTTTCCATGTAAGCAAAATCTTGAAAAAGTGCTCATGAAGCTTTTATATTGCTGAAGGGTTAGACTATTTGTAAATTAAAATACCACATGAAAATGCTCAGACTGCAGTTGGAAAGGAGCTATTTCATATTTTCTAGCTGGTAGAAGGGAGCAACAAAAGTCAGATGCTCATGCTCCTATACTTCATGCGTATAATAGATAGTTCCAAATAAGAGAGGGAAACTAGGAATGGGTAAAAAAAGGCATTTGAATAACATGGATTTCATGCAAAATTTAAACTAAATATAAAAAACTGAGAACAAAAAAGCAAGACAAACAAATCACTGATTAAGACGATGACGAAGAGTGGGTTAAAGTTCAGTGCGGTGCGCAAGTGAGTAAAATTTAATCTTGTTCCAAAACAACAAACAAACAGAGCAGCACAATATGCCACGTTCAGGAATGTGAGAGCCATGTTGTATCTGGCACTTGAACAACAGAGAATTATTGCTGCTGATATGGTAATTGCAGAGGTACAGAAAAAAGTGGGTGGATCATGTGAAATTCATGAAATACTTGAGGTGAACTTACAGCAGGATTAGTCTTTTTCTTTTAATTGTGTACGTTGATCTCTATGCACAACTGGTTTAGTAAAAAAGCATATTGTTCATTCTCAAGAGGTTTAAAAATCCACTTCAGCTCAGTGTCATGTTTTGTTCTTAAGATATTTTGCAACGTGCTTCTCCCCTTTGGCCTACGCTAACAAATATGCCTGCATATGCATACCTATTAGAGCCAGCCAAAAACTGCTGCCTGTAGCTGGCCATTCTGGTAAACGTATTTCTGGTTGCTCTCCACAACACTTAAAATAATTTTAAATGTATTTTTCCAGACCCAGATTCTATAGCATGGGCTATACTCACACTCAAAACATTTACTAATCTATGTCCGATACTGTTGTCTTGTTCAAGGGCACAAACAAGGTTTCTGCAGAGTTGGAGCACTAAACGAAGGACTTGCATGGCAAGCTGGATTTGCATTTAAACTGGGTCAGAGGACTTCCATGATGACCTTGACTACTTTCAGAAATGTTGTGTTTCATGTGAAGGGTCAGGTTGTCAAATACAGTGCTTTGCCCTGATCTGCACTGCTCAGTCCATCTTAAGTCAGCGTCATACCAGCTAACTTCTGTTTTGCAACTGTGTTTAAGCATATTGGATTTCCTAGTATTGTTGTACCTACTGATGAGCCTTGTATTTGTGTTTAATGGGATTTGTGATGTGAACAAAAGTTACTTTCAGGATCAAAGGCTGCACCACAAAAAGTGTTCTGTTAACTGGATGTAAATCAAGAACACACTCCTAGATAACACAAACTCATTTGTAGGGCTATTTCAAGGCAACAGGCAAAATAAACAGCAGGTTATTGGGAGCTGGCAGGCTGCCTGCCTTGCCCATCCATACAGGGGAAATAAAAACGTGCTGTTTTAGAAAGATATAGAACGAAGCACAGAGACCCTTAACCTGTCATCAGCTCCCTCCTCCCTGGTTCTCAAAATCTTCCTGACATGTTCCAGAGCTCCCACTCCACCAATATCTCCTGAAAAAAACACCTAGTTTTCTCTTCCCTTGCCTACACCTACACAAAGATGATCAGAGGGCTTGAAACACCTCTGCTATGAAGACAGGCTGAGAGAGTTGGGGTTGTGTAGGCTCGAGAAGAGAAGGCTCTGGGGAGACCTTACAGCGGCCTTCCAGTACCTAAAGGGGACTACAGGAAAGCTGGAGAGGGGCTTTTTACCAGGGTATGTAGTGATAGGACAACAGGTAATGGCTGTAAACTGGAAAAGGGTAGATTTAGATTAGATATTAGGAAGAAAGTCTTCACTGTGAGGGTGGTGAGACACTGGAACAGGTCACCAAGAAAAGCTGTGGATGCCCCATCCCTGAAAGCGTTCAAGGCCAGGTTGGGACTTTGAGCAACCTGGTCTGGTGGAATGTGTCCCTACCCATATGCGGGGGGGTGTAACTAGGTGATCTTTAAGGTCCCTTCCACCCTAAACCATGTTATGACTCTATGATACATGATTTGTTGCCTCTCCTGCCCTTCCCCTCAGCCAACAATCTACTCCACTTCTCTGAATGAGCCTTTGCTTGAAGTGGCTGAGCTGACTTGACCTTTGCCAACAAACATGTCTGTGATGGCACCTGGCAATAGTTACAGATGGGCATGATCATGCTTAGTGAGCCTGGGTCAGATGAAAGGGACAGAGCAATACCAACACTTTTTTGACATGGCAGGAGTTACAAAGGTTCAATTCACCTGAGTAGGCTGGGTATAGAGCAAATTACTTTTAAGCATGTATTTACAAAAATATGCTGATCAAATTTTGCATTTCACTCCAGTGAGAATGCAAAATTTTGCCTATTCAGTGCACCAGGTGTGACACAGTAAAAAAGTGCTGATACTCTTGAACTTCTCCTTCTAGTTTCACATGATGTGATGTTCTGTCACCTTTCTTGAGAAGTACCATTGACACTTAAACAATGAATATAAGTAAATACTCCCATGCTTCTCTCTTGATAACTCACAGCAAATTGGAACAGCTTCTCAGGCATTTGGAGTAATTTAGGTAACGATTAAATGAAAGACCCAGAAGCTCTGTTTAAGCTCCTCAGTCATCTAATACCTGAGTGAGACCTAGGTAAGGCCATCTCCTTTCTCTCCCCTCCAGTTTCCCTGCAAAGGGAACATGAATGCATGCTCCTGATGGAAGCTGGGTCATATTCAGGTGCCCTGCTTTGTGATGGGGAACCAGGATTTGCCCAAGTGTGACACCAGCTTAGAGCAGACGTGGGCATGACCCCAGAGATACAGCACAACACAGCTATTGTGGAGGATCTGGTGCACTTTTAGCCTTTTGCTACTCTGACTCCGCTCACTTCAGTCTTTACTTCACTGTAAGAAATGGCATTTAAATTCACAAGTTAGACTGCTAGTTCTCAAATATCATATGAAAAATGTAACAAGCAAGAAAATTTACTACAAATGGACATAAATATCTACTAATTTTCTCCTTCTTGGTCACATATAAAAATATATATATAAATGTAAGCTCCAGACTATCTCTGATGTGAAAGCATAATTGATTCGTGGTGACTGAAGATTTGGAGGATTAACTGTAATTATAAGATCAAAATTAGAAAATACTTCCAGTTTGCAAAAAACATTAAAAGTACAAAAAGGGGGTGGGTGGGTGGTGGTGGTGCATCCCCTGTGTCTAAAAGGACTGTATTTTAAATCAAAAACCATATTGTGGACTTTTATTTTTTCTTTTGAATGTTACAATACTGTTAAACTTCAGATGAGATTGATCCAAGGCAAGGAGGAAATGGGCTCTGCAAAACACTAATGGACACTGAAATCAAGCTATCTGATTTTTTAGCAAGTGGCCTCTTTTTAATTTGTACCTCAGATTTCCTTTAAGAGTTTGGGACTGGGGACTATATTGTCCCCTCAGAATTGGGGACTGACACTAGTTTCAGAAAACTGTATAAAATAGCTTACTCCATGTATGTCTCTGCTGTCTTGTGTTACAAGCCGTTCATGGTCAGACTGTGCATTGTGATTCTGCATGCAGCGGAAGCTTTGTGTGGCACGTGCTCCTCTCTTGCATGTTCTCTGACAGTTTTGCTGTCAATTCCAATCCAGGAGCAGTGTGCATTAAAGCTTTATTAATTCCTGAATTGCGCCCTCTCTATAGTACTCCACAAGGGACCATTAGTCGTTTCTGTCTAGTGGGGCACATCTCTAGAAAAGAGCTAAATGATGCTGTGAGGTAATTCAGGGGTAGTAAACCTATAGCAAGAGGCACTTTCATCCTCCCCAGGATCCCTTGAGATCCACCCATGCATTTTCCATGATCTTAAGGCCCAGGTTAAGCTGCAGGAGAAAGGCTGACATATGTATGTGATGCTGATGCCCATGTTAGGCATTAGTCTACTTCGTTTCAAAGGCATCTCCAGAGGCTGGTTTAAAGCATTTACATCAGTCTGCTGCTTGAAATCACTGAAACTTAGAGGTAAGTAGCTAATTATAGATGCTGTGAACAGACCCATCAGTGGTCATTTTATAGGACTCGGTAATGTCATGCTACAGAATAGCTTTGCCATCAGTTTGACAGGTATTTTACAAAAAGAAATGCAGGTGGGGATTTGTGTGTGTGTTTGTTACAGATATTTTTTTGTTTTTTACCATTTCCAGTTCTTCACGCAAATGAGATGATTTATTAACTAACAGCTACAATGTCAGATATAAACATTAACCAAGGAAGCAATGAATCTGTACACAGATCAACAGCTGTTTGCTAAACATTCACTTTGATTGCATATATATAATCCTTAGCTGTCTAGTGACGTCTTACTGAAAGAAGCATCAGCCCCAGAGCACTGTAAAGTTGTTTCAGTGAAATAATTCCCTTCCCTCTACCTCCAACTTTCTTAACATCCTTTAAATGTCTAGCTACGTTAGGGAGAAGAGACCCTATTGCTGAATCTGTGTTTACACTGCTATGGAAAATTTTCCCCTGACAGTGTCGGAAATGTTACTCAGAGTCACTCAGATAGCTACAGCATTCTTAAATGGAATACAACTCACCCTTTTCCCCCTTTAATGTGTTCAGCAGACAGGTGTCAACCCAACTGGTGGCAAATTCCTAAGTATTTATATCCTTTAACTCTCAAATGATATGAACAAGTAATAGGAAATGTCATGCACTGACTCTATGAGTAATGTTCCCATTAATCAATCATCCAAAATAAACTGGATTATTATGTCTGTTTGTACTATACTGTAGATGTATTGAAAGAGCAAGCCTGATTCTTACCGGCTCTGCTCCATGTGGAATTTTACAGGCAGAATCTCTTACAAGTTCACTTCTTTTCCACCCATGCTTTGGCCAGACACAAGAGAGGTTCACAAATGTAGAATACAGCCAAGCTGCCATTTTTTGCTTTCTGGACTCCTATTTGGATATAATTTTCAACTGAGTATAGAAGCGATGAGGCAGAGCAGATACACCTCTGGGGAATGAGATAGCTGCTCAGACTAGGAATCAGACCCAGCACGTTGTAGAGACAATTGGGATTTTGAATATTAAGTCCAAACAAAACAAACAATTTTTTAATTTCTAGTTTCAAGAAAGAATGGTTGATTCACCACTTAAGTTGGTGACTGGTGTCCTACACATCAATTCAAAGAATTAAACTGGAATTTGTGAGTTACACTGGAGGTCTCGTCTGTCTCAGTTCCTAATTTTCTTGCATCAGTTTTGGCAGCAGACTACTACTGTTAATGAATGTATCACAAGGCATCCAAGAATCCTAGAAAAGTGCTGCTGTGTATGTACCTGGAGCAACTCACTTGATGTTACATATAGAAAAAAATCTCGTGACATGCAGTTCCAGACAGATTGCAGTCACTGCCAGTGTAGTATGGATTCTCACCATGTAGAAAAAATCTGTGCAGGCAAGCACCCTTAGGCAATTTTTCTGCAACACATTTATTTGGTGGGCACTGTAGGGCAACACAGGCATGATCTCAGGTTCAAATCCCCTGGTGCCAGGCAATTTGCAGTGTGGTCACATTTGTGCTTGCGCTCCTTTCTGAACGCTATGTTGAGTCTATGGCCATGTTCCCAATGAAATACATTGAAGTCCCATAGGAAGCACATACCTATTTAAAAGTCTGCTTGAAAAACTAGAGTCTCAAACCACTTGAGCATACCTGTGCGAACCACTGAAAACAAGATAGATGCCTTACTCGCCAGGATAGGGTTGTACTGACTTGTCCTCAAATGCAGAAAAGACAGATGTCCCTGAATCCATATTGCTGACAGTCTGTATAAAATTGAAATATTTTCAAAAAAAACATAAAGCTCCTTGACATGATAATAATTCAGGAACAATTCAGATGGCTTTCTTGCTTTGTCTTTTTATATTTTTGCCTTATAAAGTTAATAATCTGGCTGCACAACTGAGAAGAAACAAGAGAATGGTACAATGCAGACCTTTTGCACCACTCTAGAAGTGTTTAGGAACATTTAACTGGAAGTAAATATACCCTGTGCAGGTCATTGTCAACGTATGGACAGCTATGGAGGGGGAGGTATGGAACTGAGAATAGACTTTGGGATTTTTTTAAGAAATATTTCCATATGCGTTTTAGGGGTTTTGTTGTCATTGTTGTTGAAAGATTTCATATCTTCATCCCTTCAATGGCCTTGACTCATTTTATTCCAGGGCCTTTTTTCACACCCCTATCAATTTGAAAGGGCCTCTAAATTGATGTAAATGTAATTAACTACTATAAAAAAGTCCAATTTCTAAGCACAACAACAACTTTTATTGGTCCAATAAAATCCAGGAGCTGTGTGCATCACAGGCATGCCACAGGAGGATGAAGTAGAGACATAATCCGGGTATGTTTTTAACCACTGAGATTAATCTGGACCAGTTAAAATACATTACTATTATCATGTGATTATGTTAGAGTCTCTCTTCAACACAAATTTAAGCTTGTTTGTAAACTTTAACTGTGTACAGTTAAAATTACTTCAGTAATTTTTACAGTATAAATTCACAGTTAATAATGTGGCTTTATATATTTGGTTTAGCAATAATGAGATCAACCCTATGATATCTATATTTTTAAAGTACTGACTTATACCATTCAAACTTCCTCCTGAAATAACTTTGCTCATAGATATTTATACATAGAAATTTATATACTGAAGTTTCGTAATAGTGACAAGACTGCCCTAATGTTTGACAGATAAATTTTCAGTCAGGGATACTGATGTACTGAGATTTTTCAGCGTAAAATAAGGATACAAGGTAAGGCAACCATGACTGCACCCTCCATACCATATAATAATTTAAGTTGGAAGGGACCTCTGGAAGCCAGCTGATCTAACTCCCTCTACAAGGCAGAGCCAACTTCAACAGTAAATCCAAGTCCAAAGTTAGATCAGGTTGCTCAGGGCCTTCTAGCACTGACCTTCTCCAAGGATGGAGAAGCCACGGCCTCTCTAGGCACCTGCTCCAGTGTTTGACCACCATCATTGTAAACAGATCTTTTTGAATATCATCAGATGGCAAACATAACCTAATGACTGTCAAAAAGAGTAACTGTACTTCTGATGGATTAGCAAGCTGAATTGACTCATATTGCATCACAACAATGCCAGATCCACAGCAAGGAAAGTGGCAGGAGTTCACAGTTAGAAGCAGAGGATAGGAAACTGTTAGCTAAAGCATCTCCTTTTGGCATCAGCAACCTATAGATGGGCTCAACCAAGGCATCTGCCTCCGTTTTCTCAAGCTCTGTACACTCCTGTGAGTAGGGACTGCCACTGACACACGTTGGTTCAACTCTTTTCCTACTAACTGCTGTGTACCCTTGTTCCTATGTTGCCATCTCCTCTGCAGTGGTTCAAGCCTCCTTTTTCATTCACATGCCGTAAACCAAATTGGAGATCAAGCTCTTCTTTCAGTGACGTTCACCTTACAGTGTTTGTGCAACTGCATCCTGATCTCCTGCTGGCACTATATGGTAAGAAGGTATTTTAAATGAATCATTGGTTATAATAACCATTTTTCTTAAACTGTAGCTGACATCATTTAATTGCAAGTCCTAGTACAGAGTAACAGATGAATAAACATACAATTTCTGCAA
Organism: Microhierax caerulescens; assembly: GCA_035590215.1. Classification (NCBI taxonomy): domain Eukaryota; kingdom Metazoa; phylum Chordata; class Aves; order Falconiformes; family Falconidae; genus Microhierax; species Microhierax caerulescens. The sequence continues at coordinate 12,776,164 of JAVJGJ010000057.1, forward strand.
CTTAGTAATTAGACAGGCCCTTCTAACAGGCCTTCTTTTTCCTTTTATATTCTGGAACTCAAATTGCATCTACCATTTTCCCATAAATGTCTCCATTGACTGGCTCACAAAAGAATTTGTCCTCATATGTTCCTGTCTAGGAAGTTCTTCTGAGCTTATGTATTGCCAAGAAATAATATCTTGGAAAGTCATGTCCTGTACTTGAAATTCCCCCTCTTAAAAAACCTTCTCCCCCATTTGATTTCATAATACCCTGTTTAGATTTCAAGTGGTCATAAAGATGCACGTTCTTCAGCATAAAGTTTATCTGGAACTCATCATCATTTGATCAGAGGCTTGAAACAATTTTTTAATGACTGGAGAGTCAACAAGCCAAATTTATATCTGAGGTAAGTGGATGCAGCTTCAAATAAGTCATAAGAAGTCTGAGGCAGACCTTCACGTAGAAAATAAAACACTGGATTTGCAGCCCTATCCTTTACTCTCACTTATTCTCTACCCTTCTTTTTGAAGGGTGAACAGAAACCAGAATGTTAAACTTTTTAAATATATTAGTGATTCTTCCCCTGGGTACAAGGATTAAGTGGCAAACTGCTTTGGGGCAGAAATGTTCTTGCAAGATT
>JAVJGJ010000057.1:12789684-12824038 GCA_035590215.1 Microhierax caerulescens
GTCAAATCCTGTGTCAGGACTTGGGTTCCTACCTACAAGATGGTGCTTGCAGGGGAGTGACTTTCTCAATAGTACATATTTCACTAATTTTATACAGTCCCTTTAAGCATGGAAGCCATACATCTTCTAAATACCAACTTCAAATACATGCAAGGAGTCTGAACTACACTTCAGAGGGCTTTTCTCAGTATACAATCCTGCTACTGAAACAATTTCAAAGGTGGGTCTTAAGCACCAAGAACATTTGCCTGAAGAACAGGCGTGAGATTGCTTTCCACTCATTGTATTAATGCTGTCTGGAATAAGTATAGCACCTCTCTCTTATACAGTTCCCACAAGTATTTTGTTACGGGTGGGAACCTGCTTAGGTGCTGGGATTTTATTCCTTCTTTCTTTAAAAATTATGCTTGGGACTCATTGTTTTCTCTTGCTTTCCAGCTCTGCTGTCCCTGACAGTTTCATGGAAGTCTGTTTGGACTCTGGTAGACTGGGAGGGAAGAGAGCTGGAGGGGGAAGAGACTTTCTGTTACATGTCTCTCTTCTAACCCAATCATACTCAGAAGTGCTTTTCTAAAATAGTATTCAGGTAGGAGCCTCTTTACTAGGAACACCTGGGGAGCAAACAGAATAAACTTCATCTTGAAATCAACATCTTCAGCAAAGATTCATAATGCTTTGCCAGTTTTTAAACAAGGACAAAGAATATTTCAGAAAAAAAGTACAGCAGTAATCTTAGTGCATTGGGTCGCCATGTTATTAGGTCCAAGTAAGTCTGAAAGTACACGCTAGATTGAATTCAGATTAGCAGAAAGCAAATGGTGTCACCACTGTAGTAGGGCTCCCACTGCCTGTCCCAAGACCCTGGGTGCAAGGCAGGTGTGCTCCAAACTGAGGCTGGGCTGTGAACATTTCTCTTCCTGTAGTCTGTCTGGAGTTTTGTGTTGATGGCAGGTCCCTTCTTATAGCAAGAGAACCAGTACCTTCTTCCCCTTTCTCCCAGGCTGCTCCCGTGTCATTTCAATTTCCTGAAAGCTCTCTCGAGTTCTACACAGCGAGTGCTCCGAAGCCTTACTGAAGAGAGGCAATCCACCATGACTGGTCTGTAGGTTCATAGTCCCATATCTCAGGAAGACATGGCAGCTGAAGGGAAATGGGCACTATCCTTACGAGAGCTGGTAAATGCCATGTTCTCTTAGCTAGTAGGAGACTTATTTAGGGCATACCTAGACAAACTAATAAAACTGTTTGTACTTTCCTCTGCTACCTTGTTAGTTTCTCACCATCTCCCTTTTTTCTTTTGGTTTGTGGTTTTTCTTGTGTGTAACTTTTCATCTGAATATATATGATGATATATTTTTCCTGGTCAGTGAAGTGAGTTCTCTTGTCCAGCAGGTGAAAATCCCTGACTTCTCACGGTTGACATGTTGTGAGCACATTGTCAGCTACTCAGTCCTCTGTTCTGCTTGTTAGGTGATCCACATTTGGATACCATCCAGGTGACAAAGCCTGTTTCCTCATTGTGGCTCACTTCACCTGTCTGCTCTAATTTCCAGGTGGACCCATTTGAAGATGCCTGAAAAATCTATTTATCCAGCACAGACTTGAATGTATGAGTAGCCCATTTGTTGCCTGTTTCCTCTCAAAATATTACTGAGAGTTAACTCCTTCAGGCATAAAATGGATGAAAAAGAATGGCAACACAAGTGTAAATCTCCAAGATACTAGTCAGGACAGCAAAAGAAAGTGTTAAAATACTAACTAATACTAATGCTGCCATTGTACATTTCTCTAAGATGCTCTTCTGCTCTTCCCAGGAAGAGACCCACATCATTCTGCCCCCTCAAATTTACAGGACTCAAATCTTTTTCTCCAACTGAGGCTTGCATGACTTGCCAAATCTCCTGCATTGCAGGTGTGACCTGTTCTGCAACGAGGAAATATGTAGTGTCTTTTTTCCCCCCCTGCTGCCTCATGTATGGTTAAACCTATAGAAAGCTGTGGAGGAAGCTCAAGCATGCTGTTCCTCTGACAGCCTTCTGCAAATACAAGCTATTAATGACCATTGCCTTTCATGGGCAAAAACAGTACTGGCAATGCCTTTGTGCGCTTTATTTAATGGCGTAACAAGCAAGCACATTAGCTATTTTTATTCAAACGTCCAGACATAAGTCAGTATAGCAAAGTGGCTATGAAATGTCTGCATAGCTAAGTGAAAATACAGCTGCTGTTTAACACTAAATCTTTTTCTTTTAGTTACAGGATTTTGAGAGGGTTCAACCAGTGATCATCTAATGGTTCTTGTTGAGCTGCAGTGAGGATTTTCAAGATTTTGCATTAAAATAGGCAGAATGTTCTTTTCAGTCACTGACTTTGTCTACTGTTTCAGTCAATAAGGAGGTAATGCAGTAGGAGAGGTGGGTGGGTGGGGAAGGGGGGACTGGTTCAGGTTAAAGGTTCAGGTCTTGTCCTTTTCAGGAACCTTTAGGACTATCAGTTCGTACGTGCTGCTTAGTGACAGGCACACAAAAAAGGCTGAATGCAGTGACACTGTTAGCAAATGCTAACTTAAGGAGATGCAGTGTTTGTTTTGGGAATTTTTGAAGTCTGCCAAGTCCTTCGATGGTGGCTTTTCTTATTATTTTCTTTCTTTTTTTCTCTTTCCCTCTTTTCCTTGACGAGGCTGTCTACCTTGGCAGAAAAATGGCTTTTATGGCTTGATGAATAATTAAAAAAAAAATAAATTCAAGATGGTGTTGATGATTTAAGTCTTCAGATATTTCAAAGCGAAGAATTTGTTACGGATTAACTTGGGAGTGATGTTGAGCATCTAATTCTTTGTGTGTGTACATGCTCAGCTGTGGTGGTTTGACCCTGGCTGCATGTCAGGTGCCCACCAAAGCTGCTCTATCACTCCCCTCCTCAACTGGACAGGGGAGGGAAAATGTAACGAAAGGCTTATGGGTCGAGATAAGGACAGGGAGAGAAATTACCATCACAGGCAAAACAGACTTGACTTGGGGAAATAAGCTTAATTTATTACCAATCAAATTGGAGTAGGATAATGAGAAATAGAATAATGAGGAATGAGAAATAGAAACTAAAGCCTAAACCACCTTCCCTCCACCCCTCCCTTGTTCCTTGGCTTAACTTCACTCCCCATTTTTCTACCTCCACCCCCCAAGTGGCACAGGGGAACAGGGAATGGGGGGTATGGTCAGTTAATCACACACTGTTTCTGCTGCTCCTTCCTCCTCACACTCTTCTCCTGCTCCAGTGTGGGATCCCTCCTATGGCAGACAGTCCTCCATGAACTTGTCCAGTGTGAGTCCTTCCCACAGGTCACAGTTCTCCATGAACTGCTTCAGTGTCAGTCCTTTCCATGGGGTGCAGTCCTTCAGGAGCAGACTGCTCTCATGGGTTCCCCATGGGGTCACAAGTTCTGCCAGCAAACCTGCTCCAGCATGGGCTTCCCACTGAGTCACAGCCTCTTTCAGATGCATCTGCTTGCTCTGGTGTGGAGTCCCTCATGGGCTGCAGGTGGGTATCTACTCCACCATGGACTTCTATGGGCTGCAGAGGCACAGCCAGCCTCACCGTGGTTTTCACCATGGGCTGCAGTGGAATCTAAGCTCTGGTGCTTAGAGCATCTCCTGCCTCCTTCTGCACTGACCTAGGTGGCTGCAGAGCTTTTGCTGTCACATGTTCTCACTCCTCTCTGCTGCTGCAAATGTTGTGCAGATTATTCCCACCACCCGTACCCCCCCCTTCTTAAATATGTTATCTCCAGGGTGCTACCACCATCTCTGATGGGCCCAGCTTTGTCCAGTGCTGGGTCCATCTTGGGAGCTGGCTGGCATTGTCTCTGTCAGACATGGGGGAAGCTTCTAGTAGCTTTTCACAGAAGCACCCCTGTAGCTCCCCCCGCTACCAAAACGTTGCTATGCAAACCCACTACATGAGCAAATAGTTATGACTCAGTATTGGCATGCGTGGTTTCCAGTTCAGTTTTGGTTTTAAAAAAATTCACAACCCCCCAAAACTTTAAACATATGATAGAGGTCTGAAGGAAAAAAAAAAAATAACCCACCCCCACCCCCCTTAATATTATGCCTGGTACATGCCTTATACTGGAGTAGGTATCCATTAGTAGCACATTTTTATGTATCTCTGCTTAACTAAATTACAAAGGACACTTAGAAAAATCTTCTTGTTACATCCACCACAGTAAGGCATTTCTACTGGGTGCTTAATGTTTGTCCCAACTGGTGATACTGCTTTTCAGTACAGTCAAACTATTCTTACTTAGCTATTTATCACTTATTTAGCTGTTTTTTTCTGTTTATGTTGGCAAAGTGAGGATCTACAACTGTAACTTCCTCCTTGAAAGGTCTCTTCCTTTCAAATGTCAATTGTTATACATCAAAGCACAGCTGGACAAGTCTACCTGTTGGTAGAATAGCATTACTTTTTTTTTGGACAGGTGGAGTGGAGTAGGCATCAAGTAAGTCAGCTGCTTTCACACATGATGAAGGTAAAGTAATCGAACTACCAACATGTAACCACACCTTCCAGCTTCTCCACCAGCAGTAAAATAGACTTCTTTGAATTCAGAATTCTGCAGAATTTGTTCTGATTTGTGTTTAAATGGTTAACTTGAAATGCAGCACTATCTCCTGATGTCTGTGGACAGAGCTGTGATCCTTCTGCTTTTACTCAAAATGTGGTTAAATGGCACTACAGTGGAAAAATATTTAGGCTTATCACTTTCTGGAGCTGAAGTTTCAAACAGTATTTCCAGTTTCAAAAGTTGTGTGGTATTAGGGTCAACTTCTGTCATTGTGAAAATACTCAAAAAGAGAGACATACGTAACAAACAGAACTGGAGAGAGAAGGAACAGGGAATAAAGAAAATAAGTATTAATCAGATGTTGGAAAAATATACCTGTATGGGCTAAACAAAGGGGAAAAAGAAGAAAGTAGAGTCAACAGAGACAAAAAATATTTTAAAAAAGGAATAAAGAGGTTCTACATTAGTTGCGCATAAAAATGAGCCTTCTAAATCACAGAAAACAGTTCTAATATGACAACAGGATAAAATCGTTCCACTTTGGCTAGTAATACTAAGCTTGTAGTAGTGGATAACAAAATAGTTATTTCCTGTGCATATGAGGAAAAGCCATTTCACAGGCTCTCTAAATAGTCTAATGACAAGTTATAGGAAGTACAGGGAAAAGGTGTACCTTCCAGTAGGTTCATAGTAGTAAATACTATTTGTGCATCTAGAAAATACCTTCTGAAGACTGTTAAACATTAATGAGTTGTGTGTTTGGCCTTTCTGAGTCTGTATTTTGGTTTATAATTCATGTAACTGAAGATACCTATTAAAAACTAGAAATGCTGTATTGAAATATGCAGTGCCGTTGAGAGAATAATATTGTGTGGGTTTGTGTATTTGATTTTTATCACTAGGCATTTGCAAATATTTAAGAATGAGTTAATTTCAAAACATTGTACTATAGACCATATCTTCATGTTGGAAATTTGTAAGGTTCAGAGACTTAAGCTTCAAACAGCATGCTTCTGAGTCCACATATGTCTTTCAGTGCAACTGAGGTGGTGGGAAGGAGGGGGGGAAATGATCTGGCTAAATACTTCTGTTGTGAGTTGCTATTTTTCTTCATGCTGTTAGTAATTTATTGTTGGCTTTTTTAGAATCGGGTATATAAGTAGTTATTCTTAGTAGAAGAGAAGCTTTTATTTTATATATTTTTTTTTTAAGTTGGCAAATTTTGTGTTTGCTTCTAGAGTATGCCATGTTCAAGAGGCTGATGTCCTCTAACTACATTGCAGGTACAAATGTAGTGGCTTCCCCAGGCCCCTGCTCTTTGTCTTCTAACATTTTTGGGTTACATTATATGCTGCTCTTGGTGTGAGTGCTTTGTAAGTACAACTAGTCAGTACCACAAGGAGCTTTAACCTAAGTACACAAAGGAGAACGGTAGTCTAAAGGCTATTGACAAAGTGTCTTTTTCCAGCTGTGCTAGTAGAAAAGGTTACAAGCCCAGCTACTTGACACAGTCCCTCTGCCTCTAGCTGCTGCCCTAACTCTGCTGCTTAGAGTAGTTTTTAGACTGTTCATCCTTCACTTGAGGTCAAGCCAGAGAATGAACTCACAAGTAGCCTATTCTGCTGATTGAGCTAAACTGTGTTTGAAGCAGACCAGAAATCCCTCATGCTTTTTGCTCTGTAAGCTCTAGGTGATTGTTTGCTCTGTGCCAGACCTTACATTACCTGGCTTTTTGACACATAGGCAAACCTCAGAAGTAAGGTATTCTATAGACTATCCTCTCCATTCTTCTGCATTCTGCCCAACTTGCTATTACCCTTGTTGTTCAAAAAAACCCCAGGTTCATTAGTAGTGAAAGTGAAATGGGAGAACATTAGTGTGGATTTGCTGAAACTGGTAGAGCACTCTCAAGTTAGTACAATGTAGCATGCATTCCTATGACAGGTAACACCAAATAGTCACAAGTACTGTGATTCTTTTCTTGTCTTCCCAGCCACCATCACTGCAAAGTCACTCCTTTAATGGCTCTGACAATCCCACAGTGAGCCAGAGCCAGGAACCAGAAATGGCTGAAAATTGTTTGGATGTGGTTTATTTATGTGTTTGTTTATTCAGCTTGTTTGTACGGTTAGTTTGTGACTGATTTAGCAATTTGAGTCAGCTCGCTGAATTAACATGTGAGCTGGCGTAAGGGACATGGTCGGTGTCTGGTAGCCCTGACCTAGTTTGTTTTAGGCTGGTGTGGAGTGTACCCCCTCAGGGTGCCCTGTTGGTTGGGTGCATGCTGTGTGTGGAGCTCTGAAGCAGCAGTTCTTGGAGAAGCCAGAAGTATAATGGGCTCTGCCTCCTGTTCACATGTCTGCCTGTTGAGGGGGAATGGGCTTCGTGGTTTAGTAGCTAGGCATGCGGCAGCAAAAGAATTCCTCTTGTTCCAGAGACCTGCCTTTTCCCTTGTTTGGGGGTTTCCTATGCACTTGACCCACAAGCCAAGTCTTGAGTTGGAGTTGCCTGTGTCCTTCAATGCAGGTAAGCCTGGTTTTTCCCTCATTTTCCAGATGAAGGGAATTGTTGAAACTCAGAGGAACTCCTTTCCAAGTTCATCTTCTGCAGGGGCAGCAAGAAGTATATTCATTACAATTACCCACTGGACACTAAGGCAGGAACTATCAATTCAAGCCAAAAAATTGATTGCTTGTTTGTTTGCTGCTGTGTGTTCACATTGGGTTGGCTTGCCTTGGCTTCCCAGAGCTCCAGGAGCTTTGTGCTCCATTGGAAGCTGTTGGTTGTCTTCCACCCGACAAGTTTAGAGCTTGAGTTTTGTCAGGAAGCTTTTTCTTTTAAACAGTGGGAGGACATATACATGGTGTGTGTGTGTGTGTTTGTGTTTTTCTGTACATACACCCACGCAGAAACTATGTATCTATAAATACGTGAACATACACATGTGTATATATACATGCATACCTTGTCCAAAGCAGCTTACATTTTATAAAGCTTTCATTCAAAGTGATTTCTTAATGTTTTATATGATAAGAAAAGCAATTAATTAGCAAAGTAAAACAGCCTTGCAGGTAAGCCTTCTTGAGCTCTGTCTAAGTATAATGAATTGAGAAGATATGAGTACCTGGTCTTCATGGAACACTTTGTAGTTTTAATGGTTATCACTATCTGAAGCAGGCAGATAAATTTTGTACATTTGGTAGCGTATGGTGTATCTGTTTGAATATACTTGTGATTTCTGATCATTACTTGGTCTTTCAAAGGAAATTGAAATGAAAACCTCGTCTCTTTCTACTGAAAACTTTGAAGTGTTTCTTTTATATCTTATTTGGTAAAATGAAAAATCTCTGTTCTGCTTTGAGAATGGACAACTAGTAATGTCTATTTATTTTTTTACTCTATCTGATTTTTTCCCCCTTTTCTGCTTATATTTATTTAAATGATACTAGTGCCTTCAGAGTTGTCAAATGAAACTCTCATTTTCCTTGCTTGCTAATTGCTTGTGTCATCTCTGCCTGCTGCTCTGGGGGAGGTGTTGATTAAACCTACAGCTTGATTTAGTACTCACATTCCTCTTGTTTCTGACTTGTTTTTAATCATAACACTATTTTTTGTACACTTTCAATCTCAAAATCATTTGGGTTTTTTGAGTGTTCTTTACGTTTACTTTGAGTAATTAGTATGCTGATACCAGGATCATCTTCTTGGGGTGCTGCCTAGAGTAAAAGGGTTCTGCTGGTTCAGCTGGAGCTCTGCAGAGCTCCTGTTGCTGTATGGCTGCTTGCAATGTCATCCACACTGGAAGAGGTAGCATTGGAGGAGATCGGGTATAGGGTATATGGGAATCCAGAGCATCCTGCTGATGAAATTGCTGTCCCTACATCATGTTGGAGCTAGTCTTGTTCCTGGTAGCATTCTGTTACCTGAGGGCTTTTACCTTTTAGGGAAGAGACTTTTTTTTTTTTTTTCTTTTTCTTCTTTTTTCACCCTCCCCGGACCATGCAGACTGAGTTCTGCTGACTTGTGTCAAATTTGCATGTGGGTTTGTGCAAACAAGTCAACTGAAGTAGCCTGTCTGTTGACACAGCTCTGCCATTCAGCTAGGTGCAAAGCTAAAGAATGGACCTGAAAAGTAGTTAATTTCCAGTAACTTTGTCCAATATTGTTTCTGTCAATAGAGACATCAATTTGTCTTCTCTTCCCCCTCCCCCTTCCCCACACACACATACACTCCTCTTGGGTGTTTTTTCCATCTTCACAGTGGTGGAGTCTATGCATATGGTTGTAAATACTATGTTTATCTTAAATTTTAGATTCTTTGGAACTTCTTGTTATAAACTACAAAATGGACTTCCTAGTAAATCTACATAAAGGTCCTTGAAAAAATTGACTTGACATGCTCAAAGATGCATGGGCATATTTAGTGGTGGGTTTGGGTTGTGGAGAAGACATCCTCCCTCATTTCTTGCCTTATGCTCCTTTATGTCTTTTGTCAGGTCTGCCAGAGGTTCTGGGTGGAAAATTTTAAATAAGTTTTTCTAGTACTGAAGTTCACTGATTTTTGCTTTTTTGTGAGTTTTTTTCCTCTTTCTGTCCCCTATGGCATGTTTTACAAACACTTTGTACCTATGCTAGAATAGCTGGCTTTAATGAGCATTACGTATTTCTGTTTTCTGCTCAGCCCTTGCATTCTTTAATTCTCTCATAAATCTTGAAGACATAGTGCCTTACTGTTAGTTAATATTTTTTTTCTTTTCTTCTTTTGATATGTCAGTCCTTACAGTAGATCATCTTAGTCCATCTCGAACTTATCTTTTGCCAGTATCCTGTGTGTGGGAGGCTCTTGCAAAGAAACCTATTTTTGCTTTCTCAGCTATTATTATCTAGTTGCTAGTATCAAATTTAATTACACCCTTCCATTTTTGTGTGCCAGGACTTACGATTTTTATTATTGTTTTGATACTTTTCCCAATCTGATACTCTTTGCTCTTCTTAAGCTTTTTTTTTTTTTTTTTATCTCCTATCTGCTGTCACTTATGCTGCTTTCTGTTTCTTTACCCAGGCTTGGATTCACATTTTTCTGGGATATGCTCATTTGGCCTGTGTAACCTCATGAAAATGTTGCCATTTGAACATAATGACTCTTTTCTTCCCTGGCTTCCTGTTCCCTTTCCTTGTGAAGTGGTATGTATACCTTCCGCAACTTTCAGACTCAGCTGGGAGCTAAACATGCAGCTTTTAATTTCCTCTCTCTTCTTGAATTGAGGATCTTGTGGACCGGTGTTGTTTTCATCACCACTTCTGAAACATAACGGCGTGGTACTAGTTTTGGTATGATTCCTTCCATGAGTGTGATGAACTCGTTTGTATTATGGCCATTGTCATTTAGCAGTGAGCTAATGCAAACATTGAACTGGCTTGCTGACAGTACTAAGCTCACTCAAGTGAGGAGCAGATGAAAAACTTAGTTTCTTATTTCCAGGTAAAGATCAAGCACAGAATGGGAAATGTCCCATGGCATGTCCTGCTGTGGTTCAAGGGCTAAATTGAAATGTAGATTCTCCTTCAAATTAAATTCCTCTTGCGTTTGGCATCGTATTCCCCTTTCTTCTCTAAACAGAACTGACTTTTCCCCCTCTTCCACAGTAACTTTGTGATTCCTTGTTTAGTTTGCAAGAGCTCTGATGTTTTCCTGAATTAAAGATGCCAGTGTTTTAGTGATTTCTTTCTCCTTCCTGTAATTGCTCCCCTCCTCTCAGCACCCACATACAGACTGTTTTCGGGGTTTATTTGTTTTTATTTTCCCCTAGGAAAAGACTTCTTTTTTTCTCATCACTTTTCATGGCAACTTGTGTTTCCTCATACACAAGGTGCTTCAGTTGACTTCAAATGTAATGCCAGTGCCATTTTACCAACTAAAGGAGTGAGGAAGGCTGGACCGATTGTATAGTGTGCTCTCTGCTTCTGTAACAGCTGTCTTCCCATCATATGGGAGAGTGATTCTCTAAATTCCTTCCTGGTAGGTTTCCATTTTGAAATACATTCTGCCTAGAATGATATGGCATCTCTGCAAGCATAAAATTGTTATGAAACACTAAGCACAGAGAACTTGTTATCAAAATACTTGTTCCTTCATATTTTTTGGTTAAGGTCACTGTTGTGAAATCGAATGATTAAGAAGTATTACTCCGGAAATAGAGAAAAGGTATTGGCGATTGCATCTTTTTTTCTGAAAAAAACAGTGCTGTCTTGAGACCCAGTTACTCAAAAACAAGTTATAATGAAAATATACTAAAATCTTCAGCGTTAGCTTAGTTGTATCAAATACTTGGTAGAACTCCAAAGTGGTAAATAACTCAGTTATTTTCTTTTTGGAGTCCTAATCTTGTTTGCTTTGGCATCTAAAACCAAAGTCACAGCTTATTTTTACTTAATACATGATTTTTTTAGAGTATCCCTTCCATGCAGTAATACAGATATTTATTACAGAACTCAGGAGGCCGGTCACAGACCATGGACTGTGCTGTGTTTGGTGGTCCCAGAGGCAGAGTGTTGTTCACCTAGGTAATTCTGGCTGGCATAATAATCTTAGTACTGATGCCAAAGTCCTTGTAGATGTTGTGGCAAAGTAGTGAGGTATTGAGACAGTGTTTGGAAGGAGTGTGAGATAGGTGAGGGTCTCATGCTCTCTCCTATGGCTTAAGAAGAAAGTCAAGATGGATCTGGTCAAAGGAACAGGCCTGGAAAATTACATTCGCTGCAGTGTTCTGTGTGGGTGTGAGTGTGAGCAGCATAGTCAAGGCCAAAGGAAATGCTACTGTGCTACTAACAAAAAGACATCATGTGCCTAGGTGAGTGTTTTTCATCCATCTATGTTGTTTAAATTCTCTTAATATCAAGTGGAAAAATGGGCAGGGTACAACTCTAGCTTCTCTGCGGAGAAATCCTTCACGAGTTGAAGTAAGTTGATGGGAAGGGGGAGTGCAAAAAGGGGAGCCTCTCGGCTGTAGCAGATTTTTTTAGTTCCTTCAGGAGGGTACTAGAAATTATTTAAACATGCAATGACTTGATTGGTAGGTGAAGCCATTAGCTTGTGATGCATTTTTCTAGATGGGCCATTAGTTAATTGTGTTTTCTTTCTGTCACTGTTTTTATTGCAATGCGTGGTGGTTAAAATTCAGAAGAAAGCGTAATAACTTCTTAAGTTGCCTGTCTTTTCTATTACTTCTGTTAACAGCAAGAATTTATTTTTGTTGATGGCTGCTAACGGTTGGCATGCATAAGGTGACATCTTCAAAGTAAGTCTTAAGCAAACAAAACCACCTTTCTTCTGTAGCTTCTGGTGTTAATTCCTGTCTTTCTGCTTTTTCTCTTGAAACTGTGTTACAAGCAGTGGTTGTTTCTTCCATGTATGATTAGGTTTGCTGTGGAGGTTTTAACGCAGCTAAGTTTTGAGACAGCAGTTTAAGACCAGATTAGGTGTCAAAGTGATGGGTTTACACATGGTGGTTCCTGACCATCCCCAAAACATAGTTCACGTAGACTTGTTTCTTATCCAGCAGGACATATCCCTTTGACCACCGTTGTTACTGTGTTCTCTGTGAACTTAGTGAAGTGGTACACATGAACTTTGTGAAGTAGTAGTGCACGTGTGTGTTAAATTCAGATTTGCTTTCAGACCTTTCAGGGTGTTTATTTGTTTGTTGGGGTGTTTTTTTAGGAAACTCAAAGCTACAACAAATTGGCAGGTTTTATGATTGCATTTTCAGATGTGGCTGTCTTTAAAAGGTCCATCAGGTGCTAATACGTAATGCTGGGGTTTCACTGTATTTTTATATTGTATGTTTATACTGTTTGTATAGGATGCTACAAATTAATTTATCACTCATAGTGTTGCTGTCAACCTCAAACAGTTTAGCTATGTTATAGTTTTATAATCGATTAAGTAAATTTTCTCTGGATTCAAAAATTAAAATCGAAATGCAGTTGATCATGGCAATAATATAAATTACTAGACCTTCCAAGATGCTTAATCTCTTGTTCTTTATGACTTAGTTGAAACCTGTGAAGCATAACAGGTCACCTGGAGTTGCTCATCTCCTTCAAAATTATTTACGGTTTTCTTAATTGTTGTGAGATAATCGAAAGATGCCTATCTCAGTAAACCTGATGGCAGCGTTACCTCCAGGCTCTTTGCACATTGGCTCCTCTCCTTGTGATGTTCTGAATGCTTCTGCCATGGTGGATGCAACACACCATTCCTGCTTGGGGCATCAGTAGTCTAGAGATGGATTTTGCAAGTTTGTCTGTGTCTGAAACTATTGGCAATCTAATTGCTGGATTCAGACGTGGAACTTGCTCTTTACAAAAGCTTTCTCGTGAGTAAACCTGAATAGATTTTAATGTCTAAAAAGAGCAAGGGGTGGGTGGGGTACCATGGGAATTGCCTTTAGCCTTGCTAGATGGATAGACAGTCTGTGAAAGGCCCCAGGAGGATTTGATTGTGCCTTAAAAATACTAAAAGAAGGTACTGATATTTAGATTCTTAGTTAGTCTGGTCTTCTGTGATCATTTACCCCTAAAAAGAAACATGAATTCTAAGTCAGGAAATCATTTACTTGATGTCAGTTGTTCACCAAAAGAATGTTGGGTATGACTATGGTTTTGTCAAAATCGACAATTGCTGAAAGATACTTACCTGGGCTATTCAGTGGCTTGTCTGGAAGCCACTAGTTTAAGTCATGTTTAATTTTTTAATTAAGTCATGGCAGTTACATACAGCAGTAGGTGCAAAATGCAGTGAAGGAGTGGGCCATTTTACTGCACATCTCTTATCTTTGTTGAGTGGTGATAGTGCAAGTGTTTTTTCAGATGTGCTTCTTGGAGCTGGTGAGCTTTGTCTGTTCACTTCTTTCAGAAGAAACACCTCAAATGTCTTTAAGTAGCTAAGGGAGAAAAGAACTATGCTCTTCTGTGGTTACAAGCTCAGGTGCTGGTAGGAAAGGTATTTCCATGGGTAGGCAGGAAGGCAAGCGATGTTTCTGGGTAGATCGGTACCACTTAAATTGCTGTCTGGAGTGGGGCAGTTTTCCTTGGGAGTCATTCTTTGCATTTGTGAGGGGCCAAAGTACAGCAAGAAAAATTTTCTTCCCTGCTGTTTTCCTCATTCCAGTGTACCTAAGGAGAGAAACCATCACTCCAAAGTTGTCATTAAGCTTCCTGAGAATACTTTTATTAATTGTAATTGTCTGTACAGTATAGTTTGACAAGGTTAACGAAGCATGGAGAGTACTTCCTACTGTTAGGCTTAAAGTTTTTCTTTTAATGACAAAGTTCTTTGGATTTGGCATGGTCTGTCTGCTGCAAGCTTCTGAATTGCAAACAGTGATGACCTGGCAAGCAGCACGGCACTGGTAAGAGGATATTTGGGCCAAGGACTCATAGCCAAGCTCTTCCCTTTTTGCATAACATTTTCTTTAATGGGAATGCAAAGCAGATGGGATCGTGGGTAAATAATTACTCCTCAATTGAGCGAGTACCACCCTGAGGAAGGTGCTTATGTAAGGGATATCCCTGTTGTGCCACGTAAGAACAAGGACGCTGTGCTGAGACTGTGTGAGCAATCATCATGCTGGTGCTTTCTCATATTTGACTCTACAGACTTGTGCTGAAAGGAGTTATTAACTTAAATTTTACCTTAAACACACCAAAAAGCTATGGCAACCTAGCACAAGGGGCAACAATGCCCTTTGAACTGTGCTATGGGGCTTTGGATCTTTAGACGCAGGCAGCACGCACCATCCGTTTGTGCCAGTGGAGCAGGAGTTCTTCATGGACAAGTCCCCCTTTCCCATCCAGGCACCTGCTTTGTTTAAAGCCAAAGGTATATCAGCTCCTGGGGACAACTGTAGATTTTATGGATTAATAGTGTGTGGCTGGGTTCATCTTTTTGGGGCACTAGTGTATTTTTCCTCTCCTTCAGTTATTTCAGCATACTTCTAACTCAGTTCTGTATACAGACTGTGCCTGCTGTCTGCAACAACTTCTGCGTGCTGGTGGTGAGATTATTTTCCATTCCTTATGCCGGCTGTATGTCTGAGCCAAAGTAATAACACAAGCTTAAAAGATTGCCTTCTTTCTCTGATGTTTGGTACTGTAATGACACACAGGTCTGCCCGCAATTGCAGAACAAATTATTCTGGATGTGACAATGAGGGTGACAGTGCAGCTTGAGATAGTGCAGAATGAGATCCTCAGCCTAGTCCATATGCCCTATACTATGGAGTGCCGTGGGGAAAATATTTAGCCTGGGTATGGAAAGCTCTGTAGCCATGTCATGGAGAGATCCTGCAGAAATAACCTTTATATCAAGTCTAGTTTAAGCACTGATTTTATTTGGTTTGATTCAGAGTTAGCTCGTGAGTCTTAGATTTACACGTCTCCTGCACGGTGTCTGTCCCTGCATCGAAGCAGGGATGAAGCATGGAACATCAGGAGAATTTAGCTGCCAAGCACATGAAAAAAAAAAAAAAATCCCTGCAGCTTCTTGTTTTTTGACTGAAGTTCAGACATATAGCCGTAGGCATACCAATAGGCATACCTTTGATGCCAGGTGGTCTGCCTGCCAAACTTAAAGCTGGTTCTCAAGATCTTATGTGGTTATGCTTTCAACAGAGTGCCAGCAAGCAGAACCTTGGCAAAGCTATACTTTGAGCTGATGGTGAGAAGAAGATTAGGAAGAATGCTTTAGTCCTGGATAGGCATTGTAGCTACAAGTAGACTAGATAAATTTTCTTCTAGATCTAAGCCATAGGTGTTTTATTTATTTTGCCTGCTCCAAAGCATTCTAAGGTAAATTAAAATTTAGATGTTCTAAAAAATTATTTGGATTTGTGCTTGATTTTATGCAGCTCCCAGGTTATGAAACATTTGATTTCGGATGTGCGTGCCCTAGGCATTTACTGGTCTAGCTTGAGCCTTTTGGTGTGGCTGCAGAGGAGGAAGCCTGAAGGGGCTGGGAGGAGTGCTTCTCCTTCGCTGCTTTCCTGGTGACCTCCCGCTTCTGCGGTTGTGTTCAACTCTTTCCTGCACATTTTGACCTGTGCTATAATCCTATCAGGGAGGGCAGTTGCAGTCAGGGATGAAGTCTTTTCTGGAAAAGTTTTCTTGCTAAGTCTGCACATCTGAAACACTTTTCACATTCATTGGCAGAAATGGGCTTCTCTCAGGTGTGTTTTTGCCATGACTTCTAGTACTCCATTGCCATGACATCTAGTACTCTACCAGGATCAGTCCTTTCATGCCACTCAGAGTTCCCGTGGAGAGCCTAGCTGCATACACCACTGTAGGTGGCAAACTAGCTACCTAACATTTCTTTGCAATCCAAATAAAATGAAAAAACAAACAAGAGAGCCCCAGGTAACAAACGCATCAACTACATCTATCACTGTCATGACTTTGTAAAGGCAAATATGTCTAATCTCACCTGCTGTCTTTGTCACTGATACCTCTGAATCAATTTGGAACTGAAGGAAAACTTTAAAAGAGCTAAATTATCACCTCCTCATAGCATTGTAGAATGAAACTTCTAGTTCTGTAATTTTGTAATGCAGTATGGTTTTAGTTGTAGTTGGAAATGGTCCAAGTTTTTCAGTAATCTGAAAAATACTTTTAAGGAAACTGTAATTTTTGTATGTGGCTCTTTTGTGTTTTGTTTTGTTATGTAGTGGGTTTTGGTTTGGGGTTTTTTTGTTGGTGCTTTTTTTCCCCCAAAAAAGTACAAACTTCTTTAGACAGGGTGTAAGAAAGGTTTGTAAAGGAGGGTTTTTTTTTTGTGTGGTGTCGTCCCAGTTCCCTCCCCCCCCCCCCCCCCAAGTTTAAACTCATTAGTTTGGGGAAGACAAGGCAAGGTTTCAAGAACATAAACCCCACTTAAAACTTTAAACAAAAGCAGTGAATATAAAGCTAAATCTAGGTCAAGTTTGAGTTAATAATAATAAACAATTTGATAATCCAGAGAAGTTTGTTTACGGGAAAAATGTACCGCAAATCTAGTAACTCTGAAGACTCCAGGATTTTCTTGTTTTGCTATTAACTCCAAGAATTTGGGAAATGGGTATCTTTTAAGTTTCTTTCTGTCTTTTATCGCACATTTTCAGTGGTGTGGCTTCAGCCAGACAGTTTCCATGAGGAATATGATTCATTGGGTAATTTATGACATACTTCGGGATGTGCTTTGGATTTCTTATTTTCCTGTTTGGGAAGAGGGACAGGCTGAATGTGGAGATGTTTTGGAAGCCTTAGCTTTTGTTTCTGTGTCACAGTTTGGTTCTGTTTCACGTCTGTGTATGTGAGGAAGGGCTTGTGCATTCTGGAGTTTGTGCCCTCCCTCTTCTTATCGCTCCACATTAACTTCTCTGATAAAAGATGTCACCTCTCCCTGTAAGACTTGCCTTTCCTGTGTCCTTGGGCATTTGCAGATACAGCAGTAATAATGGGGATCTGTTGGATATGCAGTTCTTGTGAATGACGTCTGTATGCTTTCTTTCATAGAGTAGCTAGAATTTCATGTGGTGCTGGAAATGACCATGAGATAATGAACTTTTTCCCGAGACAGAGCGAGATGCTTTTCTAACCATGTTAAGGATTCAGACAATAACCTTGTTCCATAGATGTTTGCTACAGGTTTGAACATACTGACATGGTAGTTTAAAACAAACAAGCAAACAAAAAAAACCCAAATAAAAATATCAGTACCAGTTGGAAAACATGGCATTGTGAATAACAGAATGATAGAGTCTGGGCTAGTATTATATCTCTTGTAGTGTAACCCCAAGAGAAATCCTTTAGCAGCATATACATGGTCACCCTTTTTTCCTCTTTTCCTTCTGTTCCAGCTCAGTGTTTGTGAGCTAGAGTGTCTGTAGTGGCTGCTGCAGTGGGAAACATAGATTAGCTGGATAAGATGCACACAGTGTTAAGTATAGATACTTAGTGACAGGCATAAACATGAGTTAAATGGTGAGAATTAGGATCACTAAGAACGAGCTTGCAGGTGGCCATTTTCAAAGTATGACCTGTTTTTTTTTTACCTACCGTTGTATTCTTAGATGGTTTTCCTTTACTCCCACTGGAGATTAGTTGGTGCCCTCAGGTACAGAGAGCATCCTCACAAAAGGCTGCTCTGGCCCGTCTGAGAGGATGAGAGGAAGAGCGGTGGGGGTGAGGTAGGGTGGCACCTCAGTTGGCCTGCCACTGACAGGCAAGAAGTGGAAGGGGCGAATAGCAGCTTTTAAAATCTCTCCTTTATCTTTTTCAGTTTAAGTTTCCCATTCAGGCAAAACAAGCAGCAGCAGTGGTTCAAAGAGCTGCTTCACTTGGGTCTAGCTAAAGATGCTTGCAAAAGGCTACTGCTGGGTCCAAGGCTCATATGAAGTTTTGTATCTAGACAAGCTTAAAATAACCTTGTGCTTCACAAGCTATTGTCTTTGCTAACATGCTTCAAAACCCTGCAGCAAGCTTTGTGTCTGAAATAATAACGAAAAGATACCTTCCTTGAAAAATCAAGTTATGCAGACAGATTAGCTTCTCCATGTTAGTGTGCTTTGGTTTTCCTGAGGTGGCTGCATAGAAGGAATTTCTGAATGAAGTTCCAATTCTGGGGGGTGCTTTGCATCCTCAAGGGTTAGCTGAATTTGAGTAGAATACAGGGACATCTAGAATTTATTTCAATTGGGTAAGGATGGGGAAGTATCATAGAATGGTTTGGGTTGGAAGGGACCTTTAAAGATCATCTAGTCTGAAATTCCTTCCATGGGAAGGGACATCTTTCCCTAGACTAGGTTGCTCAAAGCCCCAGCCAACGTGACCTGAAATGCTTTCAATAATGGGGCACCCACAGCTTCTCTGTGCAACCTGTTCCAGTACCTTGCCACCCTCGTCACAAGAAAAAAAAAAAAAATTTCTTCCTTATGTCCAGTCTAAACCTACCTTCTATCAGTTTCAACTTCTTCTTTCAGTTTTAAATCATTGTACCTTGTCATGTTGCTGCAGGCCCAGGTAAAAACTCTGTCCCCACCTTTCTTATAAGCCCCCTTTAAATATGGAAAGGTGGATTGCATTAGTGAAGAACACCTGTTTCCCACACCTTTTAATGGGCAGTTCTCTTCTGGATGTGTCTAATGAAGGTGAGGCCTAAACCAGTAACCTGAATATGGCCACATATTCTCTAAACTTTCAGTCAGTAAAGTTAGAAAAAAAAAAAAAAGGAGGGGGAGAACCCCTCAAACTGCAGTATTTGACGAGAAGCCAGTGTAACTCCCTTGAAA
This sequence comes from Microhierax caerulescens, assembly GCA_035590215.1. NCBI lineage: Eukaryota > Metazoa > Chordata > Aves > Falconiformes > Falconidae > Microhierax > Microhierax caerulescens. Next base: position 12,808,579 of record JAVJGJ010000057.1, read on the forward strand.
TCGGAGTGGCATGCCTGAGTCAGTGAAGTATGAGCTAAGAATCTGGCAGAAGGCTTTTGCACAAAGGAAGGCTGAGAGAGTCTCTCAGGAAGCCTGTATGCTGCTAAATGTGGCATGTTAGAACATGAGACTGACATCATTGTGAGTTCATAGCAGTGGAGGAACAAAGTATCAGCCACAAATTAGACTGACCTATTTCTTAAGTCACTTCTAAAAGCTTAGTAGCACAGTGTGTTGCTTGTGCAAGCTGTTTATTTCTATCCCACCCCCTGACTACTTCATTTAAAGTACAGGTTAACCCTCTAAACCGTTGGAGGACTTGTTCAGGAAGGTGTGTGTGTGTGTGTGTGTTTGAGGGGTGCTGCAGACTTCCTTCCTTGGCTCTTTTTCCACTCTGACCTCAATCTTCACATAAAGGAAGTGATTAAGGACCACCCATCGTATACCTTTATCCTCCAGGATCAGTTTCCTGGAGGTAAAAACCTCAGGATCACATACCAAACCCTGACTCCTTTCTACGGGTTGCTCACATGCAGACTGGAAGTCTGTCTGAAAATGATCAGAACACTTGGCAGTGGTATCAACAGGAATTTATGTATGGTTTATAAGTTATTATAAAACTAATCAGTATTATTTATTGATGTGTTCATGACCATTGACAAATAACTGGTGTTTCTTTCATTGCTGAATACCTAAGAAATACAGGGAACTTGCAGTCTGCAGATGATACGCTTCTTTGCAAGTATTTCAGTTGGCTCTGCATGTGCTGAAGTTGATCCATTTGGTTGATATATTACTTCAGTCATTGCAGAAGTATATTGAGCTTTCCTAGCTTGGGATTACTTTGATAACAGTCAATGCCTTTCTGGTTGCTTCTAAAAGGACTGTGTAAAACAGAGCACCTTTACAAATTTTGGAGAAATAAAAAATCTTGGTTATAGATTTCTACACAGTTGTGCCTACATGTAAGCACACATCAAACAGGATAATACAAATGTAATTTAAAGGAATATGTTTTGTTTTTCTTTGCTATTAAAAATCCTGTTAGAAGCCCAGCTAGATTGCTACAGAACATTTCTTGTTGACCCTGATCTTTGACTAAGGCACATACCAGATAGTAACAGAACTTACTCACTCAGTTCACTATTGCATGTTTTTGCTCTTGAAACTTTAAAAAATCCTCATCCCTTTTAATTCTTGCAAGCTAGATGTAATGGCGGTCACATTTTGTCAGTGGTTCTTAAGGGTAATTAATGCATTTTGTGGTTCTGTCACTCTTCTTCCTCTACTTAAATGGCAATAGTGATGTAAGAGGCACAGCTGGGGAATGTAAGTCACCCTCTGCTCTCTCCTTCCGTTGTAAAGATATATACAGCTTTTCTTTCCAGCTGTGTAGTTACCTGGCTGGAAGTGTGGCTTTGGCACCTCTTGTCTTGTGTAACATGACTCAAATTCAAAGAAACACTTGGGATCCTTTGGGAAAGGTGTACCAGGGCACGTTACCTGGAGCATAGCTCAATGAGATACTCAGTCACTTCTGCTTTTGTTCCTGAACTGAGGCCCTGATGGTACCATCTTGACAATTAAACCAAAATTTGAAAGCGGTTTTAATAAGTAGGCCATGAGATTACCTTTGTGGGTACAAATGAGGCATGAAAATAAGTTCTGTTCCCAGTGTGTGAGCTATCAAGAAACTTACATCACAGTAAGAGATGTGGGTCCCAATCATCGGGACCTAGGAGTTTGTCAGTTTATTTTCTGGGCTTCATCTGCAGTTCTGCAGTCACTCCATGTTGTAGCTAAACACCTTCCTACTCTGCACAGCCCAGAATGGGAGACCTCTTAACAGGATTACTGCAACAGTTTAATTTCTGGGAAGCAACTAACAACTTTAATTATTTCACATTAACTAGGAGCCTTTGCTGTACATCATATACCTCTGTTTCCTTCTCTTACCCCACCTTGAGATAGTGGAGCTGTATCACATTTGTGAACTCACTGTTTTTCACCATCTATTCTGTTTCCTTGCCATAGAAATGTCATTTAAGGAGAAACACAATTAAACTTAACTGCTTTACTGAGTAGGACTGAGCTTGCATATATGTAATGTCAATGTTTTATTTGGCCCAGCATCCTTTCTGAAGATGCTTCTGTGTGCTTTTATCACTATGTAGCATACTGTGCTCACAATATTAATTTTGAGTGTGTAGACAATTTTCTAAATGAGTTTGACAACAGATCTAATTAACACTTCTTAAGAATTTTTTAAAAACTTCTAGATGTTTCTCTGTACCACTGACAGGACATGCATGCAGCGCACTACAGCACTATATTTTCAGACACAAGCAGGAAGAAACAAAGTATTAATGTTGACAGTGTAATAAAAAAAAAAAAAAAAAAAAAAAAAGAAATTCCTTCCAAACTTTCTCATGCCCTGATCTGAAGGGGTTGAATGTGCATGTTGTCTTCCGGGATAACTGGTGTCATTTCCTCAAATGGGTGAAAGACCAGAACGTTTTAACCCACAGTGTACCATACCATGGAAACAATTTACATGTCTCTGTTCTTAAGGGAGATTGACTCACTGTGATCTTTAGTCATTCAATCTAATTTGAGAGAAGACTCATTAAAAAGTCTGTTGTAAGAAATTCACCCCTGCCTTGCCCAGAAGCTATTCTGATTTATTTCCCTAATAAAATTACCATCATTATCCTCTGCCTTTAATACATCCTGGTTCTTGTATGAAGGCTTCAGATCCACCTTCTGTTTTCATCATACAGTGACCACAAAGCAGATCAGAGTTGCACTTTTTTTTTTTTTCCTTAAATTTTTGTCTCCTTATTTGCAGGCCCATATTATTTGAACATCTCCCCCTTAAACTCTCACTGGGCAAAAGGCCTTAAACTTAAAGGCTAAGCATTGTCTGAAGAGCCTGAGGTGGCATCTTATCTTCTTTCATGGGAAGCCTTTTAAAGAAGTAGCACAGACTATTACAACAGCTGTGCTGGATGTTTATTTAGCGCTTACTCTTCAGAGCACTCCTTCTTTTAATCTGTTTCTCAGCAAAAAGGATGACCACGTAAAATACAAAAGCCACTCTTTGTGCTGGTCTACAGAGCTGCAGAACACTGTCAGGTGATTAGGGCTGCGCGGATCGTGTAGTAGATGGAAACCTTGGTGTCAGGAAAGAGGCTGCTGTAGAGCAGTCTTATTCTACAAAGAGTAAGGATATGCTGGAGTTTCAACAGCTTGAGGATTTCTGAAGTAGTTCAGTGTTTTGAGGTTTTCCCTTTTTGTACTTTGTGGTTTTGAATGGACAGCTAAAATGCAGTTGCTGGTAGAGACTAGTAGGCATGGGTTTTGCCAGTTGTCACAATTAAATGATGAAACTTCACCATTTGGTGTACAGGACCCCAGGAGCACTCATGATGTGTTTTGTAAGGATAGGCAGCTGTCCTCTGGTTTTAATTTAGTTTGTGTTTCTAATGTTACATGCTGTGGCTTTGGGTTGGATCTCTTTGCACTTGGATTACATAGGTAAGTTGTAAAATTACTTTATAGAAAATTTTATAAATTTTATGCCAGATACTTCATACAGAATTAGATTTTTAGGGAAGAACAGGATTAAACTTTTAGGAAAGGAGAGGTAGGTACATCCTTAGAAGGATGCTGTCATGCTTGACTGCTTAGTCTCTTCTGAGCTTCTAGCTTGCTTGATGCACCACAGCTGGTAGCTGTGGGAGGAAGGCACTGTGTGACCTGACTGGTTGGATTCGTTTAGCTGCATTTTAGGGAAGGCCCTGAGCAAGAAAAGAGAAAAAAAGGCTTCCATTTCTAATTCTGGAAAATAGAAAAAAGTATTTAAATAAAGCCTGGAGGACTTCTTATTTGCCAGAAGTAAGTAGAAAGGCAAGTTTATATCCTTTTGTAATTCACCCTAATTGAAAAGATGTATATTTCTTTTCTAAAAGTCAGCAGAAAAATCCTGGCCTCTTAATGATGAAAGACTTTCTTTTAAAAAAACTTTATCCTAAGCACAAATAGCTGAAGTTTCCACTTTAAACTTGGGTGGCTCTTTCATATTTCACTTAATGGTAATACGGTATTATTTCTCTCCCTCCCCCTTGCTACCACCAAGGCTAAAAAGGAGGAGGGGGGATATAAAATGTTTCCGAAAATTACAGGAAACGTCTGTTCCTTTAACAGCATTGCCAGGGAATTTCCAAATGTGCTGAATACTTATGGCTGAACTTGCAGCAGCTCACTCTCCAGTCATGAGTGGATCCTGTTCTAAAAATGACACCTTCTTCCAGTAAATTATGTTGAAATTAAGTATCTGCTTTATTTCTCAACTGCTCTTCAGTAGAATTAATGGCGTCCAGTGGTGAAATGAGGGCTTTTGGGACCTGCTTTAAGCACCTGATTTACTTCTATTCACTAAAGTGGGAAAAGTAGTATATAGTTTCCTGACGTGGTAGCTAGCTTATTTGTAAGGACTTTGGAGACGTGTGGGTGGCAAGTGTTAGTGAATGTGAAGACTACCTGGCAGCTTTCAGAGATATTTCAGAAACTGCATGTGAAGCACTAAGGAACAAAAAGGGAGATGCTTTTTGTCCCAATACTGTGTTTGCTTGGACTGTCACAAGGTGGTCTCTGATCATAGGATCGTATCCCTAGGCAGAACCTAATCGGTGTTAAACACTAGATTAGCTTTCATTTCCAAGGATGAGATTAGACAAGGGGATAGTGACAAATACAATGAGTAGGATGAGCATTCTTTTTGTCCTCTGTTGCCTTCTGCGGAGCTTCTGCCACTGAACTAGAGGAAGGAGCAAGGGTGACCTGCAGAGCCTCTGCCAGGGGCTCAAAAGGGTATCTGCCAGACAGAGCAGGCAGGGGGAGAAACAGCCCTGCCACAATCTTCAACAGAACTTCTCGTCCACCTCTGCCCTGCTGCCCTGGCGTACGTATGCCACGTGCTAATGATGGGCAAGCGAGGGGATCTGCAGCCTGGGACCTCCCAGGGACAAATGTGCAGGTGCCAGTAAAGGTGTCCATCCCAGTGAGCAGTGTTTGGGGCAGCAAAATCTTTAATCATCTGTCTGAAGGACTCTACCCCATGGTCTGCTGTTGGTGTTTGCGAGGCTTATAGAGCAGTTGCCTAAAGGCAGAGAAGTGATTCCTGTAGCTCCTTTCCTTTCAACGTGATGTGGGTTTTGAATCTGTTCACAGGTTGTCGTAATGTGTTCAGCCCTCTTCTGTGATGGCTCTTCATGGTTGTCATGTCATTTACTACATGGTTTGGAGCCACTCCTGGGTTTCGTAATAAGGTAGTGTTGGCAGTAATTTATTATCCTGGGTTATATTACAGTGATTAAGTGGAGCTGTCATCTCTTGATAGTCATGATTTGAATCTTGGTTTTAGCTACCCAGGAAACGGTTTGGAATTGACACTAATGTGTTTATTTTTACTTCCTCCTGTAAAGGTTATAATTTAATGCATTCTTGTAGGAACAGCAGGTGCTTCATACAGTTGTACGGGTATGACTATATGTGATGATTGGTGATGCCAGTATTACCAGTTTCCAATGTTGGCTTGTTTAGTGTGTGGGGAGGTGGGATTATTTATCTGAGCTGTTCTGTTTCATTAGTCTTTGTCCATGCGATATATAGCTGTAATCAGACTTACTTATGGCAGCCTTCTATGTTAACAGATACTGAACAAGAGGTTTTGAATTCACTTGGATTCATGCAAATGCATTACCTGTGAATGCTAGTTACAGATCAGTTTTCTGGCAGGGAGATGTGTCAAATTGTGTAGAAGGCTATTGTTGGTCGGGGTTTTTGTTTGTTTGCTGTTTTTTGAAGCATCTCCAACCTTTTTTCTTTTTAAAGATTGTGAAGAAACTTGCTGTTTGGTTTTTGTGGTTGTTTTTTTTCCTATCAGTATAACATAACTTTCTATTTCAGACCCTTTCCATGTAAATGGATGCTAGCATTTATAACTTTCTTCTAACCTAGGTTTTCACGTGTTTGGGGGAGTTTTACAGCAAATGACTGCACTGAAAGCATGAAATCAGTTTTCTAGGTTGGTGGGGGGTTTTTTTTGGTCTTTTAATAAGGATTATTATTTTTTTAAAAAAAAATTTTCCTATCCTTAGGTATTTCCCTCTGCTGGCCTTTGTATGTGGACCAACCTCCGTCTGTCCTGTTCAGCCCATTTAGATTCGGAGTTAAATGTAGGTGAGTAATTGTTTTTGATATGAAACAATAATGAATACATATCAAAGTACTCCAGAGTTTTCAGTTGCTTTGACTTAGAAGTCCTAGGGAAGAGTCATCTTTTAAAAACCCATTGACACTTTTCCTGGTTGCCTAGCGTACCAGGCAATAGAAAACTAAAAATGTTATGTATTAGTATTTTTTTTGAGCGGATTAGGTAAGCTTTCGTTCTGGGTGTCACAGAACTATATGCTGTGAACCTGAAGTGAAAAAGTGTTTTGAAACAGAAAGAGCTCCCTGCTTGTATGGGTGGAGAAGGGAGTCCCCAGGTGAAGTCACTAAGCTGTTGAATAGAGTGATGTAACACATTAACAGCATGTTCTAATGCTTCCCATGAGCTCACATTCTATCAGTCAGGCTTCCCTGCTATAATACGTAAAAAGTTTATTGTTTCACAGTGAATGTCAAAGAGGTTGGCTTCTTGGTAAATGCAAGTGATGATAACCCATCTTACTGGTTAGAGCTGGTGATGGTGCATGGATGATATTTGCAAGAACGTTGCATATATTTGAGGGCTATGTTGAGTACGTCAGCAAAATGGTTTTGGTGGTGTATTTTTTTGGTTTGGTTTTGGTAGTAGAAGAAGTTATTTCAAAGACCACTATTTGTATGAAAAGCAGTATCTTGTTGTTATCTAATTGGGAGGTCCATTCATCTAGCTTAGTCCAGCTGTCTTAGAGTGCTGGTGGTAAAATTGTTGCTGAGCAGTAGGTGTAGAAATAGAACGAGCTTTAAAATTTGAATGGAGGGGGTTTATTACACAGCTTATTATTATGAGAAGTTGATTACCTTTCTGATTCTTTATCTCGCCATGTTTCAGTTTTCAGATTGCTGAGCACGATGAAGTAGGGTGACTTTCCTTTAGAACTACTAATCAAAACTGAGTAATGATTCAAGTAGGATGAAGGGCAATACAGTACTGAACAGAAAATTCTCCTTCATCTGTTTTTTGTTTTTAATGGGTTACATTTGCCTTTCTTATGAATGTACAGCATGTAATCTAAAATGCATGTGGCTGCTGCTTCTACAAGAGAGAATTATATCCGTTTTGACTACATATATAGATCTAAAGTACAGATGCACTGAAAGTAGGAGAGGAGGGAGCAGCCATTCTGATCATAAGCAAAGGAAAACAGGGTGAAATTCTTAAAACTGCTTCTCTTTTATGAACATGGTATGGAAGTGACTTTTAAGAAGTAAAAAAAAACAACAACCCAAAAAACTAAATGTTTCTGCGCTACTTGCACCAAAGTGGTGTGTGCACAGGAGGGTGAGGGAAAGTCTGTGTTCTTAACCCCCGCAACCAGTGTGAGGAAATGATGTGCTTATGAGATGATGACAGAGTCTTCTGAAAAGCCAAAAGACACCCTCATTCCCCTCATTGAGCAACACAAGCCCTTGTTAACAGAGCTGATCTTTTAAATCACGAGCATTTGTGATCTCAACTCCTGTGCTCTCTGCACAGTGGCAGGTAAGAGGTAGGCTGCTTGTCACCTCATCTACATTTTTGTCCCAGACCTTACACTTTGTTACACGGTGTTGAACTCTGGAGTTTATTGGCTTGCTTGCTGAATTCAAACAAGTATAGCCATTCCTCACTTTCACTTAGAAGTCTTATTTCCCCTTATGCTCCACAGATCCTGTGTTTCTCACTACTGATGAGCAGCAACTTGAGCAAGGATTGGCCTGCCCTCTCCTTGCTTTCCTTGTCACTCAGTCTCTAGTAGCACAGCTTACAAGCGCCTGTCCAGAACAACTTCTATTTCCATCTTTCTGAGGCTGGTGAGGGAATGCTGTAGCTGTCATAGATGTTTTGGGGGAAAATAACATCATGCAGGAGTGGGGATTCAGCTTGCGATCAGGAGTTCCTCTCTGATGCAGGAATTTGTGTAGGCTTGTTTGTCAAGTGTCACGTGTGGCTGTGGTGATAGGGACTGCTGCCGATGGTGTTGGCACTGGCTCTGGAACCACAGGCAGCTCTCAGCTCAGTAACACTGAAGCCAAATACTCCTTTGAAAACAGTGGATGTGCCAGCAGTGGCATGTGCCCTGCAGTTTAGAATCTCCTACCTTTGTGTTTTGATTCAGCTTTTGGGTTTTTTATGCTTGTGTCCATCCTGAGAAACGTGAAAGGGACTCTGACTGCAGGGGAGGGTAGTATTTTTCTCATATGTGCATGTGTTTGCTTCTAGCTAGCAGAAAAATACATGTTTTTTTTTTTTTTAAATCATATCTTTCAGGTGACTCGAGCTCAGTATGCAAGAGCTGCCCTTCAGGACCTTCTAATGTTCAGATGCTGTAAAGTTATTTTGTTGGTATTTTGCCATGCAGCAGTGACATATGTGGGAATATTGCAGTAGGCACCTGACGAAGCAAGCATTAGTGACGTCGGGAACAAAATTGCAGAGTATTTATGACACCAAGGTTCAACTTCAAGGTTATCTACTTATATGAGGTACGAGTCTTTCAGAAATTGTGGCAAGGCTTCTGGAAGCTCTCTGATAGTTCCTTAACCGAGGTAGAATTAGGGCGTTGTTCTGAGAGTTTTTAAAATACATTCTTACTACATCTGCCTCTTTAAAAATAGTTGCTATCGTGTGAGCCTAAGCCTGAGATAACTCAAACAAGTGTCCTGCTGTGATGTGAGGGAATTGCTTGGAGTCGAAGTGGTAGAAGTAGGCATTAGGGGTGCATACAAAATGTGAGTTGTTTTGACTAAGGAATCAAACACACAACTTAAGTGCCAGGTTTCCAGTTATGTGGTTGCCTGCTTCACTCCATCTGAGCCATTTGGGATGGGAACAGGAATCCCTGAGGCAGAGAGGTCATGTAGTTCTGTGGCAGCATTACATGTGCATATTAGAGATCCACTGATTTTGTTGTTTCTGTGGAAGGTAGTAGGGTTTTTGTTGTTCTTTAAATAATATGGAGAATCTGTAAAGGTACTGGGAAAGTGTGGAACAGATATTTTTAGTTTTACAGCAAGTTTAATTTTCTTCTTTAAAAGAAGCAGCAACAAGCAGTTCCACATGTTGCAGTCCACCTACAAGGAGGAAGAAGCCGTGCAGTATTACTAGCGTGTCTGTGAATGACCTCATGCAGTATTCTCATAGCTTGATTACGGATCACTTGTCCATAATCCCAATTTCAGTGTAGAATATCCTGTGACTAAGATGGCTTCCTAGCTTGAAGATCAGCAACATAATTGAGGTTTAGCTTTTTACAAACTATGATTAGAAAAGAAACAGGTATTTCAACACCTCGTAGTAGCTAAATTATAAGAGCAGTCACTAGGAATGGGAGGAGGGTTCTAGTGTTTGCCTAAAGCAGGAGGCTGCCAGTTTCTCTTGTTTAGATGGGTCCTAAGGAAGAGTCCCAAAGTCTGATAGTACCAGAAACAGAAAGAATTAAAACAAAACAAAAATCTATACTTGATAAAAATGTTGTTCCTCCCCTGCTCACTGGAGCTGTTCCTGTCAAAATAGGACTTCAATCACAATAACTTGAGGTGACATTGCTGTTAAGTTTATTACTTTCAAGCCATGGGCAGAATGCTTTCAGAAACTTAACGTGTAGCTATATGTTAAGGTAAAACTGTTATTTAAAAGGATTCTTGACTGGTAGCCCACTTGCCTTATGTTCTTTACATGCTATTTACCCAGTCACCATATATGAGCTGTTTGAGTTCTTTTTGAGGGTCTTCTGAAACAAACTTCTATCATATGAGAGTAAAAGCTGAGACAGTGAGCAGTGAGTATTTAGAAGATAAGAAATACACCCAAACCGAAAATGAGAAATTAAAGATTACATATTTTTTTTTAATGACTTCTGTTTCAGAGTTCTGTGGTTTCTCAACTACTTGGACTTTTAAGTCAGCAATTTACCCATCAAAACAAACTGTCTAGTTCACGAACAAACTGTCTAGCTTGCAAAGGAGCTAGAGCCAATTCCCACTAGAGCCAGTGGAAAAGTTTTCATTGAGTTCAGTGGGTTTGGTATCTGGCAGGCTTTGATACAAATAAAAGAGAATAAAAATTTGTGACAGGACATGTTAGGAGAAATAAAAAAAATGCAGAATACTTTTTTCTCTCTGAAAAAAAAGAAAAAGGACACAACTATCAAGTTTCACTTCCCCCCCCCTCCCCTTGCATAATGGCATAGTCTTTTGATACCTTCCTAAGGCTATATATATGAGTCATATAATGACTACTCTTTGAGGGGGAGCACACCTGCCAACCAGCTTGCAAAGGTAGGGTTTTTCTAAGATACATTTAATTGAGGCTTGGTATAGTAATTTTTCCAATAATTTTTGTAGTTTAGGAGCAATATACATTTAACTGCTATACACTTCCATTCATCTGGACAGGCTTAAAAGCACTGGCTCTATAGCACTAGAGTCAGGGCAAATAGAAGATCAAATTTTGTCAGTCTAGTGGCTGTTTATGTGAAACCAGGTGTTTTTTCATGTATTGCTACATGAAATTCCCATGAAGTAAGTTTCTTTCAGTTTTCTTTTTTTGGTTCCTAAAGTGAAGCTTGTACTTTTTTCAGTATTTAATTTATTTAAGATTTTGTTTATGTAGATTTCAATAATATATCTAATGAGTAAAACATCTGCTGACCTGGGATTTTCCATTGCTAAACACAACTGACCTGAGGACTTTAATAAAATATCTATAAATTAGTTTGATTTCGTTATTTCTCTTGCAATTAAGATAAATAATAAACATTTCAAACTGAAGCAGAAAGTCGACACTATAAGTAAAATGTAAGTTTTCCAGCTGAACCTGTTAAACCGAGGATGTGAAATTAAAAAAAAATAAACCCCCAAAACCCCCATATAAAAATCTTCATCCCCATATGTACCTGTATGACCATTAAGAATCCAGGAAGACATAGTCTCATAACTTGCTTCTGTTTACAAATTTTTACTGCCTCAAGAATGTCAGTCAACCAGATTTTTGTTTTCTTCATCTGGCCACTTCAGTTTTGTGACAGTTGTGTTATGTTACTTCGCCCCAGCCAGCAGAAAGCAGAGATGGAAAGGCTGCTTGGGTCACAGGTGGGGTGGCATGGGCCAGAACTAAGATGTAAGAGTTGCTCGAAGGCTGGCTTTGCCTTGTGCAAGAGCTGTTGCATAGTTTTGCTGACCTAAAATTGCTTCCCCAAACAGGAAAAGGGAATGCAATGGTGTGAGACGTGCAAACTGGAGAAATGTGGTTTCTTGCTGAGCCGGCTATACCCTGCACTGATTTGAGCCCCAATTACTCATTTCTAAACACTCTGCCACACTAACAATGTGGAGAACTCTGTCAGGCTTGTCCTTTCACATACAGGCTCTGACCTATGAGCTCTACCACCTCAGCTGAAGAAGTCACCACCCTCAGCTTCCCACTCTTGCTGGAGTTGATAACCGAGACAGCTGAATGTGCGGCTTCTGTTTCCTCCGGAGTGGTTGTTTGCAGGCTGTGTGCAGCCTTAGGTAGACAGCCGTCTCTGTAAATGTTCACGATTGCACTAAGAGACCAAGTTTTGAACCGTGGAAGCAAAGTAAGTTGACTCCTGTTTTCTGTTGCATCTATAGCTGTGTCACTATGTGCACTAAAATGCAGCTAAACACCTTGTGGATGGAGCCCTGTGGTGGCTCCTTTCTGAGCATTGTTCCTACAGGGATCTGTTCCTACAGGGATCTGTTCCACTGAAGTGTATTTTGGGAGGCTGAAAAGCCTGAGGACAACCATGAGGCAGTAATACAGATAGGCAGTGAAACGTGTCAGGTGTTTTTACTGCGCTGCTGCTGCCACCGTTTCGGTTGATGTGGGTTGGATGCTGTCAGGATCTAATTGTACAAAAGGATGGTTTGCTTTATTTATTTATTTATTGTTTAGCATGTGTGTGGAAGGTGTAATGCATGTCATGCAACTGTCCCACGTGCTCCAGAAGGGCCAGAGACAGAGCTCACTGCTTTACCTTTCAGTAGTATATTCATGAGGCCTCTGTTCCACACCTGGTGATTAATTCAAATAAAATGTTTGTGTTCTGGTGTAGTTTTGTGTTCTGGTTTCTCTTCAACCATGTTCTTAAAGGAGAGAGGTGGGTGTAAGTTTCATCTTTTCTTTTGTAAAGTTTTGGTTCCCTAACTTGCCATGCTGCTTTGTGAAATACTTTCCAAGGCATTAAACTTTAAAAGTGTATCTTAACTGATTTTACAACTTCTTACGAAGTGGTGAAGTGCTGAAACGCATTTAATTGCTTTTGCTATTGAAAGGAATACCATGATTTAGGGCAGTATCTCTTAATTATATTCTAACAAAAGTTTTGTGAAGAGGCAGAGCTAGTGGTAACAGAAGTCTGCAATTAATACAGGGTATGTTGCCTGAAATACAAGATAATTGTCCAGGCAAGATCGTTGGAATAGATTCAGAGGCTGTAGTTGCAAATACTCTCCCTAGGTGTTTGGCATATGCAGCAGAGAGGGGAACTTTGCAGGAGTGTATTTGTTACATGGTGCAGACCACTGTGCAGTTAGCCTCAGAGCTGAATGCTTTGTTCTGGAAACTTTCATGGCCTCATCTGGTTTGTGGGTATTTTTTTATCTTCCCCTTCTTACAGGCTCTTAGTCCGGTGTAAAGCTGATGGTTGGGAGCAAAGGTAAAGAATGATGTAATGCAGCGGCAGCCAGAAAGCATCTTTTGTTTGAGTTGTGAAATGGCTACTCCATAGTCATCTCCCGATGAATCAGATGTGAGGGGCTGCTTTGTGGAATGAACCCTTTGTAACGGCAATAAACTGGAAGCAGGAGGAGACATTCAGTTGAAGAGCTCTTTCTGAAAATGGGTTTAACTTTTCTTTTGCCAGTCACTACCAGCATGACCTCATACACTTCTGGTACAATGGTGTGGCTAAGCCTTTGAGTACACAGCCATTACATCATCGCAGCAAATTAGAGAGGGAGGTGGTGAAAGAGGCCTCATTGTTGTCATGGCCGATGAGATGATCAAGACTCAACTCATTGTCGCCGAGAAGTTGGTGGCTTTGCTGGAGAGTGGTACAGAAAAGTTGCTGCTGATTGATAGCCGCCCCTTTGTGGAATACAATACGTCCCACATCTTGGATGCCATCAACATCAACTGCTCCAAGCTTATGAAGCGGAGGCTGCAGCAGGACAAAGTTTTGATTACAGAGCTCATTCAGCATTCAGCAAAACACAAGGTAGGGGTCATTTTCCTCTTACGCCGGGTGGTTTCTCTTTAGGCATTTCATTTTTAAAAAAAAAAACAAAAACTAGCGGACTGAGTTTTGCTGAGCTCTTACCTGATCTAAGAGGCTGTTGGTTAATCTGGAGCTCATCTTTGGGATTCTTTGTAGCCTGCTCTACCTTAAGTGACAGAGTAATGAGGAGGGATTTAGAAACTGGAAAGAGTGCTCTCAGGGTTCTTGTATGTCTTGCAAAGCACAGTCCCTGAAACGGGTGTAATTAAGGCAGGAAACTTTCTCCTTCTAAACTTTGGAGGATGCTTTGGGTCAGTGTTGGTGGGGATTGCTTAATATGTGGTCATATGGTTTGCAAAGAAACTGTAAGTGTCAATCCTGGCTCCTACTTGATGTTCAAAATGCTTTTTGTCTGAGTAGTTTGATGGATTTGGGTTGTTTGTTTTGGGGGGGTTTGTTTTAAAATAGTGTTATCAGTGAAAAGAAAATGGCTAAGCAGTTAAAAACTTGATGTGTATCTATGTGTGGGTCTTTGGGGTTTGTTATCCATTGGTACTTGGTTTAAATGTTTTAGTTACAAAAATAATGTATTATGTTCCTGCTTCAAAATGTTAAAACCTGAACATTTTTTAACTGAACAAATTATTATTATCTAAAGCATAGCTTATACAAAAAGATGTATAAATGGCTAAAATGTGTGTGGCTTCAGGCAGTTTAAGGTCTCATTACTGTTTACACACAAAAAAAACCAGAAGCTGAAATTGAGGTAGGGCCTTTTTTAAAAAAAACTTTTAAACAAATCAACCAACCTAGCTGAAGGTAAAGCATTTTACAAGTGACATAAAATTACTTATTAGTAGAAATTTGTGGAGTGTGCTTCAACCTGGAGCAAATAATCAATTTACAAACTCTCTAAGGAATTAAGTCTGATTAGGCATATTAAGTATGAAATAAAAACTGTTTTGCATACAGCTATGGGAGAAATCTACAAATCTGAACTGCTGCATAGCAGCATGTGGAAACCCTGATGCAGGTGATAATGTGGTGCTTTTTAATCATCTTCCTCCTTCCTATCTTACTCTGATTTTTACTTGTGTTTCAGATTGAAATTGATTGCAAGCAGGAAGTGGTGGTATATGACCAAAGCTCTAAAGATGTGACCTCTCTCTCATCTGACTGCTTTCTTGCTGTGCTCCTGGGCAAACTGGAGAAGAATTTCAGCTCTGTGTATCTGCTTTCAGGTATGATATGCCGAGAAAAAAACCCAAAACATTTGAATAAGGAGAAGAAAGAAAATGCTGTTGTTAGAGCAGATGTATACACAGGTTTGCAACAGTGCTGGTGTGAACTTCAGTTGTAGCATAGCTTTTTCTGTAGGTTTTTATGCATATAGTGGCACTCGTAATACATATAATGCTTGGACATTGTATTTTGCAGGGGCTATATTACACCATTAGTGCGGTGCAGATGGAAACTGATCAATGCAGGGGGTTTTATATGCATATGTCTGATATTTTAGGGTCCAAAATAGTAAAAGAAATGTGTTTTCCTAGTCTTTTAAGCATTGTGTGTGCTAGGAGGAAAATATCTTCTTACTTGGTAATTAGTACAGTAAGAACAAGAGAGAGATGACCTCCCAGTATTACAGAGATCTATTTGGTGTGACTTTGTAAACTTCAGTTCCTTAAGTAGGTAGTGTAGGTAGTACTCTAGGTCTTTTCTCTTACACACATGCCATCTTCCCCTTCCCCCCCCCCCTCCCCCGCCAAATCCCAGGTCAAAGCATTCATAGAAATTGAAGTCCTTATAATACAGGACTTGCTGGTGTCAACACACACTTGTGTTGCTATTTCTGTCATGGGACAGTCAACCCAGTGTTCACAAGAAGGAACAAGGAGGGCAAGAAGTAGGGCTGAAGGAAGAGGGAATAACGAATGCAAGTAGGAAATGCATTGCAGTGACTCCAT
>JAVJGJ010000057.1:12824050-12837958 GCA_035590215.1 Microhierax caerulescens
TAATGACGTGTAGACACAGTTTCTGAGAAATGTTAAAGCTGAAGTCAGAGACTGATGATGAGGGAAACAGAAATAACTTCAGTGAAATGCTTCCTCTTAGCAAGAAGGTATCACCGATGTTTGTCGTGACTTCAGATGGAAGTGATAGGGAGGTGGTTGTGTTACTGAGAGAACTTTTCCCACACTTATTTCGAAAGCGAGTTCAGAGAAAATGAGTAATTTCAGCACTTGGCTGGGTGTATTTGGTGCTCGTGTGAGCTGTACTTACAGTAAACTAAGTAGGGTTTTGCTTTGGCTATGTTTGGTGCTTCCATTTTCTTTGCTGCCTTGGTAAGAATTAAGTGTGGGTCATGGACTATAGTATTGGATTAAGCAACTCTTCTTCCATATGAGCCACCAAGTAAACGTGTGGTGTCTAGGCACAGAAAATGCTTAATGTAAGAGTGCTGAAATATGTGATTGATGCTCTCTTAAATTTTAAACTGTTATTTAAAAAATAGGCCAGTCTATACTCAGTTCATGTCTCTTAAGAAATCCTTTTATTGTTCGAATACCCAACTCTGCTCATCTGTTCTGATGGTTTTTTAATATGCAGAAGCATATTACAACTTCATGCAGCAATACAGACTATTCAAAACTTCATTTCCATGATAGAAAGAGACACAGCTCTCTTAATAACTGAGAATTAGACCTCATGGCAGGGTGGAGCGGGGGGGATCCTTAGTAAGGCCAAGAGAGGCAAGTATCACAGAACTTCCCTTCCTTCTATTGTCCCTCTATAGATTAGTTACACGTAACTAATTTATTAATGTTACTAATGTTACATGTAACTACTGTTGCATTAATTACATGCCCCTCTATAGACATGTGAGACATGGCTGCTTTGATCTTTTTCCTCTGCTGGTCCCAGTGAAGGTGGTGGTCAGTGTCACCATCCTGAAATTTGCCTGTGGCTCCTGTTGGAGTGAACAGTACCAGGAAGGGGGGGTTTCCCCAGCTCCCCAGTCTGGGAAAACACTACTTGTGTGTATCATAATGATACCATGAGAAATTGTTTTATTTCATTTTTATTTCTAGCACGTGGTGGTTGTCTGTTCAAGCTGAAAATGCAGCTTAAACCATACGCAAGATACTAGTGCACATTAGCTAGTTGAGGTGAACTTAGCCATGTGTACCTGGTAAGGATTAGTTTGGGTGTTAGAGGGAGAGAAAGGGAATCTGATGTGTTAAAACCTGCCTTACAGAAAGGAGGATTTTTATTTTAGCACGTCAAATGCATTTCTCTTAGCAAAGATTACATTTGAGGATTTAGTCTTATTTTTGGTTAAATAGATAGTGATGAGGATATTTATGAGTGCAGAAACAACTGACGGCTTTAAAACCAGTGGTAGAGGAGTGTAAGAACAAAGGGGAAATGTAAGGAAAACATTTACTACTGATTTATTACAGGTAAATACTTGTTTCAGGAAATAAACCTAATTAAGATGAATTGGTAGTAAAGTATCTCTGCAGCATTTCCTTCTCTTATAATGAATTTTCTCAGATTTTAATCCTTATTTGAGAAAATACATTCCATAGTCTTGTTTTTTTACATCAATTAAAAAGCTAGCGGCACATGCGCACAAGAAACCTTTTGGGATGTGGGGTGAAGGAGAAGGTGCTGGGTTCAGTCTCATGGAAGGTTCCTTGGAGATCATTGATACGTGGCTCTAACAAACTAGATAAAATGTGTTGTCTCAGCAAGCTGATGGCAAACTCTCATAAACGTTTATGGCCCTTAATGAGAGTAGGGGTCAGTGCACCATGTAAAAAGAAAAACCTTTGGACTTGAGTTTTCCCTATGACACTCAGTCTGGTTTGTTTAAAATAGCGACCTTAAATAAACGTTTCGGGGTAGGAAAATATTTTTTTGTTGGGATAGAATAAGCAGCAATTAACAAATATCTGAAATTCCTACATCTGTTCGTCCTGCCTCCTCCCATTACTGAGCACTCAGTGAGGTGTTTTTTTATTTAGGTTGTGCTTAAAAGTATGCTCTACCCTGGAGGTTGTTTTTCATTGAACTTACTAATGTAAAGACCTCAAAGGAACCCTTACCAATTAGTTTAAGCTCTTGATCTAACCTCATAAAAATATTTATAATCTGGTAGGGAATGTTTTCAGGAATTTAAACATTTATTTTGGTTCTTAATTTTTAACAGTGTGCAAAATACTGAAATGTGGGTACTTGAAGGCTTAACCCCACTCTCATCGCTGCATCTACACTACTGAGTTAAGTAAGATTTAAACACAGGGATGGGACTTGATTCCTTCTCTTTCTGTTTTTTCAGAACTGGATTTACATTCATGGAGTCCATGTCCTAGTTACAGTATTTTTATGGGGTTTCTGCTTGCTCTGCAGAAACAGTTGATAGACTACTGATTCTTGCTTGAATTAGCAGTATGAAGGTGGTAGACGTCAAGAGGCTTTCTTAAATTCTATTCCACTATGCTAATGGAAACTATTCATGTCCAACTTTCCTAAAACACCCGCTCTTCCCTGCTTCTTTTAATCTGGATTAGTCCTACTTGTGCAAGCACAGATGTATTCATGATGGTTGCCTTTTAAATGTTGCCTGTGGAGAAGATGAAGCACAGCTTTTTATTTTGTGATATTTATTTTTTTTACAGAAGACTCAGTCTAAAAAGGATTTCTGAAAAAACAGAAATGCCTACTTTTCTGTATTTCCAATCTGACATTAGAAATTGTAATAGCCTAACACAGAAACACTGTGGTATCTCTGAACTGAAACAAAAAGCGAGAATTCTTGTATTCAGGTTGATGTGGAGCTGTGGTAAATGTCCAAGGACTAGTTAAACTTCAGAGTATTGTAATGCAGGATCATAGAAACAGTTTCACTGAACTCTTAAGAATTTTTTAGTGGTGCAAGACCAGAGTGTATTTTGCCAGCAAACAGTGAAGGACATGTTTTTCTATCAGTCACTGGATTGCCACTTAGACTTGATGTACTGTGGTGTTCAATGCCACTGAGAACCAGTATGGAAAACTTATGTTTACAGAAAGCATGCCTGATGTACTGGATTTTAAAGTGTACAGGTGGAAGGGGAGTTAAATATACTTTAAGCCTTTTGTGAGCTTCTAGAATTGCCTGTACAGTTTTACCCCCCCAGTGCCTGTATGCTGAGATGTGGATTTGTGCATGACTGCACGCCACTGGAGCCATGCCTTTCATTAAATGTCACCCACCTGACCTGTACATGGGATGAGGTTTGTGTGTGCTTAAGTCTTGCCTGTAGAAAACTTGCTTCATGGTTGGAGATGAAGCTGCCAGCCTTCAATCAGATGATAGCTGTCTTGGAAGAGGGTCCATAAACATCTGCATGCTACTTCCTACACAGATTGTCTGTATAATTGAGAGAATTACTAGTAGAGAATTACAGATTTTCTAGGTGCCCAGCATGAAGCCTGCATCTGACTTGCAGAACCCCTGAGCTGGGGAGCTCTGTGCCTCCCTCTCAAAACTATGGTTGATTGTGGGTACAGTCACCATCAAAAAAAGTGGTTTTGACAGGTAATCAAGGCCTAAGTGGTGGATTGCCTCCTAATCTCTGCTACCCTTATGCCCATCAAAAATGTCAGCATTAATGTGATTTAATGGATTTTGCTTCCACAAGAGCTCTCTGATAAGCTTCTACAGAGCCTAAAGCTACTGTGATAAGCAGAGAGACATAAATTATTAATTTTCTATTCAGCGATGAATGCAGGTGATGCATGCAGCGGACACTGAATGAATTTGTAAGCTGTGTGAGTATGTAAAGAAAGAGCAAACAGAATGAGTCCAGTGAGACTGGGCAAAGGTCCTGGAAACGAAACAGTGAGTGATTAGCCAGGGACTGTTGCAAAAGGTATGTTTTTGCTGAAACTTCCCGAATCATTGTTTCCCCCTGACCTGTCCCTCACCTAACAAAGCGTGTGTACAAAATGGAATTTGCATGGGGGATGCAAGGAGAAGGAAACGAGTCAGGAACTCTTCTACAGTCTAGTTTATGCTGATGTTTTTCTTAAATATTTGAAATTGGAAGCCAATTTAGAGGAATCCTAGTATAAAAATGCCAGTATCTCTAGGGTACGTTTACCATTGTGTTGTCTCTACATGCCTAAAGCAAAGCTGGACAGAAAAAAAGCCCAGTGCTCTCTCCCTGCTTTGTCACCAGGAAAACGGTGCCTTGTGGCAGAGGAGCAGGAAATCTTAAGAATATTCTCTTATAGGTAGGCCTGATCATTTCTATCTCCTGAAGTGTCCAGGGCTGCAAGGCTGAGCTTTCTTCCCCACTTCTGCAGTCCCATGTGCCAACTAGGAGGGTACCCAGTGTGGACTGAAAGATGGCACAAGGTAGCTGCGGTTCGTGCTACCTGATAAATTCCTGTCTAACATCCTGATGCCTTTTACCATTTGGATTTGGAGCTTTGCTTGTGGCTGACCAAAGTTCTGAGCGTTCCCTACACATAAGTCTTTGCAGATTGCCTCCAGGAGAAGAACATACCTTCGAGTGGAGGTCATTGATTAAAATAATCAAGTTATCTGCAAGTTGAAATAATTATAGTGGGAATGTGCTGTTAAAATACCCTGCCAGTGTTTAGAGAAAGGAGGATTAGTTGCACAATGATGCCAGTTTTCCTGATACTCTGACTGGTTGACACCATTAGAAGCAAGTCTCTATTGAAAGAGGCAGAAGTCTTGCTGGGGGAGTGCAGTATTCCCTGAGTGGTCCCGTCACCCATGGAGCACAGCCAGTGTTGGTGGGGAGGAGACGGGAGCGAGCGGAGCTTAGCTCTGAATCACCCTCTTTAAAAAGTCTCTCTCTCCATCAATTTTTAATGAGAGCATAGAAAACCAAGTACCCTTGGCTACAGTGAGTCCTCTGCGAATATCCTCCCACCCTTTGTACTTAAAATGCAGTTTTGAGTGTTCGTTTAGTGCCATGATTGTTTTAAGCACTTGAAGAATGGGAGTAGGGTTTATTACTTTCATATGTTTATCCACTTGCTGTCTTCTGTGAGAGCAAAGTTTGACTAGTCTGGAGGTCTCATAACATTTCTCAAAACCAAGAATAACTTCTGAAGTTTGCTTTTGTTTCGGATACCTCTGGATGCTTGTGAAATTTAATTGACAGAAATTACAATGAAGATTTTTTTTTTTTCTTCTTGAAAGGCAGAAAGGGCAAGCGTCAGTGTCCAGTATGCTCTCTTTACTTGTTGTTAGTCTGAGTTTTCTATATGCCACTTGGGTGGGAAGGAGAGCTTGACCCCTTTCTCGCCCCCCCAAACCTTGTTTGCTTAACCTGCCTATTAACCTCGTCTCACCAAAGGCAGAAACCCTCCAGGGCAAAGAACTTCCCTTGCTACTGTGCTTGTAAAACACCTGGCATAACGAGGCCACTTTCTGAATGCTGCTGTAATAAAAACACCCCTGGCTTTCCCAAACCATGAAACCTTGAATCCTGTGGAAGGACTCCCCATGGCTGAGGAGAGGGGACGGGAAGGGGAGAGCGAGTGTGGGGATGGCAGCAGCGCTGCTAACCGGGCTCTCCAGCCTGAGCTCATGTAATGGAAAATGGCAAGCATCCCTGCGGAGCGGAGCTGGAATGTGCGAATTGTAACGGCCTGTGGAGGTCTGCAGCTCGTTTAAACGGAGTGGAAACATTGTAGGTTCATAAAACTCGTGAGTCAGAAAGTTTACAGCTTTCCTTCCTTACGGCAAGGGAAGAATCTATACTGCAGCTTTTAGATAAACATTTTAATGTTCGATGGGAATGTGACTGCAAAAAGTGCTGTTAAGTCACAGCATTAAGAGCCTCTGATCTGATTCAAGGCAAAGTAAACGTTTAAGTTAGGGGGGTGTATATTTTGTCTTTGCTATAGTGCTGTTTAGTTTATTTTTTTAGCATAGTTTTCAGCGACGTTACATTATGTGCCAGGCACTAATCGGTATTTACAGTAACAAATTCTAAATTGCTATTAGGAGAAGAGAGAGGAAAAAAAAAAAAGCTAAACATGAATGTACTCCACTGCATAACTTTGGTGAATACAGACGGTTTGGTAAGGCTTAAAATTACAGCATCTAAATATTGTGTTGTAAAGCTAGTTGCAAATTTTCCCGCTTTTTAATTTTTATTTTCCTTTAAAAAGGGATATTAATGTCATATTTTTTAATATATGGCTATATAAAATTATGAATAATTAGTGCCCTTAATAAAGAAGCATATTCTGGATTTAATGAAGTTGGTGGAATGATCTGTCAGTTCCACAGGCTTCAAAGTCTCCTTCTTGCAATGCTTTTCCTAGGACATGCATGTAGTCTTAGTGTTTTGACTCATCACTTGGGTCTTAGACCTTTTCCACTCCCTGCTTTAAAATAATTGTGTTTGATGCTGAGTTAATACTGGTGAACTGGCAGACAGTTAGGTCTTGTGGGAAAAAGAATGAAGTTGCTTCTAGTCTGTTTTCAAGAATTCATTGGAGAAAATCAATTTCTGCCTTTGGCTTTTTTCCAAACGATCAGAATCCAAAGCAGGGAGGGAAGGGAGCAGTGTCTGATTTGAATGGCACTTAAGAGAAATGCTAAAGTCTGCTGTTATTAGTGTGCATTGTCCTTGGGCTTTTCCAGCAGGCTCCATGACCTGTGAAAAACAGACACATTCACTCTTACATCTCCATCAGGAGCACAAGACAGGATCTTTCTGTGCATCCCATGTGAGGCACACGGAGCCGCAGGGCCAGCTGGATCTGTGGGGATGTTGTATAAAACACTTCATGGGCTTTTCTTAGCCTGAGGTTTTAGGGAAGCCAAGCTCATAGGACTTGCCATGTTGTCTGTCTCTCTGCTGTAACCCACAAAAGAGGTTTAAACTAGTTGGTCAGTTTCAATAAGGTTTGACAAAAGGAGTAATGAAATAAAAAAAGAAAAAAATGGAATTTCTTGTCAGCTCTATGGAAATGAGCACTGGTACAGTGCAGAGCCTCAGATTAGCGTCTCCCCCTGAAAAGCAGGTTTGGGTTGAGCTGAGCTGGTTGTGGATTTCCTGGTGTGACCAAGCAGCAGTGCGGCGTGGGTCCCAGCAATGCAAGAAGGGCCCTTGGGAGCTCAGGCTGCAATAGCTCCCAAAGATCTGCTGTGAGGTGGGCACCAGTGGCAGGTGCGATTCTTCAGTTCTGCAGCCCCTCAAATTATTTCATTGAAAAGCATGTTTGTTTGCTGTGAAAATGGAAAGCTGCTCTTTTGGTCTTTCTTATTGGTCTGCCCTGGTTGGAGAAGGTGACAGACACCTTCATCTTGGTTACCAACCTCTTCTCTAGGTGAACCTCTTCTCCCTTCTGCCTCAGCTTTGCTGCCAGGCTCTGGGTGTGAAAAGCAATTGCTGGGATTCTCCTTCAAGCTTTAGCTGGCGGGCTTATAGGAAACACATGGAGTGATGTGAATGCCTATTTGTCATTTTTCTTTCATTCCATGTTTCATGACTGTCTTTACAATCCTTTACAATACAAGAAATCCTCCCAGAAAAAATGCAGTATAAGCTTGTTGGTCACGTTTTTTACTGTTAGAATCTGTATATGCATGGAGCTCTCATCTTTGTAGGAATTGCCTCCATACTTGAATGGTTATTTAGAAAAAGCAAGTTACACCTAAGAGGAAGGTCCCCTATTTTCATGTTTCCTTTTCACTGTAGAGTTGTGGGCACATCAGCTGTTGCACTTCAGTTTCACACCCAACTTTAATCCATTTTATCACTGAAGTATAGTCAGGTCCCTGTTCCTTTCTGTGCTTTGTCAGCATGCATTTGCCTGATTAGCATGACCAGCTATCTCTGGATGAATAAGGATAAAACTTCTGCTGCAGATCTCTGCAAACACTTGAGGATGGAAAGGAATCACAAAATTGGCTATTTCAACAGTAATTTTAAAAGCAACTCTGAAGAGATACTAGGGTTGCCCCATGATTGCTTAATTTTCTGTGTGTTAGAAATACATCCAAGCTGAGATGTAGGATGAATGTGTGAGAGATCTGTGCTGTGTTCAGCATGCATGCAAAGGGAAGACTTAGAGGTATGTGTGGATGGGGGAGATGTCACTGAAGCAGGCCTGTTTGGCCAGTGTAACCATTGGTAACTACAGCCAGCCAACAGCCTTGTTACGGTGGTGTGTCACCTAAGCATCGGTGAGCTGCTGAAGGTGAATTTCTAAAGCTGGTAGGAGGAGAAAATGGCATTCTTCTCTCTTTCCAGCACCCTGCAGAAAAGAACAGTGTCTGGGGGAGGTGGAGGGCAGGAGGGCAAAGGGTGGGTGGATGGATGGGGTAAGTGTGCAGGGTAGATGAAGGTATTGATCTGCTCAAGAACAGATAAAATTTCACTGGAGCAGCTGTGATATCCTAAAGCCAAAGCTGAGTAACCTGTGTTTGTATGAGGAAGGGATGTGTGTTGATGTGAATGAAGAATGACTTTGCATTTTGAAAACTGCATTTTTGGTTGATTGGTGTTTCTGCTTAACTTTTTGGCTCTTCCCCTTGCCAAATCAGTCTCACAAGTACTTGGCCTTCTATAAGCAAAGAAAAAAATTCTTACAGTTTTTAATTCAGAATAATTATGTTTCCTTTGAAAGTGTCTTGTGTAATTTTGGTTACATCTCTGAGTGGTTTGATCCATTTGTTGGAAATATAAAGACAGGGAGGAGGAAGAGAAACCAGCTTAACATGGAATGTTATTTCTCCCCAGTATTATGTCCCAGTATTTGGTGTCATTTAACTGCAATGGTTTTATTGATTATTGGGTAAAACCAATAAAATGTTGTCTGCACTTCACAACACTCTGTTAAGTGTTTAAACCAAGACCTTAGGGCTTAACTGGCCTTTCACTTGCAATCCTCCATAGCAGTTTACAGAGCTACTGTCCCTGCAACCGGCAGCACTGCGGAATGCACCTGGTCTGTTTCCATAGAACATAACAGAGATGAGCTGATGTAAATGCTTGTGGCTTTCAGTAGTTATTCCTCTGTATTAACTTAGGATTTGTCTCTGATGGTAGTTAAACTAAGTAGTCATAAGGATCTGGATGGATTCCATTCCCTCAATGAAAGGTAGCTCTTCCCAAATCAATAATATTTATCTGGCTATCATTTGTTTCCACCTGATCCTATCTTCTCTCCCTCTCCTCTTCCTGCTGCTGGAAAAGTTAATTGAGGTTTTTATTCTTATGAGGATTTATGCAGTGAATCTATAAAAAGAATAACTTTTACTGTGGCATTCAGCTGAAACTTTTTCATCCCTTCTGGGTTTGGCCCTGTTTTGTTTCCTGAGTTGGCGGAGAAGGGAGCCAAAACTTCTGATACCAAGATTCCTTTAGCAATCACACCTTTACAGTCACAATTGTAGTTGGGAAACTGCATTGTCTTGATCAAAGGGAAGTCTGTAGTCACCATTGTGCAGAACCATAGCAACAGGGTAATTGAGCAGTTCACCAGATCTTGCCAAATTTCTCCTGATGGATGTGGAGGCTTGTAAGCAAGAAACGCAGGCTTTGCTGTAAAGACCTAGGAGGTGTTGGGTTGTCTGCCACACACAAAAGGTCTTAGGCTGGAAAACCACTGACAGCTTTTGGCACCTTAACATGGTTTTGTAGAAACTCTTCTGTGAGACACAGCCACAAGAAGTGAACAGAACAAGTTAGCACTGGAATGCAGTATGGCACTGCTATGCCTTAAACGTGCTGCAGCCAGGGGATGCTTGCCACTTGGTAAAAGCTGAAATCATTTCACTAGTCCGTTCATTTTAACAAGCTAGTTAAACAGGAGCGGAGTTAGCAGAGTTATCTTGGGACAATTACAGAACTTTGCAGTCTTCTGATGGATTGTCCAAAGTCAGAGCAGAATTTAATTCATTGATTTTTACCTCAGAAACATAAGGGACAACCAGCTGAACATTGTAATTTACCACTGATGTCATTTTCTTTTGCGTTGGAAAATACATTGGGTGATAGTCTGAAATCGCTTCTGTCTCATATTGACTTAATTTGCTCCCATAATGATGCAAGTCATCGTCCCCAAAGATTTTTTTCCCTTCAAATTTGTGTGGGCCCTAATGCTCAAGTAAGACAGATGTAGGAGTGTTGTCATCTACTTGCTGCCGGCCAAAGGATGACTTACATATGTGCAGTCATGACAGAAGCAATTGCTTATTGAAAACTGAAGGAGGAGAGACATTGTGCTGCTTATCCTGCCTGACCATCAGGGGTTTCAGATGCAATGGAACTATTGCATGAGTGGTGATGTAATTGTCTTCCATTTATTTCATCAATATCAGAAGTAGAGTGAAAAACTTCTAAAGCATCTGGCAGGGCAGAGGAGATCTTAAACACAAACAAAATTTTATAGGTATATATATAATACATAAAACTTACTCTGTTTGCTTCTGCTGCTTTCCATAACATTCAAATAGGCAAGAAGTGGTTTCATCCTGTTGAATGTAAAACGAGCTGTTGCAGTTCAGCTTCACCACTAAGAGTACAGAAAACCTGTGTGGTTCATAGGTATTTAGAAGAGAATATTTTGGACTCACTTGTCAGTCTGTTTCCAGGGCCCAGTTGCATTATCAAAGAATTCAATGAACCTTTATCAACCCAGTAGTTCCATTAACGACCTGTAGATTCTGCCCTCCCCCTCCAGTTTCAACATGCTCTTGTGATTGATTTATTATTTGCAGAGGCTGGAGTAGTGGTGGGAGAAAGGGTGTTATTTAGAAACTAGCTCCAGAAGAAAAGTGTGTTTTCTCTTATTTAAACAAACTGCACTGTGCTGCCAATAGTCCTATTCCAGCTGAGGTGAGTAAGGAGATTTAAAGACAAAGTTAGCCTTGATGCAAAGGTCATCCTCATATTATGGAATTTGAAATGAAACCTATCCCATCCTTTTTTTTAAGGCTCAACTTTCCATTCTGCATTCCCACCTATAGACTAAATTAACGTTCCAAATGTTTAAAGTTTGTTTTTTTGAAGATGGCCTGCTTCATTTACAGCAGAAGTATACAGGCAGTCTGAGGGCTTAAAGCTCTCAGCTCATAAGAGGCTCCTCAAGTAGACTTGTGTGTAGACTTCAGCTTTGGGGACTCACAGGGATTATAATCTGTTCTAGAAGACAGGCATACATGAAATAAATACCTTTTTTTGCCTACAAATCTTTAGATGATGGGGTTTATATCTTTATATATATGTAAGTTTAACGCAAGCAAACAGTGACAGGTGCAGGTCCCTAAACCAGAAGTTAGTCTCATAATGACATGACAGCTCAGTGGTCATATGTGTGGATGCTGTTGTTCCAGACCCCTAATGCTATGTTTGTTGCACTAGAAGAAACCGGTAGTTTAGCAGTATGCATATACGAGTGCATTTTGTTGGTATGGAATTTGTTAGTGATTTTTTTAAAAAGTAATTTTTCAATGTATGCTGATCTATGACCTGTTTTTCCTATTGTGAGTGCCATAAATCAAAGCCAGACTTGTTGAAAAGCTACTAACTTTGTGAAATGGTTGTAGAAGATGGCAGGGAAGATGCATTAATATTTGAAACAAGTGACCAAGTTAATGCTTTTTCAAGTCAGTTCACTACTGGTACTGATGCCAAGTTAAAACACATTCAGATGAAAGGAGGGCTCACTTGGGAGCATGTGTAAAGGTAGGTAATATGATGTCAGACTTACCCGATTTGAGAGTTTTGTGGTTGTAATTCATGTTGTTAAGATACTGAAGCAATGTTACTAGGAAGCATGAGTAGAAAGAAGTGCGACTTTGAAAGGATGAATGTCCCAGAGGAAGTGTCAAAAGCTTAGATAATCTTGAATCACTTCAAATTTGCCTTGACGGAGCCCTAGAATAAAATTAAAATAAAAGGTCCCTCCTTATGATGACAAGAGTGTGGGTTTCATCTCCCAGAATCTCAGGGCTTTTGCCTGTTAGCTTCTTGCTTAGTTTCTTGTTGCAGTGCTCATACAGAAGTGAGACCAGTCTGTATGTAGTTGAGAAAATTCTTTTGTTGTTGATGTTGAACTTTGCCCATGTAGTCTTTTGCAAAAAAAGCACAGATGTAAAATATTTTCTTTGCTTGTGCAACTTCTTTGTAAGGAAGAAGAGTCACTTCTCTATTTCCAGCTTTGTCACACAGAGAATCCGGAAAGCAGCCAACAAGCTTCCCAAGTAATAAAGAAAAATGAAACTGAAGACTGGTATTTGATCTTCCCTTCTTCCCCCAATGTCTCAAGGAACTGCTGGGCACTGTATCTTACATTAAATTTAATTTGAGAGGCATATAATGCCTATAAATTAAGGGATTGCTTCCTATAACAGAGGGTTAAACATTATGCCATATGGAAGAAAATTTAGCAAGTGTGCAAGAGAATTGTTTTGCAAACTCCTCTTGTGGTTGGATTGGTATGTTGGACTAGCAGCATCTGTGCTCCTGAACAGGGAGGTTGTAAAGCAAGGAGGAATCCTAGGTAATAGAAGCGAAACGGAATAGAAATGTCAGAGCCAAAACTTTACTGTGTCCCCAGCCTAGGCCCTTCAGTTTAGGGGTATGACTCTGTGATGGGCAGTGCCTTACCTTGGCATCCCCCCTGCCCATCCCATAAAGTCCAGCCTTGCCCTCATATTCTCATCATAAGCATTGTCATGGTTCTCTAAAATCACTTCTCTAACAACAAATAGACAAGTGACTTTTTTGGTTTGGTGTGTGTTTTTAGGGTTTTATTTTATTTCTAAGTTAGGAGACTGAACAGGATTTTTTCGTAAAACTTTTGTTCTGAAATATGCTTGCTGGCTTTGTATATTGGATAAAACGGGCTGTTACACACATGGCTAGTACCTTGGTTTTTTCTACATTCAGTAAAGATACAGATTTTAAAATCCAAGGACTAGGCATAATTCAGGCAACGGTAATGCAAGCCTTGACAAAACAGTATGTTATCTTATTCCTGAATAATTTTAATTCACGTCTTCAAACTGTAATAATAATGAACATAGCATTTGGCAGATTTAGCACATTAATACATCACATCCTTGATGATAAAAGGGTACCTTGTTCTACACAGGTTATAATTACTCTTCCTTCAGTTAAATTCCACTTGTCTCTGTTTTAATGTGAGGAAATAGCTGGGGACTTTCACTATGTTTTGCAGCTTTCACCCTTACCAGTTGGCTGTTATAAATGGTGAAAACAACTAAGAAAAGCCTGTAACATACTGATTTAAGCAGCTGCCTCTGGTTCTTCTTCAGACTAGTTTATGAAGGTGAAGGTTGAGAATGGACTGAGCTTGGGGTTTAGCTAGGCTTGGAAAACGCTAGCTAGCTTTTGTGAGAACATGTTTAGTCAGAGTATGTGTTCATTGCTGGAGGTTTCTTCAGCTTTGTTTTCTAACTGTGGGTAAGGCCAGTTAGACCACAGTTGGTAGCACAGGTTTATAATGCAGCCGTTGTGATGGGAGGGGAGCTGGGAACCTAGCCAAGCAAGGAAAAGAAATGGAGCTCGAGCTGCGTTGGTGTAATTGTGCCTAGAGCAGTCTCAGCTTCGCTCTTTCTTCCCTTCGTGTTCCATAGTGGCTGTGCCATGCTGATAGCGAAACAGCCAAGGAGCAGTTCTGGTGGCCGCTGGGATTTTAGGTGGATTTCAATGTGGTGTTAGTCATTCCACTCTAGTTTTTCTGAGTGGTTGAATGCAGTGATGGGAAATGGTAACGAAAATGTTTTGGAGCCGTAGCATGGATAGGGACTAAGAACGGGTGCAGATGAAGAACCAACGAGCCGTAAAGGGAGCAGAAACTTATGGCAATTTGGGAGTCCGTGGTTGGGCAAGTTTTCCCCTGCAGTC
>JAVJGJ010000057.1:12838058-12875788 GCA_035590215.1 Microhierax caerulescens
AGTCCCCCCCCCGCCTTGCGTCCCCCACTTGAGATGGAAAAGCCTTGGCTTAGTGTGGTTTTGAAAGATTAAAGTTCTTCCAGTGTGTTGGATGAAACATATTAATTATGGAGCAACACAGAAAATAACAGTGTTATGATTTTAAAAGCAAACACTATGCTTTTACCGAATCAAGTAAACATGACTTTTTCTTAATGAAGTCTAATTATAGACCTAATACAGGAGAAGGAGGTGTTTAGAAAACAGCGTGCTGGGGCAGAGAGGAAAAGGGGTGCACACTTGTGGTGTGGTGGGTGTTGTGGCTTGTTTTTTTTCAAAGTCTCATTTCCACATATTATTAAGAATGAGAAGAAGCATCAAAGCTTCTGAGAAATGGAGAGAGAGAGAGAGAGCGAGCGAGAGAGAGAGAGAGAGAGATAAGCATTCCAGGCAGAGTGGGAGTACACAGCTAGCCCCTGCCTGCTGATGGATGGTTCTGCACAGTCATGGTACCTCTGGAAAAGAAACATGTGCAATTCCTCTGTTAAGGCTTTCCTGCTGCCCCTTAACACCTCCCCATCTCCTGCAACAAACGCTGCTTTCCAAGAACTGGTATGGGCACCAGTGCCTACAACACTGCATGTGAATTAAATACACGCTGTCCTTCTCACAGGTGGATTTGCTGAGTTCTCCAGCTCTTTCCCTGGTCTCTGTGAAGGAAAATCCACGCTTATCCCTACTTGCATTTCTCAACCCTGCCTACCCGTCTCCAATATTGGCCCAACCAGAATCCTGCCTCATCTGTATCTTGGGTGTCAGCGGGATGTCCTCAACAAGGTGAGCGTTCTGGGCATCACGTTATTTACTTGGGTCGGTATATAATCTCCATGTGTCTTCATCCATGCTTCTGTCACGCTGCATCGTTACAGCTATAGAACATCTAAAGTAGATATAGATACTGCACCCTGTGCATAAGCCATGGGAAGCTATGTAAGAATTAATGATACACAAGACCACATAATTAATCCACAGCTCATGTAATATGAAACTTGGTTTCCTTTCTTCTTTATCTCAGAGAAGATGATATGGTACCTTTCTCAGTAACCTGTCAACCAGCCGCAAACTCTCAAATGTGCCATTACAGCAGGTCAGGTACTTTCCTGTGCATAGACCTGACTGGTTTGTTTTGGCAGGTCTTGGATATTAACACAATTATATTAATGTTACAGTAGAATAAAGGAAGACTGTCTGTTTTTTACTATTGCCTTCAAGTGCTAGAAAAAATAGCACTTAAATACCGTGAATTGTATAATGAGGGACTACTGCAAACAAATGTTTATACACCTAATAAAATATTCAGACCTGGACAATCAGTGGGGTCATTTAAAACGAGCTTTTGTGGTAGCACTGCAGTAACAAACTTCTGGTGTGTCTAAATACATGTGCATTTAATGATTTCTTTTCCTAAATAATAGCCCAGGATATTTTGGTATACTTAAAATAGTTAGCAAAGTCATCAAATACAGCACTTCTAGGGAACTGGACTATCAGGTGTTTAAAAGAGCTTGTCTCAAATTGCTCAAATATACGTATTCCTACGTATACCTGCAGTTGCTTGCCTGCATGACGAGACCAGCTCATATTGCTTAGAGTCTGCATCTTGAGTCCTTTCACAAGGGAATTTTTATTGCTTCTGCTGCATGTGCCCTCTGGCCTCCCATATTATCTGACAGTCCTATTCATTAGTTGAATCTCCAACAGCCTTCATAAGCTGGCATTAAATACATGGATGCAGGAGAGGGGAGGAGCGCTTCACCCTAGCGTACTGCCTTAACAATGTGCAAGGCTTATGTGTATGATTTTTATCCATGTATAAAGCTTAAGACAGGAACTATCCTAATAGCCCTCTAATTGGATCCAGTTCATATACTTCGAGCGTTATCACATTTTTCGCTGTTTTTTTCTGCTTTCATTCCCTCCTAGTCTGGCCATTAACAGGCTATATCTGGACTTTTCACAATTGTTTTAAGGGGATTTCTAACACCCAAGCAATCACGTAGAAGGTAATTGTGCCTCAGTAGAGTGCAAATATGGAGGATAGTCAGCAGTCATTGTATTTACTTTGTCCTTTAAAATCCTCTTGTGTTTCTACTGCCAGGTAGCAAGTCAGCAATTAAAACTTGATTCACTTACGACAGATGTCAAAGCAGCTTATTACTTTTGCTACCACAAATGTAATTTGTGGTCCACAGACAAAAGACAACAAGTGCCAAGTAATTAAAAACAAACAAAAAGAACCCCCTTCCTTGCTTTCAAGGGTAGAGTATTAGAAAGATGCTTTTATGCTTCACATTTGTTTCAGAGTGCGAATGGCAAGTGCTGTCCTAGGTCACAGTGGGAGTCAGGCGGCAGGTTGTTCTCCTCCAGGGCCAGGGATGCGCTGCTTCCTTTGGGATGTGACTGGAACTCCAGCGCTGGGGCGAGTAATCCCAGAGGGATGAAACGAGGCTGTTCCCTTTCCTTGCAGTAAATTGGTACCTATGAACAGGTGTTGGGCACAGGCACAGAATGTGTGCCTCACCAGGAAAGGAATCCAACTGGTAGCAGCAGTCAGGAATTTCGTTATAGGGCCGGAGAAGGCTAAACCTGCAACTGCTACTGGTGAGCCCTGGCTGTGGCAGAGCTGTCTACAGGAAGAGGTTAAACCTGGTGGTGGCTCTCTTGCCTGTTAATTTACAACCTTGATAGTATTTCAGCATGTGTTGAGGAAGCCCTGCAGCTGCAGATACTTTAGAATTAATGTAAGACCCCAGGAGTTGGTCAGATTTGTACTTCCTCACATATTCTTAGGAGTTAAGATCAAGGGTTACTGCGTTTCCCATTTTGTATGGAGAACCACGAAAACAGCAGCATACAATCTGCAGAGAGGTCACTGAGTTCTTACCACTTGGTCATCCTTGACAGTCAATCTTCTGGAAGTTCTTCCACTGACAACTAAAATACCTTTTAGATTTCTTACCCATTTTAGGACAAATACACGTCTTACAATTTCTATTCTACTTGGGTTTTGTACCTTTTCCCTCTTACTTGGAACGCACTCCGGCAGTGCTTTATTCTGAGCATGCCATGTTCCCTGTGCTAAAGTACACCTTAGTGTCGGTGGCTTACCTTACCTCTTCAGTGTCAGTGACTGCATGTGGAAAATAAAAATGGGCTTCCATCTTCAATATTGGTACCTTTATTAACCTAAAGAAGCTGTGGGAACAGATTACAGTTTCTGGCTCTTACAGTCCACTCGACATTTTCCCCAACAATTGGCAACTCCCAGTTTCCTCGGTTGAATCAGTTTCTTCATTCAACTAAAATTTAGCCCTAGCTGGACACCTGCACATTAGAAACATGAACAACGCATCTCTGCTGATTTCCCTTCAGTGCACTTTGCTGTTGGAGAAGCCTGGACCCTCTGCAGGGGTACCAGGGCAAGCAAGGAGGATGAATTGAATGTCCAGAAATACCAATACATGCTAAGAGAGCTGAAAAGTGAAGAGTGTTCAAAAGGGGAGGGCAAGAAACAAAAACCAGGGATAAGTAACAAAGTTCTGTCTCAGTTAGGACAGTCCAGCAGCTGTTAAGTGGTTATGTTTGCATGCTCTGGTTTAATGGCCTTGCTTGGTTTGTTGACTACTGCGGCCAAGAAGTCAGCTTTCTGTTAAGATTAGAATAGGTTTTTGTTTTATTCAAGATTTTTTTAAAAAAAATAATTTTCTGAAAGATTCTAGTAAGATTCCCAAAACTATTAAGTTGTATACAAGGTAGTTGTATACACTGACCTTATTTTTGCCTTCAAATGCTGTCTTTGAGTTCCCATGATTCCTTCCATGGACCAGACATATTGATTTCTCTAAAACTAAAATGTCTCAATAATATCTGCAAAAAGAACTCTTAATCTGCACTACTATTCAACCTGACGATTTAAAGATGTGAATTTTCAGCATGTTTTATCAAGATGAGCTTATCTTTTCGGGATCTTTATAAGCTTATCTCTGAGTGCACAGGTAGGGAAATGCTTGTACTGTTGCAGGACACTCTGTACGCAAGACCTTTTAAGAATATGAATGCTACTTGCCATTAATACCTCTGCTGATAATACTTTACTTATGAAAGAAATGCAAACACAAATGCTTGGTTTGTGTCCTTTAGCAAAATTAATGATTACTTCAGCAAAGACTTAGGAGATTTTTTGTGGGTTTGCTTTACAGATTTCTTTCAAAATGCTTAATTCTGAAAATGTTCATAATATTTTTTTGCAGTGGTGAAATACTAAAAACCTCATTAAAGGTCTTCATAAAAGTTCTAACAAATGTTTGTTTCAGGTTTGGGGACTGTGTGATATGTTGCGGTTATCTCAGTGTGATACGTTGGTGGCATTGCAAGATAGTACTTAATTTTTATAGATTATTTTTGTTGCTCTTTGTGAAAGAGAAACAAACTAAATTCTAACCTACACGGGAGTGAATGTCCTTTCTGGAAGTTAGTGTAACAGAAAAAAAATCTGGATTGTGGTTATGGGCCTGAACGAGGCTCCTACTTACATCTCATGTTTTGTACCAGCATTTAAACTGTGAAACTTTCTGCTTTGCTACTTACACAACTCTTCTCTTTCTTTTCTTCCAGACCTGGATTTTATTTCCTGGAACAAAATAACATTTTAGGGTGCCATTAATTTTCAGATTAAACAAGTCATAAAATGTAAATAAGCTGACAAAAGAGCATTTACTTTCTTTTCACGAAGTTGTTAGTATTAGGATTTCTGGATCTTCCTCCCATCGTAATTCACTTCTTCCTCTGGGGTGCCTTACAATGAAGGCACTGTTACGGTTATTATATTGGAGCGTGTTGCACAGGGTATGATTGATACTGTAGAACAGAAGAAGGAAGCATAACTTCTTTCTTTAGCCTTAGTCTCAAAGGCAAGCACTAATACATTTTTTGGTTGTTCTTTTGGCTCAGAGATTTCAGACTTGGCGTCTGCAGCCTTCTCTTTCCCATTTGAATAATCGATTCCGCATCAAAAACCTTGCATAACTGTGGAATCACGATGGCTGGACTGTGCAGCCCACCAGTGCTTATACTTATAACAGAAAGACATAACAGAAAAGAAATAACAAGGTTTTCTATTCTTCTTCTGAATTCATCAGCCTCCCCTTAGCTATATTGTGAACAAACATGCATCATGGCAGACTATTTGTTAGTTACACCTTTATCACTCCTCCCTTTATTTATTTTTATATATATGTATATACATATGTACATGACTCCATGTGTACCTGCTATTCCAGTTGTTCCTTGCTCACCTCCAAGCAGTGACAGCAGTAGGTGAGCAGGTTTTGGGGGGCGGTATTTCAACGTTGTGATCTAAAGCAGATTCTGATTTTATGGAAGTTTATGCTGATAAGTTTGGGATCCTAACGGGAAAGCTGCATAGGACACCAAGGCAGAGAGTGGGGATCGGGGTCTCCCTTCCCACACGTAAGATACTGCAGGTCTAGCGGTCCTAGGTCCCCTGTGCCAAGAACCCCATTCCTAATACCTTCCCTCTCTGGATAATTCCAGATATTCCCCTACTTCCTTACAGCATTCCTGCTTATAAACTTGCAGGTCTGTCGGTGTCTGAGAGCTACATACAGTAAAGGAAGGTGTGACAGTGTCAGCTATGAAAAGCATGCAGGGCTGAAGGGAGCTTACTGGTTAAGTTGGGGACATGTGAAGGAAGGGAGAGAAGGAAATGGGTGATGTATTTGCTGTCACTGATGAGAAGCTGAGCTTTAGAGCTTTAGTGGGGGTGTGACCTGGGAAACTAGTAGGGTAAGAAGCAGTAAGGCTGAGAACTTACTTTGACAAATCCACCCACACACACACACCCTTTTTTTTTTTTTTTTTTTTTTTTTTTTTGACCATTGCTTCAGATTATATTTCTGATTATTTGTTTTGCAAGTAATTGGTCATCTCTTGTTCCCCTTGGATGGGTATGTTTACAATATAACGTACATTCACTAGTTTCAGGTGCCCACACCTCAGGCACCTCTGAATGTGCTGATACGAGGGACTTTGGGTGAAAGCTTGGAGGAGCTGCTCAGTTTGCTCCAGGCAACGAGATTCAGCGTGCTAGCAGAATTCATATAAATTCCCTGTTTACAGCTGTTACAGGCTGGACTTTATGCACTTCCCTCTGCAAATGACTGATGTAGATTCCCTTCTCCTAATGTTCTCACTAAATATTTAATTTATGCATGCATGTGTGTGTTCCTCCCTCCTGCATACACACCATAACATACATGTGATGTACCCGTGTACTCAACATCCCGTGCTATTTAGACTGCTCTGATCTGAACAAGATAGAGTTCCACCTCTTCAGCTAAATAGACATATCCCTGTTTCTCCTCACCAAAACATCTTTATGCTTGCAGAAAAAATACATATGGGGAAGAAGTGGCCATTTGGCTTCACAACTGTGTTTTCATACGGGTAGATCTCCGGTTGAAAATCTGCAGCGTAACGATTCATTCTTGCTACTGCTCTCATGGATTGACATAACTTTCCTTTTTTATGTAACTGCTGTAAAAGCAAAAGGATTAAAATCAGATTTTTGGGGAGATTTTTTTAATGTCTGAAACTATACTGAAACATTAGTTTCCATAGAAATGTGACCAAAAGCTCCCCGATGTTTGTATTCAGTGTACTGCTGTCCAAGCATAGTATTGCATGTCACTGCCAAGTCACATCTGAACCAGAAAAGCTGTTTGATCAGTATCGCTCCAGCCTGCTTAATTGCTTTTCTGGGTCAAGATGCTTACTTGCAGGAGCCCGGATGGTTTTGGTAGAGCCTTCTCTAGTTCTCTAGTACTTATTTCACATATTTTGGCACTAAGCATCAGATACTACTTTGCACAACTCTAAATACAAAGAGTACAGCAGAAAAGAGGAGTCTGTTTCTTTGCAGTCATGAAAATTGACTTATTTTAAAAGCCCAGTTGACTCGTAGATGTTGAGTCTCTGCTCGTTCCTGTGACAGCCTGTAAGATGCAAGAGTACTGAAGACTGAAAACTGAAATCTGAGCAACTAAATCGTAAACCACAAAGCAGAACTCCTGTAAAACTGCACTTACCGCTGTGTGAAAATGGTCTGATTCAAGGTCTTCAGCTCTTACTCAGCTCTTTCTTTCAGGGTTTTGAGTGACTTTTGCATGTTGCCTTAGAAACAAGGATGTCCCAGACCTTTTAAGAGGTGACTGCACAAGGCATCCGTTTCATTTCGTATTTCTCTCCAGTATCTGTGATGGGCAACCTCAGTCTTAGATACATGATTCAGAAAACAAATACTCGGGTCAGCAAAGTGGGAAGTGTTTGGTTATGTTGTCAGCTAGGACGGTGAGAATTTAAACCAAAGTAGCAAAAAATGTATTCTCTTGGAAGTGATGCTTGTCAGAGAAGGTTTTTTACTGTTATTTCTGTTCTTTGTTAACTTTGGGTTTATGGGCTTTGCAGTCTATATGTTATTTGGACACACTGTATCTCATTAAAACTTGAAGAATTAAAAGCCCAGTTGTCTTTTTCACAAAAGAATGCCCCTAATACAGCTAGAGCAACTGTAACACGAATTTCAGTTTGGTTTTTAGCTTTGTAATGTGCCAAAGGTACTGTTTGACTTTTCCAGGCTTAATCTTTCTCTCTTTCCTAGGAGCTGATGCAGCAGAATGATATTGGCTATGTACTGAATGCCAGCAATACTTGTCCAAAGCCTGATTTTATTCCAGAATCCCATTTCCTGAGGGTGCCTGTGAACGACAGCTTTTGTGAGAAAATTTTGCCTTGGTTGGATAAATCAGTCGATTTTATAGGTGAGAAGAAAATTTAAATTCTCTCTCTAAACCAGTTTCTGGATTCCTTTGTGTGTCTGCCTTGCTGTTTTGGCTGGAGAAGACCTGAATGCTTTCTGGGTGGTATGAAAATACCCTAAGGATCTACATACACGATCACCATCGCTTTATAAGCACAGAAACAAAATAGCATAGGGGGATTCTGCCACTGCATGTTCCAGCACTTAGGGAACAAAGACACTTTTTTAAGAGCACAACTCTGCTTTCTGGCAACCTGGTAGATGCCCAATACATGTCTGCAGAGGGCGAATTAGAAAACTGGACATAGAGGTCCTGTCTTTAGCTTTGAGAAGTGAGCTAGCCAAATCTGAACTGGCCAAATTGTTCCATCATGAATGCTTGCTTTTTACTTGCATATAAAATTAGAAACAATCACCTTTCCCAGACATCTAAATAGGGTTGTTTATGTGCACATTAAAATGCGGTATGCTGTAACTGCGGTGCGTTTCCTGTGTAGTTGCATGCTTTTTCTATACTCAAGTGCTATACAGTGCTGGAGAAAATAAGTGATTTTTGTTTAAAGCATCCATGAGATTTGCAATTAGCAGTTAATTTGGAAATTTTGAACAATTTTAAATAACACTGCTTTCTTTGCAAACTTTTCATCGTGGTATAAATGCTGCTGAGTTTGACACTTGCCAATTTCTTTGCTACGTAGAAAAAGCAAAAGCATCAAACGGCCGTGTGCTAGTGCACTGTTTAGCTGGAATATCTCGCTCTGCCACAATCGCTATTGCATATATCATGAAGAGAATGGATATGTCCTTAGATGAAGCTTACAGGTAAGAAGAAAATTTTCCTTCATCCTAATCCTTGTGCCTATTGGCTTGTTTTTAAGGTGAATGATAAAAGGTTGTATGACCAAAGGTAGAAGCAGACATGTTATTTTATCTGGTAGTTCATTGGCCTCTGCACACTAGTTTTAGATGTAGACTTCCTCCATAAACAAATTAGTGGTGTTGTGTAGACATCACAGAGCTAGTATTAATTGCCCACCTGCAAAATGCTGATGCTGGTCTTTGCTCCAAGTAGGCAAATGCATGGAATTTAAACTGCTTATTAAATGTTGTGTACGTACATACATACATACACACACAGAGCTCTAGCATGCATATACAATATCTTGGAAGTCAGAGAGAGAATGGAATGTATAGGCTTAAAGAAGGAGAACTGAGGATACTTAAAATCATGCTTAGGACAAATGCTAGGCTGGATCTGCTCACTGCAGTTTGGTATTTGGTAATGCTCTCAAAAAATTGCCTGCAGGTGAAATGTCTAGGAATTAAGAAAGCTTCTTTGTTGCCATTAAAGTCATCCAAAATCTTTGGGAGAAAGCATGCTGAAGTATCAGCTCCTCACATTAGGGACTTTTTCGGAAGACCCCTTTCTCCCCACCCCCGCCCCCTTTTTAACCTTTCAAATCCCATTTTTTTCCTATACTTGGATTGTGAACACTTCACTGCATTCCAGTTGGCTTATTGTAGTTTACCATGACTCCTGCATTTTATTTAACAAACTGCTTTGTTGTGTTGTACAGAAAATGATGGTTTTCTTTTTTGATGGGCTTTATAGGCTAATTGGCACAGCTGAGGCCTCGCTGTAACATGCTGTGCAGCAGCAATCTGAACATTTGTGCTGGAGCGGGTGGAGAGAAGCACCTTCAAAATCACTCCTGTGTTTGCTACCACCATCTCTAAAACACTGATGAGGACAGAAAAGCAAACATTTGATGTTCCCTTGTGGAGCATGATTCCCGTGGGGCATTTTAAGATGATGACCATAATTATGTATGCAGTGAAAAAGAAGTGCATGTAAGGGTGCCTGAACTACAACCATCTCCCATTGCCTTTAGAATTTTTCCACAGTTTCTTACTAGAGCCTGCTGACAGTTTGGGGTTGTGCACTAATTTCAACATCATGGTGAAAATGGGTTGGTTAAGAGACATAGCTGAGAACTCAGTTATACAGGTATAGGTAATATGGATGAATTAGTGGATGTGGATGGATACTGTGCAAGGTTATGAGCTTGAGTCACTCAAAAACCTGTCTGCTCTCAGGATGTAGTGGTCTAGAGGTTAGAGCTGTACAGTGCTAAACACTTCTAAAATGCACATGTCAGGGTACTTCTGAAGTGCTGCTTCTAAATTCCTCCATGAAATCTCTGCATTAATTCTAGTTTGTTTCTCAACCAGAAGTGTGAATTGAATGTGAAGGATTACTTATCCTAGGCTTTTTTCTTTTTGCATTGTAGATACTAACAACTACTGTGAAATTTAGATTATATTTTGCTATATTTCCATTGATATGGCTTAGTGGGAACCGTCTGCAGCACATCTCGCTCACTGGTTTCGGAGCTCTTGCTGGCTAAGCTTGAAAGAAAAATACTTTTCTCTAAGTTAAAGAAAGCCATTAGATAAAATGTTTGTCTGACACTATTACAAAATTTAAAAAGTGTCACCATTACTTGAAGGGAAAGATCTGAGGAAATAAACATCAAAATTAGATGTTATGCATGTTTTCCAATTGGAAAGAGTGTGCATTTTGAAACGCAAATGTTTGCAAAGCCTTAAAACTTGTCAGGGGAGCCTTGTACCCTTTTCAATTTTTAAAAAGCTAGTTTTAAATCTAGGACTACCCAATATTTTATGGTGAGATGAGGAGAAAGTGTAAGAAACAGTTTTGGAGAGGCTACCAGAACACAGAGCTGAAATGGCAATGTTCACCAGAAAGCATCCTGCTTTAAATAGCTCGCCCAACAACAAGTACATCTAGTTTTGCCTGGAAGAAAACAATCAAAGGCTGTATGAATTCTTGCGAGCAAGTCACACTGGCATAAAAGCCCCCAAATTAAATGCTGAGAATCAAGCTAAAGAATCTCTCCTGAGGAGAGTTACTAGTTTCCTCTTTGACAGAATTACACTTCATGGTGGAAGCTTCCACCACCAGTTTGTATAACCCAATATTCCAGGTCATCACATCAGCTCGACCATTCCTACAGTTGTTTGGCAACTTAAAAAGGAAAAAAAAAGTAGTTTTTAAAAAAAAATGCAAGTTTTGTTTGCTATTTTTCATGTGCTTACCCGCATTTGTGCTTGTGTGTACACATACACACAAGTACTCCTCTGAATGTTTTTCATGCTGTTTTTAACGACTGCACACTAGTCGTCTGTACAAATCTCCAGAGAGATTTTATTTTTAATGATATTAAATTTTCACAGTGACACATCATATGTGTGTTTGTACTAGATTTAGCTCTTCAAGGTTTCTTCCCTTATTAATTCCCTTGTCAACTGGTTCATCATAGTTCCAGGAATGTGGTTTGTAAAAAAAAAAAAAAAACAAAAAACAAAAAAACCCCAAAACAACAACAAAAAAAACCCAAAACAGAAACAACAAAACAAAACAGGAGGAGGAAGGACGTTGGGAGCTGTAAAAAGCAGGGAGTACTTACTCAGCTATACTGCAAATCAGAGAGGTAGGAAGTCTGCTTTTGTGTTTAACTTTGAAGTGTATGATGTGACTTCTAATACGTAAGTCTTTCATACATTTAGAGTGCTGGTTCACAAAAACAAATTTTAAGTATTGCACTTCTTCATATTCAGCAGAGTGTGTAAGTGCATGCTTAGATTGGCACGTGTACACGAGTCAGGCTGCTTCCTACAGGACTCAAAACCACATTAACTCTTGCAGTGATTTGGTGATACTGTTGCCCTTTACTGCTAAATGCCTACAAGGGTAGAGGGAACGTTTTTGTTTTAATGCTGCTTTTGCTGTATAAGGTCAGCATCTATCAGAGCTCTTTGTCTTGCCTGACAAAGATAATCAGGGTAGGAAGCACCTAGTGCAGTAAGAGCAGCATGAGAGTGGTGAGCGGGACACGGGATTTCATCCCTTTGAAAGGTGGGGGAAGGTGATCCGCTCTGTGCAGCGAGACACCAAGGTCTCGTGGCTACAGCTCTGATGCTGTTCAT
This sequence comes from Microhierax caerulescens, assembly GCA_035590215.1. NCBI lineage: Eukaryota > Metazoa > Chordata > Aves > Falconiformes > Falconidae > Microhierax > Microhierax caerulescens. Next base: position 12,849,946 of record JAVJGJ010000057.1, read on the forward strand.
GCAGAACTGGAGGAGCTCTTGACTCTGGTCACAAAACAAGGTAGCAGAGGTCCCACAGATGAAGTATAATTAGGAAAATAATGTACTCAAACCTTGTTGTAGACATTTAAAAAGCAGTTTTTTTAAAAAAAAAAAATCTTACTTTTCCCCTTTTTTAAGCCACCTTTAAGTAAGCTATAGAGAGCATGGTGAGTATCCAGCATTATCTTGCTTAAAATCTGGTGCTTTTTTAACTCCATCCTCGAGTTACTTGTGCTTGATTGAACCTCAGTCCAAGCACCCCAGTAAGTTAAGAACATGCTGTTAACGTTCAGAACTATCACTCTAGGGTTATCTCAGGTCTGAGCAGCAGACAATTCATTCTCGGTTTGTTCATCCCCTTTCCAGATTTGTGAAAGAAAAAAGGCCAACCATTTCCCCCAACTTCAACTTCCTGGGCCAGCTTTTGGACTTTGAGAAAAAGATCAAGAACCAGAGCGGTCAGCCAGGACATATTAGTAAGCTGAAACTTCTGCATTTGGAAAAAAGCAGCGAGCACATGCTGGTCCCAGAAGGTGGGCAGAGCAGCCTCTCCGCTAACCAGCTCTGCATTACCGCTACCTCTGAGGTCGTGGAACAGAAGCCGATGGACCGTGGCAGCGCACCGTGTGGGCACTTGTCCCCTCTGGAAGATGGCCCGCTGGTACAGGGCCTGAACGGACTGCACGTCTCCCTAGATAAGGTGGAAGACAGCAACCGCCTGAAGCGCTCCTTTTCTTTGGACATTAAATCCGTATCCTACTCGGCAAGTAGCAACTGTGTGACTGCATCGGTTCAGGGCTTTGCCTCCTCTGAAGACACTCTGGAATACTACAAGCACACGACTGCTTTAGAGGGCAGCAGCAAGTTGTGTCAGTTCTCCCCTGTCCAGGAGGTCTCGGAGCAGACCCCAGAAACCAGCCCTGACAAAGAGGAAGCAAACCCTCCCAAGAAACCCCAGAACACCTGGCAGCTGGATAGCCAGAGCAAATGGCAACACTTGGGGAGAGCCAGTGGCAGCGCCACCACGCAGCGGTCGCTTCTGTACCCCCTTCACCGGAGCGGCAGCATGGAGGACAACTACCGCACGAACTTCTTGTTTGGTCTCTCCACCAGCCAGCAGCATTTGGCAAAGTCTGCTGCTGGGCTGGGCCTCAAAGGCTGGCACTCAGACATCTTGGCTCCTCAGACATCGGCTACGTCCCTTACCAACAGCTGGTATTTTGCAACCGAGTCCTCGCATTTCTACTCTGCCTCCGCCATCTACGGGAACAGCGCCGCTTACTCTGCCTACAGCTGCAGCCAGCTGCCCACGGGCTGCGACCAGGCCTGTGCTGTGCGCAGGAGGGCAAAGCAGGGCGACCGAGGTGACTCCAGGCGAAGCTGGCATGAGGAAAGCTCTTTTGAAAAGCAGTTTAAGCGCAGAAGCTGCCAGATGGAGTTTGGGGAGAGCATCATGGCAGACAACAGATCCAGAGAAGAACTGGGCAAAGTGGGCAGTCAGTCGAGCTTTTCAGGCAGCATGGAAATCATTGAAGTGTCTTGAGGGGCAGCAGGCCTGTGTGACTGGATCAGAGTTGGTTCCTGCTCCAGACCGCTCCCCCAGCGCTTGAGAGGTCCCTGTAAATCTGAAAAGAACAAACTTTGTGCAAAAAAGGTGCAGGTGGGGGAGGGGAGCACGGCAAAGGAATGGCAAGTGAGCATCTGCCCAAGGAGACCAAGTGTGCCGCTGGGTTATTCTCCTTCCCTTCCCTGGAGAAGGGCAGAACATTTCAAAGCTCTTTCCCTGTCAGAGGAAGCAATTACATGCAATGGATTGTAGAACCTTTCAGTGGTTTTTAAAAAGGAAGAAGCTCTCTTGCTATCAGACCCTTTCTCTGGTTCCACTGAAACGTGCCCCAACCCATCAAAGCTAGTTTTGTTCTCCCCTCCTCATGCCCCACATCTTCACCAGTGCACCTTAGCCCTGACACTGAGCCAACCTCTGGAGGGAGAGACCTTTTGCCTGTAAGAGAGGAGACCCCCGGGAGCGATTCCAAAGGACGTAGGGACTGGTTACAGCAAGGCTGGTCTGAACACACAGTTCAGACAAATGTAAATACTGGTGTAACTATTGTTCTAATGGATAGGCTTTAGGTGATTTGCTAGAGAGCTGCTTCAGAGAAAAAAAACCCAGTACCTCAAAAATATAAAAAGTAAACTAGGGCTTTATGGCTGCCAGATGTTGGTAGTCAGTTCATAAGCAATGTGAACAAGTAATGACTGGCCACATTTGATTTTCTTTTTTTTTTTTTAAAGCTGTCTACGCACAAGTGTTTCAGTTGGCTCAGCAGCAGTTCTTAAAAAAGACAAATGAACCATACTTAGGACTGTTTCCTTCAGTCTTCTGAAGCATAAAATTAGCAGTATTTGGATTTTTGATACTAAGCTGGCTTCTGGGAGAGGGGCAGTGGCTTTGGCTTCTAGGCTATCATGGAGCGGTTAATACTTAGGGTGATGCGCAAGAGAAGCGGCTAGTACAGTGCCACAACATCCTTCTCTTACCAATTGACAATTCAATAGATGGCTGTTGAAGGCTTCTTGCTTTTGTTTTTAAAGCTAAAAGTATGTCAGGATGGCCTTTTTTCCTTAACCAAGCAGTACCATTAAGGAACTATTCTTCATATGTGGTTCCAGTCACACGTGGTGGGGGGCAACTCAACTGGTTATTTTTTTTTCCATCCCAACATAGATTGGAGGTAGAAGCTTTTCCTTAGTTTTGCTGACTTCATCTAAGAAAGTCTGGCTGGCTGCCCAAGGAAAACAGGAGGGGACCACCAGCATCCCATCTCATAGTGTGGTGTGGAAGAAAGGGGATTTGAGAAAAGACGGCTTTAATGGGAAGCTTGCTCACCTCCTGCACTCGTGGCTCCAAAGGAAGTTGATCCTGGTCCTTGTCCTCTGTCCCAGTGTAGGGTCTTGGCTTCCCAGCACGCTGATGCATGACTTGGCTACAGGCGCTTCTAGCCGTGCTGCTGCTGGCCACTACCGTGTTTTCACCCTCACCACCCTGGGGAACACGCCAGCTCGAGGAGGTGTCGCTTCCCGGCTGCCAGCGAGGTTGTTTCGTGAGAGATGAGCCACAGCCCTTCTTGTGTTGTTTTTGACAGTGACCCAGCTGCTTTCCCTCCAGCTTGCCATCCCCGTGGTACCTTGGCTGCGCTGCTCAGATTGTTTTATGTGCACACATTGCTGCAAGAGGTGGTGCCAGAGGCACAGCGTAAAGCTTCGCCCTTCCTGCTCCAACGGGAGTCGCACACACGCTATCTTAGTCTTTCCGGCACCCCTCAGAACATGTGTATTGGGGGAACTATATTATTCTGTCCCCTTTCAGTGCAGGCAGCTGAAAATTGTAAATCATGTGTAACAAATACTCACTCCTGGCCAAAAGCTTTAAAAAAAATTTGCTAGTGGTGAACTGAAGCCCTAATTCAAGTCAGCAGCTTGAGTTATGTTTTGTTTTTGTTTTTTTACTGTAAGTATAGCTAGTTTTTGACTCAAATCTCAGGTTTTACTATATTGAAAAGTGGAGAAGATTTTGTCATTGTTTGTTTTGTGGCTAGGATGTAACTTTAATATCCTACAGCAGACTGTTGGAAAATAGCACTGAAAGCTACAGCATTCATTAACTTGATCCTAAAAAGTGCAAAAGGCACAGAGAGGCAGCACCAGGAGGAACTGAACCCAGAGGCTGTGTTTGTGCTGCGTGTGTGAGACACTAGAAGAAGGGGTAGTCCGGGCAAGGGGAAGCATGTCAGGTCTTGGCTATTCGTTAAAACATACTGCCACTTGTCTCTGTTTACATATCAAGTGAAAGCAATTATAGTACAACTGTTTTCATGATATATACATACTCTCTGTGTGTATATACACCTATGTACACAGTTTAGCAGTGCTCCTCTCAGCCAGATTTCGGTAAAATCTCACGTCTTTAATTTGAATTATCAGTTAATGGGGGCTAACACAAATCAATCCCGAGAGGCAGAAACAATCTCCCTGTCTTGTGCTCCTTCACACATGTGTGTTCTCCCCTTCTCTCTATACGTACAAATATGTATGTTTGGGTTTTGTTTGGTTAATCACCTTCTGAGGAACTGAAATCTGCTCTTCTGGCTCCTCGTGATTTCCAATATGCTACAGTCACTGAATGAATCAAAGCTGGAGGCTCGGTACTGTTAGGGGACAGGTTCCTGTAGCCTTAAAGCCATGTCCTGCACAGGGTGGTGCCCTGTCTCTTATCTGAACTAGTGTCCTGTACCTGAACAATGCTGGAAATGGTTTGTAGAATTTTGGGAAGTGGAGGATGCAAGGGGGAAAACGCGTACATGTTCAGTATGAATATAATGTTCTTTGGTGTATGGCAAGCTGTTTAAGTGGTTCAGAGAGTGAGTTTCTCATCTTGTTGTGTCATGAGCATTACCTGTATGTTATGATGAAATAAAATCAGAAATGGTACCTGTTTATATAGAACGCTGGGAAGAAGCCCATGTGCCTCTGGCTGTGGAGTGTGCGTGACCTGCCCACGGCGTGACCTGCTCCTGAGCAGCCAGGACTAGCAGGGAGCTTGTCCTCATAGTACATACCCTTCTCTGCAGCTGCATGCCTGTTAATTAATAACACAGACTGGGCAGCTTGGGACTGCTTGTGGCAAACAGCAGTGATTTTACAGCACTGGTAACAGTTTAGGCCTCTTACCTGTTCCTGTTTACCCCACCTCTTCTGCTCCCTTGAACCCCAGCAGTGGCACTCCTCTGCATTAACATCTTACGGCATCTGACACTGTTGTGAGTAAACTGTTCCCCAGGCAGCTATGCTAGTCTTTCTGAAGCAAGTATTTCAAATTAAGTTACCTAGAATGAACCCCATGGCTTTTTTCTTGCCTCCCATATTTCTTGTTTGAAGAATAATTTAATTACTTGTTTAAATACTTGCTTTGACTGATTCTGCCAGTCCTGAAGCACTCAGAGCAATTTCTGATTGCTGAGGGAGGGGTATGCCCCTCATTGCTCCTTCAGAGAGTAGCTTATACAAATGTAGCATATATTAAAATGTAATCCTGTGGTAGAATACAGCTGCTGTGGTTATATTCTTAAGATGGTAAAGTCTACGAGTTTGTAACAAACAAACTCAGATGCAGTAACAGAAGTTTGGGTTGGTTTTTTTTTTAAGAGAATTTCAAAGCATAATCCCAGAAAGGGAAATGCAGAATATTCTCTAGAAAAGACATCATGCCATCAGCCAGAGCACAAGTAACAACAACCTGCATGAGCTTCTGTGCTTACTTTGTACAAAGAAAACATACCAGCTGTTACATGGAAAACTGGCATCCATTGCACGGTAAAGCAAGAACCATGCACAATACTAAACCTAAATGGCATCAGCTTAGAATCATGGAATTGTTTAAATGGGAAAAGACCTTGGAGATCATCAACTCCAGCCATTAACCCAGGACTGCCAAGTCCATCACAAAACCACGTTGCTAAGCGCCACATCTAAGTGTTTTTTAAACACCCCCAGAGATGGTGATTCTACCACCTCCTTGGGCAGCCTGTTCCAATGTTTCAACACCCTTTCAGTGAAGAAATGTTTCTTAATATCCAATCTAAACCTCCCCTGGCATAACTTGAGGCTGTTTCCTCTTCTTCTGTCACTAGTTATCTGGGAGGAGACCCACCCCCACCTGCCTACACCTGTTTGTTAGCCTACAAAACGGGTTGACTTGACAATCTTCTAAAATGTACCTGCCATAGCTTCCCTCACCCTACTCCAAAGTCTGCTTCTGAGCCAGTAGGCCAGACTAGCTCTGTTTGTTCCCCCAAGTTCTATTTTTGAAGCACGCACTTTAGTTCTCACCACTCCTCCTTTTGCCTTCTTCACAGGGCTTGCTCTGCTCTTGTTCCCCCTGTCCCTCCACTCTTGCCCCACCAGCGGGCAGCTCTGTGAAAAAAGTCTAACTCCATCTCCAGTCAAAACCGAAGAGACAACTGAAATGTGTCTCATGCATGTCATCAACATTTAATTTTCCTTTCACTGACTGCCGTTGCAGGGGAGGTCGCTAGGCTCTTGGTGTAACCATCACAGTTACATTCCTTGAGTGAAATGGACTGCAAACAGGGCAACCCCCCCAGCACGGATCAGGCAGCCCTGTTTTTGAGAGGGCTGGGTGGTGGCAGGTAAGAGAGAGGAGAAACATGTAATGATGCGAACTGCTGTTTTTACTAACAGTATGTTCATCAGCTAACTGCTCATTACACTTTCACTCACAGCACAAATTATAAACCGATTTCTGCCAGAAAGCGGTGATACCAAACAAACACCTGGAACAGTGGCCTGGCACTTCTAGGGACAGCACTGGAGCCCTAATAAGGTCGTCACTGCCACGTTTTATATCTGAAAATACTGAGATTCAGCCAAACTTACCTACCTAGACTTTTTAGTTAGACAGCCATACCCTGAGACTAAACACCTAGTCTACCTATATTTATTCTTAAAAGTTTCTGAGACAAAAGCAGAGTTAGTCCAGTACTTCTACACGTTATAATACAATACCACTATTATATTATACACACAAAACCACAACTGGGGATCCAGGTAGAAGAACAGTGTTCATAATACGTTAGCTTAGCCTAGCACCAGCTCTCCCTTTGAACCATGCCTACAGAGAACTTTTCAGCCCTCAGACCCAAACAGTTGCTCTGAGGCAAACTGAAGTGTTTCTGCAGCTAAATCTGCACTTTGAGAATATTAATGAGAGCCACAATAAATAGAAAAGGGAGCTATTTCTAGCCTTCTGCAACACCCACCCCTCTGGGAAGGGGCTGCTTTCCTAGCATATAAAACGCTGTAAAACACTTTCAGAGCCTTGGCCCATTGGGAGGGATTGCTCACTGAGGTATGGATTTCAGCTGCCGTTTACAGGGACCCTCACCAAGCTCCACCACCACATGAAGCCAAAGTGTCACATCGTACTGGCAACAATCAGCCTGGGGCATCAGATCAATTAAAAAAAAAAACCAAAAACTAAGAAACAGACACCCCACCCCCCCACCCCACCCCATAAATTTGCCTCTCTCTTTGTTCAGCACCCCCTGGGCAGCAGGTGAGAGTCCATCACTGCTCTGCTTCCCCAGTGCCAGCAGAACAGTGTTCAGCCACAGGTACATTCACTTACTCTCTTCTAAACCACTCATTTTCTAAGTTTACCAGAACAACCTGTTTCCTGCGGGAAGCACCTCCATCTTGGGATCTTCTCAAAGCTGGACTTCCCCAAGATCACCAGGTTTCCAGGAGATGCTCATGGCATTACAACAGGCTCCTGCCACCTCCCATGGAAGAAAACGTGCGCTGCGCAGCAGTCATAAGGTACTTTGCAGCTTACAGGGTTGTTAATGCCTCTCCACGACCAGCTTGCCAAAACTGGGGCAGAGAAGCCCTTTTGCAAGGATAGTTGTAAGCTGCGCTTGGAAGTTCTCTAACCCTTCTCTTCATGGAGTAGCTGTTCACATACCCGACGTTCTGACAAAACCTACGGCCATCCTCGTTTATTTCTGGTTGTGTTACGGTAGGTTATCATATTTCACTACCATCACAGCTTCCCTACGAGGCCAGCGCTCACTGTACATCTGTTAAAATACAAAGCTTTTAAAAAAAGACAAAAAGGGTTATTTTAGGCAGCTGACATTAAGAACTGTCCTTTGAATGCTCCTCTCCCATGCCTTAAAAGGATTAGCTCTGTAATGCTGTATGTGTGCTGAGCACACCCATCACCACCTCAGTGCTGCCCTGGCTTTGGGGACCACTGGGTGAAAGCTGTTCTCCTGTGTCACCCCACTGTGCATCAGGCTGTCCCGTGCAGGCTCACACTGCGAAGCAGTTAAAACTGAACGGTGGCAGCTGAAAGCAAGCCAACAGCCCCCAGAGAAGTACCACAGACCAGCTGAAACGGGGCTGAACTTTAGCCAAAAGTGCAAACTGCCCCATTCAGTGATGTGTGAAGAAGTGGTAGGAGTTGATGAGCAGCCAGCAGGGCAGGGGCCACCCCGAAAGCCAGCCTGCCCAAGGAAGCCCTGCTCTAATTCCTTCTACGATCCAGCAAAGAACTGATGTAAAGCACCTGTCAGGACACAGTCTCTTTTTGACAGGGAGGTGTGTGTGTGTGTGGCAGGAAAGGAATAAGAAATACTTTGCTGCTCATGTTTAGCCTTCCCACTGAACCTTAGGAAAGCCGCTGTGGGCACACAAGGTGCAAGTGTCCTAACGAAACAGGCAGCGTCTCACACCACAAGTGCTTTGCACAAGGAAGCCGCAGTCTTACACAAGTGTCCTGAGTCCATCAATCCCAGACCCTCTTCTCTACCTTCAATATGCTACCAGCACATAAAAGGCAGCCAGCCAGCTGATCTACGGTCTCCCCTCACTGCTGGCAAGTCACAAGCATCACTGCACACATCATTTATTTAAACAGGACATCAGCGCCAAGCAGAATTGGGACAGCACCAAAAATAACCCCAAAATTAATTTTCATTCCAGGACATATGTTTCCTTACAGTCCCAAGGCAGAGGCAGTCCCGGGCAGCTGAAACTGGCCATGTCCGTGGCACAGAGTGGGTCCTGTGTACAAAGCAGTAAAGCTAAGAAATGACCTTTAGCATGTGTACTGTCCATAGACTTCAGAGCAAGAAGTGATGCACTGTAAGTGGATATTAAGCAAGGCAATCAGAGAAACAACACACTTGGAAAAGAGCGGTACCAAACGTTTTAATGCTGGAACTGCGGAACACGTAGCATGTAGGGAGATGAAGTAGAGCAAGTATGCAAACAGGATAACCACCCATAAACCAAGGAACGCTCAGCCACAAGGCTGGTAATCAAAATACACCCTGGCAGCCCAGGAATGGGATGGACATTACAACAGTACTTCTGGAAACCACTGACACACAGACCGAGAGAGAGGGGCTGGCTCATGCAACGACTGGGCTTGTGAAAACGTGTATTTCTACTCTTTCTGTGTAAAAGCTTAGAGGAGGGGAAAACACACTTTAAATATTTAAATATATTTAAATATATTTGATTTTAAATACATATATTTTTTAAAAAAACCCAAATCTCTTTTCTGTCCCCTTCACCAGATCTTCACAGAAATTGCCCTGCAGAGGTTGGCACTTTAGCACCCTGTCAATGCATTAAATTACAAAAAAACAATGGAAACAACAAAGCAAACCTCTTCTGCCCATGTAGTACACGGAGCAGTGCAGGATGCAACGAGCACCAGTGGCAGCAAAAAGAGGGGGCCACAACAGCAAAGTCAGGGGCTGAAGCAAAGCAGCTCAGGCCAGTGGGGAACCACAGACCCAGAGACCCCAGCTTTTCAGGAGATTGCGTATCAAGAAGCTTAGCCTATACCCCAGACCACACACCACCTCAGAAAGCAGAAAAGAGCAGAAATGTTTGTTTTCAGTGGAGCACACCCGATTATTTTCTGTTCATAGCACTAACTCTGTGGTAGAAGTAACAGCTAGCCTATTTGGGAGAGATACCTGAGGCCTTCTCCAACAGTGTTTGCCTTGGAAAAGGAAATGAATTAGCAGAAAGGTAATTCCAGTCACATCTCAAGTCTCCTGCTAAACAGTGTGAAAGTGAGTGAAGCAACAGTCTCACCTTGAGCATCACCTGCACACGAGATGAAGCTGAAAGCAGGGTGCAGAGCAAAGTGAACAAGGAGCAGGCAAGCAACAAAGAGCAGCGCAGGAAGGTGAGGCAGGAGACGTCTTCCCCTCAGCAAGAGGGCCAGACTTACAGTTAACAAAGCCAGTGACAATGTTTTATTTAAAACTGTAAACCATTGTTTGAGAACAGTTAGAGGCTACATGCTACCTTACAGTACCCAAGACAAGAGACGATCACCTGTGGAATGAAGGTGATGACCTGTGTGCTTTGGTAGAGGTCAGCCTTTGCGTTTTGGCTCTGATTTCTTTCTAGTGAAGCTATTCTGTTTTTCACAACCTACCCTTCCTGCTCAGAAAGGCCCTGCAGCATATCCACAAACTCAAAGGCCCGCTTTCGTAGGAACAAGCATATTCTCCCATTATCAGCCCAGTGCCTAGGTGTTTTAAAGCAAATGAGGGAGGAAGGGATTTGTCGCCCTCGCTCCTGCAGCTTTCAGACAGGAATACTACGCTTACCCTCATTAGCACTGCAAGAAGCAATGCTTTGATCTGATACTTAATAGCCTAAGGCCAAATGTCTAGAAGCTTTACAGGAGAGAGCATCTGCAGCCTAGCCCCTGCCTGAAGAACCAGCATCAGGATCTTCCCACCAGTATAGGCTTCCAGCACACCAGGGTGTGGGATATCCATGATCCTGTCTGGCAGACAGCTGAATGTTGCACATTCTAAACTTCCAGACAGCATCATCTGGACAAAGAGGACAAAACCGCCTGCAGCCGCTATTTAAAGCTGCTGAATATTTTGGCGTGTCTGACGACGGGAGGCAGAGACATGTTCCGTGATGGACAATGAGGACCCTCATGGGCACAGCCATGACAGGCAAGTTTCCATGGGTTGTTAAGTCTCATGTAAGCTTTTAACAAACAAGTTAAAATACTGCAGGACATGAGGAAGGATGGACGCCTGATGCTATATCCTGTGCGACAGCATATGCCTATGTATATACAACTATGGAACAACACTGGGGTGGAAGCAGCAGACAACGATGCCCACTCTGCTGTCTTTTCTAGAAGATCTGCCGAATTCCTTGCCCTCCCTGAAGCAGTCAATCGCGCTTCCCAGGCCATCATTTTGGGTTGGCTTCATTTCTACACGACTCTGCTTTCTGACCGTGCTCAGTGGGCCCTGGGGTCGATCCGCTGCGGTGGTTCAGATGCGCATCCAGCTTGGCTGCAGTCTGCATCACACACACTCACTCTAGGCCACACGGCCCTTGGGAATGCAACGAGAGAACAGCCCATTGCTTCCTGCCATTAGGCAATAATTAACACTGTCAAAACCCTGCTGCACTCTTATTCCCAAATGCTTAGAGACAATCTTTTGCTGATTAAGTTCTCTTAAATACTAAGAGGTATCAAAGCAAGTCACCTTTGGCATGTCACTTGAGCCTTGTGCTGTCCTGGAAGATGGGTTGTCACTGTCTCAAAGAGGACTGTCCTCACCACGGGCACTGCACTCCTGACATACAACAGTCCTTGGGGTTCATGGGCACACTTCAGCCTCCTCACCAGCAACAGCATCCTGGGACTAACGTAACACACACAAACCTACCTTTGACCCAGCAAACCAATGGCTCCTCACTTCTGGTTTCGTGCTCTTTCTGCTGCAGACAAGAGCTGCCGCGCAATGGCAACACAGGCTGTAAAACGCTATTTCTAGATCTGTAAATATTTTTACAGCAGTGTGTAAAATACGCCCCTGTTTTATACAGGGAGAAACCAAAGCTCAGAGAGGTGCTGCAAATCGCCTGCAGCTAGCAGACCAGTGGCAGACTTGGCAACCAACCCGTCTCCTACGGGCCAGCCCAGCACCCAGGTGGCGTGGACACGCTGCCTGCCTTCCAGCAGGACCCTCTGCCTGGGAGAAGGCAAGAACGTCCTGTTGCCTTTGAAGCAGCTCACTGAGCGTGGTCCCAAAGGGCCCTGTGGTTTCAATCATTAAACACCGTGCTCAGGCAAGCTCTTGGCACGCTGGCAGCTAAACCAATGCAAAGACCCAAAGGACCTCATGTCTCTTCCCTCCAACTCCATACACCTGAAGGTGAAGAAACAACTGCATCCCTCTGGCAGAAAAGACAGCACCAAGATAACTGGAGTGTCCCAACAAAAGTAAAAAAAGATACCCTGTGCCCAACTTTGGGATGTAAAGTGAGCAGGTCGGTGCCAGTGCCTGTCAGAATCACTGTGCAAGGTAAGGGACACGAAATGGCACCAGCTGGGACACAGGGACATTGTCAGGGCAAGGGGGAGAGGAATGCTAAGGCTTGCTTAACATTAACAGACATATGTATCCTTTACAGCCTCATAAATTAGGGAGCTCATAAAAACAGGAGCCTCAAGGAGGACATGCCAAAACCCTGCCATGCAAACCATGTTAATTATGATAATAGGCAGATTTTAATAAGCCAGTTCCTGCTCCCACACTTTCACCTATAAAACACACATATTTCCAAGGCAAGGGGATCTCAGAAATACCTGCCAGCTGTCAAATTGCCTAAACCCCAGTGGCACAAAAACCATGTTAGAGGGTTTGTCACAACCCATATCCCTTTGAATTTTTCTATTTAAAAAAAATAATAATAATCAGATGAAAAATAACTCCTCCTCTGTAAACTCCAATCCAGTCACAGCAATGAAACAAATGTCTCGGCACAGATGGTGGTAGTGGTAAAGGAGACAGGAGGGCAAGAGGAGGGAGATGAAAGAATGGTAAATCATCTTCTCCAGACGACGGGACTGGGGAGCTCCTGGATTCCTGGCTGTGCAGTTCTGGCAGCTGACACTGCTCTTCCTCCAATGCCCTGGCAGAGAGTCAGGCAGCACTGCCGCCTGCTTCAAACATCTGCCAGTCCAGCCTGTTGGAAGCGCATCTGTGCTGAACTCTGGAGCGTGGAAGGTGAGGAGGGGAGCCGGCTGGATCAGCTATGACTTTAGCTCCCGGTCGGGTTTCATGCTGAAGGGCTCCAGCCTCTCGCTCTCTGGCAGCATGCTGTTCAGCCGCTCCATCAGCGGGATCGTCTGGTCAATGCCCATCTGTATACGGCGGAGGATGGCAGACATCTCATTGACCTTCTGGATCTGCTCCGCATACCTGGCATACTTCTTCTGGCGCTCCTGCATGAAGCTATAAAGATTTTCCACAGAGAGGTCCATCTGTTTGAAAACAACAAGCAGAGCAAGATGCATTAGGCCAACTGTTACCGCAGGCCTTTCAGCACACTGTCCTTCCTAAAAGCAACTAAGAAGCACCTTAGATGGCCACTGGAGATACCCGCCAGGTACAAAGAAGCTCCTCTGTAGGTACGTAACCTCTGTCATGAAATGGGATGATTTATAGCTGTATACCAGGGAGGACATATGACCACCTCAGTTCTACACACAAATACTGAGTATTTGATCAGAAAACTCTTGATTTTTACAGGGTTGAAAGCAAACAGGCTCTGCCAAGGATTTCCCAATAAACCATACGCGTATCCTCCAAGTTATCGAAACCCAGGGAACTCGTGGACTCTGCCTACACCTGTTGTATATTTTCAGTGGAGATCATTCATTTGCAAGTGTTAAACTCTACCATACTTGCCAGTGCTAATTTCATCAGCTTAGCCACGTTACTCTGTGACTAAGCCATGTCTATTATGACCACCGTTGTCTAGAAAACTTCCTTGAGAGAGACCCACAATGGATTGCTACTGTCCCAAACTTCCCCGAATCCTAAAAATAAAAGTGTTATGAGTGACCCCAGGAGGGACATTAAGTAAATCAGCCATGCAATTAAACATGGTAAGTACCCAAACATGTCTCGAGCATGATGACAATGACAGGAACTGCAGCGCTATTCCTGCCATTGAGTGATGAAGACAGCCTTTATAATTCACAGCCCAACTTTCTCTTCAGCCAGGCCTGCACACCCCAGGCGGGATTCAGCCGATAGCTGCTAGTACTATGTACACATGAGCCAAGTTAGACAGTTTAAGCTGCTTCACCCATTGTAAGACGCACTGCATATCCAGAGAGCTCGGTAACAGATCTGTTCCAAGCCCTCGAGCACACACCTGAACCTCGGTTGCTTCGGCTCACCGCAGCTGTGCTCGTCAGCCACAGTTACTGCACTGCACTGGCTCTTCAAAGTGGTACGGCTGAGCCGTGGGCACACATCCTGCAACCACGCTCTGTCCTTGTGGGAGGCAGACCCCTCGGCTGGGATTTGGTGCATGCCCACAGTGGCTGCCAAGTGAAGGGCAGGGGGACACATGCAGGCCAGTTTTAGACCACTGCTGCCTCTTACCGCCATTTTTCCAAATCTCTCCCATCTAATTACCCTCAGAGGAAGGAGGTCACTGCTCGCGATTAATCGGCTCAGGGTATTGGTGCTGAGAACTCCAGGTCTACCAGGAAGCACGGGTTTAATCAACACCCCTCACTGTGTCACAGAGTCAACCCATTCAGTGGAGGACAGCAACTATACCTGCCACCGGGGACAACACAAATTTATTGGTGCAGTGCTGACCAGATCACGACAGCAAGAGTAACCCTGACCCAGTATAGCGTGTGGCTGTAGGGAAGAGCCTGCAGCAAGGGGAGGATTGAGTAGAAATAGTGCAAAACTGGAAGGGGCATCCCTCCCTGAGGAGGGAAGTCCCACCAGACAGAGCACTACTGTCCCACTGGTGGCAGTGAGGTTTGACACTGGGGGAAAAACTGGGGCAGATATGTTTGCTGACAAATGTCCCTTTCAAGCTCTGGGGAAGAGGTCAAGTCCAAAATAGTCGGACAAGAAGATACTTTATTGAGAAACCTAAATGACAAACAGCATTGAAAACACACAGTTTTCCGCTGAACTGTCATGGGGATTAGGAAGTATTTTTTCCCCATATCACCTTCATCAGAGCTGGATACAGTACCAATTAACCTTTTATTTCATCTGTACTTTCTAGTGGTCTCAGGCTGAATTCTTCCTCCTTGCTGCTGTGCTTTCCTATGAATTCCTCCCTCCATGCTTTCATGCACGGGACAGAATAAAAACCAGCAGAGCAGGAAACTCCAAATAGAGTGGAAACAATTTAAGCCTACACAGGGGTTTCTATTAAAACCCCAGCTTAATTTAGTAGCTTGGCGCTAGCTCTGTAAATTGGAGTGTGTAAAAAGTAGACCACCACCAGGTCTGCGTGGATGGAAGTAAATTCAATCCAGTGCCTAAAAACATCCTACCTAATGAGAGACAGTAGCGTGGAGTGGCAGCCAGTCGGAAACCTGCCAAAAGCCAGCACGCCTCATTAAACTGCACAGCACAGGGACCCAGGCAGAAGCCTCCTCTGGTGCCGAGGTTCTCCTCAACAGGCAGGTTCTCCACGTGGCCTCACAGTGCTACACAAGAGGCAAAGCTCACATATACCAAGCTCTGAAAAAAAAAAAAAAAAAAAGAAAAAACCTCAAAAACAACACCAAGAAAAAAACACCTCAAAGGCCCCTTTTCTCTCCATTCCAATAATTTCCATCTGTTGACTTTTAGGATCCTTGTGTAAATACCAGTAATGTCCACTTACTGGAGGGGAACCTGGGGAGAAGCTGACCCGCAAAAGGAAGAAGAAATGCGGTGTGGCCTTCCAAGCTCTTTGCTACTTTTGGACACATTCACAATGGCTATAAAAAAAGCTGCCTCACAAAAAAGAGAAAGGGTGGAAGTGAGCGCTTCCTATGGTTTCTCTACACCTAGCATTCCAGTTCGCCTGCTGCAGGAGGCCACAGCCACTGCACAGCCAGCAGTACAGCAAGAAGGACTGAAGCTGAGCAACTGTGAGGAAAGGTCAATTTTTACTCAGACTGAACCTGGTCTTTTTAACTTGGGAAAAAAAAAAAAAAAAAAAAGCTACGTGTTAACTCCTGTATATAAATGCCAATGCCTCTTTGCAGCTTTTCTTGAAGCAGGCCTAAATACACACTTACATCCTTCCTGCCTCCTCCTGCTCCGAGCAAGCTCTGCCAGTGCCAGACCTTGTGCTTTTACCTCTCCTGGCAGGCACTCCCATTCCTCTGGCACTCACGTGGGGCCTTCGGTGGCAGGACTCAGAGGGTCAGCCCTGTGTAACCACCACAGAGACTAAAACTGTCCTTTCGGAATCTGCAGTGAACAGGGAATGCCCATGAGAATCTGCTTAATTCCCAACTATTTAATTCCATACAGTAGCAATAAAAATCATCTGGAGAAGGGGAGCTTAGGCAAAGAGTCTACTCCCCTTGCCTGCAGCCAAGGCAGTCTGTGATTCTCATATCTGTGATTTTCAAGACACCCCCCAGGGTCAGATGAGTGAATATGCCTTCTCTGAGCAGTTCCCACCAACCCACACCTCAACAACACGAGGCCCTGCCACATTCTCTTCTGGAAAACATTCAGGTCTCAACCTTCTTGCCCAACCCTGGCTGAGGAGCTCTCTGGGAAAGCCCAGAGAGACACCTCAGAGCCATCAGCGCTCCCACTGCCCTACAACCATCTGAAAGTGTTTATCTGAGCCATTGTTTCTGCTCTGCTTGCTTCGAGCTTCCTACCATGCCAGGCTACCACAGCTGCGGGCAACTGCCCCATCAGCAGGTCACCGGTCACCACCCTGTACCCACAAGCCACAACAGATGTAAACGTGTAAAGCCACCAGGCCTTTGATGACTCCACCACCACCTATTTCTCCTTCAAACTTGACCACTGAGTAAGCTGTCATCATCCTCAGCTTAAAGGTACAGAAGAGCCTGGAGAGTTAAAAGACTGGACCTGAAGCCTGTTAAGAAGCAACAGAACAAAAGCAGAGGGGCAGAGCCCAGCATGCAACGTTGGGGTCCTAACTCGTGTCAAAGCAAGAGGTTCTGCCCAGCCTGGTCTTAAGGAAAAAAGATGTGTTTTCAGTCAAGAGGTGAGAGGTCCCAATGCACACCTTATTTCTTCCAAAAAAATAATTCCTCCTGTTAAAGCAGCAAACCTGAGGCTGGACACGTCTACAGTAGAAGACAGGATTCTTTCCCCTTCCTACACTGAAAAGGACACTAGAGATTTTTCAGTTTTTCTTTTATGAGTATATTATCATACAAGCAGACAAGCCTAAAACTCGCCTTCCAGCACAATGTACTTTTTTTGTACAGCCAGTGACATTCAGAATTTGGGTCTGCGTCTGCTTCAAAGCTCACGACTCCATGGATCAGAAGTGGCAGGACACTAATTTATGCCTCAGCTTCACATTTGAAACATGAAATGACATCTACTGGGCTTTTCTTTCTTCAAATGAAAATAGATTCATAATTACTTCCAGCAACAGTGCAAGATGGGCATTTCCCCACTTAGAAGGGCCCCAGCACAGCCCCTCCTGCTGCACCGTTCACACTGTCAACCAGTAAGGGCTCGCAGCCTCTCCTCTGCATTATACAGGCCTATTTGTAACACCACATTGATAGCACAAAAACAACTGAGGGTACTTTCAGACATCTTGCACACCACAAATTCTTGCATTCATTTTAAAATTCTTCTTGGCCCACACTGCCAAGAAGAATAAAGACATTAATTTAGCCCATAAAAAGACTGAGGTCAGCACTGGACACTGTCCAGTTCTTTCAAGAGTCCATGCTGAAAACAAACCAGTACCCTATATATACCTCTTACCTGGCATGGTGTTATGACGCCTCTGTCATGGACATGTAAATGTCCTGAGCTCTTGGAAACAGAGGTCACATCTTGTTAGTTCAATGACTGAGAATGAAAATTGTAGCTAGACACATTTCCCCTTGTTGCAGAACATGCAAACGCAATCAGAAGTTCATTAAACTTGGAATCAAGTTTCTAGAGAGGCACCGCTGACATCCATAACAAAACAAATACATCTCGTCAGAGGATGCTGTGTCATTCCAGCTTCTCCACTCCCTTCTTAAAATGCCAATGAGGCAAGAAGTTTTGTTACCCCCCACTCAGCAACAGCCTTCAAGAGTTTACATAGACACCCACTTGTCCTGTGTCCCTCTGCCCTAACAATTTGCTGTCAGCTCTCATCCTTTATGGCTGCCACTCAAAAAACCACAGCAGTTAAGGTGCAATCCTTATTCCAGAAAGTTCACTTGCTAGAACTGTGCTCCGAGCACAAGTGGCCTCTGCCTTCACATTGTCAGGTGCCTGGCTGGAGTTAAATGAACTCCTTCCTGCAGCTGCACAAAAAACCACATCAGAAAGTGACAGGAGGTAACATGACTGCATGCAATATTAGTCACGATGCGCTGGTGTGAAAATACTTTTCAATCAACACGCTTCAAACTGAAGACAGCTCCTCTTTCTGTACTGCTTGAAAAGAAATGTGCTCAGTGAATGGCTTTTTTTTTTTCTCTTCCCCTCTCTCTTTGATAATGTCACGCAAAGTTAGCACAATAGATTGTGATGACTTCCTGATGATGGGAACATCCTCTGTTTCTCACACTCATTCCACACACTGGTAACTGATAAACTTACTGGGTAGCAAAAACAAGAGTCACCCAGCCAAGGATCCCACATCCTTCTCTTCAGCATCTGTCATGAGTACAGCTCTCATGAGTACCCTTCCTCTAACGCCACTGCCAGGTAAACAATTTTTATTTGTGTTTAAGCTTTGCTTTTCACATCCAAGACTGAATCCCATGCCAAAATATTCCTTTTACTCCCTCTGTAATTTGTCATTGCTGGAAATAATTGCCAAGGGTCATTCTGTCTAAGCATCGCACAGATCACAGTCAAGTTAGAGAACAAAGAGTAACCATTTTAACTCGTTTAACACAGAATTTTAGTAATATTAATAGGTACATCAGGGCCTTTACTTCAAAAGATTTACAGCTAAATCCATATGTGGTCTCTTAGAGCTATAGTAGATACCTGGTAGTATAAGACAGGCTGCTGTACCTGCAACATCAGGACTTAACTACTTTGGGAGGCCTTGGGTTACACAAAAGAATTCAGAATCCAGAAGAATAAGAATGTTCATTCTTGACATTAGCTTTTCCACCTTCACATAAATCTTTTCCTGTGTATTGTGTTATTGGAGAGGATACGTTTGCTGCTGCCACAAGATCTGACCTCTGCAGCCCACGTCTTCCTCACAGCTCCAGCTTGAGCCTTCCCTGCTTGAGAGCTACCAGCATCCCTCTGCCAACTGGCAGTCCCCCAAGCTTAAGTTATGACTCCTATCACTAACTGTTGCTAAAAAGAGTCCTAAAGCTACAATTAAAACAATACCTACCTCTCGCCCAGCACTAATGAACCAGTCAACCTCCAAGCACTTGAAAAAGCAGGGACCCACTTCAAAGAGGTGGGAGAAGACAGACAGCAAAGCCCAACAACCAGCAGCCATCTGGAATCTGGTGCTGTAGACGCTATAGCCAGCTCTCCAGCTTGGATACATCTCGTATCACAGTCTTGTTCTGCTGGACTTTATTTACTTACATTCCCCTCAACACCACAGCTACTTATCATCTTTCTCTCTCAAAACAGCTAAACCATAACATAAGCAAGTGAAACTCAGGGCACAGTTTCACATTACACAAAATCCAATGCAACCTCAGGCTGCAAAGCAGCAGTCCCACCCTCCTCCTCCAAATTAGCTGCATGATCATGGCCTCAGTTCTGCACGTAAGTCAGCGGGGGAGAAGAAAACAAGTTTGGTCTTCCTGGGCTCCCTCTTCTTCAGTGGTTTGGTCTTCTGCCCCATCAGCTTGTTTGACTGACCTGTCAGTCTGACAGTCACAGAAGAGGCATGACCACCATGCAAAGAGATGCACCATCTCTCCCACTGCACGTGTAACTGGATCCTAACCCAGTGTTTGCTGTGGCTGTGTCAGACTTCTAAATGCACAAGAAGATTCTAGGCAGGGGGGGTGATTATTACCTGATTTTATCAGTAAGTTTTCTAAACTGTCATAGAGAAAACTTTATAGCAATTTCTAGTTCATTGACTTTAACTAGTAAGAACACTTTTTTGGAGCTTTCAATTGCTGCTTTCGTAGAACAATCTACATCCATCCAAAAAGTAATCTCTAAAATTTATCATGACTAAGAAATGTTGCGTTACAGTCAAAGCATTAAAAATGCTTCTGTACCTTTCTTAAATGATAAAGTTTAAGAAAAATAAATAACAAAACCACACCCAGAAAATACACAGGATTAATGAACCTGTGTGTGCAACATCCTCACAAAACCCCTCTTTTGTGGAGTACAACTCCACAGAAATTAAGAAGAAACTCCTAGCCTGTCTTTAATTAGCTGTTCCTGGAGAAAGAAAAATCTGTATCTGTTACAGAGTGATCTGTTGCCTAAATGATAACTTGCACAAGTCTTATTTCAGCTACCTAAGAATTTGCTACAGAACACAGCCTTCAATTCCCTCATTTCCTGATTTTACACTGCTGCCATATTACTCATTCAGAACACTCCGATACCCAGCCAGAACTTGAATATTACAGGACAACAGAAATGTAAATGTTATTTACCCTTTGGGTTTTATTTAATCATAAATTTCAGTTCTATGCTTTCAACATGCCAGAATGATTAGCTTTAAGCCAGTTCGTTTTCCTATCAAAAAAATGATTTTGAAAAGGAATGACCACTATCATTAATGAGATATTTCTCAAAAAACACCAATGTTCTCAATTCAGACTAAAAATATATTATCTAAAATAGCCAGCATCATTACATTTGCAAGGCACCTGATCTAATGATACTATTTTCAGCTTCACACTTGGTACCTGACAGCTATAGGTCTTCTCTTCCAGATGCCCTACAGAAATTTTCAAAATTTTTCAAAAGGGGATGCCATCTTTGCCACATGCAGTCAGGGTTTGACACACTAGAAAAAAGCATTTTCTAGAAAAGAACACTACTTGAGGAGAAAAAGCTCTTAAATCTGTTCTCAGAGAATGCAAAGGAACTGAGTTTTAACCATTTCCTATAGTTTGTGAAGTGGTAAAAGGATTATCCAGGAGTCCCTCTTCTTCTTGTCTGGGCAATTGCAGACACAGATGTGTTCAAGCACTCTGCCACAATTACACAGGCAGTCCAGCACATCTGGTTGCACCAGACCTACCTCTCATGTGCTGTGCAGATGGCACACATGCAAAAAGGCTGAAGTGTGAGATGTGCAGGGGCACACACCCAGCAGTCAAGGGTCAGGGAATTCTGGACATCTGACAGCCCACATGAAGCTTTTGCTCTTTCCCAGACAGCCACAGTTCTCCTATGAAAACCTATATCAACTTCTCACCAGGGAAACTCACAAAGTATGTCAGCTCTAACAATATTAGCTATTAATAATTAGAAAAAAGTCTGAAAGATCTTTTTAAAGCTCTACATAAGCTCTTCCATGTTCAAACAGAACACTAAATGAGCCAAGGACATCCCAGCGATGATTAGAAGGGGAGGATCTACTCCTTCATTCCCAGAAGAGCTACTTTCAAGACTGACTCCACCACGCTTCCACAGTGCTGAAGTTCAAATGTCCCAGCACTTTTTGGGAGGTCACAACATCTGACAGTAAGCCTTCAGCTTCACAAAAGCCTCAATGAAGTCTTGAGCCCTGTACGTAATTTCCATAGCAAGCTCTTCAGAGGCTATAGACTATTGTTAAAAATACAGTAACAAGTGTACATACCACCACCAATGATTCAGACAGAAGTTCAGTGGGCGAGCAGTGGAAATTTTAATCCACTCTAAACATCATTTTTATCGTATGAAGCCACAATACCCTCAAGCTGCACAGAAGGCTGAATATTTCTCTTTCCTTGTTTATGTCTACTAATGGATCTTCAGAACAAACTGATCAAAAGAGAGAAGGCATTTGAAAATTTACACTATGACCTGGCAGGAAAATTCAAAATTGAGAAGTAAACAGTTTGCCTTCAGTTCTCATGTAGCTTAGGTCAGGCATAAGCAAAAATTAAATTCTATGGACTGCATTAAGCAAAAGGAAAGGCTATGACCCCAGAATCCTTTCTGACCTTGAAAACTCTGATCAGTTCCTTGCCATATACTGCTGTAATGTTCATTTGTTTTAGAAAACTACCTGAGCACTTTTTTCAGCTGAAATTAATCTGACTTGAGTTATTTTTTAGATAGTTTTCCAGTACCAGCAACTGCTCTTCAAACACCTCACTTTCTCTTCTGGTAAAAAAAATAAATCATACTTCTTGTCCACTACACCACAGTTTGGCACAGTTCATACACTTGATTACAGAGTATTCTACTATACTATAATTCAGCATTTTATCCAGGCTTCCAGAGGTAGATGACACATCCAGTCAGGAACAACGCCCACACAAATTAATTACTAGTAAATTATATGTTTCATACCTCTAGAGCAGTGTTAATAGCTAATAATGTTCTCATACAGAAACATTCATGCCCCAATGGTACAGAAACATTAAGGAAACCCTGCCCTTCATAAAAAGCAAGATGGACAGATTACTTACACTAAGGCTTTGTAATACTTTCAACACAAAGTCATCTCTGCAGAGATGACATCTGATTGTTATCAAAATGCTAATTATATGGCTGCTAACAGAAGGTCAACCCCACTTCCCCAGCCTACCACCTTAGCATCTTTAAGTCATCAATGCAACTCCAAATATTTGCATAGAATACTGGCTAATCTATCTAAAATGAACATCAAACTGCTCAACAGCTTTTAGCTAACATTCCTGACACCTCCTCCACCCCAATTCTCACTAAGGGGTAAACACCTTGAATATTTCAACTCAACATTGAAATAGGAGGCAACTGTTAAGAATAAAAGTCTGTAAAATGACTTTTTTTTTATCAACGCAATCGAGCAGGTAGGGAGAAGACCATTCGCAATCTACATTAACTCCAGACTTATTTTGAAAGAGAAATCATGCCATTTTTGGTCTTCATTTGACTAAGTCAAACAAGTCAAGTTTTTCCAGGTTCCACCCTGAGGTTCTCCACTCCCCAGGCATCCTTACGGCCCTTCTGTTGTACTACACACTCGCCTCCCTTGAACACAATGAGCACTGCACACAGCGTGTCAAACAAGATCCCCTCTCAGCCTTGTGCAACACAATTCAGTATGTTCCTGCTTCTTGTGGGAGTACCTTGTGTCACACAATCCAGGGTGATGCTTGCTTCGTACCTCAGATCTGTTTCATGCCCAAATTCAGAATCAAGTCTGCTAACCCTGGAATGGACTTCAATACTACTTTCCTGTTAGAAGATACTGAAGATCTACAGTACTGGGGGGAGGGGGAGTTGGTTGGTGTTGTTTGGGGGTTTTTCCACCTGTAGAAAACAAGGCTAGAAAAAGAAACCAAATTTCTTAGTTTATTCAAGCTGTAAGAAGAAAATTAATTCCATCCCTTCTGGCACCTAATAATCATAAACTCCACGCACTAATACTTATGAAAGCATTAATATAAGGCTTAGCATACTAGACTTCTGATCTTCAGTTTTAGTCTCTTAAACACCTACATTCTATAATAATACAAACCTTTCTGACTGCTAGGTGCTTGTTTAATTTTCTGCTCTTCCTTGGAAATTTGGTGGTGGAAAGGATTCCAGTTTAGATCGTTTCTCAAAAGGTGATATGAAACCAAAGCACGGGAGAGGGGAACATGTTGGGACTGATTTCATGTATATTCTAGGAGCAAGGGACTGGTCTTTTTTATGGCACCAAATGAAGCAGTGCATGTTAACACAACAGATTTCAGGCCATCACAAGGGCAAGCAATCTTTTCCTTAATAACTGCTAGATCACATCATAAAGTTCATGTACAACAGAGCACTGGCCATCTGCCTCAGGCATACACAGCAAGACATTAATGCTATGTATTAACAATTGTGAAACTTTTTCAAAAGCATTTTCCCATTTTGATGCTGGCTTGTTAAGACATCATCCCACCACTCAAGAATTCAAGCTACTTGCATGTCAGGCTGGAGAAAAATGAGCGAGATAACTAAAAGACATGAATGTACCTTCCAGCTTAACAACCCTCCATGTGTATTTCTGCATGATGGTGCCTGCTGAGTTAAGATTCCAGTCTTTATACATAACACTTCATCACAGAAGAGAGAAGAAATAAAGAGCCTGATAGATTGCCACAGTCCTCATCAATCTATTAATTCCAAGAGGCCAAAGACTATATTTAAGGTACCTATTTATTCACAGAACACTACATTCCCTAGCTTTTCTAAAAAACACAGCGGTGCGGCATTAAATTCCTTAAAAATACAAGTGGGATTTCAACACAGGTTCTTCCATGTTTCAGAAATACTACATTCCAAGGAATTCTCAGGCATTGCTAATTTACGTCTGTGAACCAAAAGGTTCAATTTTGCTTGCAAGTTAACATGGACTCGTCTGGAAAGCCTTTATATGTTGAGTCAAAACTAAGCACATCTCTGGTTTTGCTTTTGGCAGCCTTGGCTTAACAGGCTACTTTTGATCCTCTGAGCCCTTCCTTTCAATGGAACGAAAGGTAACTTAGTGGTCTGATCCGTATGAGCACGTGGACCTTGAAGCAAAGGCCTGAAGTTGAAGAAGCACTTTGGACTTGGTAAGGCCATTCATGTTTTGCTGGCCTAATTCAGTTTAGTCAGAAAGTGCATCATTCTCACGACTAAGCCTTGAATGTCTGCTGAAAACAAGTTTCACAAATAATTTCAGAAACTCAGTTTTGGTATCACCTACAGGGAAACCATAAGTAACAGGAATGGCAATAAACGTCTTTCTCAGCAGAGTACTAAACCAAACAAATCCAAAGATCAAGCAAAAAAACACCTCCACAGAACTTCCCCCTTGACTCCATCCTCTGAAGGGACACTGGGACACTGAGACTGGAGCGTGGTGAATCCCAAGCACTCCAAATCTTTCTGCTCAGAGAGAGATGGAGCCAAGAAGAGTGACTGTGGTGCATCACACAGTAGAAACGACGTGTGCTTGCAGCAGATAGGCACCCGGAGCCCTGGTTATGGCTGCAATTGGATGTACTGCATCAAACTAGTTATGGCTGCAACTGGATGTACTGCATCAAACTAGTCCTCAGCCAGGCAACGTCCTTCCAAGGTTTCTGGCCCAGGATTCATTCATTCCTGATGATGGAACAGCTTCCTGCACTTATACCACCACCTTCAAGGTACTTTGTCCTTTTATCTCCACCAGGGATTATCAAACCTTTACAATGTGTTGCTACCACCACCAGCCCTCTCTCTTCTAATGAGAGGGGTTCAAAGCCACAGACCCTGCCATAGCAAACCCACCCTTCCCTCAGGGTGGAACAAACCCATGTCGATGACCTCTGCAGGCCACATTCCCCAGCACATTTTGCCACTAGGTGACAGGTCTCTTCGACAAAATAAATCTCAATGTCACAGAAACAATGTAGTCATGATAAAGGTCTAAAAGGCACAAGGCATTCACAAAAAATAAACTGAAATTTCTAAATCCCCAAATTACTGGGCATGTTTTACATCACACACGTGGGTGACATGAACGGCTGAATCACAATTTATGAGTCAAATGCATGGGATAAGCTATAATGTGCTTGTATATAAAGCTTCTGTTTAAAAGTGCTTTTCTTGTTAGTCTGTCAAATGCACTAAACTTGCTGCTTATAGAAAATATCCTATGCATAATTTTAAACAGCTGAAATATATTGGGAGACACTATGTGGTGTATGTGTGGCTTCAAATGTTATTTAATTGCCAAATAGTAAGGGATGTATTTCTAGACATCTTAACTACATACTAGAGAAGCCCATTACAATTACTTTCTGCAGCAAGCTGGTAAAGAAAGAAAGAACACAAAACAAACAAATAAAAAATCCATACACATCTTCTGGAATATCTGTTCAAAATAATGAGCTATTCCCATAGCGGAGTTTACAGGTATGAAAAAAGCCATGTACTGTAATTTGCTATATGGCAAACCAATTACTGGTATTAATGCCTGCCTGGACAAAAGTTGTTTAACTATTAAGAATAGTTAAGAACATAAAATTAACGTTTGTTTTGTTTGAACATATCGGGGGGGGGGGGGGGGGCCCATCCCCCAGAGGTGTGCAAAA
>JAVJGJ010000057.1:12875888-12900264 GCA_035590215.1 Microhierax caerulescens
CCCCCCCCCCCCCCCCCCCCGGCCCCCATAGGTGTGCATCAGCTTAGACTGATATTTTCAATTTAATTTTGTATTGTAAAAAGTGTTCGGTTTTCAAAACTACTGTCAGTCTGGAGTTCCTACAGCAGTAAAAGCTACCAGTAACATCGCACTGATGTTTGTTTTTAAGGCAAAGCATAGAAGTCCTTCCAATAATCCACTTTCAAATATATTTTATGCACAGTTTGTCTAGGAACGACACTTGCCTTTCGAGTAGCACATCCCTTTTGCCAGTATTTTAAGTCTAATAAGAAATGCTGAAGATCTTTTCGTTCAAAGCTTCTTTGAAAGGAGCTTAGATGGCTTTCAGCTTCCCTTTTGCTTTCACAGAAAGAAGCTAGGCCTACATTTTCAAGTGCGACTAGAAGATCTTGGATACTCTGCTTCAGACATTTTGAAAGATGTGATTTTTGAAAGCTTAGCACCTTGTACATAAAAATAATCTTTTTTTAATGCACTGAATCCAGAAAATTTTGGAAGCACACAAAATCAGGGGCGCTTTCAGAAAATTTAGCTGTTGCCCAACTTCTAGCTATACTACTCCCCTGTTTCCCATTCATTGTTATTCATCATCCCCTATCAAATTACTCTCCACATTCTCTCCCTGACACCCAAAGCAGATATCCTCCACTGATAAAGATTTAATATAAAGTATCCCTCCCTCTGCTTCATTTCGTTCTTTCACCCAAATCCTACCTAGTATTTAGCACTGGTCAATGTTTGCCTTCAAACTAATCTTGGCAGAAATTTCCCATTTTACAGATCACAAAACTGAGGTGGTCATTCGTGGTGAAGAGAGCACATGCAGCTCTCGTAAACCGAAAGAGCAGCTGCCCCAAACTGCAAACTAGGAATCATGGAGATCTACAGCACTGTCATGGCAGAGAAAGATATGGGATGCAGCAAGTTAAAACCTCCTGTCTACAGGTAGGACCCTAAACCCACCACAGAAACAAAGAGAAACCACCACAAATTGAGCTCTTTTGACCTCACGCTGATAAAAATAAAAAAAAAAAATTGCAGTGTCTATTTAAAAAAAAACAAAACAAACACATATAATGCCCCAAAGTAGACAGACAGACTGTTTTATCCCTGCTCACCAAGTCATGGTTTACCCCTGTGATTTTTAGCTTGATGTATCACATTCTGCATAAGGCACGTTGCCACCTCTGTCCCCATTATTAAAAACTCTGTGGCAAAAGCTCCAAGGTGCAAGTAAGATCAGTTTAACCCGTTAACTAGCTATAATTGCCTTTATACCTCAGCATTTTATAACATGTTGCCTACTGGGTTTTAAAAATGCACCTTTTTCCTTAGCATATACATGTAACAAACTCACATGGGTCCAACATACCATCAGTAGACAAACTAGATTCTGTTCCCAGACCCATCTGAACAGAATGCCCCCAGAAGTCAATAATGGGATGATTCATCCAGTAAGCTAAAAATTTTCATCCTACAAAATACCAAGGCATAGACAAATTACTCAGAAAATGCTGCACACAGGCTTTTTGCTTGAAAACTGTCAAATTTTGTGAGATGCCATAACCCTGAATTAACACATACATAAATCCCAAAATGCTGTTCTGTTGTTTTTCAAACTGATAAGAAGAAAAAACTAAAAGGAATCCTAAATATTTCAGTTGTCCTGGAATTAATGCAGTATTGCAACAGATGGTGAGTCAGCTGCCAAAAATTAATATGAAACATAACATTTAATGCATAGTGGTTATTATTCCCTAAGAAGATGCAAGCACATCCTTTTTTTATTTTTTTTTTGCAAGGAAGACAAAACCTATTGTCATAAAAATAAATCCATTCCAAAACCAACAGTTCAGGTACGAGTAAGTGTAACTGCTGAACAGGGGCAGTTGAGTCACCTACCCTTCAATCACAGCTTCAATTCTTTTCCCTTCAAGGAAACACTCGGGTAAATTTATTTCGCCTAGAGAATGAACAGCAAGCTGGAAGCTGCACAGGTTCCACCTTTAGGAGCAGATACGGATCCAGACAACACACCATAAAGACATTCTGGCTAAACTGTGAAATGGGATGGAGAGCAAAGCTTGACTGTTTTGGTCCCCAAAGTAAGGGAGCGCACAGATGGGTCTGCTCAGATCTGCAATAACTAGTCATGCAAAGTTTTTTCTTTAACTTACTCTCTTTCTTATTAAGAACCATTTTAATTCAAATTGTGCACTGATTTACAAACCACCACAGTCAATTATGAGTTACCGAGGACCAAAACATTTACAACAGTACTTCTGAGCTTTGCCAGAAACCAGGAAACTTTTTTCTGGCCACACAGACTATGAGCAAAAGATATTTGCCCTGGGACATTTTGTCACAGAAAGACATAAAATATCCTGGCTGCAGCCAGTATGACTGTAACACACTATACAGCAGGACTATTACTACACCAAGTACAGTCAGTGGCAGTCTGAAAAGTGAACATACCTCAGACAAATGGTAAGAAATTGGGGACTGAAGCTCACCAACGTTTTCTAGGAAAGTTAAAACCATCAGTCACTTCATAAGTACATTATCAGAAGAAACATACTTCAATGCTTACAGTGTTAAAGAAAGGAAAAGGGAAATACAACTACTAAAATGAAGGTAAAAATTTACTGTCAGCTCATGCACACATAAGGCTTTCCACAATACACTTCATTTTCCCTTTCATTTTTACTCTTTACCAACAGTTAGCTTTGTCTACATGGCAAAACTAAATCATTGCTGACAAATGGGTGCAGCCAAATGTGATTTCCTTTGTCTACACTTGCAAGGAGAGACATACCCTGCTCTAGCCGAGCTGCACCCCTTGCTGTCAACGACTGTCAACAGCGGTTCAATTTAGTGCACCAAAGAGAGCCCAAACAATTTGGAAAGAATGATTTAAGCTGAGTAGGTCCCACCCGGCTCCTCCAGAACACACACGCAGAACAGCCAATGCAAGAAAAACATTTTAAAATTATTAGGAAAAGGAACAGTAAAAACCCACCAGATCTGGCAGAGGGATTGAAAGCATGTGAAGTTACTTAAGTGGTGTAACCAAAAAAATCAACAACCCATCTGACTTGTCAGTTGCCCAAGTTACAGAGTCACCCATTTCTCCTAGACTTTCTCAGAGAGGAGTCTGTGATAAAGAAGCTAAGTGACACCACCAGTCTCATTGTTTTATTTATTTTACATGAAAAAAGAAAATCATAAGCCTCATAAACTGGATGAAAACATCACCACAGCTAATTTGAAAGGGACTCTGCCACTTGCCCTACGGAAGGCAAATCCAAGTAATGTAGATTGCAATGGTGGCGCCTACCATGACTTTAAATCATGTCGATATTCCCTCTCACACTTTAACAGCCAAAAGAATTACAATCTGCTTGGATTAATGTTGTACACTGTCATTAGGCTGGTAATTAAATCCCATTTCTGAGATTGTGTGATCTGAGTCACCCACATCTGCAAATATCTTTACATCTTGTGTAATAGCTGGCCTCAGATCTTGATACACCAAAGTAAAAAGGCCTTTTTAATGGCTTCCACGTTATTTTGGACTTACAACTCGATGATGACAGCAGCTTCTCAAAACAGCCCATGAATCAAATTTATTATCCAGTTTGTCATGTGGGATTTTCTTAACTCTAAGCCAATAGAGCATCAACAAATCAAGGTCATTGTTTATACTGCACGAATAAAAATTAACCACCTGTTCAAAAATTTTTCTTTTGACACTGAAAGGTATTTGATCTCATGGACTTTTGACATATGCAGCATTCACCAGTTCTTCTACACATCTGGGAGTATGTGAGAAAACACTCCTCAACAGCATCCTCTCTCATGCCAGTCTGTCTTGACTTAAAAAAAAATGTCAGCAATCCTACCACTTCCATCAGTAGTCACACATGAGAAAGATAATCCAATTGCAGGATGCTCACCCCAGGAATTAAATTTCCTCACCAACAGTTTCATTGAGTATTTAAGCAATCAGTGATTTTTCAAATAATGGTTTAGTGGTAAAAACAACAGTACAGGAAGACCTTTTTGCCATATGGATCAAAGATGAGACAGCATGTTATGCACTTTGAAAACAAGTCTACCTCTAACAAATCAGTGGAAGAAAGAAGTGTAATACTATTTTCACCAACCAAGATGTTAAGATAACCATTTCTTTCCTTAAATTAGAGCCTAACCATGAAGCATAACAAAATGTATGCTATACAGACCCAAATAAGGAATGTTAGCTTTAAAAATTCCAGTCACCTTTTACTTCTTCAACAGTTACTTGCAGTACTTGCCATACCAGACAAACAGCCGCTGTTTACGGCCAGGAATTGTACGGCACTAACCCATAAACACACCACCTAACAGCAACCACAGTGAAAGCCAGGAAACTTTGCTTTACGTGCACACCCACGATGTTTCTCTACAGGGTTTACTTTGAAGTGGACAGTTTCGAGTGAGCCATGGCCATCTCCAGTGAGCACTCACAGCAGAAGGTGGCCCAGCCATGCCCTGAGCCCCTCCCCACCAGACACAGGCATGCTGTAGGCAGTACCTCCTTGATCCGCTTCACAAGCGCATTCTGATCAAAGGCAACCGCTTCTGCGCACTGGTGAAGATGATCTTGGTACCGGAGACATAGCTGCAGCACCTGCTGCGGGTCCAGCTTCTCCAGTTTGGTGTTGGTTGGGGAGGTCTGCCCACTGAGGAGTCCTACAAGGCAAGGGAAAGAAGACCAGAGTTAATTTGACGGTTCGTGTAACTAATTCAGCTGCAAGCCAAGAAGCAGCAGTACAAACCCAGAAGAAAAGCTTTATTAGGGGTAATGAAAAACTAAGTCAGCATCTTAGGCTACTAAATGGATTTTCAACAGTCTAGTGAAGGCTGAAAGCGGGAAGGGTATGGATTGAAAGTTTATGGACGTTTAGGATTTATAGCAGTGCAAAGAACAGTTTGCTATACAGCTCAGCCCTCCTTGACAGAACTTAAAACACAGGCTCTAAATGCACATCAGCCTGGTTTTCAGCAATATGCTGTGTAAAACAAGCCCTGTTTCTTCTCCTCCACAAACAATTCTAAGCTGTGAAAAATGAAGCCCTTCCTCATTTACGTAAGCCAGAAGGGGAAGGAGTTGAGATCTGCACACCCATATGGGCACAGGACTCGAACTATTTTCACTAGAATCATGCTGTCAAAACCAGAGATCTAAAAACTCACTGGTCCTACAAAACTAACCTGAATAAAAAAATTATACACTTAAATTATTAGGGGTGGAATGCCCGTGTTTTGCCTACCTTGCCTTTTTTAAAACTTCAGAACCCTTTTATCCATGAAGATTTTTCTTTACAATCTCAAAGACTAGCAACATACTTTTTTTTTTAACATGGAATTAAGATCCTTACCTACTCACATGACCAGGTTTCACAAAAAGCTTACCAAAAAAACGGTATTTGACTTTAAAACTCGGACACTGGCAATATCCAGAGGAACGAAATTGTATAGAGAAACTTCTCTTGCCCATCGTTTGTTGCCTGCACAGCAAAACTTGAGAACCTTTTCTGAGCTCAAGTATACATATGCCATATTGACCACTTTCCCCAAAGCTGCTGGAAAAAACGATGTTAAACTCTAAGGCCTTTTTTTTGCTATTTCAGTTACATTTCATTTTCCTTCAGCATTAGCATAACTTTTTTCTTGCTGGGACACCATCTGTGACAAACAGCACATACACACAATCTGCTTTTTCCAAAACATCCGTCAAGCTATGTAAACTGAATTCAGTGACTGCACGCATGTGCTCTTTGGGACTCTCAGTTTACAGACAGGAAAAGAGATTAAAATAGCAAATGCAAGCAAGTATCACACCAAGCAATTAAAAAGTAATAAATGCCAGCTATTTGTATTGGAAAAGTTCTTCTAAGAAATGTACCTCAGTGGGAAATGGAAACTATTTTGGATGGCCCCCATGCCTATTGGAAGCTACAATTGGTGACACCAAGTTCTTGCCAAAACACAAGAACAAGATAGAAACCAAGATGTAAA
Source organism: Microhierax caerulescens (assembly GCA_035590215.1). Lineage (NCBI taxonomy): Eukaryota > Metazoa > Chordata > Aves > Falconiformes > Falconidae > Microhierax > Microhierax caerulescens. The sequence continues at coordinate 12,881,973 of JAVJGJ010000057.1, forward strand.
TCAGAAGCATCTTATGAATTTGAGAAAGTTAAACCGCTCTGAAACATTTGCAGACAGAAATGAAAACAAGACTAGGACAGCAACTTCATCAGACATGATGGAGTAGGTTTACTTTCCATCAACACTCAACATTTTATTCTCTCAGGATCCTCTCAACTACCCTTTGACAAACCTTCTTCTTTCCTCATCTTAAGAGGGAAAAAAAAGAAGGTAATTTTGTTTAACTGACTTGCTGCCCACTCTAATTGCCCTGCCTGACTCAAGGTCAGGAGAGGAAACAAGACACTTCACCTTTTAGTCTCAAAATCCTAGGCGATAGTCAAATTATTTTTAATGTTTTAGAAAGAATAATCTTAAAAAAAAAATAAATCTTAGGTCCAACAATATCAATTGCAAATCTTTCAGGCCTACTTTCAGCTGAAATTCAAAATTAACTGGGAGCAAGCCCACTGAAGGAAATACGACTTTCTTAAAATGTGTATGTTACATGTCCTAGTGTTTCCTCAGTTTGTTAATTCTGATCTTCTATGAAATTATCTTGTCAGGATAAATGTTCAAATACTGTTGTCAACTTTTAATATGTTGAATGTTCGCAGAGGAATAAAGAGTTCACCATACACCTCAGGCGGTTATCCTGTTTCTACACTGATCAAATACATGATGCTATCAACCAACTAATTTTCTTCTATTACTAATCTCTCACCAACTTCCAAGAGGAGGAAGAAAATTAGACTCTATTTAAGAGATTTAATTAACATAAAATGTGTATTTTGGCCAACTTATGCTGCTTATGAGAATTTTGAAGCAGAACAGGCCAAGGACTGTAAAATGAGCTATAAAGGAACATGCTACTCAAACTTATATTAGGTATTTACAACCTTGTACAGGTTACATAATGCTAAAAGCAAAATTAATAAACTCTAAGGAGCCTCTGATTCACTATCCAGAAGAACACAGGCTCAAGTGATGGGAGATGTTAACTGTTCAGCTGGAATTCCTTCAGAAGGCGGCAGAGGTGGAAATACAATCCAGTACAAATGTTTGGAGTAGCAATAAAAAACAAACACGTGCTGCTTGAAGATAGACTATGGTATTATTTTGGGTGATGCAGTGGGGAGAAGCCAAAGTAATTAGCTTCTCCAAAGACCTTTGGGCTGATGCTGAAAATGCCAGAAAACAATTTAGCTTAGAGTTTGAACTTGCAATAAAGGAAAAAGTAAACAGCAGCATCAAAAAGGCCACACAGCCTTCCACCTGGCAGAAATTCCCCATTGTCAAAACGTCGAACCACCATTTTTTGTCGTTCACAGCAATTACTTTCTACCTGTGCTATAAATATTAACATTTTCTTAACATTAACATCCAGCACAAGACAGACATAGATCTCTCCCAGAGGTTCCAGAGGAGGGTCACAAAAATGGTAAGAGGGCTGGAACACCTCTCCTGTGAGGAAAGGCTGAGAGAGTTGGGGTAGCTCAGCCTGGAGAAGAGAAGGCTCCAAAGAGACCTTATTGTGGCCTTTCAGTACTTAACTGGGGCTTGTAAGACAGATGGAGAGGGACTTTTTACAAGGGCCTGTAGTGACAGGACAAGGGACAATGGTTTTAAACCAGAAGGGGGTAGATTAGATTGGACATAAGTAAGACATTTTTCACAATGAGCATGGTGAGACACTGGAACAAGTTTCCTAGAGAAGTTGTGGATGCCCCATCCCTGGAAGCATTCAAGGCCAGGCTGGACGGGGCTTTGAGCAACCTGGTCTAGTGAACGGTGTCCCTGCCCATGGACTAGATGACTTCAAGGTCCCTTCTGTCCCAAGCTATTTTATGACTATGAATTTATTAATTACATTTTTTAGTAAGTTGGGAGCTTTGCTCCAAAAGAGCAGATGACAACAGTAAGTGATCTTGAAACTTCACGGAAGAGAGACTGCAACCACTCAAATCCTGGAGAGGTTTTACCAGGGAAGCCCAAGTTCAAAACAGACAGATGCAGGGCTGGAAAGGACTCCCCCCATGCCATGGAACCCACATCGCTTCCCCTCCTCCTCTCCTCAGCAGCAGGCAGTGAGCCCAAACAGGTTTAATGCAATGCCACCTTCAAGAGCTCTGCACTTGAGAGACAGCAGCATACTTCCCCATATCCATGGAAAAACTTGAGACCCACAGGGGACCCTGAACCAAAAGTGAGACACAGAAAAGGGCAGGGGGTTAAAAAGGGTATTGCTATTGTCCTTTGCTCCTGTACTAACAGAAAGCTGAGGAATTATCTAAAAGCCTCTAGCAATTCAGCACTGAGAAAGCATTTTTAGAGCAAGGAGATGGCTAGCACTGCAAACCTCCAGATATCATTAAACAACTTTCCTCCTGAAAACTGCTCCTTCCTTCTTAAAGCCTTGCCTCACACTTTGAACTCTCCACTGAACAGGGCCGTCCCTCAGTGACTGGTCTACATGTGATTTGTAAGAGGATATTAGATCATATCTGTTGCAACAAAATACTTATTAGGTCACTCTTACAAGTGCCAAAAGGAGGAGAGACAGAGGTCACCAAGTGTTCAGGCACCCTCCCAAAACAGCCAAAACTTGAACCTGGTCACCAGCACATCTCAGAACAACTAACTGCTGAGCTACTACCTCTTCTTCACTGAGGAAAAGCTGTTTCTGTGATTTTATCTGTGTGATTACTACTCCCTGCCTCCCAAGAACACAGTTTTGCTCTTAAATGAGAAAAAAACAGCATATGACATTTTAATTTCTTATTAAATTAAATACTCATTTTCCAAGCTGTTGGTTCTCTTCCACAGAAGGAAGCACACCAGGAATCATCTTTGCACTGTCTGAAGCATTGAGAAGAGACCGCTTGGCACGTGAGTGATGCAGCGGACTCCAGCGTGACAAGGACAAGCAGCATGAAGGATGCTGTGGTTTGGGGAAATCAACAGGGAAATGGGAGAACGACTACAGCAGAGCTTTAGTGCAAGGACCAAAAACGCTTTGGCAACTCCAAACATGCAGTCTTGGCTATCAAATTACACTGTACAACAAGTAAGAAGACAGACCACATTATGTGCCTGCCACGATGAAGAGAAGTCAAGATTTCCCACCTACTCTGGATACATCTGATCAGTAAACAGCATGCCCATCAAGGTGATAAACAGCAGTTGGGACAAAGAAAGATTCACATTTCAGCTCCGAAATGGTGCTTTAGAAAAAAACAACCCAACACACCAAGTATGTCGTGCATAGAGAAATACCATATATCACTACAAGGCTTGCTGACCCACAGACTTGACAAATCTGTTATTGTTTCCATATTCCTTGGCAAAGCAGAGGCATGTTAAAACCATTTTCCTCCTACTTAGTCATCTCCTTGTTGGTTCCAGGTCAATGTACACTTCCAACAAATCACATCCTACTGAGCAGAAGAAAACTGTTAGTTTTAAAAGCATTTTTATGACTAGAAGTGAAGTTCTCAAAGAAACGCTTTACATACTATAGTTATTCTACATACATACAGAACACAGTAACCCACCATAATTATGTTCTGCTGCTTTAATGGACAATCCTAAAAGCAGCATGAGTGCTTTCTACCCTAAAAAGTATTAATTATTCTTTTTAACTTCTGTATTTCCACTGTCAATCCCCTTTTCAAACAGTAACAGCAGACATTACAAAAAGAAAACCAGTAGGTCCACAGTTGTTAATTTATTATTACAGACGGCAAGGCACATGATGCTGTGGTCTTGTTACTGATTTTCAGGCCAAAAAGGGTTGCTGTCATCAGCCAACCAATCTTACTGTGGAATGTAACAAAAGATTTTAAAAGTAACTCCTTATTTAATCAGACCAGAAGTCTACCTGGCCCAGAATACTACTTCCAACATTTGACAACCGTGGACATTGATAAAACAACTTCTTTATCAGTTGTTCTTCCTCTTCAACAACCTTCCTGCCTCCAAAGTTATTAATAAAAAATTCAGGTACAAAATACTGTGCTCAGTGAAGCTATGATACTTGAACTGCACTAATCCTTTTTGAAAGGTATACATTTATCTCCATAATATCCTGTGGCAATAAGATGCTTATTTATGCACAGCATGAAGAAAAACTTTCTTCACTTGCTTTACACTTGCTGCTCTGTAGTTGTTGTGCTGTGACACACAGAATCTATACAGCGGGGTGTGCTTTCTCCCATCATCTTTTCCAAGCTTGAGAACCCCACTGATCAGTCCCCTCTCCCACACAAGACTTAATTTCTCTGATCACCTCTGTAACACCTTCAAATACCTCTAACCTGAGGCCTGACCTCCCTCTTTAAAAGCCAAGTCAATTCTTCGACGATGTCTAATGGTTTTATTACTAACAATCGAGTTACTTCTGTAATTGCTGCTCCTTTGCTAATCAGCAACACCCTTTTTAAGAGCACACACTACAGTGTATCACACATATCACTTCTTCTTCAGAGAGCAAGGCTAAATGAAGCAATAGATTAAACGCCATGATTAGCAATAGTTTGTCAACGTTACAGAGGCATTCCCAGTTCTGGTACCAGTTTCTGGAGGTTTATTACTGTGTATGTTACCATTTTTTTCTAAAACCTCTCCTGTGAATGCTCCTCATTCATCCTTGTAAAGAATGATGTGCTACTTTTGTAGCAAATGCTGATTCAACTACTTGATCTTGCTTTTATGAAAATTCTCTGAAGACAATCATGAACTCTTCAGCAAGCTTCTGGAGAATCTAAAAAGATTTTATTAAGCATAGGCTAGTAGAAATTTGTTTTCAAGGAATTTCTGCTCTGGTCTCCTGATAATTTCCTATTTAAACTGCCAGAGACTGTAATCTTTATGCTCTCCTAACAGAAGTTTATTTTTGCCTTTTTGTTGGTGTGAATATCTCTTTGCCTACAGTTCCCTTCACACTGCTTTAACTACAATGTTCTCCTCTCTCCTACCCTTCAGCATCACCCATGCTGCCTGCAGCTTACTTTATTTCAGCTGTTCCCAACTTCTTCTCTTACTACCCTCATTTTTTATGAAACTCCTCTTCATAAATTTAATCCAAGACAGTAAAACTTTTCCAGCTCTTCTATTCTTCCTTGAATTAGTGGATATGGTTGCCATCAATATAATAGCACTGAGTCATTTCATTTACCCTCATTAAGACACCATTAGTTTTAGCTTAAAAAGCACCAGTGTTTTTCAAGTCTCCAGGGATTTTCCTGTGTTCCAAGAGTATTTAAGAATGATCAACCCCACAACTTGCCTCATCAAGTATTTCTAAAGCTCTTGGGAAGAAGCTACCCAGTCTGGTCAGCTTCTTAAATAAAGTCTGGCCTCAGCAGCCACAGGTTAACTATTATAGTTGCTCTTCTCATTGCTGTTTGCATGGTGAGATTGTTTTGCCTAGTACCTTCAGGCATCCTAAGTACAAAAAAAGATCCATACAAGAAACGGATGAAATTACATCCTTACAGACTGAGTCTTCTTTCTTGACCACTACTGCCTGCACAAGCTTGGAGGCAGCAAAATGCTATTAGCTGAGACAGAGAGCTCATTTCCATATGTTCTCCATGCAGGACTTCAATAGGACCTATGGAAAAGAAATAATCGCACATGCATGTTGAAATTGATGATGATGATGAAATCGCATGTATTGATGAAATGTTTTGAATTTTAATTGTGTGCTTCCCCTCTCATTCTTGAAGACTAAGAAAAGACTACATCTTCAGTAAAGTCGGAAGATTCAAAATAGGGGTTTTGGTGTTGGTTCTGTTTTGTTGCACAGTTCTTTGGTGGTGGGTTTTTTTTTGTTTGTTTGTTTTTGTTTAGTTTATTTAAATAACACCTCCATTAGGAAACATCAAAATTTATGCACTCAAATTTGGAAACCCAGGCCACCCTTAAGAAAAGGGCATACACCACAGAATTACTATAAGTCAATCACAAAGAACCTGAAAGAAAATAAAAATTTTAAAAAAAATCACTGCTACTCACCCAGAAATCTTTAAGCTCAAATGTGGATGGCCACATGATCCTTTTCACAGATCGGTTTATTTTCTAAAAATCTCACTGATAAAACACCTTGTAATAAAATACATATTCACTCCAAGACAAAAGTTGGCTTTGTCGACTGTGTATTTTCAGTTCCTTTGAACTTTAATGGGGGAACACAATGACTGCAGGCAAACTGAATAGCTATTATGTGAGCAAAGAACATATTTGTATTGTGGCAAGGAATGTTGGCTGTAACAGCAGATTTTCCCTCTACTTTGGAGTCAGTACCATGTGATCGTTTATTTCTGCATGGGTGACAGATGGGCTGAAGACTCTCATCTTGTCACATCATTTAACAGGCAACTTTTCTGACTACAGAGCTCAAATACGCTCTCAGTATGAAGGAAGTCTCAGCCTCCCAACACAGTGTAAGCTGTTGCCTGTAAGCCATTATTCACCAAGATATATACATCCCCTCCCCTCTTGTTCCGCCACCATTTGTCTTAAAAAACAAACACTAAAGAGATTCAAAACATGTAGGCTTCTATGAAAATGTAGTCTGCTACAATTCTAAGACAAAGCCCCCACATTCTTACAGATTTCCACTTCTTAAGGTCACACAATTTACATTAGAAGAAAATGAGATTCGAGGGGGGCGTGTGTGTGGGGTGGGGTGGGGTGTTGTTGTTATTAATTACACTAAAAGACTATTTGTTTATGATATTTCTGCTTTCGTACTGAGCCTCATTTCTGCTTGGGACTAGATTCTTCAAGGATTTCTATACATAATTACAGCCTTCTCCTGTCACATAGAGATGGCTATACAGAGCCAATAACATGCACACCATTTTTTGTACCATTGAAGTTTGTAACTTCTCTGATGTGATGACTTTTGTCCCATGCTTTGTACAACCCATACAGCAGTTAGCACAACGGAGCCTGATCATGACTGGGACTTTGAAGACTGCTGCAAAACACAAATATCCCAGTGATGCAAAAAATTTCTAAATAAAAATTTCCATTTGGAAAGAAATCAGAAATCTTCCTCATTTGGATTGTTAAAAATCTCAATGTCCAAAAGGAGAAAATATTGTACCATCTGCATGTACTGAGATTTCAGTCTGCAGTTGCTTAGATATGCCCCTCTGGAAGTATGAGATTGCCCAGCATTATACCTTCAAAAAGTTGCTAGCAGTTGCCATAAAATTGGACACATGTCTACTGTTAGCCTTCTTTTGAAGCTTCAGGTAGGAAAAAAGGTACACAATATACTCTGAAGAAAAGCACACAGATGCACTTTTTCAACTAAAAGCAGACAAGATCCTACCCAGACCACCTCCCCACTAATATTTCACTTCCAGAGCACAGAAGTAATAGGAAAAGAAGCAGTTTTTACTATGCAGTTGCAATATTGTATTACCAACTTCCTGCAACAGGCCCCAAAGTATAAAAAGAGGCAAAAGACTGGAAAAATAGATGGGGTAATTCACAGGGAAGTGAGAGATGATGGTCCTGTGCCATGCAATAAGCTGTATTTACTCTGCAGCAACATTTTTTTTAAAAAAATACATCAAGAGACACCCAAGACCTACCACCATCTGATTATGTAGGCATGTGATATCCTCAAGCTACGACTGGCCCCATTGTCCTAAGTACTCTGCAAACTCAAAGGCCAGAAGACTGACATCATTTAATGAGGAATTGAGGACCAAGAGATTAAATGGTCTATCTGAGACCACATGGAAACTGCTGTCCCTCAGCCTAATGACTTCACCACCAGAACATCCCTCCCCCTCTCTTGCTCTCAAATACCAAACGCCAGCAGGGCAGTCAGCAGCCGAGCCTACTTTCCTACCGCGCCACCAGCGCTGAGCATCGATGCAGTCACCCCCACGCAGATTCCCAGACTTCTAACAGAAGTTCATGAGACAACCAGAGTCAAATCAACAGCTTCTTCCCTCCAACCCCTCCATACATACTCAAATGATGGGAAGGTCCAGCTCCCACCTTCCTCATTACATGCCTCATTACATGCCACAGCTCTTGCACAGAAAACATTTCACTTCACTAAAACCACAGGGAACTAACCCTGTGGTTTTCTTTTACCTCTAGGGTAGCAAATGGAATCACAGCACCAATCACAGCATAGACCAAAAACTAGAGCTAGCCCTACCCAGGACAGGCAGGAGAGAGGGGAGGAAAGAACACAGGGGGACTTCTCTGTTTTATCAACAGCAAACTGTCACTTCCATTCTTTTTATGCATGCAAAGCGCTGGAAGAGTTTAAACTTCATTTGTCCATCTATCTTCCTTGAAATAATAGGACCTTAACTACCTTTCATTTCTCTACCACTGCAAAGTTCAGCTGAAATTTGCCAGCAGATGCAAAATTTTCTAGGCTGTAAGTGGAAGAGAAAAGGGACAGCAGGAACAAAGTCAATTTCTTTTAAAAAAAGATTAACTTCCCCCCAAATCTACAAGCTAAAACTCATTTAATCGATTCTATTACTAGTAATAAAGATCAGCCTTGCGGCAGCCTTTATTTAATTTTAAGCAAAAGTGCATGGATATTCATCCACATGACACAGCACATACTAGCAGAAAAAAAACCCACAAAACCCAGCGTTCAGTTGCTTAGAGGAAAGGTGACATCTAAAGTCACCTCTGAGCACAGGGGCACCCATGTGAAGTCGGAACAATTTGCCTTTCCACAATAACCAGCCTGTGTACACACGCTAACCCCAAGTACATTCAGTGGGGGCAGAGTACACTGCTGCTTTGACGAAAAAGCAAAAGCACACACACACAGGCAATTACTACAGCGTAGCTGAAGTGCTGCAAGCCCATGTTCACAACCTCGTTTCCTTCATGGGAACTTGTTCACAGGCCTTGTCCCTGAGTCCATGTTACAGGAAAGACAATTAAAGGCAACCCAGACAGACACTTTAGGCTCACAGATTACATCTATGACATGCCTGTAAATGAGTTATTCTCCTTAAACAAGTAACATCTTTTATTAGATTAACCAATATTGCCATCAGCTGTTTTTCCTCTGAACTTCTGGGCACTTTCTTCAGTTCAGATGTCAGTCTGAGAGTTCTCTGTTTACAGTTTATTGCCAGAGCATGGCATGGAGCAAGACTGACGAACAGGCCATTTACAAATTCAGCAAGTCCAAAACTTCCACACTCTTTTTCCAGAGATGGAGAAAACTGTTTTAAAAGTGGTAGAGAAAACTTTAAAGATAGCTTCACTGGAAGAGTTTCTTTTAAGTAACAGGATCTGTTGATGAAACTTTTTATCGATGCTTTATAATTGCAAACAAAGCACAGTGTTGATTCTGGCAAAAACATCATTATATACAAGAAATACATGGTTTTTATTTGATACGTAGCAGTGCTTTTCATGTATTTCCTACCATTTTCGTGTCATCACAAAAAAAGTGTAGACACCTGTGGTATCTTCCTCTTTCCTCAGAGGGAATTTCTGTATCAGGTCAAAATACAGTCAAGCATTAAGGACTCAAAATCATTCACTTTTGTTCTGGCAAACACTATATCCTCAATTACAACTCAGCCCCAACCTTAACGGCTTGAGTGAAGGCACACTGCCATAGTAAAAAAAATGTCATGGCCAAGAGTTATGGATGTGTCATGAACTTTGTCCATTCTTCCAAGAGCACTATCTAAAACATATATTAAAGAAGCACCATCCAAAATACAATATTGAAACTTTCTGGCCACAGGTACTAGCAACAGTAATTTCCCTCTACTATGTGCATTGAGGAAAATAAAGCAAAGAACAAGAATAATCTGTAAATGCCACAGAGCTGACATTTTCTACTTTCATCTTTGTTTATCACATGCAACCCAACTTACCACTCAGCCACTTTGCTAGCAATGTGGGCTGCCATTTCACATCCAGATTTTAATTTGGATGATACTTATTTCTTCTCTGAAGGCTTTACCAGCATGACTTGGAATGGCTGCAATACTCAGAACTAGGAAAATCCAAGTGAGGCTGATGAAACTTTTAAATTATACAGCCTATAGTTATATAGCTCATACAGCATATACCTCACAGAAATTATGTAATTGCTCCTTAATTTTTCTTGTAACAAGTTTAACTGGACTAGTCTGTTTATTAAGGTAAGTGGTTGTCTACTAGCAAGCCCGGCTGTGTAAAGGAGAGGTCTACCCACCACATTTCTCCTGTTATATACAAAGTGAGGAAGTGTCACTTTGGGAACCTCGATGACCTCAGACAATTAAATATCTGTCTTTGGCAACCTATTGCCCAAACAGCACAAAATTATTCAGGAAGAGACATTTTCTATCTAAATGATCCTACCATCTGACATTTCTTCTGTGAATGCCTGCTACCAAAGTCTGAACCAATGCTTTCATCCCTGTCCTAGCACTCCCAACTGTGTTTAAATATTCGGGATTTGTTCCTACCTTCCTAATTCAAGTTAGCCAAACCTAAGTTCTGATGTACTCTTCCTTCAGTCTGTTTTGACTCTCTTCCCACATCCATTAGAGCCAATTTTAGAAGTAACAATGGATGTCATTTTCCCAGCAGTATTAGTATCTAAATATCTATTACTGTTCCCAGCATTATATTGCAACATAAAGGTATTTTCCCTGGCCAGAAGGAAACATGGAGTTGGCATGAAATTATGACAACTAAATTTGCGATAATGAAATTACTCAAAGGCTAAGTTGGGGAGAGAAGAAGACAACACACACACTATTTACTTTTGACAGAGTGTTTAAAAAACTAATCACTCAGCTTTGCGGGGCTTATTAGAGCACCTACAACATTCAACAGCTACACAGAAGTAAGTGGCCTGCTGTGCTCTGTATTACCTCCATGTTTATCATCTCCTGTCAAATACTGTCAAGTGACAAAGTGCCTCGAAGAAAGACAAAGCACAATAAGGAATCCATACAATGAAGTGTTTTAAAATCCCAGGAGGTGGGTGGGGTGTGCAGGGCACCATGTAAATTGCACCTCCTCTGTAGCAGACAGTTTACATTCCCCTTGCACTTCAGTAAATGAAGTCATCAGTAAAATTGCATGAAAAAGCATCATCTTACTATTAAAACAGGCTGCTACATAAGCAAGCTTTGAATACCTAACGTTATTTGTGTGATCCTGCCCTTAGAGGTAACATGTAGGTAACTAATCTAGGAGTACCCCTTTTTTCAGTTGCAAGTAATAGCATGGGGTTAGCAAGCCTGGGAGCTTCTTGAGCCCCAGCTCTCCACACTGGAAGACAATGACTCAAGTCCCAGCATGGCCACCAGCCCAGGGAGACAGATCTCAGAGCCAGCTCCAACAGCTTCCACATTCCAGCTCTACCAAGCACGTGTGTCACTCCCTCTGCAGTTAGAGATACCCAGAATATAACAATTAATTTCTCCCTCCACTTTACACCAATCTCCCCAAATAGTGCAGCTGTAAAAAAATCCTCCCCCTTATTTTTGTTTTTTAATACACAGCCTGCTGATGGAATGCTCACATACAGCACAAACCTATTTCCTAAGTGTCATGGAAAGTATTGGTCACTTTACAGCAAAACTTCACTTCCTCACCATAACGGTTCTAAATACACGGTAGGTGGAGCTTTGCTTATCCTAAATCATGTTTCCCTCAAGTATTTATAAGGTCCATGTCCTGGTTTCAGCTGGGATAGAGTCAGTTTTCTTCTCAGTAGCTGGTGCAGCGCTGTGTTTTGGCTCTGATGTGAGAACAATGTTGGTAGCACACTGATGGTTTTGGTTGTTGCTGGGTGATGTTTAACCTGAGTCAAGGACCTTTCAGTCCCTTGGGCCCTGCCAGCCAGAGGGGTGCGGGAAATTGGGATGGGACACAGCCAGGACAGGTGACCCGATCTAGCCAAAGGGATATTCCATACCATATGACATCATGCTGAGTATATAAACTGGGGGAAGAAGCAGCGGGGGGACACACATCCAGCATCATGGCGCTTGTCTTCCCAAGTCACCATTACCCATGATGGAGCCCGGCTTTCCTGGAGATGGCTGAACACCTGCCTGCCCATGGGCAGTGGTGAATGGATTTGTTTTGCTTGTTTTGCTCTGCTTGCGTGCAGCAGCTTTTGCTTTACCTATTAAATTGTTCTTATCTCAACCCTCAAGTTTTACATTCCTTTCTGATTTTTCTCTCCATCCCTCTGGGTTGGGGGGAGCGAGTGAGCAGCTGTGTGGTGCTTGGTTGCCAGTTGGGGTTGAACCAGGACAGTCTATTACAAGACCTATAAAGCCTTCACAGCTGGAAAACCTCCCAGCACCAGGAAAAGCCCCCTGTCCCTGTTTAAGGAGATACCCTCGCAGAACTACATCCTGCGCTGATCTTAGGACATTAATGCCACTGAAAAGGAAATCAATCTTGTTGGTCTGCCACCCGTTTCCCATGCAGCCCCATCCCAGGCTTGGTCCCTACCAGTTCTGGCTCTCACTGAGCTCCTCCACAGATGGATTCAGCTCAACAGCCTACCCGAAGACTACCCACTTGCTGTTATTAGTTCCCCGTCAGCGCACCAAGCCAAACTGGTTCACAAGGGGGTCAACAAGCCTCAAGAGCACCACAAAACGCATGGCTACAGGTATGTCCTTCCTCCTCTCAGATGTTAGATCACCCCTCCCACTCCAGGGATGATCTGGAGACAGACAGACATTCTTCCTCAGTCTGGGGCAGAGTCTGGCATGCAAAATTCTAAGAGCCCCCCACCCACCCCCCCCTCCCCCGCACAGGACTCTTGGCATCCTCTGACTACACTAAGAGAGAAAGAAAAATACATCATGTTAAGGATATATACATCATCTGAATACCACCAATTAATTATGGGTACATGAGGACATCTGTCTACTCCTTTTGCTCATAACATTAGAAAATATGCAAGTAGTCGAACAGACTACTATTCAGTGAAACCACTGAATAGTTACTCAAATGTTGAGTATGTTATTTGGTATGGCTTTAGAAAAAAACCAAACAAACCAGACCTTCTGACTCAGTTGACTATAAAAGAAGGTTAACCGCATTTCAATTAACACATCTCCATTGGGTACTACTTGTGCACAAAGCCTGTTACAACTCTTGGTGAGACTCCAGCGCTGTAACCTTTTCTAATGATTAACGAGGGGCCTGAACCAGAGCGCAGAGCTGCAATGCTTTTACGTGTTGAGAAGCAAGGCTTGCTCCCCCAGCTCAGGCTCCTGCCACAGTGGAGGGGCAGAACTCACCCCCTCAGCCCCAAGCACCCCACTGCCACAGGACTGCTCTGGCAGCAGCACCCAGCGCCCCTGGATCCTGCAGCATCCAGGAGGAGCCGCTGGGCAAGAGAGAACCAGCCGGACGCCTCTCCCCCTCTGCAATATACTGTTGGGCAGGAAGGCACCTCAAGAAAACCTCATTATTCTATATTTATATATATATATACACAAGCCCATAAAGCTCAGTTTCTCTTCACTCACCATCTGAAACAACTTGGTTTGTGACACTGACAGCAATTGATTCTTATATTCTGTGCAGAAAGTTCTGACTTCAGATAAGAAACAAAATACCAGGAAGGGATGAGCTGTAAAACCAAAGGCAGCCTTGCTCCCAGGCAAATACTCTGTTACAAAAATAGGGAGAGGAAAAAACAGGGAAGAAAAAAAAAACCAAAAAAACAGAATGCTTCCAAATTAAGTTTTCAGTATTACATATGAAGACAACTGAAAATGAAAAATTTGGTGGGACGTTATCTGCTTTTGCTGCTATTTTAAAATGACAGAGGTGAGAGTTATTTCTCACTATATTCGGCATTTTTAAAGCTCTTAATAGCAAATTATCGTCTTAGCATTCCTGTGAGACGGCATCTCAAGACTTCGTGCTTTTCAGATTGCTACAGATTGAAGAAAGGAGCACGCTGCAATGCCCACAAGCAGTCACTCGGTGTTGTGTATCAGCCAGAGCTGGGCTGCTCTTCCACAGCAATTTGCCACCCCAGTTCAAACAGAAACACGCTTAGCTCCTGTGCTGGCACCTGCAGGGCAAGGGGTGCCCAGCCAGCCCCAGGAGGGGTCCCTTCCCAAAGGGCTGAGTGCTGCCTCGACCCCAGCCACCCCTTCCCAAGTTTAGCACTCGCACAGCTGTGGGGTATACTGGTTCAAGCTGCCTGATCCAGCAAGAGTCTTCTCCTTTCCGTCAAATTGCTTCTCCCTCCCACCAGCCCAGCAGCCAAAGCACCCAGGGGCTGCCCAGCCACCAAGCCCACCACAACAGGAGACCACAGTGGTCTGCAGCAGCAGCAGCAGCTCAGAGCAGCGATGCCTTCACACTGTGAAATCCTCCTGGTTTTCACTAAGATCTGGAGCCTGGGTATACAAACCAAAAGTGCAGCAACAAGCCACCAACGCAGGTGTCCTGGGTTTGGCTGGGATAGAGTTAATTTTCTTCCTAGTAGCTGGTACAGTGCTGTGTTTTGGATTTAGTACGAGAATAATGCTGATAACACACTGATGTTCTCAGTTGTTGCTAAGCAATGTTTATACTAAGTCAAGGACTTTGCAGTTTCTTAGGCTCTGCCAGTGAGAGGGCTGGAGGGGCAGAGAAGCCGGGAGGGGACACAGCCAGGACAGCTGTCCTGGACCAGCCAAAGGGATATTCCATACCACAGAACGCCATGCTCAGTATATAGACCAGGGAGAGCTGGCCAAGGCCTGTTGATCACTGCTCGGAGACTGGCTGGGCATCAGTCAGCAGATGGTGAGAAACTGTACATCACTTGGCGTTTTTTTCCCTGACTTGGGATTTTATTCCTCTCTCCTTTTCATTACACTAGCTGTAGCTGTTGCTGTTACTATTATTATTTTATTTCAATTATCAATTTTTTCTTATCTCAACCCCCAAGTTTTGCTTTTTTCCAGATTCTCCTCCCCATCCCGCTGGCAGATGTGGCAGGGGGAGTGAGCTGTGTGTTACCTAGTGGCCAGCCAGGGTTAAACCATGGCAGCTGGCTACCTCCCTTTGGGAAACACACCACCGAAGGCCAGCTTACTTGTCAGGACCAGAGAGACAAGCTGCTGTGCTTCACTGCTGTCAGCCTACAAGAGGTACCTGCTGCACCTATGCAGACTCCCCTGCAACAGCTTGCTCCTGTGTGCAGCTTGCTTCAGTTTAACTTTGGGAAAACCCTCCGTCAGGTCCAGTATAATACTGAACCCAGCAAGATACTGAAGTCCTACAAACACTATATCCAGGTCTAAGTGACATCTAACTACCATATCTACCACTGATGCACTGTAACTTGCAATGTGATTTTGACATTATGTTCTCCATCTGCAGGATGCAGCCCATACTTTCTCAGGTTTCTTAAGAAGGTGATAGACCTTACATGCTTAAACTTTGCTCACATTAGCCTCACTGGTAACATCAGGATGTTGTAAGTAACAGTTTCAGATTCCATTTTGTTATAGGGTCCTACAAAAACGTACTCCCCTCTGCAATGATATTAGCACTGCTTTTTGAAACCATACAAAAACAGGTTCAGAGGTAGATTTCAGAAAAAGGGTGCAGAAGGGTATCAGCCAGTATTTTTTTTTTAAGATGTTGCAGGGGAAGGATTTTGATCATATGGGCCATCTGTAACCACAAGGATGATGACAGAAGAGCCTTACCATTTTTTGTTCTGAAATCACAAGGCATTTCTTGTTTTCACTAATATAAATACATATCAAGATGTTGACTCCACTCTAACAAAAAAAAAAGTCTAAAAGCAGTATAAAAAGAAACCATGGTAGTTGCAGACACATACGCATCTCTTCCTAGGTTGGTGGAGAATGAGAACAGAAAACTAACTCCACAGAATACACGGGTGACACTAATGTACAACAGTACCTAACCTCTTAACTGCCTTAAAATTCAGGTACAAACCAATTTAGAACATGTTAAAACTTGAAAAGTTCAGAGCCTTGAGTTCTCAAGACTCTCTTTGAAATGTGTTAGTATCTTAAATGTTTTATCTTAAAAGTTTTCATCGAACTCCCTAGTTAATGAATATATGATTTATTCACACACACAAACACACACACTTTGTCTGACTTAATTTAGGGAGAGGAGGACAGCATTTGCAGCAACAGATAAATGGTTTGTTTGATTCTGACATCTTTCAGTAAAGGAGTGAGGCACACAAACTGGCCTGTTCCTCCTTCTCAGCTACATTGCCTGCACTCCTAAATGTCTCCAACACAAATGCGACAGCTTTTCCCTCTCCAGTCTGCCTTAAAGTCTGGTGTGCTGCTCTTTGCTCATACCCAGAGTTGAGTCACTGCAACAGAGGTCTGAAGTATGCACATGTCTAGTAAGGTCATTTAACAGAGAGCACTCAAATCTATTCAATCAGCACCACGTTAGCCGAATTTTTTGAATGATATAGTGTGGTCTAGCAGGAAGTCATCAAACTGAAAAGCTTCTGGAGAGTCACATACCTGAAGGAACTGCGTAGCAGGAGGATCAGATGTAAAGCTTTGCCTCCTCACGCTACCACTGCACCTCTAAAAGCCTGGTGATGAAAGCCAGTTAAATACATTACATTGATAAATTGATTTTGCTAAGTTTGTGCCCCCAGCAATCCAGTTTTTAAAAACTTTTACATTCTGAAAAATAACGGCTCGATTTTCCACAAGTGCTCAACAGCCTGAAAGGCTGTTTGCTAACCACACAGATACCTCACGATGTTTGGGTAGATGCAGGCTGCCCGTACCAACCAGCTTGTATACTTGGTGGAGATGAGGAAAAGAAGGGATACAGGACCCAGAAAGCATCTCACATCTATACTGCTTGAAGGCTCAGTACCGGCACTTATTTCAGCCTAGGAAAGCTCATTTCTAGTTTAACTTGTGTCACTTTAGAAATTGTCTGCTCTGAACTAGAATGCACAAACACAAAGTAAACACCACACAACTCCCTTTTTTTTGTCAAGGGAAAAAAAGTTATTACACTAAGTCACATATTTAAAAAAAAATACATAAAAAGCTGTGTCACTATGCTCTACAAGAGCATTCATACAGGGGACAACCAGCAGTAGGTGTTCTAGTACAGACAGCTCATAGATCAGATGCTGTTAATGACTGCCTATGCTTTTCTGGTTTTAGAAGTCTCTTTGTTTCATTTTTAGAACAATTTTAGAAAAAAAATGCTTCTATCACAACATTCACATTATATCTACACCTCTTCTCAGGTGCTTTCCAACACTGCTCACCATCAAATTCACCAAACACTAGTAGTTACTTCTTTATTTCAGAGTGGTGGTACCTGTTGGAAGGCAGCTTTCACTGTTCTGCTGCCTGCCTGCCTGGTATAAGTCTCTTTCTGCAGAGAAAACATTGCATTACTTGAAGTATAAAATATGATGAAGCTTTAAAAGAAGGGTACACAGGGACTGAGGGCGAGGGAAGGTACTCCTATTCATTGGCCAGGCACAGAAGCTACCAGAGGTCACAAAAGCTGAACTTCTTTATTCAAGCAAAAATTCCCATTAAAGCCGAACGAGGTTTTGTTGAATTAGGGCCACAGGAATGAGCCTATAGTACACTCTCAACTGGGAGCAAGTCAAAGCAAATTATGCAACAGCCATCAAGAATCTGTGTACAGCTCTTCAGAGCCACAGTGCAGGAGCCCTGAAGCATCCTTAACTTTTGCCTATTTACGTCCTAGCACAGAAACCCCTTCCAACAAAACAAGCCATACTTTTATATATTTTTAATTAGCCCAATATATAGCAAACAGTGTTCTCCCCTTCCTCTTTCCACTTCCCTCCTTCCCACCCTTCCCTCTCCTTCCCCCCTTGCAGTGTTGTGCTGTTTGTGTGGAAAAAAACGAGCTCCTGCCTTTGCCAAGAGTGACATCAACTCATTCTTATCCAGTGATGTCCAGCAGAATCTTTCTCTGATAAACATTTGCTCAGTGTCAGAGCCCCAAGGCTACTGGCTGCATTTTGTTTTCATTGTTGCTTGTTTTCTGACACTTTGCTGCTCCTTATATATGAAATCCCCCTCCATATCTTCAACTTGGAGCCAGAGCGATGCAGTGACCAGGACATTCCTCCCTGCTTACCCAGGTCTTCCCACCACCCCCTTCCCTCTGGAACAAGACTCTGTTTGTTTCTCTGTGAACAATAAAAAGCTGATTCTGTGGAGAAGAACCAAAAAGAAAAGGAACAAAGCATGTGCAAAAAGCAATTTGGGAGTGCAGACATGGATTTTTGACATGTGTTTTCTCCTTTTTG
>JAVJGJ010000057.1:12900364-12915507 GCA_035590215.1 Microhierax caerulescens
GAATGAAACATTGTTAATCCCTACAATGTGGAATCCATGGATGCAAATCCATATGGAATGACAGACACATTTTCTTACATCCTTCCCTAGCATGCTCTAAAGTTAGGGAAGAATCATAGCTGATCAATGCGCTGATGTACCTTCTGCATCTTGCACAGCAGCACTCTCCACCAAGACTCAGCAATATTTGCTCACATCTGGCATCTGTGCTGCCTCGCGCTTCTGGGCTCACCCCATCTGATAAAGCACCTCAGATGTTTCCCTCTTCTGTGCTCCCTCCTTTCTCTATCCTCTCCTCACAAGCCGTCAGCTTTCTGGAGCAAAGGGAAGCAGGTGATCCTTTTCCTCACACACTACCCAAGCTGACATCTACCTGAAACACATCAACCTGTGCCTTCAGGCAACAAGTACTGAATGAAACATTGTTAATCCCTACAATGTGGAATCCATGGATGCAAATCCATATGGAATGACAGACACATTGCATCTATAACTGCATCCTTTCTTGGGTCACAGGGGAGGAAGAAAAATCCATTTTCAGAGTTTTCCAGAAGGAAAAGCCTGCTGTAATTGGAAGGAGATATTCTGGTAGCATCAACCTACAGACTCCCACTTCTCTAGGAAACTTGTCCTAAAACCTTCTCTAGTGTTCATGAAAAGGTTGCAGCTGTTCTGAACAGCTTATAAAAACAATGTCCTTTTAGCCTGTATGTGACAGAATGAAGGTCAGTTACCTTCAGAAAGCAAGTGAAAAAAAAATATTACTTTTGAATGTTACCATTAACACATACCAACTGTACTAGAGCATTAGAAGTACTGAGGAAAACTGACACAGAAAATTACTCCCTGCCAATGTCACTTAGAGGAGTCTGCTAGAAGAAAGGAAGGGAAGGCGGCGACCTGGCTTAAAGCATAGCATAAGAATCCAGCATTCAGACAGGTCAGTCAACCCTGTCCTTTTATTTTTCAACCTCTCAAGTTGTCAGTGGTGCAGCTAACATCACTTGGATCCAGCCACTCTTGCGAATTCACAAATGTTAGTGACAGCTGCTGCCACAGGGCTACCTGCAATACCCTCTTTACAGTAAATTCTGTCCTTGTGTAGCTTCTCACTGTTTTTTTATGCTTCCTTTATTACTGTTTTTGATTTCAGACAGAAAATGTTAACAAACAAGACAGTTCCTCTACTCATAGTCTCATTTTCTAAAAACTTTAACTGCTACCATTGAAGTTCATGACCATGTCAGTGCCCTAAACAAGTAGGCAAGAGTACAAGTAACAGCCATAGTTGAGGTCAGGCAAGAAATAACATTCTGAAACAAACCACGAGGAAGGAACATACAGGCTCTCAAATACACTTTAAGCAATAAATAAGACATATTTTAAATCCATTTCCACTGAGAAAGTTGCTTATCTTTTAGAAAGCTGTTTGGGAAGATCAAGGTCTTACTTCTTCACATAACAGTTCTTTTGAAGCTGTGAAATATTAGTAGCAGTTAAAAAATAAAGTCATCCACTAGCCTGCAAATACGTATTTTGCAAGTAGGCTCCTGTAGATTGATCTATGTATTACTTATTGGGATGACCTCTCTCGTTTCCAATAGGACAGCCACAGAAATTAATGGAAATTTTCCTCTTGCCTTGAAAGCCTGATAAGATGCTACACCGCTCCTGCAACAGATTGCCCTCAAGGTTATCCTGTCACTTTTCATTACTAAACGCGCCATTTTCCAAAATACACAAAGTATATTTTTACCACCAAATTCATTATAAGCATTTGCACTGAAACATATCTTAACTCAGCGGTCAGAGTTTGGGTGGAAAAGAGAAGAATTCTTCTGAAGGGGTACAAGCACATCCATGGGATGCTGCCACATTGGTGGCTGCTTTACTGTACTAAAGGTGAAACAATTGTTGGCTGGCACATAGGGATGTAGCTCCATAGGAAACCCAGGTGATACTCACACCCTGTGCTCATTTGAGGGTTGAGTTCTTTCCTAGGGTATCACAATTTACGGTATTTAAGTGTTTCCATTATCTGGAAATGGGATGTTTGGTCACAGAAATACTGACAGGGACACAAATTCCCAAACGACCTTGACTATAATTAACCATCTAATTATAGTGGCATTTGGCTGACCAACACCTCACTGGCAGTCTCTGACTGTTTTGTTTCAACAGATAGATTGACTGCAGAATTTGACAGAACTGCCCTCCCACTAAGATAAACTCCTATGTAACAAGAGAGGTGATAGTTGCAATACAGGAATTCATATGCCTATGAACAAAACAAAAATTTTTTTTCATGGCAGGAAGGAAAAACATATAGCAGTGCTGTCTCAGAGGTTTAATTAGCTTAGCAGGAACACTGATAACGACATCTTATCAGAAGATTTGCTTTCAACAAACCCAATTAGTATCAATTTAAACAGAACAAGCTGAGATAAACGTGTACATAACATGCATAACCTTGAGGTTCACAATGCCTAATAATTAAGTACTGGATCATTTCCCATACCCAAGGAATAAAAGTTTGTATAAATCAACAATAATCAAAGGAAAGTTGTTCTCCTATGGGGACAAGCCGGATTTGAATCCAGTACATTGATTTCTGTCAGTTGTCCTTGTGAAACTGAGCCATGGCAAGGCTCAGATTTTTTGAGCAGCTTTTGAGATCTCCAAACAAGATTGTGAACTTTTCCTTCCTATCATTCTGAATTATTTTTCTCTCCATTCCCCCCCTCCCCCCAAATCAGTCCACACTTCCAAAGCCTCTTACAAAGTAAAAGCCAAGCCACAGCTAATTAGCAGGACGCCACTTCCACCCAGAACTGTACTTACTTACCCACCTCCTCTCCTCTCCCTGTTCTTTTGCAGCCTTCTCTACCTCTTTTCCATTACCATTTATTTTTAGTCTCCTGTTTCCAGCAATATTTATCTGGCTTTTTGAATGGTTTGATGATCCTTATTTACTGATACAGATTTTAATCTCACACAACCTCTAAACAGGCTGGATGAGCAGAAAGTGAGGTGGATTGAAAACTGGCTGAGCTGCTAGGCTCAAGGGGTTGTGACAAGCTGCATGAAGTCCAGCTGGAGGACAGTTACTAATGGTGTTACTCCAGAAAGTGATACTGGGACCAATACTGTTTTAATACGTTCATTAATGACCTAGATGGTGGGACACAGCACACCATCAGCAAACCTTCAAATTATACAAAGCTAGAAGGAACAGTTGGTAACACCAGAGGGTTGTACTGCCATTCAGAGGCACCTTCACAGGCTGGAGACGTGCTGATGGGGATCTCATGAAGATCAGAAACAAGAAATGCAGAGCCTTGCACCTGGGGAGGAATAACCCCAAGCACCAGCACACACTGGGGGCTGACTGGCTGGAAAGGAGCTTTGCAGAAAAGTCCTCGTGGGTCCTGGTAGCCGAGACAGCCAACAGATCCCAGGCTGCTCTGGGAAGAGTTGGCAGCAGATCGAGGGAGGTGATTCCTTCCATTCTGCTCAGCGCTGGAGGAGCCACCTCTGCAGTACTGTGCCCAGTGCTGAGCTTCCCAGCATGAAGGAGGCATGGACAAGCTAACATGAGTCCCATGAAGGAACACAGAGATGACTAAGGGACTAGAGATCTGTCACACAAGGAAAGGCTGGAAGAGCTGGGACTGCTCATCTTTGAGGATAAATGGCTCGCAGAGGAATCCAATCTGTGCCCAACACCTGATGGAAGGCAGCAGCGAAGAAGGGGCCAGGCTCCTCTCAGGTTTGCAGTGAAAGGACAAGAGATAATGGACAGAAATTTAAATACTGAAAATTCCACATGAACATAAGCCTGCTTTGTTTTGGTTTTTACTATGAAGGTGATCAAACACTGGAAAAGGTTACCCAGAGAGGCTGCAGAGTCTCCATCCTTGAAGACATTCAAAATGCAACCAGACGGGGTCTGAGCAACCCACTCTTGCTGGCCCTGCTTTGAACATGGGAGCTGGACTAGGCTGTCTCCAGAGGCACCTGCCATCCTCACCAGTTCTGAGCAACAAGCAAAGACAAAAATTAGGCTTCATAAGGGCACCAATGACTTGTCAACGGTGTTTATGTAATCCCTACTGCTCTTAAAGAACATAAAATTACTCTGCACATTACCCATTTGCAGCAGGTTCATACCACATCTTTTGACAGAGAGCTACAAAGAATCGCTACCAGAACAGGACTTTGACACCCAGCTCTAACTCAGTGCTTGCACTGTGCCTCTTTTATCCCACTTGGTTGATGCAAACTAGTCTAGTTCAGCCTAACTCAGAGAAGCAGCAGCAGCAAGGAGTACTCCGTTTGCATTCTGGTATACAGCAATCACCGCCTGCGAACATAAAATGCATATGTTTCTTATAACATGAAGGAATGCTTCTGGATCACTCGGGCCAACTGAGAGCGTTTCAAATTCATTCACTGGGCCAAATTCCTTTCTTAGTTACTGAAAAATGGAGCAACATCATTGTGGTTGGGACATGAATTTTAGGCTATTGTAATTATTGGTGTATGTGTGAATGTATGCACGCACGCACGCACCCACCCCACATGTTCAGACTCAGTGCTACTTCCATAACTGCACTGCAAGTTTCAAGAAGTGTAGTATATTTTCTTAGAGCATTAGCAAAGTTATAGGACTATCCCCGTATTTCTAGACATACTAGCTGCAGAGTGCTTGGAAGTACATTCCCATACTTCTTCATTTGCCTTTTGACTTTTCGTCTAAAACCCAAAAATCTTTAGTGGCGATTTTTTTGGTTAGAATGCAATTCTTCAGTGCGTGAGACTGATAAAGACAGCTGTCATTCAACCAGAAGATGTCAATGCACATCAAGTCTTCCCTTAGAGATAACTAAGGTAAACACAGGTGCTTCAACTTACAATTCCATGATGATGCCCACATAAATTTTTATAAATTATGCATGACTACCATGCAGAATTGTAGTACACTACCACCCCCCCCCCCCCATGCAACTTCTGCCACCTGCAGCCACTGGCTTAACAATCATGCATAACTTGGCTTTTTAACAGGAGCAGCTTTGCCCTCCCCTCCTGCTAGCAAAGGGCTTGAAGTCCCTCTCTGGTCCTCTTTACCAAGAGCATTCCAAGCTGTGTCAGAAAGCCACTCCTTTTGCCTCATTTATCCCAACCTCTACCCTCCTAGAGCACGCCAAACTTCATAGCTATTTATCTCCACCTCCCTAGCTTCAGTCTTTAAGAATACACTCACTTCTCCACCAGGCCAATCTCATAAAACATGTTTCACAGGCTCCACTGGTTTTGAGACCTGAATACCATCATGTCTCAGTACAATATGAAAAAGAAAGAAAGTCTTTGTTTTGCAATAGTTGCCCCATTGTTTCTCTGCACCCTTTAACCAATATGTCCTGGTTTAACCAGCTGGAGGAGTTATGTTTGCAGCAGGGTGCACCCTCCAGGTTTTGCTGCAAGGGTGCTATTGGAGACAGGGGTGATCTCAGTAGAGAACCTGGAAGACAGCAAGCAGTTTGCAACCCAGACATTAACCCTCACCCAACCACTGACAGATACCTAGACACGTTCAAAACACAGAAAACTACAGAGCAGAAAACCCTTCCTCTGGAGAAACTAACCACTTCTCAACTATGTCTGCAGCACAAAAATCACAATAAAAACAAACTCTTAAGTTTCCTGGAATTAACCATGCTTTATTGAAGGTAACACTATCTTTCACTCATGTCACCCAAATGATTAAAAAAATAAACGGTGACTTTCCCTACAGACAAGTGCCAACTTCTCAGCAGTCATTAGACCATATGTTGCAAGGTTTCATTCATCATCCATCCATCCATGGTGCTGTATACACTGCAAACCTGGATGTTTCTTTCCATCTAACTGCCACTTCCTAAAGAAAATTTTAAAAACTGGTAGAGGCATAGAGCCCTACCATTTAACTATCAAGAAATTACATTGCTGATAGAGAAACAGAACATGAATGAGCATTCCTTGACAGTATCACTGCCCTTGTTTGCAACAGTTTTTTCCAGCAAATACAGGATGAAAATTCTCTGCTTTTAATTTTTAGCCAAAAGCACTGGAATTAACCCATAGGATTTTTTTACCCATTTTCTTTTACCTTAAAACTGGCAGCAAAAAATCAATAACCTCTTTGCAGAAGAAGACATTTCATGGAAGCCTAAGCTCAAGGACAATGTGTTGGTTTTTTTTAAAAAGGGGGGATTAAACCCCCACTTTTTTCTGTTCTGCATCTGTTTTTAGGACTGCAGGAAGAAATACAGTATCTCTGCATACAGGGTAATCCAATTTAAGTCAAGCCTGCTGTCCTACATCCCCATATACAACTGGCCACATTATACTGACCTCTCCTTTCCATTGTCACTGGTGCTTTTACAGCTAGGTGGAAAGCTAGTTCAGGCAATGGAGATTAAGGAAAACTAGTGTTATTTTCAGAGAGGGTAGGGTTAAGTTTTCAGTTGGCTCAGCTCCCTGTCTGGCTGCATGAGACTAAGGGATAACACAAGGGAGTAGGGAAAACAAGACTGCCTTCAACCAGCTTTAAGCTCAAACTGAACTTGGCGAGCCAGCTGGAATGTCAGGAGATGAAACCTGCTGTGCTCATGCCACTCCCCAGAGACCACTGCAGTGCTTGAGGTGTGTACAATGCGTATGAGGCAAACGTATTTAAAAATAAAAGGCTTTGTGAAGAGGTATGAGTCAACGTTGAATGAGCAGGCACAGCTATAAAAAACAATACAGTCTCTTCCAAAAGATACAGGTTTAGGTCTGGAGGAAGTGTCGAGCCTGAGCTTAGGGAGAATGATTCTGCCTCATCGGTTTGGTTTGAGTTTCCCTGACACTACCTTGCACCATCTAAAAGTCAGCCCCTAAAATACATGACTCCTCCTGAAGGCACTACAAAACTTCACACTGGAATAGTACTACTGCTGAGGGTGCCAGTGTCTTCCCTCACCACAAGCAGTACACCCCCAAAATGCTTGGAAGAGGATACTGCATTGCAAGCCAAACCCACAGATGTCATGTTCCCAGTCCCCAAAAGCCTCAGGCACAGTTTTCTAAACACAGCACTGCCAAAGTGGATCACTAACTAGAGGTCTGAGTAGTTCTGCAGCCCACCTGCAATATGAAGATCCCTAGAATCAGCAGAAGCTGGGTAACCTAGCCTGATACCTCGAAATCAGCAAAGACTCAAAAACATACGGCTCGAGACTCCCTCCAAAACGTTTGGTAATCATTTATTCTGACAACTCCCTCTATTCCTAACCCCTAAGCAAACATCCAACTCCTTTTTGAACCTTGTTAAATTCTTGGCCCTGTCAGCATCCTGTGGTTGACTGTTCCAGCATCTAATTGCAATTCCTAACTTCTGGAGCCGCCTGCCATGGTCTTTCTCACTTGAACACTGATCCCACTCCGCCCACGTGCAAATGAAGAATGTTCCTGATAATCCTTTTGAACACATCTGCTTCAGAGCAGCGCACTGCCTCAATGCAGGTCTACACCAGACCTCTGAAACCTCCACATTAAGGCCATCAGGAACTGCAGAGAGGCAAGAAGCAGAATGCCTGTGTGCAAACTAATCCCTGCAGCAGTATTTTAAGAAGCAATTAATTCACGCTGTTGGGCAAAAATAAATAATGCAAAGGCAGAAAACAGGAAAATTGCATCAGAACAACAAAATATTCCAAACATTAATAGCAAGGGGATGCTCTGGTTTTATCAGAGCACACCTGAATTAAAGATGTGCTCTTGTAACACAGCAGTCCCTAGAAAACAAAACAGAAAACACAGACTGAATGTGTCAGGCACATACGCACACTGATGTTGTATCATCTCCTCCCTTGCATTCTGCACATCAGGGAGCCCAACCGTACTGGCCAGTTTCCAGAATGAAATCATATAGTCTGCTATCAGCACTATGAACTTACATTCCCAGAAAATCCTGATGTCATAGCCTGAGAGCAATTATCAATAAGGAATTATTGATTTTAATGTCAAGTTGTGCAACCACTTGAGAGGAGGAGGAATAGAAGAAAACTGCCAAGAATGAACAGGCTATTCAATGACTTTAAAAACAAAAAAGAATTAGTAGGAGTCTTTGATATCCAGAACAATTGCAGCCATGGCCAAAAAAAAGTAATCTGATTTTATTCCACTAGAGACATCATTGGGTCCAAACTTCTTACTATAGTTTGATGGAACAGACAAAAAAAACCAACAAACAGTTCTGCTGAAGCAGTCAATATATATGCAAGTGACAAAATAAATGGCAGAAGGATACTCTATCAGACCAATTTTACCCAGGAAATCCTGCAATCAGATGTCGACAGCATGACTTCATCTAAACGGAGAGATGCACCCTGGAGTTCTGAGCAGGATCCAGGGGCAGACAGCGTGATACACATGTGCCACATGCCAGTATGCGCCTACTGGGCTAATGTCAGCAAGGAACTGAAGTCCTCTGCAAAACCTGAGTCTCACCAAGTAAGAAAAGGGTAAAACAGGTAAAGCTCTTTTATCACGCTTAGAGACCACGGTTTCATGGCAGCTTAGATGCCCAGGTGTTACAGCATGTCATCCAAACAAGTGCTGGAGCCAGCACAAAGGAAAGGTGGGAAGGGACCGGGTCATCAAGCAGCAACGCTCACTTAAGTGGCATAGGAGCAAAAACCTTGTCATGAAGTTGTATCACCTCACCCCAACAGTTCATCATTATCAGAAAGGGGTGGCCCTGCATCTACCTTCTCTCTTGTCCCGACCCTGGCACTTGTCTGATGGAGCAGGAAAACAAATTAGCTTCCTAACACTGGAAAATTAACCTGGCATGAAGATTTTTCTGCCAGGTTAGCAAGACAAATTGGCTTCACATAGGGTCAGAAAAATGTCAGGCTCAATGAAGACAAATGGAGGGGGAACGACACTCGGAGGAGGAATGTGAGGGAGTGCATCCTCCTTCTTTGGATAGGATGGAGCTATTACATCAGCTCAAGCTACATTGCATAACTTGACCCTGAAGAGCAGACTGTCTCACTTTGCCTTGGAGAGGACATCAACCCCTCCCCATCAGTCTCTACATTTAGAGTTTTCCAGTTGTGTACAGCATCATTTTAACATTCTCCCATCCATCAGCACAGGCAAATGAACTGCACGAGCCCTAGGTACAACCTGTACATAAGTGAACAACAATCCCCATGGTACTCATCCTACAGGTAGAGCACAAGCCAAGCACTTTACTTGCACGGGCCAGAGAAATTTTGACTTCTGCAAGCTTTCAGCGCAAATACCGTTTAAACCTTCAGTTCTTTAGTGATTGCTTCACTTTAATACAAGAGGGTTATACAATTTCAAGGCAACAAATGTCATTTTGATAGGAATCAAATGTTCATTTAAGAAGAAAAAGAAAAAAAAAAAAAAGCAGTGTATTTCCTTATTTTACTTTCCAAAATCCTCCATGAGGTGTTAGTTTGCCAGATGTAGCCAAAAAGCAAAAGTAAAGTATCAGTCTGATCCCTCTATTAAGAAATGATGAATCTAGAACATTTCTGAACTATATTCCAGGCACCCTCTCCACGCAGGAATTGATTAGCAGTTCAGCCACACATTGGACTGCTGCTCAGATAACAGGCAGATTGTATTCACTTTGCAGAAATAGCTTCCTTTCAAAGACATCAGAAAACAACTATGCAATGACTGTTTATTTGCATTTGAAGCAGGGGACAGTAAAAAGTCAACTTTGTGACCATGTTTTTAACATTCACTGAAAAGGGACAGATAGTTACTGAATAAAAGGCTGCAGTAGTTTAGGATGTTCTTAAAATAGCCTTTTTTGACTTCACTATTCCCAGAAGCAGAGACAGCAAAGAACATCACAGGAGTCCCCTTTATGCGTTTCAGTGTACAGTTACCTAGTTATTTTTACCTGCCAGTAAAAGCACCACCAGCTGAGCCAGTACAACAGTCCACAGCCACCAAACGTAGGTGTCCTCCTTTCCTCACACTGCCCCTGTGCTCCTGACTAGGTGTCTCATCCTCACTGGTACTCATTAGATGCCTCCATGAACCAATCCAACGCCCTAGTCCAGAGGCAAACCCATCTGCTCTCATTGCTTCAGTTCCAGCAGGAGGAAGGAAGGAAGGAAGGATGGAAGGATGGATGGAAGCCGGTGTCGGACCTACTGTAACAGGAGTGCAAGGCTAGGTCAGCTAGGACTGCCGTGGGCAAAAGCCCCCTACAGCAGCCCTGTCCTACCAGCCATGCTACTGGTATGATGACTAGCAGCCACCAGCAGCATAAACCCTTTCAGGCTTCACAAATCCTCCTACAGCCCACGACACTGGAGATGCTTTCACTACTAGGGTACCATACAGGGTTGCAGCTTGTGGAAAGGGGCCTTTATTTTAGGACTGCTTAAAGACATTATCAAAATAAAGTATCCAAAACCCAAAGGATCCCAATATCATCAATTACCCTTAAAAAAAAAAAAAAAGCATTTACTTTTAAAGTAATCTTGTACACAAGTCTTTTTAAAATCTTCTATGAGGTGCATGTCCAGCTAGTAACAAAGTTTACTTCTACTAGTATCTAAATAACCAAAACTAGAGAAGCTAGTCTTAGTCCATCTGCATGAAAGTTAATCTGCTTCTCTGCATCCTGTAGTGTTTTATCTAACCTACCACAGACATTAAAAATATGCACACATGTGTATATATATGTACATGTATACACATACATAGGTATACACACACATACACAAGCATCCCTAAGATGCCAACATCCCAAAATAAGAACATTAACCAGAGATATGCCAAAGGTCTGTGACTGACTTCACTTGAGGGACATGTTTCTCTACACAGAACAGCTTTCTAACACAAACCCATGGTTATTATCCCAAATCAGGGGGCACAGGAGTTAAGCACAACCCTCTCCATACAGGTTTAAAAAAATCCATTAGCTACAGCATCACCTTTAGAGTGCATGATTAATTACGTAACAAGAACATGCCTCAGGGCAAACATATTTAGTATCATGCCAAACTCCTCCATGACACCTCAGAAGAGCAGAGCTCTCTGGGGATGCAGCAATTAATTGCCTTCTACATTGTAAGGGCGAAGAATCAACCTAACCATTCTTTCTCCCTTTTTTAATTTTAGACAGTAGGCCTTCCTGTACAGAAGAGATCACCTCAGTATCTTTACACTGCCACTTCACATGAGAACAGGAATGTAAGGCAACTGCTTGAACTAAACTGTGCATTTTACAATTCATTAACCCCTACCTATATTAAGGCAACAAATGTCTTTAAACCTTGGAATCTTTGATGGAATCATCCTACTGTGGGTCTTCTAGTGAAGACACAACAGTGTTCTTCCATGGGCAAGAATACTGAAGACATCTTCCTATCTCAACTCTGAATCAAAAGCTGCTGCAGTGTAACTTGAAGCTATTTTGAACATTAGGGCTTACTGTTAATGAGTCTGTCTTTTGCTTCATAGGCATCATGGGGCATATAGTTAAAGAATAAGGGGAAAAAAACCAAAACAAAACCCCAAACATTGGCATAGTCACTTGTCTTACTGCTTTCTAATGTGCAGAAGTCCTGATAATCCATTTGTACTTAATGATAAATATTTATGAAAACCAAACCCAACTACTTCACTTTTTTGCATTTTTATTAAGCAGAATGACATTGTCACAAATCTCAGATCTTGTTTCAAAGGCTCACTGTTGAAACCAAAGCCACAAATAACCCAAGCTCACCAAAATTCAACGAGCCTCATCTGATACGACATTATCTGTTGTGACCCAAAAGAGTAAAGTAACACTTTTAGAAGAGTACATCTTCATTCCCTGACCTGTTTTACAATAGCAATACCTGTGCCAGCACCTGTGAGGGAGCAGCCCTGGAGAAGAGGACCTGGCTCTCCCAGTGGCAGCAGCCCTGGCTTTGAGTGTCCCTGGAACCACGAGAAGCCCCACAAGGAGCAACTGCCCCTCCACTACTACATATCCAGAAGCAAAATATTATTTTAAGGATAAAGCTTTTCAGGTAGGCAAGATCTAAAATGTCACCATAAAGAAAAATAATAGAAAGGGAAAAGAACAGATATGAACATGGAGTCTTTCAGCTCTCTGATCCTTACAGATTGAAACAATGTTTATTCCTCTTGTAAGAAAAAAAACAGACAAACAAGAGTTGAAGTTTAGTATAAACATGAGGTAAGTAAGAAACTATTTTAAGGTCATTTATTACATTTCCTGTGGAAGAATTAAAAAAAAATTCAAGCTTAAAGTTTTCTTATCCTTGTGTTTCATGACCAACATTTTGGCTGGAACAAGTCTACAGTGTATTAAATGAACAAAATTACATATAAGTTAGGTACAGTGGATTCCAACCTTTGATAACTGAGACTCAAGGGGGAAAAAAGGCATTTGCACACAGTTCTATGCAAGTGAGCACATCCTGGCTTAATTTCAGGAGAAAATGTCCCACGGTTGAGAATGTAACATGGGATAGCAATAGCTCTGAGCAAAACACTAACATTTAATGAAATAATACTTAAGATGTCACCAGGAGAACTCTTGCCCCTCCCTTAAATTACACTGACAGAGTTTTCAACAGACAATAGAGTAGATGGTGCAGTGAGTCTGTAACTGGAGACATTACCTTGTTTTACCATTATGCAGGAGTAGAAATGTACTTACAGAATAACCGACGCCAGTATGTTAAGGTATATTACAACTAGGACTTTGGCACAGATTCTTTCTTGTGTGCTCAAAAAGGGGATCTAGACTCTTCTTCCATTCCATCCCACCCCATCCTACTTCTGCTTCTTTGCTGTGCTTGCTTCACCACAGCATGGCACAAGGCATGCTGCTAACTGTGTCTATGAAAACGGCAACCTGCCTGCTCCTCAACCTGCCTGCTCCTCAACCTGCCTGCTCCCCAACCTGCCTGCTCCTTGGTGTCTGCACAGCAAGCAGTCTCAGTGCACCTGCAGAGCTGCTCCTGTTGCAGATGCTCTCCAGAAACTGCCCTATTAACAAGGAAGGTGAAGCAAATTTGGAGAGGGGGACATTAAAAGTAAATGTTACTGCTGAGCAAAAGTAGTCAGAGCACACCAGTGAATCCACACACTAAATCTGCTCACAGGAAAATACCAGTTTGTCAAATGCTTTGGAGAAACTTACCTATTTCATGAAAAGTTTCGGGGGAAAAACATTAACTAAGCATCACACATGCTCACATGAAGACTATTACATTGAGGTCCAAAGACTTTCTACCATATATTTAAAAGAGAAGTGAAATCATTCTAATTTCCACTATAACAAGCTATTCACAAGTACCAAGGATGTACTTGGTTTGTAGCCTGACATATTAAGCTGAATATAGAAACTGAATAACACCCTTTTAGGCACTGGTAAATATTGGGTTAAAGCCAATTTCCCCTCCACACTCCCATCCTACCAGATATTGGCTCCACCTATAACTAATATAAAATGAGTAATAATAATAATAATATATACAGCTTGCCTTTAATTCCAGGAAACAACCCAATAATTAGTCTTACACAACAAAAACATTAGGTGTACCATGACACGCTTCAGCACATTATCTGTTAGTCTAGCCCCCCTCAACCACCTCATGCCTGAGCAATGCCTCTACTTCTGAGAATTCACATACTAGAAAATCACTTTTTATTTTTGTAAAACTGAATGCCATCAACCCAAATCCCATCTATTTCATGAAAGGGTGCATTTGTGGCTCCATTTTGTGAAGGAAATACTTCAAAGGGGAAGCAACCAGTGTGGTGGGCCACAGAAGGAGAAAAGCACTTCAGAAGAGGTCACATTTATTTTGTTCTTACAGGCATAGACTTCAGTCAAAGACAGGAACCCACACACACTGCAAGTTTCATTTAAGGCATGGTAGTACAGTCTAGAAGCTGGGGAAATGACAGATTTTTGTGGTTTCAACTGCATAGTAAGATGCATTTCATTTTCTTTTCTGATATTCAGGGCTCAAACAACACAATAATATGCTCTTATCTCAATTTCACTGTACCATATTTTGATAAGTGAGCAAAATAAGTCTAGCAATCTGGATAGTAAAGAGGCAGTTTAGCACAGTATAGTCTGCAATCAGCCTCCTGGAAAACATCAGTAGGGTCAAAAATCAGTAGTACAGATTTTGTTTTCCTGTTAAGCCACTTTAGTTAAGAAGACAGTGGGGGTGGGAGGGTGTCAAAAGCATCAAACTAGTCAGCATCAAAACAAGTTTCTAAACAAAAAGTTTGTGAATAGCCTCAGCACTTTTTATCTCTTTCTACCTCAGTTCCCTCTGATGGCTGCTTTCCAAAGAAAAGATCAATTTTGCTGCTTTTAGGGGAAGACAGCCCCAAATCATTAGCTTAGCCTGTTCTGTTCATCCCTGCTTTTGGAAGAAATCACTAAACCAAACAGGAATCAAAGCGTGAAAGACAAAATACTTGTACAGAAAGCCACAGAGGTGCAAGTCCACCAGTACAGCTGAGACAGTGGATCTCCACTCCTGCCACCGCTCCACCACCCGAAGCTGCTTCCTGGCCGCCCTCCCGCCCTGCTCCACACTTCCAAGGGGGTAGGCCAGTCAGCAAAGCAGAGGTGAATCCAGCCGGGACACTTCATGGGACACCCAAGCCACTCAATTTTGCACACTGCTATTTTCTCCGCATAGAGTCCAGAACCTAGTTTGGCAACGTGCTCGCCTTAAAACCACTGAGATAAGTGCCTCCTTAGTTCTGCAGTACCTAGCTGGGACAGCTAGTTTGAATGAGCACAGTGCCAGATGTTTCCAGATGGAAATCTCTGAGATGGATTTATGGAGAATGATGTAGCAACCGCAGCCGTAAGCCTGTACGCTCCAGCGTTACTCAGCCGCAGGAGGTTGCGACTGCACAACTGGTAAAACTGATCTCAGCTGGCCCTGATGTGACCTCACTCCACAACCCGTGGGAGTTCTCCCCACGCCAGCCTCTGCCTGCCGGATCCCATCATGTGCCAGTTCGAATTCCTTGCCTGCCAGAAATGGTTTCCCTTCTTTATTTCCCAGAAA
>JAVJGJ010000057.1:12923937-12935331 GCA_035590215.1 Microhierax caerulescens
GTAGTAGATACAGAAGCATCATCTCATCCTTTACCATGACCATAGCAATGGAACTGAATCAGCACCCATGGGGGGGGTGGGGGGTGGGGGGGGGGGGCGGGAATTAAAAAAATCAAGAATTAGGACTTAGGGTGTAATAAGTTACACTGTGCCTGTTGGTTAATCACAGTCTTCCTCAATAAATAGACTGTCCTAAACCCAAATAATCTTCTGGACTTGGATAAACTTATTAACTCCTATAAAGCCTAAGATTAAACAGAAACATTCATTTTTCAAAAGCAATGCATTGCAACACTGCTGCTGGTCTAGCAGCAAGACATGAACATTCCAGCAACAGCTGCTAGTCAAGCAAAATAACACTAACAGGAGGCCAAGCAGCATCACAAGAAGTAAACTATACATGTACAATTTATATGTACAGAAAATACATACTATATATACATCATTTGTAGATATAGTATATACATACTATATATAACATGTACATATAGCGTATGCACACATACACATACATAAATATCTTTTAAAGCGAACACTGTTCAAAGTTAAGGCGCATATTGGCTCAGTACTGGGGGTGAATGAGGCTTAAACAACTTAGTGCACTTGACTGATGCTTTCTGTCAGTCAGCCACATGCCCACTGGGAAGTATAGAGCTCACTGGTCTTTGCTGGGAAGGCACCTGGAAGAAATTATGTCAAGCAACAGGGCTTTAGAATAGGGACTTTGGGCCAAAATACTTTCAGGTTGGTTTGGGGTTATTTTTGAGGACAGAGGTGGGAGTTGTAGGGATGCAGTGAATAGTTCAGAAGCATTTAGACTTCCTTCCCACTTTCTATTGACAGCTTCGCTGATTCCTAATGGCAGACCTGTCCTGCGGGTAACCACAAAGTGACCTTTGGCATGTCTAGCTCATTTTCCTCTTACTATCTATTTTAAATCTTCAGCACCAAAAGGTAGGGAAGTAAGACTTCTCCACAACTGAAGTGGCCACTGATGACAACGACAGAGAAATCTGTTAAATGCAGAGACATTACTCATTAAAGTGCTGTTTCAAATACATAATTACCATTCACCATTTCCTCCGAGACAGTAAGGAATTTCTCATTAAGAAAAGTCAGGTATTTTGTTTCAGCATCCACAGCCTTTTCCTGTGCATCATCTGAGCACATCTATATTGCTCATTGCCATAGTAACCAAAATTTTCTGTCCACATGTCAGTTTCCTTCAGGAACTCAGTCACCACTCCAAGGTCCCATCCCTTCCCTGATCATCAGATCTTCAGTCCCTGCATGACAGACACATCCCAGATACAAACCTCTCGCTCCTCTGCATCTGAGTGTCCAACACATAACATAGCAGTTCCTATCCAGTAAACACAAATACTTCCCTACATTAATGGCTGGAAGCATACCGCAAAGGTGAAGGGAGCAGCAGGTATCACAGGGGCCCGCTAAAGACTGAACCAAACTAATGGTACCAGGAGGGAGTTTCCATTAGGTCCCATTCTCTTCCTCAAATGCCACCCAGCCTACAGATGGGAAACTTAATTTACAGACTTTAGTCCACCCATTAAAACTGCTGCAATATTGCTGTTTCTCCCTACTGACGCAGTCTTGGAAAGGAATCCCTTCAAATACCTATCTCTATAAATACACATACACACACTCGTGTATATATATCCTACTTGCATTTCTCACAGGAATGTTTCTTTGCATGCATTTCTCATTGATATCAAACATCAGGTTCCAGCAGAAAGACATACATGAGAGAAAGATACCCACAGACACATCAAACAGGAAGGCAGCAAGAGAAATTTCACTGGTGTTTCAGCCACAGTCTTATGAGCAAGTCTTAACTTACAAGCAAGACAACAAAAATACAGAAATGTGAAGGAGAGAGGGAGAAGAAAAAAATAATGCATCCACATTTAGATGACTAAAGTTCTTCA
This sequence comes from Microhierax caerulescens, assembly GCA_035590215.1. Lineage (NCBI taxonomy): Eukaryota > Metazoa > Chordata > Aves > Falconiformes > Falconidae > Microhierax > Microhierax caerulescens. The sequence continues at coordinate 12,925,887 of JAVJGJ010000057.1, forward strand.
AGAACTAAAAAAAGAACAAAAAAAAAGAAAAAGATGTTCTTTCCCATCATGTTTATTCTTGTTCTAGAAAGATTTATCGGCGAACTATAGTAGAGCACACTAGCTTCTATACCTTATCAGTCAGATGCATCTGATTCCCAATCTCCTCTTGGCATAAAGACATCACACCATCCATAAACATATGCAATTACACTACATATTTTGGATATTATAAGTAGTTATTTTCATTTTACTTTAACCAGTTAATAGTGATTTCAAGGTACACTGGCCAACATGCAGGTACTCCTCATCAAAGCGTGTGGCAAATCTATAAGCCAGGACATGGTTAACTCTTCACCACGTGGTACTTTTTCCTCAGCGCATCTTCTAACATATCCAAAGGGTAGCTGCACCCCAAGAGCCATACAGGCCAGCTGGAGATCTCTCTCACAGAAGCTCTGTGAAGGTGAAGGAAAGAGAATCTGCGGGCGACTTGTGATGACCAGCAAATCTTAATTCACATGCAGCAAGACGACAGGGAGGAGCCATACATGGCTGAGGAGGTACAGACAGGAGTCACAGCTATTAGGCTCAGCAGAAATCTCATCCAGGAAAGAGAAGGCCAGGCTGAGCATCGAGGTACATATGCTCACACTCAATTCTGTTCACCTGCTAATAGATAAATTATACCACATGGTGTAGAACAACTTGCAAAGGTACAGGGAGGGAAAGGTAGACAACTGAGTATCCACAGTCCCTAATACTCTCCCCAACTAGTGTTGAGCATATTGTTTGGACAACACCTAACTGCAGACTCAAATCCTCTCACACATAAAACTGACTTAGTCCAGGACTCCAAGTAGTCAACAAAACACTGAGGAATACATGAAAATAGAGCACCACCATCATCATCCTCTCCCCCAGCTACCTTTTGAAAGGAAAGCTCCTTTCCTCAAAACTGAGGCCTCTCCTAGGTTCTGTTTCCCGGTGCTTTCCATGCCATGGAACCAAAATGGAGGGACAGCTCTCTAATACAGAATACTCATCCACAAGCCTAAAAATAAAACCAACAAAAAAACCCAAACCAAACAAAAACTGACCAACCGAAAAAAAACCCCACACCCAAACCCAACCAACCACAGGTATAGAAACTACCAGGCAGATGTGCACTCACATTATCATTCTTGGTACTTCTTTCTCCCTAACATGCTCATTTTCACAGACCTTGTTATGCACACTAAGCATGAGGTCCATCCAATGAACCTGGACGTTGCAAATTCTGTTAAAGCCCTATACCCTCATCAGCACTGTTAAGTGTTGCAATAAGGAGATCCTCCTTGTAAGGCACAGGGGCAGAATTAGAAAGGGCTGAAGTACTGCAAAGTGTAGAGAATTATAGGAACAAAATTCACTAACGTGCTATTAGCTAAACCCTCTACACAATAAATGGAAGTAGTAGTAGATGGTGAGGTAAGGGAAAGAAAAGCACAAGTCAGTTGGCAGAAATCAGAGTGAGATGTGACAAAATCTACTGCTTTCAAGGCAATAAACTCTAAATATTCATCCTTCCTCTATACGCTAAGCCAGAAAGAGAAATACATTGATATTTTTTAGACAAGTAGTTTTCCTGCCTGAAAAGTAACCTCATTTTTCAAGCTACAAAGGTATAAACAATCCTTTCAAGCTGCCCAACACAAGCTTACATTTCCTGTGATTGGAGGACAACTGAAGGTCGGCACAGCATCAGTATGGCAGCACAAGTTTCACCACTGTTCTCTGTCACAGATGATATTTCCCAGCATCTCCCTATGCTTCTCTGCTCAAGATGGGCACCAGCTATAACAAAAATACCACTGCCAAGCTTTCACTTTAAACCATATTGAGACAAAAAGGACACTCCTTATGCTGGACCTTTCTATCTTTGCTGGTCCTTATGCTGGACCTATCTTTCAAGACTCTTTCTGCCATATAACTTTGGTTTCCTTCTTACACTACTGCTAGGTAAATGCTAACCTCTCTAGGGTAAATGCCACATCTTTTTTGTTGTGAAATACCTCTCTTGATAAATAATGAAGCAAAGTAAACATGGATAACAGGAGGCATAGGAAGGAAAGATCTCACTGGGTTAGCAATAATGTATCCATTTGCTTCTAATTCATGCCTGACAGATCTTTGCTTAACATGGCCTTAAAAACATTAAGGACAGAAAAGCCACAACCTTACTAAGCAACCTCTTCCCATGCTTTGCTATTCTTCCAGAAACAGCAGCAGTATTTGTAGGACAATAATCCAGTTATATTGGGCTAGGGGATGCTAATGAGCTGCACACAATATTCTCCATATCACAAGATGCACACCATATATGTTTGACAGACAAAGGAAAGGAGTGCACCACAAGTAACGTGCCACAGGTCTGCAGAGATGCCACCTCTCACCCACGGGATATGCCTGGGAATGCAGGTGAGCCTTGAACTAAGAGCCTCGGCAACCACTCACTGATTTTGTTTCTCTCAGTGCTGGCTGTTCCTCTGACAGAAGGCACGCTGCGTACAGTGGCAGATGCGATCTGCAGTCTCGGCACATGCCCCACACCTGAACTGTGCATAAGCCATGGTCCCCAGTCACGTACCAGCTGCCTAACCCACAGAAACGTGTTCCCTGCCCTCAAGGAAACTTGCACACAACAAACCGAAGACTGTCAGACAAACTAAATAAAAAGAACAGTATCACCACATTCTCATACAGTAGGCCAAGCAGGCATCAGCAACAGCTTCAGTAATTAAATATCCAGCATTAAAATGATTTTTAAAGTTTAATTAAGATTTTCTCTGTAGATAACTCGGAGCACAAGACAGTGCTGCTGAATTATCTCTAAATAACCACAAGCCCATATCCAGTGAACTTGTGGTACCACTTACACCTCCAATGGATGCTACCACCATATTGGCAACCACTTCCCCCAAACAGGGAAAGAACAAGGAAAATGGCAGCACAAAATAATTGCCAGTATTTACAGGGGACTAGTTACCAGAAGTTCGTTTCAAGTTCTGCAGGTGTTGTTTTCATTGCAGGTTAAGTCTAAAGTACAAGACCGACCTGGAGAAAGGTGACAGTCCCCCCCCAAGCACTGCCACCCAGGGAGCAGCCCGACAGACCACAGCACATGCCTTCAAACCAAAAGCAGCAAAAAGGCACTTGCTGTCAGCTGAGGAAGAGTCAGAGAGCATCTGCCCAGCACACAGCACTGATTGCGGTTTTCATAAGGCATCTAAGTTACCATCTGGGAATTAATTTGTCTTCCTATTATATTTTTAAAAGACTCTGTATAAGCAGCAGCAGCAAGGAGTCCATCACCGTGGAAAACTCCAAAACATTAAAATAAGATGAAACAAAGCACAACTGCAGCACACAGCGGAGACAGAAGGCCCCACATGCAGAACTACTTTCCAGCCAAATGCAGTCACCATAAAGAGATGTCTTCAGGAGCCATTGTTTTGGCCAGACAACCCAGGCACAATCCCAGGAGCTGTTTAAGCACATTTCACCAGCAGCAACTTCAGAACCTACACCAGAGTCTCCTCTGTATGATACCATCACTAGACACAGAGAGAACAGGCAACACTTGAGTGTTCAGAATTAGCTAATTCTTTCAATGTCATTACCAATACAGTATCAAGATGCAATGAAGTCACCAGCCTTGAGCCAATTTAACAGGCTGCTACTGAAAAGGGGAACTAATACCCTGGGCTCCTCCTTCACCACTGTTCCTGTCAATTATGAGAAATCAACTCTTAACAGTTGCTGACCTCTCCTGCAAGCCAGCTCCAACCACTGACTCCACTCACCATGGAACGAACCAATAAAAGATAAGTCTTCTACGTCTTCTACCAAAATGCCCATCAAACACCAGAACCAGAGCGACAGGTAGGACATGCCCACATGTCCAGAAGCAAAAACAACAAGGAGTAAGTCCCCTTTTCAACAGGGACAAGTTGCCAGCCTTGGCTGTCAATGAACTACTGTGCAGCAAACACAAAATTCAAGAAGAAACTGAAAGTCATTCTTGAACTGGTATCCAAAACAAGAATACTTTCTCCTCCCATGCCTGCCTGTTACTTGCGTTTTTAACTTGGCACCAAACCAAACAATGCAACTTGAAAGTTACCATTTTCTATACAAGCCATGGGGCTACTAAAACACCTTGGTTTTCAGATGTTCCAGAGGCATCTCCCAATAAAGTATAAAACTCATATCAAAACTAACATTCACTAAGATGTTCCTTTTTGAAAAAACAGGTTAGAGTCTGCAAGTCTGTCAGTAGCCCAATAACTTTAACAGGACTGATCACCTGAATTGGAAATGACAAGAGGCACACTTCAACATTAACAACTGATGGAGCCTGGCCAGCAGAAGCAGAAAGTCACTGCCTTTCTGGCAGCTTTTGTCAGTCAGTCAGGACACCTCAAACACTCACACCACCACCAGGGTGGCCAGAAGAACCATGAAACAAGATTGGAGTGCAAACTAATCACAAAATCCCCTGGGGACAGAAGGAGGCACAGCAACATAAAGAAGCTTCTGCTGCTCACACAGTGTCTTCGCAGTGAGACAGTAACTTCTGTTTCTTTTGCTTCTTCATGCTGAAGACCCTCTACCAGTACAGAATTCTAACTGTAAGTCAGAAGATGTTTATTTCAAAAAAAAAGCCTCCACAGGACAAAGAGAGCTTTTATAAGAAGGACAGAGAGAGAGTTTTTACAAAGGCCTGTAGCAACAGGATGAGGGACAAAGGTTTTAAATGAAAAGAGGATAGGTTTAGATCAGACATAAGGAAGAATTTTAGGGTTTTTTTTTTTTATGATGAGGGTGGCAAGACACTGGAACAGGGTATCCACAGAAGTTGCAAGTGCCTCATCATGAGGAGTGTTCACAGTCAAGTTGGACAGGACTTCGAGCAACCTGATCTAGTGAAAGATGTCCCTGCCATGGGCAGGGGGATTGAACTAAATGATCTTTAAAGGTCACTTCCAACCCAAACTATTCTGTGATTCTGTTCTAGACTTCATTTCTTTCAAGTTTCTATTTTAGATACATACCTGGAAGAAGGACTGCTGCTTGGAGATCTTTTGGTCACCATCTGCCTCTTTAATGTATTTTGCATCTTTTGTTTCCTTTTGTATCTTGAGTTTCCAAAACAGAGACCAACCTGACATTAAATATCATCGGAAGTATCACCATCTTGGATTACTCAGAGAAGATGACTTTGATTTTATACACAGCTGGTAATGACTTCATGCTAGGAACAGACTGCAAGGACCAGGAACACTGAACAGACAGAAGCTTCATTTTCATGCAAATATCCTCAGGAAGCCACACAAAGGAAAGAAACAGTACATCGCATTTTGTTCTGTATCACTTATAAAGAGTTCTCTACAGGGAACACTAGCAACCAGGGAGAAGGTTGAAGACTTCCTCTGTTGCTCCCAGGAGTCTAGATTATACACTTTACTCCCACTTTAAAAAAAAAAAAAAATATTTTTTTTTTACGTTAACTCTTGTTTCATTAAACAGTGAGGTTCTCTGCTACCATTTCTACTAGAAGTTTTTCTCTGCAGTCAGGGAAAAAAAGTATGCATACACAATCTCCGTGTACCCAAATATAAAGCAGTTTCTGGACAACAACAATCAAACACTTCACTCCCAGGTGTACTCCCTAAGAGTTGTTTTCTTCTCCTCTCAGTCTGAGTAGGATTGGGATTTGCTGTTTACAAGTAGCAATATAACAGGCTTTCTTAACCCCACCATATAGGGAGGACTCTCCCCTTTCTGTCCACATGAATTAAGCACCAGAGAAGATACTCCCTGCCATTAAAAAAAGAGACACACCAGTCCTTGACTCACCATAGCAGGTGCTACACAACCACTTCAAGACAGTAGCACTTACCCCAAATAGCTATGTCCAACAGGTTCAAACACTGGAATCAGCAGATGCTTACACGCTCACCTCTCAAACACTGCTTAGTATGCATGCTCAGTAACCACGACACAACTCTGAAGGCAGCAAACATTACTCAGAAGGACCTTACACAGTCATAGCTGTAACTCTGAGGTGCAACTTTTGCTGTAGAAGTCAAGGAAAACCTAGTACAGAAAATGTAACAGACAAAACTGGCATTTCCTTCCAAGTGAGAGCGTACAATACTAAAGACCTCCAGCTTCATTGATCACAAGCTCAACTCAACATTGCTAGGAGAGACTAGTGCTTTTGCCTCTCAAGAACATGCAGTCCCCTTCCCAACCATGTGCTTCCCCAATCCATTAACAATTAGGTTTCCTTTGAGACTTAAAAGCAAAATAAAGCCCCTTGGCTCTGCTCGGCCAAGAAGAAACTGGAAAGAATAATGAAGCCCACAAGAGCTATGAGTTCACCTATTCAGCTCTCCAAGCTGGCAGGTCACAAAACACAAGTTTTTAGATTTAGCTCCTACACAATCTATAGCTTCCTTCTTCATCTGTTCCAGGAACAGGATCTTGCATGTGAAGAATACAGGTAAGAGGCCAGTCCAAAACAGAACAGCTCCTCGAGTGGACTGTGGCAGATCCGGGGTCTCTCAAGAGTCAACTCAGCAGCCCATGCTGCTTTTTGTGGTGAACACAAGCATCCCAGTCCTGTTGTTCAAATAATGACAAGTTTTATTTGAGGCTGAAAAAGCTGTTTCTAAGTGATGAAGCACGCAATACTCTCCAGCAGTCACCAGATGTCACCACATCTCTGCAGACTCGGAGGGAAACTTTGCAGCCCAAGTGATGGAAATAGAAAAGAAAGTTTCTATCATATATACACAACTTCAGGTCCAAAGAAAGACTAGAAAAAGCAACTCAGTGACCAAGATGACTTTGCATCAAATATTAACGCATGCATGTTTAAAAGTTAAAGGACCTGGACTGGCCATCTAAGGCAGTGCCTTGCAACCTTTCTATCTCAGCCACATGGCTGCTGCTATCTCTTCTTTCTCACTTCCCACCTGAAGCAGAGGTGGATGTATCCTTGCACCTCAAACACCCATACAGGAACACCACCTCTGAAAGCGATCACCAATCCTGCTTCCCAAGACTTCTACAGCTCTTGTGCAACCGAGGTTTGCTCACCACAGTTCGAGGCTGGGTGGAACTGGAAACTTTTCATCATTGCACTCTTCAATATACACAACAACTGTGGTGCCAGATGTTAATGCATCTTCTAAATTCGGTCTCTCAAATTAAAACTTCCTTATTTCTTTCATGGATTTGTGTTCCAGCATTTACATTCCACACTGGCAAGATCCCGGTTCTGCCTTTTGTACAAGGCAGGACTCAGGGAAAGAACATTCTGCTCACAGGTGATGACCCTGCCTGCTGCTGACATGAACACTGCACCAACATCAGCAATCTTACGATCCATTCTAAAATGCCACTGAAAGTGTCAGAAATAAATCAAACGCAGGTTTCTAAATCACTTCCTGTAACATTTTAAAAAAACACACAACACTAAGACATACACACACTCTGCTTGGTCAAAAGGGCCTGCAGAACACGCACACACATGCACACCCTTCTTAGTCAAGGGGGACTGCAGCACCAGCCCCAAATTATAGCCACGTTTGCTTTTCTCCAGTTTAGTGTCCTCCTTGTCTTTCTGCCTCTTCTGCTGGGAACAACACATCTAGACTCCCCTATCCAGCAGTACCCAACAAAATGCCAAATATTTGGCCCGATGGGATACAATAGCACTCACAAGTTCTAATCACATTCCAGGTCCTAATGCAGCAGATAGACACACAAATAAAGAGTTTCTGTCCAGAAATGATGTTGTGATATTACATCACTTCTAGTGATGCCTACAGGGCAAAGTGGCTGTTGTATCTTCTCAGCAGCCATGCATGAATCAGTGACACTCAGACCAGTAGTGTCTAAACTCTCAGCTGTGCAAGACCACATAATTTCTTCCAGGAACAGGGAGTGCTAAACATCCAAGCTCCTTCCTCTCTGTCATAGCAGGCCTAACAAGGCACAAGCAAGTGTTGCAGCCAATGTACACATGCACAATAGGCCTCACATTTAAAAAAAAAAACGGCTCACTGAGTGTCCACCACACAGCCCATTCACACGGGTCTGCTGACCCACACTGTTCCAGGGAGAGGAGCCCAGGAGCAGGCTGCTTTTACCAAATCAATTTGTGCAGGCTGCTCCAGACATCTTCCTTCCTAAAGGACTTTCAGATACTAAGGACGCTGCACAGTCTCCACAAAAAGAGGCAGCTAGAAGCCAGGCCACAAAACACACAAACAGTTTTTGGTAAACTGTAGGCTTGACAACTCTGATTTAAATCTTTCACTTCTCTTTGAACAGAATAAAAGGAACAAAGAGTCCAGGGGAAGAAAAAAAAAAAAAAAAGACTGGGAGGAAAAGAAACAAATTTAAAAAGACACAGTGGGAATTTAAGAAGTCCACTGATACAAAGAGATGTTGTCAACACAGGGCTTAAGGACCCATGCAAGCCTCGGCCTACTCCCCCCCCCCAAATGAGAACAAAATCTGCTCTAGGTTGAAAACTCCTGCAAAGTACTTTGATTTCAAGCAACTGAACCCATGCACAGATAATATGACTCTGAGAGTAACACACGTGTTTTTAGGAGCCTAGAGCAAAACTGGAGACTATGGTCCATTACACATTAGAACATAGCATTGCATCTCTCACCAGTACTGGCAGGGGCAAGATGGCATGCTTGGAGCTGTAGTGTCTTCACAGTAGATGGTTCCACTGCAGAGAACATCACTAGCACCCCTCTAAACCAGTTCACCCACCGTTTAGAAGGCTGGCAATAATTATAACAGAAGAAAGAAAGGTTTAAAACAAGAGGGGAACAGGCCTTTAAAGCAGAGGAAGGACAATCACTTACCTTTCAAAAGGGGCTGGAAAGTTGGAATTTCCTGCAGTTTTATGACATCTGGATCATTGCTGACATGCCGGGAGGACTGAGTTCCTGGGGCTACCACCACAATGTCGTCCATTTTTGCTCGTTGCTTGGCTGGCGATGGAGAGGCTGGAAGGATTTAGGGGGGCGGGGGGGGTGATATCAATCAGCAGACTCCATGAGAATTCAATTCTAACCGAACACTGCTATGTTTAACATCGCACAGGTACATTTTTTACAGTATAAACACATCACGGAGATCACTGAAGAACTGTGAGCTCCCTTCTCACCCTCCCTCTGGGAATGCGATATGCTCAAAAGAAGTTATTCAAAATCAGGGAAGAGCTGATTGTGAAACACCTGCAGCACGGACACCCCCGCACCCCGGCCCTGCACCCCGCTCCCTCCCCACGCCTCCCGGCCCTGGGTGCACCCACCCCGCCGGCTCTGCCCCCGCCGCCCTCCCCGAGACAGGGCCGGGCCGCCGCCGGCTGCTGCCCCGCAAAGCGACA
>JAVJGJ010000057.1:12940299-12954946 GCA_035590215.1 Microhierax caerulescens
TCCCCGTCCCGGCAGCGGGGGAGGCATCGCGGCTGCCGGCGCAGCGGGGAGCTCGCCGCGAAACCCGGCTGCTGGCGGAGCAGGGTGCGGGGGCCGCCGGTACCAGGTGTCGTCCCAGCCCGGCGAGGACACCCCCCGCCCCGAGCGACCATGCCTGCCGGTAGCAGCCGGTGGCCGGTTCGCCTGCTGGCGCTCACCTGCCTGGTGGCCGGCCCATCCCTGAGCCAGGAGTGCTCCGCGGAGAAACTGGAAAACGCCATCGTCGATATAAATTTATCGCTGCCCGAGGGCGTCAGGAGCGCCGAGCCGGTCCGCGCCCCGGGCCCGGCGGCGTGTGTCCGCGCCTGCTGCTCGGGGGCGCCGCTCGCAGGTAACCGGCCCCGCTCCGGGCTCCTCCGTCCCTACGTACCGACCTCGGGAAACTGCCTGGGGAGTCCGGGCTCGCGTGGTGTGCCAGGGCTGCTGGCTGCGTTCGGCGCTGAAAGGTTAATTTGTCCTCTGCGTGCGGCTGCTGGCCCGCCGTGCCAGCGGGGTGCTACAGCCCAGCGGTAGACCCCCCAAGGTCAGGAAAATAGCTGTGGCAAAAAAAAGGGTGGTGGTTTTAAATGTGAAAACCTCTCCGATCCCCAGACCCTCAGATGCATAAACCGTGGTCAGCAGATGCGCTGCGTTTAGTTTTAGCCAGACCCGAGAGCGCTCACCCTTCTCTGAGACCGTGGGTGCGCGTTAGCTCCTGGGGCAGCAGGGCGTAGGGCAGGGAGTGGAAATGACGGTGGTTAAGGGTGACCCCCCCCAAGCAGCAACAGGCCAAACAATTCCTGGAATGTGATAGGGAAAAGCGTATAAATAATTTCCCTCCCCATGGGTATATCGAGGAGGTTGTCAGATTTCTCAGGATTTGTAAGTGAGAAATTGTTAGATAAAGTGGTGCCAGCCTGGTATGGGTGAGGGGGGGATGACGGATTTGACTCATTATTTCCCCAAGTTTATCTGTACAGGAAGAGGAAGGTGTGACCTTTCGTGTGTTGGCCCTGGGCCATTCTTCTTCAGTCCTGGGCTGTTTTTCCTGTAGAAATGTTCTATGTTAGTAGTTTTCCTCTTACTCACATGAGAAGAAAGTAATTTAAAAAACTAGAGATTATTATCAAGATGCCCTAAAAGTTCTGATTGCCGAAACACGTATTTATCATGTTTTACAGGAGACAAGAAGTGTAATTTGATGATTTTTGACACTCGAAGGACAAGCGCACATCCAAACTGCTACCGGTTTTACTGCCCTAGTGCAGAGGCTTGTCCGATGAAACCTGCAGCAGGACTTGTCAGCTACAAGATAACTAGAGGTAAGTAACAGTAAAGGCCGTCAGTCCCTACAACAGGTAACTTTTCCACCTGTGAGTTTTCAGTAGTGACCAGAAAATATTTGGGGGTTGTGTTTTTAGTAAAGTGTTCCAAACCAAGCACTGTAATTTGAAAATGCTGCTCTTTTCCTTTGTGGAAGATGGGTGGGCAGCTGTGTGGTGAGCTCCTGTGTGAAGCTCCCAGCTTCCCAGTTGGAATAACATCCCAACCCTTATGAAATTCCTTCACATTAGATTCAGAACTCCTCATAATTTTCCTTTGCTTAAAACAAAAAGAAGCTGTTTCCGTCTTGGTATATTCAAGAAGGAAAGTTTCCTGTATGTAATGATAAAGAGTATCACTGGAAAAAATGGAAGTAAGATGCCCTTGTGTAAGCCGTCTGCGTATCCAAAGGATCCATGCTATGCTGATGAATACCATGTATTCATCATGGTATTGATGGCAGAAACACAGAGCAAATGTTGGGCAAGCCTTGGAGCACCACTGTGATGGTGCGGAGTAAATGGCAATAGTAATCATTATTTTCTGCTTTCAGTTAGGGAACCTGAAGTGCAGATGTAAACAGTCTAAACTCAAAACTTTATGGCATGTGGGCTGCACACTCAGAAATCTCTCACTGTCACATGCTGTAGGATTTTTCATAGCAAGTCTTACTTGTTGACTGACGTTGACTTGCACCAGACCTGTTTGAACAGCTCAGATAAGAAACTGATAATTAGGCTGTCCTTCTGCCAAGAGTTCACAGGGTGGTTTCAGTGTGGCTGCTTGGGAGAGCAGAGTTTTCCTATTTCCAGAGACTGAACTTCAGCTGAAAAAGAGAACTTTTCCAAGAGCAACTATGCAAGTAGTGGCAGCAGGATATGTAGAAAGATTATTCACATTACGTTACCAAATATTTTTGTGCAAGAATGATCACACAGGAATTGGGCAAAGGCAATGTGCAACATATGAATTGCATGCTTGTAAAATTATTGTTAGAATGATTCTTTTGTCCAGCTCCTCCTTATCTAGAAGAATATAGAGGTTTCAAAGAATGAAGCAAGAAATGTAATTGTGCATCTGCTTTCGTCCTGCATGTAGTGTAATGCTCAGTTAACAACTTGATTGCATATACCATCTCTTTTACATTTTACATTTTTGGCTTCTGTGAACATGGAATTATGGAAAGGTTATGCTAGTTTAGTTTATGTTCCTGGTAGGTTTTCAAAGGTAGTACCTGAACAATGTTGGTACTGACAAACGTTTCAAGGTTCATTTTTTTTATATGAGAATCTGCATGTGATTACACTGAAAGCCAAACTAAAAAGGGGAAAGATACTTTACTGGTAGGTAATAAGGCAACTTAAAATGCTGATGCTATGTTAGTAATTTAATTTTGTTTGTTCTTTTTTTAACTATTCTTGTGGCTGATAACTAATGGAAACAACCTGTGGCTTGGGAAGTAAAACATTTCCTGGTCCCAGCTGTGAAGAGCTATCGCTAAAAAAGAACTAACATTTCTGGTTTCTGCTGTTCATGTATTTTTGTACTACTTGCCTTTTCCACCCCACTAAGATACCCAGGCAAGATTGGTGGGTTCTAGCAAAGTATGCTCAGGAGATGTTTAGTTGGGTTTTTTTTGAGAGTGGCAACCTGAAGTTTGGTTTCTAATGCAGTTTATTGGATTTGAGCTATCAGCAGGACTATTTTATTTTTTTAATCTCTTCTGAATGTTTACCTTGCATAGTGCCCTTGTTCTTTCTTATCAACAAGCATATCTGTTCTATTACCCCAGCTGTACCTTGCATATGACGGTTTTTGGCAATTGCATTTTGAAGCTTGTAGTCTAAAATGGAGACAAAGAATACTATAAAATCAATATTTGATGCTGAAAAGGAGGAGTTAGTTGACACAGGCAATTACATTAATTAATCTGAGTGCCACAGAGTAGCAGTGATACTTAACGCCTGTGTGGGACTCGTCATGTAGCCTCACGGTGCTCCCTCCACGTGTCCTTTGAGTGCTGTATGAATCATAGATTCATAGAATGGTTCGGGTTGGAAGGGACCTTAAAGATCATCTAGTTCCAAGCCTGCTGTCAAGGGGGGTTGTCCACTAGACCAGGTTGCTCAAAGCCCCATCCAGCCTGGCCTTGAATGCTTCCAGGGATGGAGCATCCACAGCTTCTCTGGGCAACCTGTGCCAGTGCCTCACCACCCACAGTAAAGAATTTCTTCCTGATATCTAATCTAAATCTGCCCTCTTTCGTTTAAAGCCATTCCACCTTGTCCTATCACTACATGGCCTTGTAACAAGTCCCTCTCCAGTTGTCTCGTAAGTCCCCTTTAGGTACTGGAAGGCCACTGTAAGGTTTCCCCAGAGCCTTCTCTTCTCCAGGTGAACAACCCCAACTCTCCCAGCCTGTCTTCACAGGAGAAGAACACCTAAGGAACACAAAGGTGTTCCAGCCCTCTGGTCATCTTTGTGGTCTTTTTCTGGACTTGTTCCAACAGGTCTATGTCCCTCTTCAGTTGTGAGCCCCAGAGCTGGATGCTGCACTCCAGGTGGTGCCTCACGAGAGCAGAGCAGAGGGGGAGAGTCACTGTCTTTGACCATACAGTTTCTGATTATGTATATAATGTATTATATATTTATATATTATGTAATAACTGATAATTTGTTATTTATAGCCACTCTTCTAAAAAGAGAGTATGGCTTTTCTCTAAGTCAGACCTTGTGGTCAGAGTCTATTATCTCTGTTTAGGATCTTACTTTGCAAGCAAGCTGGTGCTTGACTGAAAGGTTATGATAAAAATTGGTGTCTGTGATTCAAGTGAAGTATTTTCTGTGCTCTTGTTTAAAGTGTTGATAGCTCTTGGGTTTGTTGGTTTGGGTTTGTTTGGGGGGTTTTTTGCACTTCATTTTTTTGTGGAGTCTTAAGGCTTGGAAACATATACCAAAAAGCAGCCAAGTAAGCTTCTGTGCATGTATAATAAAACTGAAATATATCCATTCCTCTAGATAAGATTTCTCCTTGAAAAAAAGTGTCAATGAAAATGTCATGGACTTTTTGTTATTTATTTAAATTCCAGAACAATTGACAAACCTTTAGGCTTCTATAAAAAAAGGGATGAAAGTCAGTACTACTTGATAATATCTCTATAAAATATAAATCTAAAGGATTTTTTATATATATTTACACACATAAATATGAATGATAGCAATTAGCCAGTCTTTCCAAGAGTTCATCTCATCCAAAGTCTTTTGATAATATCCGTGTAGAATCAGGTAGCCGCTAGGATTATTGTTTGTATGGAATTTCTGCCACATAACGCTTGTCCTACTTCCAAATACTGCTAAGTGATGTTCACCCAAGGGGTGAACCCATTGCAAGGAATACGTATCAACTTTTGGAGAAATTACAAATTGTAGTCTGCTTCTGGTGGAGGTCTTCACTGCAAATACCTTGCAGGCACCTGGAGCAGTGTCTTTCTTCTAGCCAGGCAGTAGAAGCTCAGGTCTTTCCTACAAATCAGTATGTGATTAAAAGGACCTACAAAATGGGAATATTATTGCCACCTTGTATCATAAGACAGTTTTTTATGTGAATTGAATTGTGTCAAGCAACCACAGGGTACTTGGATATTGCAAGAAGGGGTAGTATATAATCACCTTGGCTAGGTGTAAATATGTGCATCTGACAAAGTGAGGTTGATGATATGTACTTCTTACCTGATAGAGACTGAGAATAGTTTGAAGGCAATGGGCGTACTCACTCTGCTTTTCACCTCTTGATAAATGCTCACCTGAATGCAATATGAGTGTAAAACAATCAGATTGGGATGATCTCTCTGCACAGGTGAATTCTGTAAGAAGTTACAATCGGGGTCTGATGTGCCTGGGCTAGAGGCTGACAGGTCTTATGACACAGACAGAATTTAGAAGTCACTCTGCACATTTCAAAGAAAGGAAGATTGTGAGGGTGCTTTTTACTTTTTCTTTTTACTAAGAAATAAACTAGCCTAAGCCTGTGGTAGTAAAAAATAAATTTAATAATTAAATACTGGTATTTCCTTTCTGTTTCCAGACACACATGCCCCAGAAGATGCATCATTCAAAATTGAGGACATTTCTTCAAATGAGTATTCGTATTCAGATCCTGGAGACTTTATTTCTCGCAGTCAAACTAGCCATCAGAATCGTAGTGCTGCTTTGCAACAATCTGCCTTTCATCAGGCATCTGAACTCCTGAACCATGTGATCAAGCATTTAGACAACATTGAATTTCATACAGTTTTTCCTGAATCTCAAAGGGCAGAACATCTGGAGAGCTTAGACCCCACCCCAAGTCAGAAAGTAACTAACGTGCCGCCAGTAGCATCTTCTGCTGTTCAGATTGGAAACCCCTCAGCTCCGTTCCCCACCATTCACTCTAGCGCTCCTGAACCCAGTAGTACTACTCTTGCTTCTCTGCCTACGAGTACCACGCGACTGGAGTCTCATACAACCTCTCCACATCCTGGTGGTGCTAAACCTACAACTGTCACCACCACCAAAGCTACTTTTCCACCTACTGTGGCCGCTAGAGCTAAACCTGGTGTCCTTGCCACCAGCATGGCTGTTACTCACTTTCCTCTTTCCAGTCCCACGACTTCTGCTTCTACTTCTACAATCAAGTGGGTGACCACGAATTCCAGATCTGCTACTGCCCCATCAGGGCTAAGAACTTCAGCCAGCCCTCCTGAGCCAACATTTGTCTCTTCCAACCATACCAGCCATGTAACCCTCCTCTCTTTTTCAGGTTTCACTCTGTCTACTAGCGATTCCCTGACATCTTCCCAAAATGACCCTCAGAGTTATGACCCATTGGATGCAGAAAGCTACCTGCCAGAGAGTGCTCTGGGAGGGAAAGGTGTCATTCAGCTGGGAGAAAAAAGCAGCCTTGTGGCGGCTTTGCTTTTTGGGGTGATATTCTTGTTACTGGTTATTGCACTGACAGGGAAGAAAATACACGAATCTCTTCAGAAGAGGCATTATACCAGGCTGGATTACTTGATCAATGGAATGTATTCTGATGTATGATGGGAAGAGGGAACAAGATTATGAGGGCTATCTCTCATCTTTGAGAGGACAACTCTGAAACAGAACAGTAGGCATTGAAATCTTGGAAGAGGATGGATTCCTTTTTTGGCTACTAATGGGAAAGCGGCGGATGGCTTTGGAGGGGAAGAAAACTGCTTTTTCTACACTGAACTATAATGTCTGTCATTTTTGATTTATTACTGGATTCTGAAAATAAACACTCAAATCCAAGTTAAGCAAAGGTCTTATATTTAAGCAGAAAAAACATTTTAAGAGATTAGTTTGTAGTGTGACAAGATCAGTGGACTAGAAGTGCACCTAATAAATTGAGTACATGTGCAGCACGTGGCTGTTTTCAGTGCTAGTTGCACCAAATGCCATGGTGTCACACAATTGTCTAACAGTCCTACTTACTCTATTTGTAGTCTTAGAGGAGTACTTAAGTTGTAGAGCTGTGCATTCAAATGGTTTTAGGCACAAACAGTAAAAATTGTAGCGCACATAACAAAGCTTAATTTTCCTTAGCTTCGTGTAGTTTATGGATATATGTTTATCTTTAATGTTACTTTCTGCATATGTCACAAGCTGTCCTTAAAACCACGTGCTGCAAACTTGAATGTGCCTCTGTTAAAGAGCTCACTACCTTGTAGCACATAGGGTTTTTGCTCTCTGTATTCAAGAGAAGGTTTTTCCCCTATCAGAGTAAAGCAAGCTGCAATCAAGCTCTTTCATGACAAATGGCATGGCCAAGTGACTCGGCATATGCACAAGAGAGTCTGTTCTAGTACACCTAAGTCCCTAACAGCTGAGACTCAGCACCTGATCGTAGAGCAGGCAGAAATTGTGAGGGGCCGTGGCAAGGCCAACAGCTGTATTGTTGGCAGGAGATACACAGAAAGCTGTGGTCTCCATTTGCTGAACATCTAAAGGGAGGTAAAAAAGTTTTAAAGGAAAGTGGTGGCTGTGTTGTAGGAGGGTGCCTGCCTCAAAAAGTTTCCTGCAGTCGGGAGGAGCAGATGGACAAGGCTGCGTTATCTTAATGCTTCTGGCATTCTCCTACTTTTCTCATCAGGCTGGTGGCTCTTCAAAGAGCTGCTTGCAACAGTGCTGGACTTGTTGTCCCTCCTGGACACACAGAGCTCTTGCTGGCTGTCAAAGCACACCCTCTTCGCTTCTAGGGTCATCTTCATGTGACTGGTAATAAGCTCAGCTACTCCGTCTGATCTTCCAACAGCCACGAGAGAGGAGTGGGAGCGTATGTGAGCATCTGCTGCTCACTACACAACTTCCATTTGTATTATCCACATTTCCCTTCACATACGCCCAGTTTAAACTTGTTTTTAGAATGAAAGACTAGATTTCAAAGTATCCATGTGGCAGGCAGTGTAATCAACAACAAACATCAAGACAGAGAAGGAAGGGTGCGTCGTGAGTACAAGGAAATAATTCTATTATGAAATATGAAACGTGACTCACGTCCAAGAGGTTCTTAGATCTGTCAAGCTTAGTGCAGTGGAAAGCAGACATGATCCAAAAATGGCCTCAAGGCAAGTTTTCTGAGAGCTCTAACAATACCTTTATGCAGAAAATTCTCTGAAAATTCCATTATTCAAAGATCAAAGAAAAGCCAGTATTCCTTATGTCAAGAAGTTGAATTCTTACTATATGGGGTATGGAAATGGCTTTATAGACTCAAAACCAGTTGGTCTTCTACATTGTTTAAGTCTGACAATGCTTAAATGAAAAACATTCTGGATAACCTCTTAAAAGTGAACAAAATTACAGAAGAAAAGTATCTCAAGGTCAAGCTTATCTGTTGACTGCACTTCGTTTACCTCAGGTTTGTTTGGGGTTTTTAAGAGCTATTTTCAAAGGTTTCTAGTCAAGGAACATGATGAGGGGGAACAACAGTTTGGGGAAATGAGTTAATAAAATGGTAAGTACTAGGCCCAGTTGCGGGCTGTAAAATGCAGGCGCAGATCTGAGGTTAACCATAATTTTCTTTCAAAAGAACTACAACTTTGAGAGATGCCTTCTACATCGCTCATGCCACCACGGCAGCTCGTTGCAGGAGGGGTGCTGAGAACAACCCCTGAATCCTCACTGTGCATTTCTGCTGTAGTAGGTAATTTGTTGGAAGGAGAGATTGTTGGTGTTAATTGATACGGTACAGTACAGTAGAGAGACATTCAAGAGAAGGCAGGCAGACGTATCTCAGGGTCATTCAGAGCACTGGGTATATTTTTGGCTAGTATCATTAGCAACATTGCTGTCCAACCTAAACAGCGATGTATATCAAGCCTGGTGAATGGCAGAAGTAAAGGAGAGGTGCATGAGTCCCGTGACTAATTTGGTGAGGATGGAAAACTGAGTGGCCTTTCACAATTTTTTAGTGAAACAAACAACTTTACATGTTCTTACACTAAAAATCATTTCTTATGCTTAAGCAAAGAAGAGTAGGTACTAGGCGGTGTAGTGAAACACTTTTTTTTTTTTCTTTTTTTTTTCTTCTGTCCATTTGTCTTGTTGGATTAAGAACGAACTGGGAATTGTTAGGTGACCAGTTGTGATCTTTCCGGAGGGGCATTTACAAGCTCTGTTTGAACACTAGAGGGCAACAACAGTTTATTAAACAGAATTGACAAGCTTTGAGGATGCTGATATAAAAATGTTTTAATTAGCTTGGGTTTTCACATTCCAATCAACGGCTATTTCATTGCAAAAATGCTTTATAGGAAAGTTGTTTTGTTTATTGGAAGATTCTGGGTGAAGGATTGTATACACACACTTCTGAAACTTTTTAATATATCTGAATGGTAGTGAACAGCTATAGAAGACAACAAAACTAAGCATATTATTGTCTGTATTTCAATAATGTTAAATCAGATTGCATTATTAGTCACATACTGGTATTACCAGTTAACAGAGAAGGAGAGGAAGATTTCCCATTGTCATTTTTTCAGCTATGATGTTTAATTATATGCATTTTTGGAGCTTATTTATTTATCTGGATAATGCCCATGTATTAAGAAACAGAAAGGAGTGAGACAGAGTAACTGTAAAAAATCCTTCTAGTTTGTTATGCTTATTAACATTGTTTATCAAAAACTTACTTGCAGCTTTCTGTTTGTCCATTGACATCTCCTATGGTCTTCACTGCGCACCACACATGTAACGGGGCTGTTGGCCATCACAATATGATAACAACCTGTGCACTCGAGGTAGGTGTTTCTGAAGGCAACCAGTTATGTTACAGCATGAGGCCAAAAGCAGATTGACTTTAATCACCTGGAGAGTGTAATACATGCTGTAGCTGCTGGTTTTCATGGTTTTGCTTTATAGTGCTGAGCAATCATAAGGTGTGCGGACCATCATGAACAAAACTGTTTTGTGGTATTGTTCAGCAAGGCAAATAGAAACCCCAAATTTTATAACCACTGCAAACAGTCATAAAGAAATAAATAGCAGATCTTTTTGAGGTGGGTGAGAGGACTACATACTCCCTACCTCAAAGGGCTGCAAACTCAGTATAGCAAGTTCTCTTCAAATAGTGCTTCAGTTTATTATAATCCTGTAGGAGTAGGAAATGCTTATACTTAGGATTCTTTCAAGTAAATTATGAACCAGCTAACAAAACCAACCAACCAACCAAAAAACCCCCCAAAATAATTACATGAGAAGACAGTTTCAAAACAGAATCTTATTTTTCTTCCTCCTACAAAACCATCTTAGTGGATTTGAATCTGATGACACCATTTAGTACTGCTTTGATCCCACCATCCCACACTCCATACTGCTACAAACATAGAGTTTAAAGTGCCGATATTGCAGTCAACAGTTTCCACCCAGTATCCCTTCACACAGAGGAACATTACCTCATGCTCTCACACTCCTGAAATTAGCCAGGACTGCCGGGCCCTTCCTATGCATTACTGATTCTCTCATACAGGTAATACACTTCTCTACCTCCCTGTTCATTGATAGTTGTGGGATAACTGCATCCTCTCATCATTTAAACTTCTCACACATCCCTTCAGGAGCGTACATGCCATCCCTTTACCAGCTTTACCAGCTTCTTGATGGGTAGGTCACCTGAAGAGCCCTACCTTCAGGTTACACTGAAAAATTTTCTTCATCTTCAGGAAGCCTATGCTGACTTTTAATCTCACAATCTTAAGTTTTCTTTTTTTTTCTTCCTGGTCTCTACACTTCTTGAGGATATCGAAGTGCAAAACATAAAACTGCTTTGTCCTCTTTGTGTTTGGTAGATACTATGAACAATAAATAAATGTATTTTTTAAGTTTCAGTACAACAGTGCTGGATTACTGCTTCCTGTATAGTGGTTCACTTAATGAAACCCCCCCCACAAAACCTGAGGGCATTAGCACCTGTTCTTTACTGCTCTCCTTCCAACCTATAAAATATGCTAAGTGGCAAAAGAGTTTAGATGTGTCATGTCCAAGGTGTTCTGATCCTTCTTTTTGGTTTGCTTTGTCTTTAATATAAAGATAATGTATTTGTTTAAAAAGTTGAAAATTCCATCATGCTGACAACACCCAGGAATAGTTCTCAGATAATTTGTGCACATTGTATTTTCCCAAAGACATATAGCATGCAGTTAACATCCAGAACAACTTCAAGATGTTGTAGGTTAGATTGGCTAAACCATAGGTATGTTTTGAAACATACATTGCTGATTTGAGCAGTCACTCTAAAGACCACAAAGGTGTTTCTTCAAAATTCTAGGATGGTGAGGATGGCTATATAACATACAAGTACTCAAAAGGTGCTTTGGTACCTGCCACATCAGGGAAGCAGCTGGGTTCTGGCTGAACATTCAAAAGCCACTGGGAGCAGCACCAGGTTTTCTCTGTGCCCACGCTTACACTGAGAGAAGGATGTGATCGGTGGTGCTTAGGCTTTGACACTGACCTTTGCAACTCTTCTCAACAACACCTAGACTGAAAATTTGCACAAAGTTAAAAAATTGAATCTTGTGCTAGGAAGATGGTAGTAAAACCCTCACTACAACACAGATTTCCTATAGGCTTGCCTGTTGATTAGTTTCTGAATTTTTCTGTTTGCTTTCATGAAAGAGCATTTTTTCCCTACCCCTAAATCCAAGTTCCACTGACACTACTGAAATACTTCTGTGTAAGGATTTGGATCCTCCAAGTAAGTTATTTGGGTCCTTCAAGTGAGGATCCAAATACATTTGGATCCTCCAAGTAAGTTATGAATGAGATGACCCCTTTACTTCAGTGGCTGAAGTGTATTTAATTTTTTGGAGGATCCAAATGTATTTGGATCCTCCAAGTAAGTTATGAATGAGATGACCCCTTTACTTCAGTGGCTGTGTACTGGCTCTGTCTTTGTGCGTGCACCTCCCTTTGGTGTCAGTGGGAGGTCCTCCAGAACATATTTCATGGCTATAAGTCAAGTCCTCCCATTTAGTGGCTCATAACTTTCCAAAACAATTGCCTTATAGGATGACAGGACTCCTCAGCCCAGAGGTAATATTTCTGAAAGAATCCAAAGACCATTTTCCCAGATGCTTCTTATTATTTAACTATGACAATGTTGTCTTTGTTTTGTTTCAGGGCACACAAGAAGGAGATCAAATGTTTTTCCACCATGTCATAACTCAGGCACTGTTTCTGGAAAGACTCCAGATTTGACACATGCTATATGTTGCCTTTACAGAGCACTCCATTTTAGAAAGGGCAAAAAGTAAGTTGTGAGGTATAGTTTTAAGCAAGTGAGAACAGCCCATGCTATGCTGCTCACTGCTAAACTAAAAAAGAAACACGTGGCTTTCCTATACAAACAAATACATAAAATGAAGGTATACCCCATCCAAATGAACGTTGTAAGGGGTGGCAGAGTTTGAAAAATGACAGGCTTGAATGCTGAAGTCTGTTCCCTGTCCACATGCTACATCTAGCAGAGAGTGTAAGCTTTCCCAGAAAGATGCTGGAGATTCCATCTCAGGGGTGAGTTTGAGGGTAGTTCAAGTGCCATGGTGTTTTTGCAGTTGCCAGAAATGGGCGTCACTGGTGACAGCAGACATCGCCACTGGCTACCCCATAAACTGGTCATGAAAGTGATTTCCAGGAACTCTGCAGGCACCAGCAATTGCAAAAATAGCAACCAATAAAGTGCATATGTGCTACAAGCGGTTACAGTGCAGTTTACATCCTTGTGTCTGGAGCATCTCCTGACTCTGCAAAACATCAGGTGTTTGTAACATGCAAGAAGGTTGTCCTGGGAGGCAATCCAGATGGAGTTGAAGTGGGCAGATGCAACAGCTGGGGCCCATGACCTTGCACAAGAGTAAGTCACTGTGCATCAGCTGCCAAGTGACACACCGGTTCTGGTACCCATTTTACCAGTTGACACCTACCTTCCAGATGAGACTGTAGAAGGAAAGTAGGCTTGAAAGGTGAATTCAGAAGATCAGTCTTGTTTTTGAGATAAAGTTTATAACTTTGTAACTGACCACAATTTTTTTTCCCCCCTTTAGTTAATTTTCATCTGATTGAATGTTGAGTAAGTCCTAATTAGAAATGACCCTGGTTGCAGGTCTCGTAACAGACGTGGTAAAACAAGATGGGTCTCTCCAGAAAAGACTCTGCATATTTCTCATTTGGCTTTTGACCTAAATTTAACAAATCTTGCTTCAATCTTTATGTCAGCTCAACTTATTCATTTTACCCTATTTCCATCAGTTGAGACAACTCAGTATCTATCCCGTACCTTTTCTTCCTGCACAGCCGTTCCATTGTCTGTCCAACGTTCAAGAGTTTTTTCTTGGAGGTTTTGCACAGGGTAAGAGAATGGGAATTTGCCTTTGCATTTGCTAGCTTGTGCTTTGCTTCAGTTTTTAGATCTTCCTGTGTAAAGCTGAAGAATGTTTTAAACTTGAATTTTGATGTTCTAAACTTTCTTTTGAAATGGTATCTCTGTAGCAAAATAATTACTGGGTGATCCATATGTCAAGGACCCCAGGCTGCATAATGTTGAGTGCTTTTTGCTCATGGAGAGGTCCTTCTGAATGTGCTTGAAATGAAAAACAGTATCTCAGATCAGATTTTGTCCTTTGTTTGTCTCAAAGAGCCATGACAATTGTTCCAGCTACACCATAGACACAAATCTCCAATGTTTTGTGTTCATGTAAGTATAAACCATGATGTGTATTTAATGGAAAGAATAATAAAGAGAACTGGCAGATGCAGATACATAGCTGAATACTCTAAAGTTTCTATGCAGAAGCTGGGGGAGCTGCTGGGACACTGAATGAGACCAAAAGCTACAGCTCTCCTGCTTATAGACTGTGGTCATTCGGTGGAGTAAACCAAATAAATAGAGTGAGGACAAGTGCAGGTTGCCCAAACCTTGCTGTTTTGTAAAAGCTATAGAATGTGCAGAACGACCTTTTTGCTTAATTGGAGACATACGGGTTTGATGGATGAACTATTTGATGGGTAAGGAATTTGCTGGATGGCTGCATCCAAAGAGTTGCAGTCAATGGCCAAATGTCAAAATGGAGATCAGTAACAAGTGGAGTCCCTCAGGGGTCTGTATTTGGACTGATACTGTTTAATATCTTTACCAATGACATAGTGGGATTGAGTGCATCCTTACCAAGCTTGCAGCTGACACTAAGCTGAATGCTCCAGCTATCAACTGCAGAGGTGATAACACTTGAGGGAAGGGGTGCAAGAACCTTGAGTGCAAGGTTCTGCACATGCGTTGGGGCAATCCTCATTATCCGTACAGAGTAGGTAATGCATGGATAGAGAGCAGCCCTGCAGAGGAGGATTGGAGAATAATGGTAGATGAAAAACTAGATATGAGACAGCAATGTGTACGTGAAGTCTAGAAAGTCAACTTGTATGCCAGGCTGCATGAAAAGAAGCGTGGCTGGCAGGCTGGGGGAGGTGACTCTCCCCCTCTACTCCACCCTCGTGAGACCCCACCTGGAGTGCTGCATCCAGCTCTGGGAGTCCCCGACACAAGAGAGACATGGACCTGTTAGAACAGGTCAAGAGGAGGGCCACAAAAATGACCAGAGGGCTGGAACACCTCTCCTGTGCAGACAGGCTGAGAGAGTTGGGGTTGTTCAGCCTGGAGAAGAGAAGGCTCCAGGGAAACCTTACAGTGGCCTTGCAGTACCTAAAGGGGGGTTATAAGACGGTTGGAGAGAGACTTTTCACAAAGGCCTGT
>JAVJGJ010000057.1:12967234-12987190 GCA_035590215.1 Microhierax caerulescens
TTAAAAACTGGGTGGCTTTCTTTTTCTTTTTTTTTTTTTTTTTTTTAGGAAGATAGGTCAGGATCTGGATCATAAGAACGTTTTAACTGTCTTTGAGAGCCAGAGAAATCTGATGCCTTTGGACATCTGTAATCCACCTTTATGATGATGTCGCATCTCAAAAATGCCAGCTTCAAAAATATCTGCTGTAGTGTACGTAATATGGGATTTACTTTTTAGTTCAAATCAAGTAGAGCAAAGATAATATTTATTTTATTTTTCCTTCTGAGGGAGTGGGGTAGGGGAAGAAAACGGAGAAACAGGTCTCAGTTTCTGATCTGTCACCATTCATCTCCTCTGGCAGCCAGTCTGCAGACTTAAACACTTTATTCTTTATCCCCAGCATATTTAGCCTCATTAATTTCCTATGAAATGCTAAATACTTGGACTGCCTTGCTAGTAGCTTCTTCAAAAGAGTCCACTTCCTTGTACTATAGGGAGGGGTACGTGTTATTGTTGTGTGGCACCAGAAAAGCTTTGTTGCATGCTCCTGCTTCTGGCCAAGCCAGTGGCTCAGACGTGCTCTGCTCCTCTCCCAGTTCTCCTGCTGGGGAGCCCTCACACTTCAGCCTGCTCACCTGAGAGATTTGTTTAATGAACTGTATGTGGCTGGCGAGATTCTTTGCTGCCACCCACTTCTTTGATGGCACATGGGGGCCATTTGTACTTTGAAGGTAGTTGTTGCCAGTGAAGTAGAATTTACATTACTAAGGAATTGCCCACAGATGGACTTTCACCAGTAACTGATACAAATTTCTTAGAAAGATATGGGGGGGATGCAGCTCCTTTGCAGGCTGCAGGGATGGTCTGTTCATGTTCATATCAATGAGTTGGCATTGCTTGTTTAAAAGGTGAGTCCTTGAACCTAAATGCTATGGATCACCAAGGGCGACTATTGGTGTGTGGAGGTGAGGTTTAGGATGGGCATGCAGTGAGTACTTCACTTCTGTGACAAGTGCTTTGTAGCGATGGCTCTTCCAGAGGGTAACTGCTGTTGGTGAAAGAAATTTGTTCTCTAATAATAACCTTTATTTTTTCAACTTACACCTCACTTGCATATTTTCGGAGTATATATCACTTGCAGAGTTACAGGGTGCACAGTACTCTAAACAAAGAAGCTGTGTTCTTTTGTGGTAATTGTCCAAGGCTTGGAAGGGGAAAGCATTGCATCTCTAATGGATTGTACGTAAATGTTGGGTATCGACATCATAAACATTAAGTAACTTTCCTATTTATATATCTGGCAGGCAAGCTGCATAGAGAACCTTCCATTAAGGTCTCTATGTATTCTTATAGTTTATAAATATTTATGGCAAGGGATTGACAGTGTAAACAGGCTTGATACTTGCTCCGTGTGGACAGAATTTTATCTGAACACAGTGATGGTGTTTGCAAGTTTCTCCTTTTTGAAATGTTCTCCTGCAAAACAGTTATGAAAATAGGGTGGGTTTTTTGTCTCCTTGTGACTATCTTGCCACAGACCTTTCTGTTTCAATGAAATTGGCACAGCCCCCCACCAATTTTGAAACAGTTAAACCTACCAGTCTATGAATAGAATGGGAATACTGTAATACTTTTTTCCATTTGATTTATATACACTTTTAAGAACATACCATTCAAAGTGCAGATTAAAAGAAGCAATGATTTAGTTAGTAATACTTAGTTTCCTTTGCAAAATGTTATAAACTACTTGGAGAAAGAAGCATGTCAGTTTAAAAGATGGAATGCTTTTCGAGCTTCGTTATTTGTATGGAGAGAACAATAAGGAAATGTTTTTAATATAAACAGACATAAAAAATGGCAAAATTTTTTTAGTGTCTTGTTACAGGATTACATTACCTAAATAAAATTACTCCCTCATGATATAATCAATGTGGCAGAAATGGGAATATAGTTTTGATTCTGTTTGAGGGCCACATGTGAGCTCTTAATGTCAGATTTGAAAAGTAATATATTTGAGACAGAAAATCTTAGTCAACTGGTTATATAATTTTTCTTCATCAAAAATTGTTTTCCTTCTCTATGATGCTGAAATGTAATTTTCTCCTTTATATTCTTCCTCTTACTCTTTTCCCTCCCTTGCCTCAATCTGCTCAGAGAGGAAAAACATAGTTTGTATGTTTGGGGTTTTTTTGCTTTGTTTTGTTTTTTGTAAACTCTTTATGCCTCCAGAACTCCTCAATAATAAGCATTCTCCTCTGTCCCTTGTCAGTGAGTTCAGGCTTCTAGAAGGTGGCTGTTGTGTTTGCTTAAACTCTGTAAGTTAAGGGCCTGTGGAAGGTGATAGAAATGTAAGGTGCTGTAGCATTGTAGACTTTTTTTTTTTTTTCCTTCGTTGTTCTGTAAAAGCAGTGAATAAAGCTTTTGCTTGTAGCCATAGTGTTAATTACAATGTGGTAATTAAAATGTTAACACCTTGGAAATCCAAGAATCCTCTTGTCCACACATAGATTAATAGAGTAGAATATTAAGAATAACAGAAAAGTAGGAATTTGTAAACTTTGTAGTGACACTTATTTATGTCCATTTGGAAAATGCACTGGTGTTCTAATAACTCAGAAACTGAACTGAGGCTCAACGATTAGCCTTTACCCTGTAGGTAATGGTAAAATTAGTAAGTAAAATAATTCCAAATCGGATGGTTTTGTGTTTATGGGTTTCTTTTCCTTTGAATTACCAGAAATAAGTCCTATTCAGCATGAAAAAGGCATTATTGATCACCTTTTTCAAGGGATCCTGCATGTGTATGTATGTTTTGGGTTGGGTTTTATGTTTTTCATTATTTTTTTCATGTGTCACTGCATCTGAGGTAAGCCTGTTGAAGAGCTGATGTTAATAGTGCTGGGATGTGAGTGGCTTTGAGAGTTAAAATAACTTTGGTCCAGCTGTTTTTCCAAAACAAAATCAAATGTGCAGTAATTTTCAAAATTCTTGGAAGTATGTGCACATCCTTCCTTACCCTTTTAAAAACAGCCCCTAACTATTTGTTTGAACTGGGATTGTTATTTATTAAGTTAATCTGTAGTAAACTTGATAGTTTTAAGAATTTGACTGGTCAAAATGTTATTTTGGTTTGAGAGCTTTTTTTCCTTTGGCAGATCGAAAGTTGTTTTAAACTTGCACTGTGAGTATTTTATTTCAGTTTTCTTACAAAGCTTATTTTCTAGTTCAGTGTGAATCCTTCATATTTTTGCAAAATTGTTGATATTGTCTTGTCTTGAAGAAAGTATTTTACCTGCATGAGAAACAAAACCTGAAGTTGTTGAGAAAAAATGTAGTAGAGATATGGTGCTTTTTATTCTTGATACTTGTTATGATGGATGAACTGACAAAGATGCCATTCACCCAGTGTGATCTGGGAGGTATGCCACAAAGAAATCATGGGGTAACTGATACGTTGGTTGTTGAAGAACTGTAGAGAGGTGGGGATGAATGTGACAAACCTTTGTGATAGTACTGCTGCTCCCCCTGCCCCTACCCACTGTCCTAGCTGCGGACAGTCACTTACTTTTGTGGTGTACTCATCAGTGCTGGCAACTTTTTCTGTTTTATGGGTTATTCTGTCCAAAAGTTGGGGTCTTTTGTGCTAAATTCTGTTTTCATGCTTTACAGCAACTTTCTGATAGTGCTTCAAAAATCTAAACAAACAAAAAACCCCAACCACAGAACAGAATAAATAAATAAATCGGGTTGGTGTATTTTTTACCTGATGAGACAAACTGACACACTTCAAGAAATATTTAAGTATCATTTAGGCTAAGCATGCCAACTTGGATAAATTGAAGAAGTAATCTAAGGGTAGCTCAGCATCTATGATCTTGCCAATGTGGAAAAAGGCTTTGTTTGAAGGTAAACCAGTGTTCTCTGCTCAGGGTGTGGATTTTTTGGACTATATGGAACTATTAGTGATCTTGGTGAGACCTGTGGGCTGGGGCTATTCCTACATGGTATCTGCAGTATAACTAGGGTCCTTCAGCTGTGGAGGCAAGTGAGCTGGCAGGAGTGATTGAGGGCAAGCACTTCCAGGCTGTTGACTGGATGTGCACCCCTAAATACATGTGATGTCAAGGCTGGAACACATAATGAGCTGTGATTGCTCCACAGTTGCAATAAACTTTGGAGCACTCCCATCAGCCTGCCAGGATGTGCAATGTCTGTCTTGCAGCCTTTACCCTTCCTAGGCTTTGGAAAATGGGCTGCCTTGGTCACAGCATCACAGTGTTGTGTCTCAGTTCTCTAATTCAGTGGAGGAATTTAAGCAATGAACAGTTTTTCAGCAGCTTCGTGAGGGATATGATAGAGCCTTTTGGTTTGTTTTCTAACTGTTAGAAGAGCTGTGGGGAGTGATGATGCGAGAAGGTGTGAAGGGTAGTGTTGTGTTTTAGTGTGATCAGGTCGCCGTCTCTGTCATCATATTGGCTTCACATTTGGATTGCAAAATGTCATCCCTATTTAGATATGGGACTCCAGCTGATGCAGCATAGAATCGTGGAATGGTTTGGGTTGGAAGGGACCTTAAAGTTACCTAGTTTGAGAAACTGGGAGAGTGTTGAAGGAAGGTTGTGAGGCCACCTGAGGGAATGGGAAGTGTAATGTTGAGGTTCTGCAGGCTTTAATATGGATCATGGTACTACTTGATCATGCATCCCTAGGAGCCTTCCTGCTTTCCAGAGTGTGCTGCTGGCCCAGGAAAGTGTACTGTGCTGCTGCCAGGTCACCTTTATTTTCTTGCCACTTTGTGGCTCCTTTTCATAAGCAGGAAGGTAATGGAAGAAGGTGGCAAGTGTTATATGGCAATGTAGCTGCAAGCAGATGCCTGACCGGGAAGCATAACGCTCTGCTCATCCTCAGTTGTTGTCAGCAAGATACTCAGCATATAAAGTTGTAAAGATACCAGCTGCTGAAGTAGTGTGTTTTATCCCCATGAGGGTGCAATTGAAGGAAATTCAGAGTAGGAGAGTCAATGTTATGTCAAGATGGACAATGGATCAGAGTGAGTGTGCTACCTAACACAGAGAAGAGACGTGCTGCGATAATTTGGAAATCATCAACTGCTGGCTCTATGGCTCTGTTGCCAACAGGATGATTTGGTTGGCAATACTTGCTGTTCAGAAGGTTATTTGCCTGTGATAGGCTGGAGTTTGTGGTACAGTTGTGTATGCTTTTGCTATACTCTGCCAGGTCTGTTGGTTTTTTATGCCTGGACCTGGTATTTCAGTCCTTCCCTGTACTTCATTTTCTTCCCTTCTTCTCATTCTCATGTCTCCATCCTTCTAGCTCTTTAATAAGAGATTTTTTTTCCTGTTATTCAGCAGGCTAATACTGCCTTTATACCAGCTGGTCTTACACAATATCTTGGTCTCCACAGCTCCTATCTGGTCAGTGACTTGCAAAACTAACATTAGAAGCTTGGTGCAGAATCTAGGTGCCATTGTTGCTGCTTGGTGTCTTTACTTTTGGAATGATGTGGTTACTCATCCCATTCACTGGCAAGCCTGACTTTTCCTGTTAACCTTTTTTTTTGCATTACTATCAGAATAGCCCTTGGCTGGCCTTAGCATGTGGAATACACTTTAGGTTAGCTGAAAGGAGGAGAAAAAGTCCTTTCTGCCAAGTTTGGATTGCCTTGTGCTTGTTTACTCAAATCCCAGTTGCCTGCTGTGTCCTGCAAGTATATTTGTGAGAGCAAGGAGACAGAGAGAAAAGAGCTCTCCCATTCACAGTGAAGGTGGAATGGGAGCTACTGATAATTCAGTTTTCTTAAAAAAATTGTAGATTGTGTGGAATAAATTGGTAAAGATGCTGTGATGGAGTACTTGGTGCAGAATCCTGGCTTGCTGCTTGTGTGCTGAAACTCTTACGTGGTTACTGGTGATTTTTTTTGATTGTTTGAAAATATAAACCATCTCTGTATGTAAGTTCGTTAGGCTGTGTCCCTGCTTCTTTGGGAAGTTTATTTTCATTTGCAACTTGCCTCTCTTCTGATTTGACCCCAGTCTCCCAGGGTTTTATTCCCCATGCTACCTCAACATTTTTCTTCTTGCTCCTCCAAACTAAGCAGCAAAACTCACAGATAACAATTTACAGAATTCCTTATAAGCAAGCAATGATGAAGAAATTTGAAACCTGGGGATCAAAAGGAGAGTCCTCACAACTGACTGTGCCAGAATCCTTGTGTCAGTCCAGAGAGTTTTTCTTAACGTTCTTGTGTTTGCTCTCTGTGGGACATCTTGGGAATGGGGAGGATTGTATTACATACCAGGAGTTTTGTGTATAGCATGGTTTTGAGGAGGTTGTAATTAATGCTCTTTGCTGGTTATCTATGCCCATTTATCTGCTTTTCATTCTTTCATGGGCTGAATGTAGGTGCATGTCATTCTGTCAAGGCATCTGTCAAATTCTTGCTTACTCTCCCTCATCCTGGCCAGTGTGTATTTGCTTGGTGCATCTTACTACCACACTCCTCTTTTCTGGTCCATATTTGCCATCCTTGTGGCAGTATGCTTGGCAGTATCAATTCACCTTCAGATGGTCAGAGTTCTGAAAGACTTTTAAAAGAGAGGGAGTTTTCCTAGCATGATGACATCTTCTTCAATGTAACAATCCATGGGTTTCTTACTGGTGGACTCCTGCATGGATATTGCTTTCCACAATGTGAGCAGTTGCTCAGTATTACCAGCTGGACCACACTGGGATTCTGGGGCAGGTTGCCACAACTTGTGGTGGCCACCTGTAGTCTGACGGGTTCTGTTTCTAAATTGGAGGCTCACAAGCAACTAGTTCAACTAATCTGTCAAAGCTGATGCAGTCGTCCTTTTCTCTGGTGTGCTAGTACTTAGATTTATCTGATGTTGTTGTGAAGCTGTTCTGGATGGTGGCTGGCTAAAACCTACTTTTTGGCAGGTGTGGGGGAGAGTGCTGTATAGTGCCCTGCATTGTCTCACCGTCCTGTGGGACAAGTGCTAGTGCCAATGCAAAATAGAGGTTGGGAACCAGCAGCTGGAAATGGAACTGGGGAGAAAGGATGTGGCTGCAGTTGCATCTTGAGCAGATCTAGCAGCCTGCCAGTGAAAGGGGGGAGAGCTGCTCCCCCTTCAGCTCCTGCTGCTTGCCTTATGTTAGTTTTGGAGTTTGCTAAACCACTTCATGAGTTGATTCAGCTCACTAACCCAGTCAAACCTTTCACTGACGTAATGACTTGCTGGGGGTTGAGAATAAGAAAGAAGGGTTTGGGGAAGATGCTATGCTAATTGCTTTAACCAGGCTAAATTCCACATCAGTGAAAGAGAATGAACATGTTGAAGGTAACTGACCTCATGGCAGCCTGAGGTGTCATGGGTCATTGAAAGTGGGAAGGAGTGAGTGGGAACTTGTAGAAAAGACCTCTGGACTAAAGAAAAGCCTGACAAATTCTGAGAGCTTAAAGTTGTCACTTAAACACCAAAAAAATTGAAAAACATTTTTAGCTGGTAAAGTGATCTTTGTACGTTGGTACATCACTTTGCATCCTGTGGGCTGTAGCCAGTATCAGATACTCACAAATCAGATGTGCAAAGAGTTTAATAAACAAGTGTTAGGGAAAACAGACTTAGGTATTTTGTGTATTAGAAAGTTTCAGTATGCTAGTGAGAGAGAGAAGAGTTGCAGCCAAGAGGAAGAGTTGGTACAAGAACTGCGGTTAGATGGTGAGAAGGATGCTGATGTATAATTCTAGTTGCAAAGTCAAGGCAAAAAAAGGTAGTGTCTGGATTTTAATACTGAATGTGGCAAGCTTAGGGAAGTTTTTATGTGAATATTGGAGTTAAGAAGCAGTTAGGCTTAGTGACCCACTATTGGCAGGAATTTCTTATGATTTTAAATAATTATTGTTGCAGTTTGAATGTTTTAAACTTCAGGTTTTGTAACTTGTCTTCTCTAAGCAAATGTTTGTTCCTGCTGGTGGATCCAAAAAAAGCTTGTTTTATACTCAAGCATAGCTTTTACTCTGTCCTGGGTACTTTAATTGGAAGAATAAACTACACGTAGACCTCTAGGTGATAGAGGACATGCTAATATTTGCTACTGTTCTGGTTGATTTCCAAGATGGGTGTTTTTTTCTTTTATTTTTAAAAATGTGTGCTCCTCTTCAATGTATTGCAGATTTTCCAGTTAAAATATTTATTTTTCTGATGTCTATAGAATGGGAAATAGAAACATAAAGAAAGCTTCTTAAAAAAATCGAGTTCTATCTCTTTACCTAATTATAACTTGAACTGCAAAATAGTTGTCTAGTTTGAACTTGGACTTCTTCCCTGAAGTTATTAATATAGTTCATAACAGCACTATTCAAAAAGCCATCTTTTCAGTGTCCTGTGCTTCTTTTAAACTGAGTCATATGGAGCAGGATGGGACCTTCTGCCACAGTTTTCCTTCTGGCATTGCTGTTTGTGTCAAGTAAATGGCAAAGACGGTACTAGGTACTGCTGCTGCCAATTCAGTAATTGTCTTTTATAGGATATTGAAGCCTTTGTGTTTTCTGGGAAGGGTTGGAGGGGGTGGGGGAGCAAACCTGTTTTTTATTATTTTGGTGATGCATGTTTCATTCCTGAATGTCACAACAAATTGGAATGAAAAGCTTAATATCCTCATCTGCCAACCCTGCAGAATGTGTTACAAGTTGTGGCTTTGAATCAGTCTGCGTGAAACTACACATCCTAAGTGTAGCTGTGTTTCTTCTGAGCCGTCATTCAACTAACTTGTATCATTCATGAAAAGGAGTTTTTTTCCAGTCCTTCCTCAGCCAGCTCTGAGCTCCAGCAAGGAGTGAATAACCTATGCAATGTGGTTGTGTTAGGCTCAGCAGTGCCTTCAGGCCTCGGTGATTACACTTGACATGCCTGGTGTTCCAATTCAGTGCATGCTGTGTGCATGGGTACTCTTGCTCCGTGTTGCACATAATAATGGAGCCTTTACTCATTTGTGCATGGATTTACCTTTTTTCAAATGCTGGGCATGCTGTCTTATTAGAGAGAGCTCTGCCAGTTGGCTGCACTCTTTCCTATGGTGCACTAGATGACATTGAGCTGGCTATTAACTAGATTTTTCAGGTTACAATTGTATGCAGGCTTTAAAGTAGAGGGTTTTGTTGCATATCTATTTTTTGCCACTTGCAGTTTATTGAATGCTTTTTTTTCTGTAAAAAATGCAGTCATCATAAGCAACCTGCATTTCAAGAAACTCTGTAATTCATTTTAAATCTTTAGGAGGTGGGAAATTAGGCAAGGAAGGGAAGGAGATAGCAAAGCAAGGTGATAAACCTATGTAATATAAAGATTCCGCTTTCTAGTTTAAAGAAGTCTACCCCATCTTCAAGGAAATAATAATCTGTAAACTATGTTTTGCAGCACAATAAAAACTTGCTTTCTGGAAGGGGGAATACAAATTTAGCATTATTAAAACCAACAAAGCTTCCTCTCTCCCCTCCCTCCATTTTGGTAACTTTCTATCTAAAGATTGTCATAAATCTGTTTATATACAGTGTTTCTAAAATTAGGATGACAGCCTTAAACAATTCAGTTTAAAAAAAAAAACCAAAGCCCCTCCCAAAAAAAACCAACCAAAGCCCCCCCCAAAAAAACACCACCCCCCCCCCTAAAAAAAAGCCAAAACCCAACAACCCCCCAAAACCCCAACAAAGAAACAAAAAAAAACCCCAACAACTGAAGGGGAGGAAGAGAGACAGAAAGAAAAGCTTCTAAACATCTAAGAACTTGTTTATTTGGCGGTAGATTAAGGATTAAGGAACTTCTTAGTTCCTTCAGCTTTTCCCAACGCATATGTAGCAGTGTCTTTGAATAACAGTTTAGTTTTGTGGTAATGAGGGGAGTAGTCTGATCTTGGAAACTAGCTTTTGAATTTTCTGAAGTCTGTGTTAGTATTTCTAATTTCAGTGTTTCTCATACAAGGAACTGTAACTTTTCTGGCAATTTAGACATTGATATTATTCAACCATGCACAACTTTGGCTCTATAAATGTAAACCTTTTGGTTAGGACATACATTCTGCTAGAAGTTTAAAGTGCCCACCTATGCTGTTTAATAAATCTGCAAGTTTTTTGTTAAATCTGTGTGGTGACATGCATAGGAGCATTTAGTATGCCAATCATAGTATGTATCTAAATGCTGCTGTACATCTCCGTTGCTGCAGTGCCTGAGTAAAGACGGGGAAAGGTAGAAATATTTTATGATAGTGGATTTAGAAGGATGTGATTGTCTGCATTATACAAATGTAGTATTTTTCTTATCCTTTTGTTGAAGTAGGAACAAGGCTGGAATTTTCATAATGTTATAAATAGCTTGTGGTTAAGGGCAATTAAATGAGCATATTACATTTAAGAAACTGTTTTCATGGTTACTGCTTTTCATTAGTCATCTGAGGTGTTGTGTATGAAAAATACACAGACGGTGCAAACTAATAAAGTAAGCAAATAAAGCATATAAAATAAAGGCTTTGTGTTAGAGAACTGAACAGGAGTGGTAGAGCTGAGTTTGAAAAAACTGTGTTGTCCATTGCTGTAGATCTATTTTTCTCTCTACCTCCTCATACCAACTCCAATACTCTAAAACAGCATTTGTCTCATGATGTGCAATTAATTTTGTTTGTATGTATTACATATAAAATATCCAAGATACATAATTTTGGAGAGTATAAACATACAGGTGGCTTTGACAGCTTGACATGAATTATGCTTTTC
Source organism: Microhierax caerulescens (assembly GCA_035590215.1). Lineage (NCBI taxonomy): Eukaryota > Metazoa > Chordata > Aves > Falconiformes > Falconidae > Microhierax > Microhierax caerulescens. The sequence goes on from JAVJGJ010000057.1 coordinate 12,978,006, forward strand.
TAGAAGTGGGGTGTATATTACTAAATTCTGGCAAAAAAAAAATAAATCTTTTCTCAGGTGGGCTAGCACTGAGTGCTTAGAAAACTACCAACCCTTGTCTTTCAAATTCTTATTTAAGTGCCCTTCTCTACAGAACAGTGTCATTTGGATGCTTAAAACTCCTGTCATCTTTGTTCTCACCCTTCTTCAATCTTATTTTAGTAATGCACAGCCCAGGATAATGAGCTGCCCATTATGAAGTTACCATTTGGAGTTGTAGCACCGTTGAAAGGTTTTGAGTTGGTGCTTTTTAGTCAAATTTCAAAATGTCCCCCCTCCTTTTTTTTCTTTTATTTTTTTTAGAATTTCTTAGTAGTTATGGCTTGATGCACCATCATAGTGCAAGTTACACTTAAAAAAAAAAAAAAAAAAGTGGTGTTAATGCATCTGTCTTCCCCCTTCCCCTTTATTTCTCCCATTTAAAGCTGCCCCGCTGTTGCTGTATGCAAACCGACGTGATCTGCGACTGGTGGATGCTGCCAACGGGAAGGAGAACGCCACAGTGATTGTGGGTGGCTTAGAGGACGCAGCAGCAGTAGACTTCGTGTTTGTAAAGGGGTTGATCTACTGGAGTGACGTTAGTGAAGAAGCCATTAAACGAACAGAATTCAATAAATCTGGGAGTGTACAAAATGTGGTCATTTCTGGACTTCTGTCACCTGATGGGCTGGCATGTGACTGGCTGGGAGAGAAATTGTACTGGACAGATTCTGAAACAAATCGGATTGAAGTTTCTAATTTAGATGGATCACTGAGGAAAGTTTTGTTTTGGCAAGAATTGGATCAGCCCAGAGCAATTGCCTTAGATCCTGCAAGAGGGTAAGTCTTTGTTAAAACAAAAATTCAAATACTAAAATTTCTGCTGCTACTTGTTTGTTGAAGGATTTTAAATAAGTGCTGGTACTGTTATTGAAGTTATCCTAAGCCATTTTGCATTATTTTCTTCTCTTTCTATTAGTTCTTCTAATAGAAGAACTTCTGAAATTGTATTCATATTGGTTTGTGAACAACTAGGAATTACTAGACTTTAAAAAAATGGAATAGAAACTTATTTTGGCAGCAGTGCAGAAAATGAACAGAAATGGAGAAGTTCTAACATAAAACTTGATACAATGTGCTTGAAAGGCCATCAGCTGCCTGCTGATAGACTTGTGCCCCTCTGCAGTGTCAGTGGAATTTTTTGGAGCCTTGTTCATTGGTGATATTCATGCTTTATTGAAACAGCCAAAGAAATAAGAGAAATCAATATACTGTATTAATAACAATTAGAGACATGTTTTAGCACTTAACCCTAGAATTTACAGAAGGGTTCTTTTCCCTACCCTTGAGGGAACTTCTGTCTGAAAAAAAGTCATGTGTTTGGGCTTTGCCCATTCTGGAACAGGTCCAATTCTTCTCAGCTCTTATTTCAGTCACTGGATGTAACTTACAGTATAATCTTTTGGGTCTGTTCTTGGGACGAAGCTGTGGTTGCCAGAATTGCTAAATTCAGTGGTGGTTTTGGTGATGTTACAGAAATGGCTAACTTGAGGTTACCCTCTAGGCAGTTGTCTGTGATAAGTGACTGGCTCTCCCAAAGTGAAAGACTAATGGAATATCCTGGCTGCTGTGTAATCTTTCGATAGTTTTTTATCTGTAGTGTAGATCTTCGTTATACTATATTTTTTCCTGAACAAGCAAGAAAAATGGATTTATTGTACTGCCATTTCACTTTTTTTTTTTCAGTCAACGTGGTTGTTTTTTTTTTGTTTTGTTTTTTAGAAATTAATGCATTGTTTGTTCAGAAAGATAAGGGCTGTGTCAACTGCTTTCAGCTTCTTTACAATATAATTTACCTTGCATGTTTGGGTCTTTTCCTCCAAAAGAAAAAAGTCTTTTCATAAAACATGGCTTCTTTTCTGAACTTCATAGAAATACTGCATCTTGAATATTTTCTTCTGCAGTTTCAATAAGTCATTGACAATATATAAGCAGGAAAGACGTTTCTTCTACATGACGTATTTTCATTTTGGAAATAACAAAAGGATGGATTTATGCTCTTCCTATGTCTTTACAACTTATAAATTGGAGCCAATGGTAGCATAGCTTAATTTTACTAGATTCTAAAACCACTTAAGAATGCAAGAAAAGATGCAATGCTCTTGCCCTTCCACCTACCATCCCAAAACTGAGAGAGAAAAGTGAAGAGAAACACAATCAAAGTTTTTGATTGGCTTGTAACCAGGGAGACAGAGATTCTTGTTATTGAGGAATATTGTGCCATTGTCAAGCCAGCTGGTCTTTTTTAGAAAAGTATTTCTATTTTTTGAACATGTACAGTAGTATGCTCAGTGATCAAAACTAGATGATTGTGTACTTTTGAACTCTTTAATAATAGTTTACATGGAGAGGAAACTACAAGAAGAAAAGTGAAATAAATCGAAGGCAAAGTGAACTCGTAACTTTTTCCATATCAATGATCTGATAAAGCGGTAGGAGTAAACACTTCAATATGCTTAGATTTAAAACAAAACAACTCAAACACCAACCCCCCCTTCCCCAAAACAAACAAAAGCCCCCAACCAAAACAAAACCCAACCTCCAACAACTGTATTGAAGGACAGAACATTCCTTCTTGTATTGACCTCCTTTGTAGAGGTAATTTTCTAAGTTGTTATATGCAGAGTATGTTTTAGGAGGATAGTACAGTAATATATCCACTTTCTTGCCATATTTCAGTTGAAAAAATTGCAATTCTCATATGTAGTTTATGACAGAAACCTCTCAGCTTTTAATAAATCTGATTACATTTCAGAACAGCCTCCAAAGCTTGAAACAGGTGAAAGGGTGGCATCAGCACAGGGAAGTCAATAAATAATAATAAAAAAATATTCCTCAAACTGTTCTTTCACGTGCATCCTTCTTTCACTAATATTTACATATCTTTAGCCCTGTAAATGTCTTTTGTTTTCACACTGTTGCCTGGTAGACAGTGATAGTAATAAGCCATAAAAGGATCTAAGAACAGTTAATAAAATCTGAAACTTGGAAAAGCAAAAGCCCTCTCATTTTCCATCGGTCTAATCCATCTCCTGTTATGCTCAGTTGATGGTTATTCCAGGTACAGTTTTACAAACTCTTGCAATTCATGAAAAGAAATGATTTAGCAGCAAATTTATAGTAAGGTCATCATTACCCACAAGTTAGATTTTTTTCATTGAAGTTTGTCAAATGTAGTTGATCTGATGTAGCGTACATCAAATATTTCATGATCAAGTTGATATAGGTACCAAACTACTCATCTGTTCTGTGTTTGTACATGTATAATTATTACATGTATCTGTCTTACTGAAAACATGAGAATGCCTACTTTGAAATGAAATCTTAAGAACCATACTGTATAAGCTAGCACAAATATGTAGTCATGAATAATGCATTTTCTTGGCAATGTCCCATGAAGAAAAAATGAAACGTTTCACCAACACTGGTCTTTTTAGCAATCTATCTGCTGTAGGGTACTTGACAGTTGTTCTCTGAAGGTCACCATTCAGTGCTGTTGTGATAATTTGGAGGAATATGATTGGACTCTTTCAAAGCATGTTACAGGAACAGTAGGGGCAATTAAAGAATAACTGGTTTGGGTAGCCTTTGCTACTACTGCCAAAACCATCTGTTAATTGTGTGTGAGGTTATATGTGTGACTGAAATACTGGAGTAAAAGTTAGACTTGATTCCCATGTCTGTTACCAATAATGAGAAATGCGATACATTTATTAATGGAAAATAGTTCTGAGTTTGTAACTGAGACAGAGAGGTCAAGTCTAATTTTTACTCTGGTATTTTTGCCTAGGAGGCCATCAGAATCTGCAATGCCCAGACTCCTCTTGCTGGCCATCTACATAAATGAGAAGCTCAAACCTCAAAATGTCTTACATTCATACTTTACAACTTACTTTACTTTTTTTCTGTTGTAGTTCTTTTGATACAACAAAATGTTGGATGTGTACCAGAAGAAGAGACCTCAGATGAAGGGGAAGGGAATGGGGGTGCTTTTTCAGCCCTCTTTTGGAGTGAGCTGGGTGGGGGCAGGGTTCAGGGCAGTTTCAGGAAGGCTTCTTGGTCCTAGTCATCCTTTCTGAAACTGTTCCTGACCTGTGTTCAACATGAGACCCTCTTAAGACTAGGAGCTGGGAGTAACACATACTCTGACACTTTGATGTTGACTTTTTGCCAGGGGAGGACTAGGTGTTAGACTGCCAAGTGCAGCAGAGCACCAGATTTAGAAACTGCTCACATAAAAGTTGAGCAAGTGGAAAAAAGGTTTTTCCGCTTCAGCACTCGAGATGGAGAAAAAAAAAAAGCGTATCTCTTCAGATTCTTGAGCAAATACTGCTTGAAAATGCAATATATGTATATTTGTTCTACTGTTTTCTTGTTATTTTTAAAATTTGTACAGCCTTTTTGTCCTCATGGAAAAGACTTCATTATCATTGTTACAGTTCCCCCCAAAAAACTTGATCAGCTTTCTTCATAAGAAGCAGTATCAGAATGAACTCACTTTTCTAACTTCTAGATGTATTGTTCATCTTAAAGGGAATTTGAAGTGCCTCCTAGAAGTGCTGACTAATTACTTACTTTTCAAGACATGTTTTAAATCAAGTGACTCTACAGAGTTACCTTAATTGTTAAGCTCTTGTAAAGCTTTCAGGTTGTAAAGGTTTTCAGTTAATGAATGGAATTAGAGTACAGAAAGCTATACCACTTCTTATGACAGCTGAAGTTTGGATGAAGCTGAATTTTTGGATGAAGTACTCTGCATGTTGGAGAAGATTTTCAGATTTAATGTGTACCCCTCCTTCACCAGACTTTTTATTTTTTTTCATGGCAACCTTTGCAGGTAATACATATACTTTCTATCTTTATGGACCTACTTCTTCTGTTTCTTTGAAAGCTGGAAACTTGCATCTGAGCATGCCAAGCACAAAAGCAATTGTAGTACAGGTCTTAACATCTGCATGTCATAACAAAAGGTTAGTTGGAACTGGTAGTATTTTTTTGCAGAGTGGTAGATGTTATACGACAGTATAAGGAAAGAAAAATGGACAGTTCTAGTAACAGTTACAGTATCTTTGATTTGGGGAAAATAACATTTTAAAAATTAAGGAAAATCAGAATATCTTTATAAATTCACCATTCAGTGAAGACTGGTTTGTTTGCATGAAAATTAGTATTATATAAAATGGCACCTTAGATGTAAATTCCCAGAATAATGCAAATAACTGAAGGCTTTGCTTCATAGCTTCTCTTGCTTGATGCCACCTCTGCCTTGAGCAGATTGCTTCTGGCTGAAAATCTTCCTGCTGCTCCTCTGCCGATATTAACATACTTCATAGGCAGCAGATTAGTGTGCTCAGCTAACCATTTGCTGTATAGCCTGGCCTGTGCAGTAAAGAGTTAATTTCGAGGTTTTGATAGGTGACTTATATGCAAGTATTAAGCTGATAGGAAATCTTCAGACTGCTGTGGTCTTGGCATATGTTATAAGGTGTATTTAATCTTTCCTCCCCTAAGGAGTCTCTGTTGATCAGAAGATGTTGTTGGTTGCAAATACATCATTAAGTTCTGATAACAGCTAGGATACTAAACAAACTCAAAGGTATTTTTTGTGACTTAGAGATAATGAAGCTAACGCAAAAGATTGCAGTAGTGTTGCACAGGTTCTCCTGATGACACTGGATTAGGAGTGGCATGCCTTGACTCTTGAGCTGCATGTAACTCTTGGAAGATTAAAATGCAGCATGGGTGTTGCTAATGGCTGGGTCATCCTAGTGCAGGGACTGTTGGGTGACCTGAATCTCTAAGCATGGGAGACTACAAATCAGAGAAGGTTGCCTAGGCCAGGATTATAATGCATCATTCAAGACCCAACAGCATGCAAAGCAGCGCTTCATCCTGCAAGAGGCTTAGCACGTCATCTGAAATGTCCTTGCCATCTTCTGCCCCAGAACTACTATAAGTCCCTCAGCTTCTGAAGTACAAGGTGTTTGGGGTTTGGGTCTTGGTCCTGTGAAGATTTTTGTGGCTTCTGGGAAGGTGATCAGACACTATTCACTTACTGTAATAGTGCTGAATATTAACTCTATGGTTTTGGTGGGTTTTTTTTTGTTTGTTTGTTAGTTTTGTTTTAATCTCATTGACAGTCAGTTCATTTTGAAAGGTTCTTTCACAAAACTTTGCAAGGCTTGTTTGAGACTTGTCATGTATGGCTTATATGGTGCTGGTTTCCAGTCCAGTGCTAGGATATTTCCATGTGGCTAAATGCAAAAATTGTAAAGGTGTCACTTTATTACATGGCTCAAAATGTTGATTTCTTTCTTCTCTTCTCTTTCTGCCTCATCTGAAGGAGGAGGTGAAGGAAGGTAACCAGAGAGTAACCAGAAACCCACATATTTAAAACAGAGTGAAAGCTTGGAGAGGTGACTTCTCTTGTAAATCTTGCTGTGCTGGTTTAGATGTTACTGCCATTGACTGCCTATCCTCACCCTACTGCCAGAGGTTGCCAGGAACTCAGAAGAACATATTTGCTAGTGTATTTTCTTTAATTTTCAGGCGTTTTACTTAGTTTTCTGTTTGTGGAAGAGAGATGGGAGAAATTGGCTAGTTAGAAATCAGACTACAGTGCACAGAATTTATTTGTGTGGGACAAACATATTTCTTACAGACTGAGATACCTTAAAATTGTAGATACTTATAGCTGTAGGCAAGTTTGAAAATAGCTGTTCATCCCTACCTCCTTCATTTAGTGCTTGGGCTAGAAGACAAGACTGTGGACTTCAATCAGTGGAGGGCTGTGCTTTCCCTTCTGCCGACTTCCCTGTGAATAAGCTGGTAGCATCTTGAGACACCACAGACTTTGTCAAAGTACTCATTAGCTTTTTTTCACTTTGTGTCTTTAGTTTCAGACTTGTTTCAGTGAGGCATGTGAATATAATATGTTAAATGATAGTCTGTCGACAATTTAAGGTAACATTCAAGAGGGTGATTTGGCCTGTCCCTTAACACATGCCTCAGTGCTGTGGTGATGAAAATCAGTAAACTTTATGCAACTTGCTGTAAAGTATCAACGTATTCTTCAGGTATTTGCATGCAGTGCTTGTTTTGTAAATTTGAGCTAAGTATTTAAACTGAGGTATTAATTTCTGGTCTGTGTGAATAACCTCTGATGAGTCTTTGGACATGCTTCTGTTTTTCTGCATTTTCAGTCCCTGCAATTATAACTTAGCATCTAAGTCTAGACTATGAAGACCTGATGTATTAAAAAAATTAAATTGTGAACAAACAAGTTTTCACTAACAACATTTTGAATGAAGCTTTATGCTGAGTAAACACAAGGAAAATTATTTTTAAACTCATGATTTTAGACTTCTGGTAAGCATTACTAGCTAGATGTTAAATAAAAGTTTTTTTTCATGCTCTTTTATTAAAAAATTAAAATAATACTAAAACAACTTTTAATAACTCTTAGCAGGAACTCAAAGGGGCCATGTTAATTTAAAGCAGAGAGTTATAATCTGATATATTGTTTGTTGTGTGTTCTTGCTTGAGAAGTTCAAAGTAGCATTGCTGTTAAGGAAGCAGAGTGGCTTTTTAAATGAATGTCCATGCTGTTTCTGGGGAAGGGGACAGTGAAAAAAAGCTAACCATCACAGTCATCCTTTCCCCCCAAATATAACTTACATAACTTCGCAGTGTTTGTCAGGAAAGCATTACTTCGGAATCCATGATGTCCAATAAGACTTGTAGGAGAGAGCTTTCAATTGCTCACTAAAACCGTTGCAGCTGACTCAGCTTAGTAATTGCAAATTGCAGCAAAGAATTATTTTTATACATCACCTTTTGGAAAAGTTTTGTTTGTAATCTCTTTATACTGTTTCAAGGCATATTTTAGAGCGGGATTTTTTGTTTTTTAATGATGATAAACCTTACAGACAAAGTGTGTTAAAGTAGATCTGCACCAGAAGAAATCTATCAGCAAAATCAGCCTCTAGTGAACACGGCTAATGGCAGTGTGGTTTAAACTTTTTGTTCATCCTGTGGCATCTTCTTCCCTTTCTAAATAAGCTTTACTGCCAAAAGCACACTTTATGCCATAAGCTGAGATTATACTCACACTTCTTGCTGCTGGATACATTGGCTAACGCATTGTACACCTGACAAATGCATTTGCAACAGGAATGTATTAATGTAGACTCAGCCTGAGTCACAGTGGGTAAGAGGAGCGTGGTAGTCTGGCCTTATTGTTTATGAGTCTGCTTGTGCATGGCATTATGGACTGTATGTGTGTGGAAGGAGGAATGCTGGAGGAAAAAAATCCCATGTTTACTCGTTTAAAATCAAGTTAGGGTTGGTTGGTTGTGTGCCATTGGGTCTGTGTGTCATTGTCTCGTTGTGTTGCCCCATCCTGTGCCCCCCACCCTTGGTGTTTTGGGGAGTGACTGAAATGTGTCCATTTTAGAGTTGAAAGTTTGGTTCAAACATGAGACCAAATATTTTGATCTGTGCTGTAGAAAATGGAACAGAAATTTGCCTTTGTTCCTTTTGAGGAAGTTGATTGTTGGATTTATGTTGTTGACAAAGAAGATTGATTTATGACTCATTTCTTGAAGAAAGCTGATAAATCCACTTGCTAGCATGATTTGAAACAGACCAATAATATTATTTAAATAAACTATGTATTAAATTAAAATTGTAGCAGTCAGTTGCATGAGAGTTCGGCATGATTAACAAAGAAAAATGTCTCTAGAAAAGCCATCTTTATTTGGCTGTGTTCCTGGAAAAAATAAGAGTATTCTGTGGAGAATTAGTGTATTTCAGTACTGTCTTCTCTGTAGTGGTCAGGTAAAACATCACAGGACATTGTACAGAGGACATCAAGCAAATGCACCTTTTACAGCACAGCTAGTAAGAAAGGTGGACATACCAGGGACATAAATTGTAAGGTGGCCTAATAAAATATCTAAATAAATGTTCCTAAAACTCCTGTCCTGGGGTCACCACAGAAAAAGATTGTTCAAGTTACAGTCAGTGTACCAGGGTTGTTAGTTGGGCCTGTATCTGAACTGGTACAATTTTACCATTTCAGGATCTGTGTATAAAAGACCTGAAAA
>JAVJGJ010000057.1:12987226-12999215 GCA_035590215.1 Microhierax caerulescens
AGATTTTAAACTGTATGCTTTAAATGCAGATGTGTGGGTGAGAATGTATATGTAATATGTATTTGTGGTGTCTGTGTTTCTTTGGTAGGGGATGCCCCCTTCAAGGCTGTTTTTCAAATGTCTTGCCCAGTTTTGTGTGTCTTTTAATGAAAGCAAGCAATAGGAAAACCTGAGCCTTGTCTGCAGGAGTAGTCACTTCAGATGGGCCACTGATGCTGTTCCTCAGTAATGCTCTAGATTTTAAACTGTATGCTTTAAATGCAGATGTGTGGGTGAGAATGTATATGTAATATGTATTTGTGGTGTCTGTGTCTAGTTAATTGTATCTTCAATTTGAAACATTCTAATTGTGTTGTACCCTAGAACCTAAAAAACCAAACAAACCAACACCCAAAGCATCTCCTCTGCTCCCCACCCCCCACCCCCCAAAAAAACCAGCCCAAAACCCACAACAAACCCCTCCAATGAAACAACAAACTCTAAACCCCCGTAATTGTGGAAACCTTTTTTTCCTTGGACTGATAGTATTCTTTAGATTTCTACTAATAACACATTTTCTGGACCTTAATGCTTTAACTAGAATCCTTCTAATACCGCTCTCTTAAAGAAAAAAAAAAGTCAATGTCCATTCTGGGCCTCTTCCCCTCACCCCTTTCTTTTCCCAGGGTTGTTTAACACATACTTTACACTTTCATTTCTCATGGGAAACTTGCCGTTTCTCACTTTTGCATCCAACTCCATGTTTCAGCATAAAGTATTACTTGTATTCGGTTTTCTCTGTCACTCCAAGAAGAGGTAAAGACAAGAGATTATGCAACTAAGAGCACTGCTAAGTCAGTGAGCTTTATTTCAAAATAAATCTATGTAAGTGTGAATTTTTCTCTTTTGTTAAGGATAAGCATGATCTCTGCTCTAGCAGATTGTTAAAAATTACACTAAACTTAAAGAAAACCGTCTTTTGTGTATTGTAGTGTTGCATAGAAATATATTTAATTCTTGAGTAGAAAGTTCTTTTAATAAAAAAGCATTTATTTATTGTAAAATAAAACTATCTTATATCATTGCCTAAATTTAGTTTACTCTGGCAAACTTCTGAGCAAACTGAAATAAAAGATGTTATTTTGATACCTTTTTATTTTCAGCATGCATTTTTCTTGTGTACATCAAAAAACCACAGCTTTCTTTGAAGAACGTTTAGATCTAGATATAAGCCTGGTTAGTCTAAAGTAAAAATTAAGAGAGGTAAAAAAATTACTCAAGAGGTACATGTGCTTTATAGAGTACTGGGCTCTTGTAGGTCTCAAACTGCAAGAAGATCCTAGAAGGATGCTTTCAGATGCATAAACCAGAACTCACCTATTTCTTACTGTAAACACTTGAAATAAGATGGGGCTTAAGCAGTTGGTAACAATCCAGAGTTGTCTGGTTTTATTGTGTCTATGCTTGCAAACTGGTGCTTCATCTGATCATCAGATACTACACAAATGTTCTGTTCACTGTATAAAGTATGGGTTGTGCGTTGACTTTTGCTGTGCTTTCCTGGTTAAACAATTTTTTGTTTTATTGTGATAGCCTGACATGCTATTTAAACAGCATTTAATAACGTGCTTATTGCGGCCAGAAGTGATGGCCTGACTGAGAATTTCTGTTGGCCCCTAGATGTGCATAAAAGTAGTTGCTTGACTGAGGAGAGGGATTGCTGGATGTGGTGTTCGAGCCAGCCCTCATCGTTGAGTTGGCAGGCGCAGAATGGCTTGGCCAAGTAGTCAATAGTGAAACCAGAGATTTGTTTTAGTGAAGGTCTGATTGCTGCTCATAACCACTAAAAGCTTTAGCATTAAATAAATTATATAGTCCTAATCAACATTTTATAGCTACAAACCAAATTTGGATTTAAAGAGATGGATACTATGAAAGCATGAAAGTACAATGTGTTCTTGAGGTTTGACAGAAATTTGTTATTTAACTAGAGAAAAATGGTCTCCTTGCATAAAAATGTTCTTCTGTTTCAAGGCAGGAATGAGATTTGGAAAACTGTGAGTTCGTAAACAGTTCTTTATGTATTTGTTCAGCCTCATTAAAATTGGAGAAATCTCATCAGCTTATGTGACTAGAGTATTTTGGCCACTGTTTAATAAGTAGCCAAAGAGTAGTCTTGTTGATAACCATGAAACATAAAAAGGGACTCCGCTCCCAATCCCAAGTTTCCCCTGTCTGGGGCAGATTCTCCGAAACTGTGCCCCTTGTCCCTGTTGTTGCATGTTCTGACTTCTCTGCATTTCCCCCTTTGTATAAAGTGGGTGCTATCAACTGGTCTCACACAGATAATTAGTTACTGAAAGTTAAAAAAGGAAAATCCAGGTCAGAATATGGAGGATTTCTATGCATCAGCTCTTAATGTCCAGCAGGACATACCTGAAATGGAGCCAGGCCATGACTAGGAGGAAGGCTCAGTGATTTTTGAGTTTTGATAGGTTTTATGGTCATCTGGGGACTGTACAGATACAGAAGTCTTCCTGTTTTCTTCAGTAAGAATAGGATTGCGGATGCCAAAGGGCCACCCGTGCAACAGGGCGGGAAGATTAAGGTTTTTTAGCTCTGGTTCCTATTTAAGTTCTTTGTCACTCTTCTCCTTTTGAAGCCTAGCCCTCTGCAAACAACTGCTAGTAATCTCAAGCTGAAATCTTATGAGCTGAATTTTTCATGTGTGGCTGTGGAAGTATTAGTTGTCTTCTGTGATTCTCCAAAACACACAAAGACTGTGGATTTGCACATTTTGGGAATCCCTTCACAGCCGCACCCCCCTCCCATGGTCTGTAAAATCTCCTGAAGTATCTTGCCTGTTCCCTTCATCCTCCTTACAAGTGACATATTAAAAGCTCCCTAAGAGAATTTGACATGTGGGACCTTAGAAATACATAACCTGAGCGAAAACTTTGACTAAAGGCATGTGACTTCATAAAGATGGACTACTTTATGTTCACTCGCATGTGCTGTTGATAAATGTGTGTGTATGTATATTTTATTTGTAGAGTTTACCAGTGTAAATACTAAGGGTACACACACCAGACAATCTGCAAATAAGAAATGCCTGAAATGTTACAGAAATTGACCCATTAAAAACTGAATGGAGTTACAGAAAAACTTGGTTTGTGTGTAGGTCTTTCAGAGGCTAAAGTCTTCAGACTTTTTTTTTTCTGGTGACCCTCAGAAGCATCTGCTCTATTGATCTTGACAGGACTGCTCATTCAAAAATAAAAATGTTCTTGAATGTTTTGCAGGACCCAGGCTGAATACTTAAAATTAGCAGTTTGTGGTCCTGGAGCTAAGAAATTGGAGTAGGTATCTCTTTTTGGAAGGATGAAAAAATGGAGGAGAAAGAAACTTCTTAAGATGCTCCAAAAGTAACTTTACAAATTGAGAAGTAAAATTTGTCATATTGGGGAAAGCTGCCTGACAGCTCTTTTATAGACTAGCAGAAGTCCTATATTTAAAACCAGACAAAAGGAAAGAAAGTGACTCTGATAAATTAAATAGGCTTAAAGAGAACACTCCTGAAATCAAGTGGGACGTCTTCTATGGTAGTTACTTGATACTTAAACTTTGACTTGAGTGCTGCCTGCCTTATTACAGATTAAGTTGACTAATCGTAGGCTCCTGCTCATGATTTGGCATGACTCCTCTATTGTTGGTTTCCAAGACTGAGTGAGTTTGGGGATTGTCATTCCTGAATTCACAATTGCCTGCTCAAGTAATAAAAAAACAATTGGTTTGTGCCAGTGAAACAATCTGCAGAGCCAGTTAGCTATAAAGTAAATTTAACAAGTGAATATATATTTAAAATAAATCTTTTTGTTCTAATGGAAAAGTCAGTAGTATTCTGAAAATAGTTGTACTCAGTGAAGTTTCTGGATTAAAAAGGATATTTAGAAGCAAATACTTGCATTTTGAAGGGGAGAATATGAGATTCTTTAAAAAACCTATTTAGCAAGATGATCTAATCATGCTTTTCTTCTTTTTCTTCTGTCTCCTCCTCTTAAAATGTTTATCACCACCACGTACATTATCCACTTTTCCACCTTTCAATTTTCAGAGTATGCTTTATATTTAACTTTTTGAGGGAATGTATATAATGTAAACATTAAGCATATCCTCTGGGTCTCTGGCTTTTAAGTGTTTATCTTTCTGAAGTTCTATTTTCCGAAGTATCTTAAGTTCTTAGGATCGATCTTGTGAACTGCCTGGTCTTTAAGGCTGGCTTGTTGTGGCAGACTGTGAAGCTTGGACAGATAAAGTCACAGCATTAATAGCTATTTTGCCATAGCAGTGTTAAGTATGCTGCTTAGGTAGAGAACTGTGGTTTTGCACAAAGAAAGTTTGTGGCATTCCACTGTCCACACTTAAATGATTGTTTTCTTAGTGCAGGACCTAGATGCTATATAAAACGTCTTTTCAGGAGTTGCAGTATTAACTTCAGGGGTTTTTGCCTTGAGATGATAGAGGATGGGAATAAACTTAATCTGTTTATTTTTTCAGTTAAATAAGGGAAAACATGTTTTAAAACAGTGTAAGGGATAAGTGCCGCCCCCCCCCCCCCAAGTAAATGCTAAACATGATTAACAAAATGGAGTTTTACTGAGAATTTGAAAAATGTATGAGCAAGTAGTGAGAACAAGTATCAGGTTAATTCTGTGCTTGATTTTTGATATTTTTAGTTAAAAGAATGGCTACCTTTTTCTCTCGTACGTCTTCCTGGCAAATAGATTGTTCTGGTGAAGCATGAAACTTGCTGTTTTCATTGTTCTCTGCTGCTTCTACGTAAGTTCTCTTTGGTGTGACCATAGTCAAGACGTTCACATGAACATAAGACACAGCTTGTCAAACATATGTTCAGTGAGTGCTTGACTGATGTTTTTCTGATGGAAAAGTTCTGGCTCCTTTTTTTAGAAACAATAAGAAAAATCTATGGGAACCGTTAGCCTTTTTATGACTGACTTTGAAGATGTTACATGATTTGTTTCTTCATTTCAGCCTGTCCCTCTGGAATTATGAAGTCACTAAGTTCTGGCATCTATTTTCTCAATACTGTTGAGAGCTGTGTCACAGAGATGGTTTGGTGTTTTCTTTGCATTGCTAACTGTAGAGTTGTCAGTCTTTAAATAATAAATTTAATGCACCAGAATTATAAAATGGTAGGAACAATTGCGGTATTCAGGGAGTCAACAAAAATGTTGTAAGCAAACTAATGTGGAGAACAAACTTTTTGACCTTAAATAATTTTATTTCACCTAGAATTACCCTGTTTTGCGTAACAGAAGATAACATTGTTTTAAAGTAGTTGCGTTTCTTATGCATGTCAAGAAATCATGTAAGTTAATAAAGTGGTAATTTATGGCCTGGTGCAGTCTCCACCTAGACGTTTTTAGGCAGAGTTATGCAATTCACATGCCCTGTTATATAGTTAATTTGATTACAACATTCAGTGTTTCAGCAATAGGAACTGTTGACAAGAATGGCCATGCCCAGTTTTATTTCAGAGCTTAAGTGTCTTACTTATCCAAGACCTTTTTTCATGGGTAGATCTGTTTGTTACCCTGTTTAGGAATCGAGGTGCTTGAAGTTCTTCTCAAAACCAGAAATTCTCTTATGGTCAGCTGGTGAATTTACAGACAGTAGTGGGCATGGGCAGCATTCTGGTTTGGGGCATGGCGTTGCCCTTCAGTAAGGGTAACTGTGCTCTAATAGTGGAGGAGTTCTATGGGTCCTTTCAGAAATCAATTTTAGTTTAGTCTTGGTCTCTTTTTCACAGGTTTGACTGAATTTTAAGTTTGTGTCTAGCACTATACCAACTGTTGAAGTAGGAAGGTATGAAAACAGAGTGGAAAGATGGGAGGTTCTAGCTTAAATAAAAAGGACCAGTAGTGAGGACAGTGTGGCTTGATGAAGTGTCTTCCACAAAAGCATGAGAACACCAGGCTGTGTTCTCGTTTCTACAACTCCTTTGCAACCAAAATGTTTTACCACTATTCCTTTTATCAGAAACAGAGTTGGTTTCATGTATCATAAAAGGAAGAAAACTTTTTTGTTTTGCCTATCACCTTTTTAAGAGTTCTTCTGCTTTTTCAGCCTTTAAATCTGCACTGTAGTGTTGTGTTTGTGTCACTCTTGACATTTCAGAGTGCATTGGATGAATTTGTTTAGAGATGCAGTTCTTTTATTTGCCTTTGTGTCTCTTCAGAAGCACAAGTGGGCAAAATGTGTCAGAAGTAGGTTGAATGATCCCACAGACAAACTCTTGTCACTGCCAGAAGAAAAATTAAACCAAATTGTCATTTTCATGGTAATGTTGTGTATATTCAGTTACAAAATTGTCTTCCCCAGTCTGTGACAATTTCCAAGATGATTGTGAGTGGGGTAAATGTACTGTACTGGGATATTTGTTCACAGAGACTTAGGTAGGTGCTCTTTTTTTTTTTAGCTAGCTTCTTTTTGCATAGAAACACTGAAGTAGAATACTGTGTGATTTGTGGAATGATTGTGTGACTAGTGTGTACAAGAACACATGGAACAGGTAGCTGCTGGGCTGGAACCAAGTTCTGCTTGGGTGCATCTGTAGTCTTGTGCACTTGCTTGGTCAGTTGGTGGGTAGAGGTTGTGTGTGTACCCGTGGCACAGAACTGCTCAACTGACTCTTTCTAGCTGTGTAGAACTGACTGAACAGCTTTACCTATGAGTTGGCCAGGTATGGCCTGCATAGGTTATAGGGAGCTTGTTCCAAATACTGATGTCCACAGGCTCAGGTTGAAGCCAGGGTGGTTTGAAGATGGTGACTTTAAGAAATGCAGAGTGTCTCCCCTTGTGTGTTCTGGTTCTTGGAGATGGCAGAAACTATTGCAGCCAAGCGGCTGGTGTTTTGGTCTTGTCACCTCCTAGTGCTAAGAAAACTCCCCAGGCACTGCAGTCAACTGGCAGGTTGTGTAGGGTCTGTGGCGGTATGGCAGTGCTGCAAGTCAAATGGCTGGGTTGTGTTACATAGCTGTGGATTCTTCCAGACAAGACCATAATGAGAGCTGTGTGGTGAGAAGATATTTACTCTGCAGAAGGCTATTGAGGTTGTGGAACATAAAGGTGGTGGTTGTGGAATATGTGTGGCCTTGTTTATAAGGGAAATATTTCTCCTCTGTGTTTAAGCATATAGATGCTAGTTCAAAAATCACAGCACTGCACAAAGCCTAAAATAGGCAGTTGCTTAGGAGAGTGTTTAATTGATGGTTTGTCACCTGTAAGGGCATGAGCTGTGAGTTTTCAGTATAGTAGAAGTCTAAAGGTAGCCTGGGTAATGCTGGTAGTATGGAGTCAGGAAGCCTAGCGACAGGTTTAGTTGAGGGTCAGATGCTATTTAAATTAAAGTTAAAAGCTGTCAAACCACTCACATAGATAAATAGGTGATCTCTCAAAGGGAAGAAGGTTTCTGTGTGGAACTTCTGTTATAATGAAAACTCAAGTCTTGTGTTTACAGGTGAATCAGACCATGATATAAAATAACAGGCATGCAGACAGCGTGGTTGTTCTTAAAATGTCAACAGATATTTTACAACAGTAAAGTCAGTGCATAGAAAACACTAGCAATATGGTTGGGTTGCATCATCTGAGGTGCAGAATTTACTTCTTCAGGTAAGGAGTGTACAGATTTAGTTGAAGGTTTTATGCCATGAAATGGCAATAGTTACAAGCATGTAAATTTACAGAAGCATCACATATTTACTGGTGTAATGTATCTAAAAAGACGAGTTTTGGTTGTGGTGGGCTCTGCTGTATCACTAGTTGGGTGGAATGACTGATTTGTGTATCACTGAGCAAACTCAAGGGATGAATGACTGAGGATTTTGTTTCTGATTCTTATTTGTGTGGTATGTTGTGGTTTTCGTTTTTGTGTTTCTGTTTTGATGAGAAATCCTGGGCAAATCACTATTCCTGCCATGACTCTCTTTTCCACGACATTTGATGTTATTTAGCTGGTTTGTGAGCACAGCATGGTTCTCTGTTTTTCCTTTTCCCTCCTCCCACTACTGCAGATGCCTGCTGGAAGGGGTACTGAAATTCTGTCTGCCTGAATAGCACAGGCCTGGGCCAATGCTGTGCCATGCTTTTGTGATTGTGTTTTAAAACATATGAAGCAGCAGCTGTGCTGTTGCATGTTCTTTATAACAGCACTGCTTGTCAAACAATTTAGATGAATTAGAAGAGGAAAAGCAAAATGTTTATACTTATTCTAGGTTTTGAAACACACTTTTGTGATCACTTTGGGAGATGTTGATTCAGGCTCAGAAATGTTTGTGATAAAAGCACTCCTTCCCATTGCTGCATCCCCTAATGCAAAAACTATAGTGCTAATGTGCCACTGAACTGTTTATAAAGAAACAGAGGTG
Source organism: Microhierax caerulescens (assembly GCA_035590215.1). Lineage (NCBI taxonomy): Eukaryota > Metazoa > Chordata > Aves > Falconiformes > Falconidae > Microhierax > Microhierax caerulescens. The sequence goes on from JAVJGJ010000057.1 coordinate 12,995,656, forward strand.
CTGACCTACCTTTTTAATTTGAGGAGATGAATTATAAACAATGTTAAATGGTGAAGTAAAATCTAATACTTCTATTAAAGGATTTTCAGTTAGTTGAAGTTGGTATGGCATTATCTGACAGTTTATTTTTGTAGAAAATGCAGATTCATCAAAATGGAAATGTTTTGTGGAAATATTTGTTTTGACAACTTTTCATCAGGCTGTCATCCTCGTTTGCATGGTTGGGGCCTTGAGCTTCCAGCTCTGTTGAAGTCATCCCACAGTAGCTAGCTGTACACTGGTAAATTGGTTGAGGATTTTCAGCTGCAGTAGTGTTACGATCTCACTGCTCTTAGGCGTTTCTATCCAGGTAGATCTTTCGGTTTCAGATGTTACTGTCAAGTGTTAATTCCACTTCAGTGATAAATTGCAAACTTTGGTTTTGTTTCAGTGATTATGGCAAAACTTAGATGAGAGTGAAACAGTTCCTGCTAAAGGAAACAGTAATGCCCTTTTCACATCCCCAGTTCTCATTCCTTTGTCAGCTTTTCATCTTGGCACTCTGGTTTGTGCTACACTGGGTATTGGCTATATGGAAAGTTGGAGTAATGCTTGTCTGGGTCACCAGAATTTTAATATCTCAATGGAAAGAGGGTGATAAGAATATAGAGGAGGGAAAAATTAATTAAAAAAAAAATCATATTCCACCCTCCGCCCCAAGACGGGAACAGAGCATCTGATTGACTTGTATAGCCTTGGCTGTAGATCCTGATTATCATATAGGAATGCTAATTATCTGTTAACTGTTTTCAGAGACAATCTTTTTTGTTAGAAGTTACTAAGCTGAATTGGTTTTCTAAGTTTTGCTCACTGGTTCTCTAAGGTTATTGCAAATTTTAAGATGCTTCTCAAGTTCCGTGTCACCCCTATTAAGGGTCTGATTTTCATGGTATTGAAGTCCCAGTTATGAAATGCAGAAGTGTTTTTCTTTATTACTTGTCAAAAGCAATGTTATTAAATTGCAAGCAGCAGCCTTCTAATTCACCCCATTTTGCTCATCTTTTGTCTGAATGCAGAGGAGCTTTGAGAAAGTCAGAGGGTCCTTAAATATCTGAGCAGGTGCAAAAGAGTAAATATATACAGTTCCTTAGCAGACCTTTGTTATCGTTCAGTAGATATTCTTCCTCCATTACCTTCCAGCACAGGATGTGTTCTTGCTTCTACAGGTGGGATTGGGAGGCTAGAAAGGAAGTGTCAGCATTATACTGCCTAAGTAAATAGTTTGTGGGCCTCATCTACCACTCCAGTCTCATCAAGAGAGCTGTTAACCAAACATTTCACCTTCTTAATGGTGTGGGGATTGGATACTATTTTGGTGGGGGGCTTAGTGACTGGTTGTGCTGCAGAACTATTACCTGTTTCCTCTGATAATTTTGGCTTAAATACACACAGCTCAAAAACAGTCCTGGGACAGACTAGTGCTTCCAGTGGAAGGTTTAAACCAAATTAATGGTAAGCCGTTATTATAATGTTTCTCTGTACAGTAAGATCTAGCAACAGCTCTGTTAGCTGTCTACCTTTTCCATATTTCATGCATGGATGTTTGCTGTCTCTTACTACCTCTGCTGATGTGATTAAAAGCCAAAATGTGTTACAAGCTTGGGAGAGTTGGTGATGGGTGTCAATTTCTACTCCTGACCTCGTGTCACATGTATAAGTGCTAAGGAAAAGTGTTGCTGCAGAATTTCACTGTGCTCTTAATTAGCTCCTCTGAGGTTACAGGTTTGTGTAGCTGAGAAGAGCAATGTCCACAGCTCTTTACACTGAATGTATGAGATTGGGTTATGTTAGGCTAGCAATGAGCACACACACAAAATATTAATGGATCTAGGAACTGGCAATAGCCTAAAAATAGGGATAAGCATAATTTGTAGCTAATATATAAGATGCGTGTGTGAATACTATAGGTATCTGAGCCTGTCAGAAAATAAGTGCCATTTTGATCTTTGTAATTTGCTCACTTGCAGTCCAGCTGGGCCCCAGCTTCACCTCCCAGTAGGAGCTCAGTGGCATCGTGCAGATCTGCAACAGGGCACCCATATGGGACAGACCGGCTGCGGATGCTGTAGCTGCTGGACGTGCTTCAGCCAGTGCCTCTGTTTTCGTTAGACTGCAAGGAATCTAGCCATGACATGCCTGTCTCTGGAAGACCAAGTTGTCTTAATGCAAGTTTTTCTGTGAACACTGGAATTGTTATGGGTTGGGTTTTTTTTTCGAGATTATGCCCATTAGTCAACCTTAGAGCGTTTGTTTTTTGTCCTAGAAGTATGGCTAATGGAGAGGGCCCAGGCAGATGCCCATACATTGCAGAGGATGCACAACAGAGCAAGCAGCACATACATCTCTGGTACAGGTGTTGGGGTTTTTTTTTGTAACAGATAGTCAATGTGTGTGCAGTTTATTTAAAAGATCTAGAGAAAGCTTGCTTGTTCTTTGTGCTGGAAAAAGCCCCTGGTCTTTGCTTTGACAGTAGTTTCGTATCTTTTTAGAAACTACTTACAGAGGAGGAGATGATGTCCCTGCTTAAATAACAGAAGTTGATGCTTTCACTTAGTCCCAGATATAAGTGCCTTATTGACGTCGGTCTGGATTGGTGACTCTGCTTCTGAAAAGAACAAAAAAACCCCACATAGTAACCTCTCTTGTTAGAATTTAAGTAGAAGCTGAGTTCTTGCCAAGCTGAGCAAGCCTTATTTGTTTCACTGTTATCTTGGACCCCAAAAAAAGAGTTTGTGCCTTTTTGTTTGAAAGTTAGGCAGGAAATATTTGAGGGGAGATACTCCCATGTCGTACTTAGTTACCTGACTGCCTACGTTGAGCTAGCCAGCTCAACTTTCTTTACAGTCACTGAAGGAGGGTGGCTTTCTCCTTGGGCTGAGTGAGAGCAGTACTGTAACCTCTGCAGGAAGCTGCTCCTTACCTCCACCTCTCACTTGAGGAGCCTAGCTAGCAAGCTCACCCTTTGGCACTGGGTTCTAAAACTGGACCTTGTGATTAATGCTGCTTCCCCTCAGAGGACTCCCTGATTATTTAGAAATAATTATTTCTTTCAGTGCTAAACTTCGTGAGCACAATTGCTTCTATGGATTGTAAAAAGGAAGGGGGAAAAAATGTACATTTTTGTTTTGGAAAATGACTATAGTTTAACAACCAAATTTAAAACCAAAGATGCCTCCTAAAATAAAGCTAACACCATGAATGTGAGTTTATTGGATGATGTCTTAGTGCAGTGTAAAATGCTGAGCAAAAGGGTCATCTCACTCTCCTGTTTCAGTTCAAGAAACTAGCACTTTGTAGAAATTCCCACACTGGAGGCTCCCTGGTGGACATCAACCTTGATTCAGCAAGATGAGACTTGACTTGCATATATTTCAGACTCTCGTCGTCATTAAAACACTGTTCCTGATAGAACTGTGATGAAGGCAAATGTATTTCATCCCCATTAAAAGAATAGAAGCCTTGTATACCTGCTCCCCCACACCACCCCACCCACCCCCCCGCCCCACCGCAGCAGCCACCCC
>JAVJGJ010000057.1:13005337-13069711 GCA_035590215.1 Microhierax caerulescens
ATGAGAAACTAAACAGTGAACATTTGGATTCTCTTAGAAGGACTGTCAACCTCCTGAAAGGGATTTAAAAAAAAAACAGTCAAGGTAAATAAAGCCATTTCAGAAAAGCTGAAATGAATGAATTGCTTGCCTATGTGTTCCTTACTGAGGGCATCAGGTTGGTTTCCATATCAACAAACTGATAAATCACAAGGATAGGAATTGCACTGAAAATGTATGTAACTCCTAAATAACATTATGAATTCATTTAATTTAAAAAAAAACCCCAAAAAACTAAGGAATGATGGTTACATGTAGAGTAAGCCTGATTTACATACCAAACAATAGGATGGAAACTATGAAAAAATAATTGCCAGAGTGCTGGAAATATGATATGAAGGGTAAGAGCCATCTTGGTTTGGTAAAACATTAAAGTTCAGTGGGGTTTCTTGAAGAACTCAGGAATCAAGAACATAAAAATGATCCACTTGGTAGTAGTGTACTGAGAGAGGGACTGAATAACAAGGTGATATTTTATTGATGAAAGACTACTTGGAATGATAGAAAAAAACCCTCTCACCAAGGAAAAATGTCAGAAGGATCTCATGATGCTGAACATGCTGTTCCCCAATTTCAGTTGATGGAAGACAGGGCATCTCCCTGATAGTTTTGGGGGTGCTTTTTTGGGTTTTGGTTGTTTTTTTGTTATTTGGGGTTTTTTTTCCATGAGTTGGGTTGGTTTGATTTTTGTGGGTTTTAGCTGATTTCTGCTGATCTCCTCTCTTGTTCCTGGCTGTGCCATCCAGCCTTCTCATGTTTTAGCGCAGGTACCCTCTTGATGGTATGGTGAGCTGCTTCAGGCGATTGATTGGGCCCCAACATAATCCAGTAAAACAGAGAATAAAGTTAAGTGAGTTGGTCTTGGATGAAAGCTGTTACTGTTATAAGCTCTGTCTGCATTAGGGATTGCTAGGATAGTTATATCAGCACATTCTTTTTAATGTGAGTAGTTGGTGTATCCTGGTGTGCAGTGCATAACTTAGAATCTTGCACAGCAATGTGCGGTGGGATGGCTATGATTCTGCTTGTAAGGAACAGCCCAGAATGCCAAATGGCAGATTTCTCTCTCTTGCCCTCATTCACTGGGTGGTGTGATTGGGATATATGTACTTTCTTGCCATGGAGAAGTGGGTACATTCCTAGGGCTTTAATTTAGGATACAAGCGTAGGGAAAAATCTTTCTCCACTTGCTGTATTCAGGATGACACAAGAGGAAGAATTCTCCCAGTTTTTTATTGAAAGATAAGCAAGTTTGGTTATGACTGGACTGAAAAGATCCTTGTGTGTCAAAGCAGGGATTGAAAAAATCATGGTAGCAGCTGACTTGTCTAGTTTCAAGCTCATAGCTCTTTGAAATTACTGAATTCTAAATTCTCATTTACAAACTAAATATTTACAGTGCAGGTGTTTGTATTTTTCGTGCAAGTCCCTGTAAAAAATCCCTATAAAGAAACAGATTATTTTTCATTGTACAAAGAACTTAATTTTTTTTTTCAGGAAAAGATGGTGAATAGTGATCCCACAGTTCCCTCACTGCTCTCCACCACTTGTAGTTTTTAATGTTGCGAAATATTCTTTCGTACTTGCTCTCAGCATTTTGTTCAGTTCACAGGTGCGTAGATCTGCACCTTTTTGATAGGATCTCAAAGAGCTGTTTGAAAGGAGTGTTTCTGTGTACATGGCTCCTCAGGGGCAATGCTGAGCAGCTGCAGCTGGCGGCATTGCCAGGGCAGACCTGTGTGGGACTCCTCAGCCCCGAAGAGCTAACGGTGGCAGCACACAGTCCTGGCTCAGCTTCTTCCCTGGCCCCATGGGTTTTTGTTTAGTTTGTTTGAGTGTTTGTTTTTTAAAAATCTGTCAAAACTGCCAGCTGGTTTGCTTTCCTCTGCTGTTTTCTTGTTATAGTTGAAGAACCAAGGTAGTTTGGAAGATGAGAATTTTCCTGTTGGTAATTTGTCCATTTCCTGTCATATTAACTTAATGTTTTAGATTTGTTGGCTGACCTGCTGCTGAAAGTCTGACTGAACTTTGCAGAGTCTGGTGTATATATCTGCAGTGATTCCCTGGGTAAAGGGCTGGCTGAGGCCTTCCACAGCATATCTGCATCTTCCTTCAGTCAGCTATGGTCTAGGGATGGTGCTAAATAGGTAACAGAGAAGGGAGATTTTTTTCCCCCCATATTTTTTGGCTTAAACTGGGAAAACTATTGTTTTAAATACTATTTTTAGGTGCTGCCGAGTTTTGAGAAGTATTATTTGCTGCTTGTTCTAGGAAAAACCAGAAAATGGCTTCTGTAACTGTAGCTGTGGAAGGCATGATGTTAGACCTTTTGTGTCTGGAGATAGAAAAGGTTAATTTACAAGTTCAAGTAGCAAAAGACCTTTCCACCTGCTCAAACAATTGAAATTCTGCCTTTGTGAGCATTTAGCAAAAATAGCTGCTTCTTGTTTTTTAATGAAGCTCTTTCTCTTTTTCCTTGGGATTTGTGTCCGAAAGGACAACCATATGCATGTGACTCTGCAGTGTATCAGCGTATGTTTGACAGTTAAGTCAAATCTTACTTCCCACAGACTCTTAGAAATGTCTGGCTGAAAATGAAAAACAATCATCTGAGGTTTTCTGGTCAGATTGGCCAGCATATTCTTTAAACTAGAATACCTGAAAACAGATGACATGATGGCTGAGAGCTACTTTTGAATACAGAGTTGTTTCTTTCTTTTTATGAAATGAGAATATTATGTGAGTTTCAATTTCCATGTTGATTTCTCATGAATGACTCAGTGGTTTGCTAAGATATTCTTTTAAGGCTTGTGAAAACCTTGTCCAAAATCTTATTCTGGCTTAATACTGTGGTGTTGATACTGAGCTAGAAACAAAGCATCAGCTTCTGATCACTTCATCACAGGTTTTCTTCTTTCCAAAACTGTGTTAGCATTTATCCATTATTTTAGAAATGAATTCCAAGAAAAGGGAAGTTTGGTGATAATTTTCTTTCTCCTGCTAGGTAAGGTCTGCATAGGATACTAAAGTCAGCTCTAAAGTGGAAAACCTCATATTGCCATACTGGTTATAGGTCATCTTTGTCTTACTAATATACTGCCTGATGTCCTAGGATAAATGCAGTCATTTGCATAGAAGTGCTATCACCAGGACAGCTTATTCCACTTGAGAGAACCAATATGTATACTGGGAAAAATATTTTATAAAATGTGTGTTCCAGTAGACCTTTTTCTAGTGTATGGTATACGTACATGGATGTGGAATTTTGCACTTTGTGTAAAGCAATGCTTGAGGCAGGTGTGCTTAGATGAAATGAGAAATTGCAGCTTTGTTGGGAACCTGTGGGCTCCTAAAACAAGTAAGTTTAAGGCAAGGAGTTGTAGTGTGTTAGACGTCACACCTATTCCCCACATAGCTGCTTCTAGTACATGCAGGAGTGATGCTGTAGAGGCAGCTGAGAAACTGCAAGGGAAAGTTAATTTGCACAGAAAAAGGTCTTGAGTGCACTGAATGTTAATATAAAAAATCATTGTAGAGCAGCTCAGAAAATGACATTCAACTAATGTCTTAGTTTATTCACAGAGACAAGCTATTGTAAGAGTATGGTTCTCAGCTAGCTAAGAACATCTTTTCTCTCATGTTTATCTTGATTGTATCCCAAAGGGATATTCTTCCTCTCCATTATGAAGCATTATATCCATATTTAATTAGCTATGTGTATTTTTTGCAGCACTGAAAATATTTCCTCAGTTTTGTAGTTGGTGGAGAAACTGTGTACTGAAACCTTCCTGTGGTATTTTTAGTCCCCTTATTTGAAAATCCATTTTCGGTGTCATTCAGTACTTCTGGATTGCAGTTTCCATCCCTCTGTGAACCTGCTTGAAAAAGTTTCTGTTAAGGATACCTGAAAGGTCATTTTATTTGAATGTCTTTTCTTAAACTTCTGAAGGGCCATGAACATTTCTTCTTCTGAAGTCAAGAGTTATTTTCGATAGACAAACAGGTATTTATTGTGGATAATTTGCCTGAACTACTCTAGCACCTATCATTTAACTTTGTATTTCTTTGTTAGACGAGTGTGAGTCCTCCTGGTGCTGGAGCCTGACCAGGCTGCATTTCACAAGGACCACTGCAGAGCTGATGAGCTCCACAGGGTTTGCTGCACTTCTGAAACCTTTGCAGGCTCTGAAGTTTGGCGGCTGTTTGCATCCCTGTAGAGCTTAGAGGTTCTTAAGTGCTGAAACAAGCATAATAGCAAAGTTGGAGCATTCACTGTGAAGGGCCTCACCAAATAATTGGCTCTCCCAATTAAGCAGCTGCTCTTCCCACTGAATAACATTCAGGAAGGTAAACGTTTTCCTGCACTGTAAGGTGTCCCAATTAACTGCCTTAAAATCAGCTAAGTGTTGTGTGGGGTATCTCTGTTCAATGAGTGAAACAGTTGTATGCATCTCGATGGGGGCTGGTGTTTTAATGGCACTCCTAGCAGGATCCTCGTTTCGTGTAGGGTAGTAGGGCTGAAAGGATCTGCATCAGTGTCGGGGAGCAGTGCGGATCAGAAAGTTGCAAAGCTGATGGGTGCTGGTGATGAATTTCTCTGTGTGCATACTGTCAGAGATCACTGCTAAATGACAGCATTTATTCTTGGCATTTGTACTCTGCAAGCTTTTTTCCATGCATGTGGGATATTCTGCTGTCAGCATGCCTAGACTTTATGAGCTTTTTAGAAAAGAAACTTTGTTGTTTATTGTATTTGTTCATCACACAGAATGGAACCAAGAAACATTTTCATTTTTTTGCCCAAGAAAAAAAGCAACCCCAAAAACCTAATTTGGGGCACATCAAAACTATGAAGTTACAGGTATAGACTACCTAGTGATTTCTGGTGCCTTTTAAGAGTAAGTTTTATTGCCTGGATTTACCTTACATACCTGAGATACAAAAATTAAAAAATGCTGAATCTAAATATGCATAGAAAAAAGTTTGTAGGGGAAAAAACATCAAAGCTCTTTCTCTTAATTGTTCATAATTTGTATAGATGGTATAACCTTGTAAGATAAACCACCATCTGGGCCACAGTCAAACAAAATACTAGCTAAGTACTGGAGTCTTAAGAGCCTTCCTCTTTTATATATGTCAAATACTTGGTATGTCTTAATTCCTTAAGGGGGGTGGGGCTGTATAATTTCCTGATATGAGTCCCTAATATTAAAATTTCAAGTGTAGATAAATAGAAATACACTTTATTGTCTTTTTGTTAAATTTTTATAACAGCTCACAACAGTTTCCAGTCTGCTAGTGAAGTCTGACAAGCATGGCATTTAACAGTATGGAGAAAATACAAGTGAAAAATAATGGAGCAGTTGAAAATATGAAGGTTATTTGATTAAAAGCAAAGTTTTTTAAAAAACAGTGGTTATTTATTTAAATATGAAAAAGAATACTAGATAAACAGGTTCAGTTTTAACCAGCTCTGGTATTATTAGGTTGAAGAGAGATTTGCCTCTGTATGGATTGACTTGGTACTAAATTAAAGGTCTTTCTGCTAAGTCTGATACTCTCATTAGGTATGAAAGCATACCATGTACATTCAGAAGTCCCTGTGATGGGATACATTTATTTGGGCTTGCATATTTTATATTTGATTGTGTTGCTGCACTACAGCTTCTCCATACGAGTTTCAAACTCCTTGTAAAAGATGATTTTGGATGAAGTAGCAGATATGTGAAGTACAGCAGGCAGGGTCTGGGCTGGAGGTGGTGGCTGCAGATCCCAGGTTGAGGGGGGCAGTGGGTGGTTACCTTCAGCAAGGAGACAGTAACAAGCAGCTGGACAGGTAGGTCCAGAGCTCTAGTACCAGCCTGTCCTAGTTGTAACTGCCTAGAATAACAGTACTATCAGCCAAGTTAAGAAGCATGAGAAAGCATTCCTGTTTCTGGACACAAGCGGTCTTGTTCAAGGCAGTTACAGCATGTCTGTATATTGCCCTCTGGATCTTACGGATTTGGGATTGTCCAGCATGGAGCCCACTTTACAGTAAACATGCTACATAGATATGGGTTTTTTCCTTAAAATTAAAAGGGTGACATAGATTTTAATTTAATTTTTTTATTTTCTCTTTTTCTGGGCTAGAATTAAAATCTTGATTCCTGGATTTAAATTTTATAGCAACGTATACCTAGATGAGAAGAGAGGCAAATGGAACACCAGTCTTCTGGTGGTGTCTGAATGCCATAATTCAGTACTAGACATTACCTTTCACTTAAATGTTTTTGCTCTATCCTGTGGGCTTTGGTGGTGGCTTTTTTAAAAAAACTGAAATAATTAAATGTGTTTAAAGAGGATGGGGAGGAGGGAGAATGACCCTTACCTTGGCTGTATGGCTGGCTTACCATTGTTCAATAAGTCTGTATGTTTTAACATCTTCCTTTCTGTATGGTCTCCGTATGGATTACTTACCAACCGTTATATAACGAAACAAGAGTCTGTAAGCCTTCCAGAAAGAAGGAACCAGCACACATATGTGAACAGTCTCATATTACCTAGAAGAGGGATCTCAGATCTCTGTAGAAAAATCTATAGAAGGACCTCTGCAGTAACGGGAATTTCCAGTTGTGTCCATCTGTCCATCCCTGCCACTCTCCCTTGAATATTAGCCAGGGTTCCCTTGCCTCTTAGCATTTGCAGTTAACTTGAAGTATGGTTACAAGAGGGGTGTTTCTTCCAGCTGTTTTACACAGTTCTTCCTACCTCCTCCCGCTCCTATACCCAGTGCCTATACCCTGTACTTAGCTGTTACAGAAAAGGGCCTAAGTGCTCTGAGTAAGAAAGTGGCTGTTGGCACCCATGCTGGCTGAGGCAGTGATAGAAGCTCACTCACTGCATGCAAGTAGAAGTGCTCGTGGAGCTGTGTGCTGGAGTGCAGTTAGACTGTTGACTGATTTTTAGCCCAAACCCCTTCCTTGAATTCAGTTTCCTCCATGGCCATGTTAAGTCCAGTACTGGAAGCAGAGATGATCTGTAAGAAGTTGCTTAAAAGCAACGGTTACTGAAAGAAATGGTCATCAAGCTATAACCTGCATTACTTTTGCAGCATTTAAAAGCCTGGCTTCCCAAGTGAAGCACAGCCCTTGATGCCACTGGCTGGAGCATGGCTGGTTCCAAAGACCTGAATTGAGACATTAAAACCTGTAAGCTTTCAAGCAAGGTGAAGGAAAACAAACAGGTGGTAGTGGGGAAAAAAAATTGTTGGAAAAACTGAGCAGAGGTCAGTGGAGCTGATGTGAAGTGTGGTGATCTTAAAGCCAGTTCTGTGTGCCTGTGTGGTCCTCTGACAAATGAATTAGAGCTGGTTTTGTGAAGTCTGGGAAGGCCTTTCTTTGTTACCAAACTACCCTTACCTGTTTTTGCTTGAGTCATTGTAGCATGTATGAGAGAGGTGAGAGGGAGCCAGGGAAGAAGATGAGGCTGTGCAGTGACTAATGAGCAGTTTCAGCCTGAAAAATTGGTCTAGCATGGTGGCCAGAGCCTTGGGTCCTGTTGACCTCGATGAAGTATTTGGAAGTCTAGGACTTGACAGCTGGGGCAAAGAAGGGTCTGTCTTTTTAAAGAAGTTTAAAATAAATCTTTTTCTCTCTTCTTTCTCACGTGTGCTTGCTGGTGAAATGCTGCCTGACTCTTTAACTTTTCTTTTTTCAAGTATGTAGCTCCCTTATTGCATAGCTTGACCACGTTACTTGCTACTGTGCTACTGATTTGAAAATTGGGGTTTTTTTTCTTCTTCCTGAAGGAAAACCAGTTTCTCTGTAGCACTTGTTTATGCCTACAGAAATCTCACATGTTCTCTTCAGATATTTGTGCTCTGTGTTTAAGACGGGCACATTGCTCCATGAAGAATGACTCACTTGGGATCGAATAGGGCGATATTTGTGTTAATCAGCTGCGTTTCTGTCCACAGATATAGCTGTGCATTAAAACAAACATGCTGTAGACATGAATTAAGGGGAAAAATGTGATATGGAATTTCCTGACTTTTTAAAATAAAAAAATAAATCTTTGCCAAGAATAACTTCATCTGCAAATGTTCTTAAATGTGTTGCACATTTGTTTTTCTTTAAACGATGGGTGGCCAGGCCTCTTCACATGTGGGCACCATATAGTGACATGTTGTGGTTGTGTGATGATCTGGGTTAGTTTAAAGGCTTCAGATCTTTCCTAATCTGGATTGTTTTGACTGAGCCAGGTTAGGGAACACAGATACAAGCAGGTATGCTGGCAGATGGCATGAGGTTATGAGAAGCAGTTTAGGACAGTAGCCTTGTTGTCTGTCCCAGCAGTTGCCTGTAACAACAAAACAGATCAAGTGCCATGGACAAACTTTGTCTGATCTGTTTATATTGTATGCTACTTCTGCTTAGTTATGCATTCTGTTAACAATCCACAAAAGTAAAGCCATTTTCTACCAGCTGCGTAAGAAGTACCAATATTCTTACCCCCTACTAGTCTCCAGCCATAATAAAATGGGTTCCTTTGCTTCACTTCAGTCTTAAATGCAGTAAGGTAACTTCCCTCCCCCCACTACTTGCTAGGTAATGTTTAACCTTATGCCAGTATATGCTAACATATTTTAAAACTTGCTTCCACAGTCTTAAAAGATTTATGAAGTGTTTTGCCTAGTCACTGGGTGCAAACATACTTCTAAACATGTTGACTTAGCTGCCTCTCTCTGAATTTCTCTGGGGAAAAAAAGGACATGTATTGGTCTTCCATCAAATCCACTTCACTGCCTTGCATGCAGCTGCTATGTCCACTATAAGTCCACACACTTTTTTTTTTTTTTTCCCATTTCTCCCTCAATGCTCTGAGCCATGCTAAAGAGGCTGTTGTACTTTTATGATAGTCTGTAGTATCTGTCTTAGCTGTTCAATGTTCAATTTTGAGATTATTGTCAAGATCTGTTGGATATCCCCAACTTTCTCACTTGACATAAGGAAAGAACAAAACATAGAAAAGTATAACATGACCTAATACTATGTGTTTGTCTTATGTTTTCTTCAGCTTTTTGTAAAGTAACTTTGTTTTGTTGTGTTTCACAGGACATATACCTTACCCAGTAGAACAGAGCTCCACAGACACTCTATGCAGGACGGAACGCACCTTTGCCTTTTACTAAAAGTTGTAGTCAATGTTCCAGTTGTAGATTTATGCGTGATTGCTTTCTTTTTTGTCTTTTCTCTTTTTAAAATAATTATAGGTTCATGTATTGGACAGACTGGGGAGAAGTGCCAAAGATAGAACGTGCTGGGATGGATGGTTCAAGCCGCTCCATTATAGTTAACACAGACATATATTGGCCAAATGGACTGACATTGGATTATGAGGAACAGAAACTTTATTGGGCAGATGCTAAACTGAATTTCATCCACAAATCAAATCTGGATGGAAGTCATAGGTAAGAAGTTTTTGTCTGATGTATGTGATGTGGTGTTTTTCTTTGAAGATGCTGCTTAAGCAATGTCATAAGCTGTGTTGCAGGGAATTGTCATGTTCGCACTTGCAAAATTTTAAGCAAACTAGTGCTACCAGAAACTTTTATCCTTCTCCATCCTCCCCTGTACAACAATGTGACATTGAACGTGTGCTCCTTTTTGGAGTATACTCTTAACTCTTAAAAGAAATACTTGAATCGTATTCTTAATTGTGTAAGACTATTAGCAAAATTGTCCCTTTTCAATAGGTGATCTGTGCTTTGTTGCTGTGGTATTCAGAAATGCAGAAAATGGTCTGAAAAAAATAGATCATCATATACCAGAATTTCAGTAATCTTAGAGGTTGGGAAATAAGTGGAAAACAATCTTTACAGAGAACTATGCTAAAATGACTGTTTTACATCACTGCTATAAAAATCTTAGAGGAATTTTTTTTTTGATCGGTCACAGCTACTTCTTAGTTAAGGGTATAACTGGTACTTTGTATATATGCATTTATTCCTAATTTGGGCAATGACCCTCTTCATTAAATGAGATAGCTTTGACAATATTGTTTGCACACACAAACGAATCACAGCTTGTGCTAAAGGTATCATAGAGATGTAATTTTTTGAGGTTATTCTTTGCAAATTTTTGTGATGCTTCAGCTGGTTTATCTGGGCACAGATTCCCTTTCTGATGCTCTTCCTTCTGACCTCGTAGGGACTTAGACCTTCTTTCACTACAAATCTTAATTTGGCATAAAGAAATCAGTCATACTGACAATAACAGTGTTTTGTGTGGACTTGTGAGTAGGAAAATAGGCAGCACTTCTGAAACATACCCACTGTCTTTCTATGGTATTTGAACTCCATAGTTCTTAGGAAAGGTTATGTCATTTTCTTCTTAGATTTTGCCTGTTACAAGACCTAAAGTTCATGCAGTATTTTTGTAACAGTGTTTGTTCGTAGAAAGTAACAGGAATTGGATGCAGTTTAAAATTGCATCTTTGGATATAAATACTATAACTAGCTTTGTTAATTCAAAACATGGAGATATGGATATCTATTTTGAAGTAGTCCTTTGTTTGCTATTTATTTCACAAGAACAAAAACCTCATAGTACCGAAAAAGAGAGAAATATTTCATAGTGGTACTTGCTTTAAAAAAGAGAATTTTTCAAGTAACAAAGAGAAAGGGGTACAATAGTTACTTGAGTCTCTCTTTAATTTTTTTGGGTTTTTTAAATTGGTGCCAGTTAACTGGAATATCCAAAAATCTCTTTCTCTTAAAAATTATTTGTAATGTTGTGTATCTCCTGTGATAAGAATAGAGATCATGAAACCAGATGTGTAACTTTAAAAAGAGTGATCTTGAATGAAAGCAAGATTGTAAGGGGACTGTAAGGCTCCATGTGACAGCTTGCCACCTGAAAATTTGCAGTCCAAGTGTGGAATTCTTTTATGAAATGCTCACAGTTATGCTAGGAGTAACAGAAACAAGCAAAACTGAAACAACCGCACCCTCCAAACAGTAATGCCAGTGGGAAGGAAGTACTACTCCAAAACAACTACTGATAACATCACACCCAAAACACACTTCAGTGGTGTGGTCCAACAGGATAATTTGTTGGCTCATTTTATTGTTGTCACCCCTTTTTTTGTTCTTCTATATATACGAGAGGGAAGGGACCACCTTAGTATAACAATACACTACTGCAGTCCGTCTGGTGCCTTTCTAGGAGGAGAGCACATATCAGGTGCTGCATTAAATTATACTGTTCTCAATAGCGCCCCCTGGAAAATTATGTGGGGGGTGGAGATGCTTTTTAAAATTTTAATTGCTTGAAATTGTCCACCATTCATAAATTGGCACCACCACCATCCAACTCAATGTTGATGTTTTTCCCACAGAGCACAAACCTCCCTGTCTTACCTAGTGTCTCCAGTCTTTCTGGCTCCAGAGCTACTTCAGCATTTCCTGCTGGCACTACTTTCTTATGCTACAGATCTCTTTGCAACTTTTCTCTTACTGGTGGTCTGTTGTGCAGCAGTGTAAATATATTTGGTCTTGTTTTGTTTTTATTTTAATGGTGTTTGTTCCCTGGTCTGCCTTTGGCTAACCTGTAAGTGATTCATTCGAGAGATGAAGCTGTGAAGATGCTGATGGGTCTTGGTGTGAAGGGCTGGCCAGCTCTGTCTGCAGAGAGCTGTGTCTAACTGCTGTCTCATGACACAGAGCTGAAGTCACCTGGATCCCAGCAGTGACCTCATTCCAGAGTAAATTCTCTGGAATGGGTGAAACCTCTAATAAAGACCTGTATAAAGAAGTAATGTAGATTTTTAAATCTACTGATTTTTTTCTTTCATATTAATAAAAAACAAAATAATTAGTCTAATACTTTAAAGTTGTTGGTTTTATTTTTTAAAATTGATACTGAAATGTATCAGAAACGTTTCATGGCAGTATGCTAATAAGTTCCCATTTGAGGCGGAGAAAGGGAAATCATCTTTAGAGAGGAAAGCACATGAGTTCCCTTAAGCGCTCAGAAGTGTGCACTGCTTCTGACAGCACCTGTTTTTCCCTAGGCATGTGAGAAAGTTCTGTAGATTCAGAAAATAGTCAACATCTGTATCCAGGCATTTTTGTTTTGTTTTTTATTCTTTGCAATTACATCATCAGGAGGGAGGGAAAAAAAGGAAAGAATTGCAGAAGTTAAGCTGTTCTGCAGTGGGGTTTTATGTTTTGTTTTTTTTTCTCTGTTGTGACCTCTTAGCCTCTGCCTGTCTTAAGAAAAAAAGATCTTCTGGGGCTGTCTAAAGTGAATCTTTTTGTTAAATAATGTCTTTCAGTTTTTCAGCAAACTTACCTTTCTCGGTATGGTATTTTTTACAGCTGTAATTCTGTATTTTGGCTCTTAATTATTTTATTAATCTTTTTTAATAGCTGATTTTCTAGTGCTAAAAAAGAAAAGACAATCTCTAATCAGACAAAACAAAAACCTGTGAGATCTTCCTTTTAAGTGGGGAAAAAACCAAACAACCTAAACCTCACAGAGCCTTCAGTGTTTTCCCCTAGTCATCCCAAGCCCCCCCAAACCCACAGATTTTTCTGTGAAAGTTAGAGCTAGTAATATTAGGGGTTAGAAGGATTTCTACTTATCCCTCCACCCCAGCAGCAGTCCCTCTGGCTTCTCTCTGTATGTTATCTATGCCCTGTGTGAAGCCTGCCACCCCTATTTTTTTTTCTCCCTCCTTACCATCCCTGAAATGCGCCCATGGCTTCTCATGTTCCTTCATTTGTACTCCTGCTGTACCTGGCAGCTTGACGTAGCGTTCATGGGTAGTTTATTTCAGTTGCTCTTCTTACCAGGTGGGTCAAATACAATGAATTTAGGGTCACTTGCATCTTCACAGCCATCCATTTATTAAGGAAAACTTGTGAAAAGTAAAGTCTTTTTGTGATCCCTGCTTTCCTGAATGGTTGGCCAAGAGATACAAGATGCATTGGGTATGGAGTTGGAGGAGATGTGTACTGAACAGATACACCCAGAATGATCAGATAGTCTTGCTTTCATGTGAAAAGATGATGTTGTGTGATGTGATTAGGCCTACTTTTTTCCACCATGACCTTTTAAAATACCCTTTTAAGAGGGCTACTTTGTAGAGTAATTTTCCTTATGAGTTAAGAATGGGAGAGGGCAAGATCATTATCATCAAGTGCATAATCTGTTTTAAAACAGATTTTTTTTGATTATTTAGGAAGTGATCGTTCTAGTGATTTGTTCTTGATACTTAGTTCTTCTAACAGCTATTTTATATTTAGAAAGTAAGCTTGGGGTTTTTTTGTTGCTATCTAAATTTCTTTTGATTAAAACATGTTATTCTATCATTGCAAAGTGTTACTAGTTTTTCTGGTGCTTTACTTAATGTCAACATGTTTTTGAAAATATTCATACTTCTGGAAGCTGGAGCTATTGAAGAAATGAAAAAGGCAATTGAGTTACTGAAAGATGTATAGATTCATAAAGATAGGATGTTCTAGTTTTAGCAAAGGAAGCAGATGAGTAAAGATGTGATCTGTCAAGATTTACGGTGTTGCATAACATGAGGTGGGAAAGAGTCTGTAGCAGATAAATGGTTGTAAAAGCTTTGTGTAAAGCAGGATGACGAGTTTTAATTGCTTTTGGGGAAGTGAGAAATATTTAGCAGGAACTAACATCTTTATATCAAAAAATTTTCAAACAGTTCAAAGAAAACTGCTTTTGTGGTTTGGATGGTAAGAGAGAATACAACATAAATAAGAGAAGATATTCATTAGTATCACTGGAAATATTAAAATATCGAAGTTCAGGACCTCAGTGGTTTAAAATATGGAAGGAGTGAAAGGAAAACATATTTCTACATTGGCATATTTCTAAATCTAAGAAATCCATAACTTTTTGTCTTTTTATTCCTGTAGTCTATCACATCTCTATACCTGGCACTACACAAGAATTAAAATTTAAAGATTTCTATGTCAGAGAAGGACATTGATATGCATGGATGCTTCACTTTTTGCTTACAGGGGTCTGGATAGTGGAAAAGTACAGTAGGCAGGTGGGAGGAATATACAGGGGGAGAAACAAAGGAAGCCTTGATTATTATTATTTTTTTTAAAATTATTTTTTTGGTCACCTTTTCGGACAGAACCTAGGTAAGCTGCCTTTGGAATCGGTGAGCCTCTAGAGTAAGCAGCATGACAGTGCTGGCAGTAACACTCAGTAAATATGTGTCAGAGTTGCAAATTCATGAGAGAACCTCTACAACAAATTTTACCAGGATGATGTATCATTCGTTACCAGCTAGCCCTGGGACTTATTAGCCCTAGCTACTCCAGTGATGGGCTTATTAGAATAAAGAGGAAGAGTGCAGAAGTTGGTGACTAATGCCCTTGGTTTGCCAGTGAGAAAAAGGAATTAACAGTTTTTCATGTCAGAATGTAATAATTAAAAAATTAAATTGGTCCATAGAAAAGATGGTTTTGTTTTTTTGCAGCTTTCGCACTGCTCTTATCAGAGAGAACAGTTGCTTTTTGTGGGACTAATTAAACAAAACTGAATTGCAGGCAGCTCTCCTGTGAGTAGAGTACCCGAGATAGGTTGGCCTGCTAAGGCAGCTCTTGAATTAATTTTCTCTTCCTTTACCCTGCAGCAGCAGTTCTAATTAATAAGTTAACACGTTACTGGCTGAAGGGAAATGCACTTACAAGGTCCCCCAGGAAGTGTTTGTGCTAATGAGATGGGTTTTGAGGCCACTGTAAGAAAACATACTTTCAGCAACTGTCAGAAAGCTGGGAAGCTCTTGCAGGGAGGTGAATGTCTTAAGTTTGCACTTGAGCATTGATTCTTCTCGTTTCTGTTTTCAAGCATCAGCTCATGTCTGTCTGCCAGATGATTAGTTGCAGATTTGATGAAACGCTGAAAATACTGTGTCTCTGCATTTAGAAGAGTTTTTTTCATTATTTGCATATAATGAGTACAATATATGACATTACATGCAAGATATAAAATACAGCTTTCTGTGTGTATCTTTGTGGATATTTTCTGTGAGATGAAAATGCTTAGTGCCCCCAAGCAGTAAAGAGGAACCAGTCCATGGTGAAAAGCCTGTTTCAAGAGCACAGCAACATCTTACAGGCCAGTGGAGGAGACAAATAGTGTCATAATTAAAACTGCTAGAGAATCCTGCATAAGCAGAATTAATTAGATTATTTGGACACAGAGCTAGGGTGAATGTCCTCGTTCCTCCCCAAGGTGCTTCTGAAATAAAATGCTGGAAAGGTGGAGCTTCAACACATTTGTGTTGAACGTATACATACACTCTATACGGCTAGAGTCACTATGCCACAGGTCACTGCATATTTCTAGACTTTAAATAAAAACATGTAGCACAGGGTGACTAGCCCAGCTGGATCAACAGGGCAGCTCATCAACACTGCAGCAAAGACCTGAGATGGCAAACGTAGAATTAAGAATTAGTTGAGGATCACTGGCCCACCTGAAAGCAAAGGAAGAACAGTGTCAGTTAGGAAACATGTAGACCACTATGCAGTCAGTGGACCTACTGGTGCACCACCTCCTAAACTCCCTCATCTCTTCCTGCTGGTTTCCCAGTCTCCTCCCCTCTTGCCAGAGACTTTCATCTACACTGCTTGTCGTGATGGTGTTTGCCTGAAAAATGACCTGCAGAATTGCTCCGTTTCTCAGGCACAGTTTTACTTCTGATTGATTTCTTCAGACTTTCATTGAAATGGCACTGCTAGACCTGTTATTTATTACATATATTTTCTGGAAACACATGGCAGTCTTGGCTTAAAGAAGTGGCAAAAGAGAAAATATTTTGGCTTTAAGAGACAGTATTGTATCCCAGAAATCATATTTCCTGTTTACTTTTTCAGGTAATTAGAACCAGGTTTGTGTTCTGATAGGAATATTTGCACAAGCATTCATGCTAAAAGTCCAGCTTAATTTTCCAAGTTTGCTCTGCAAATATTTTTGTTAGTTTGGCAGGAGAGGAAACCTTGTAAGCTTCTGAGGGAACCGGAGCTCCCTGCCCTCCTTGTGGCATCCTATGGTTGTCCGCTGGTCTTTCATCCTGCTT
Source organism: Microhierax caerulescens (assembly GCA_035590215.1). Taxonomy (NCBI): domain Eukaryota; kingdom Metazoa; phylum Chordata; class Aves; order Falconiformes; family Falconidae; genus Microhierax; species Microhierax caerulescens. The sequence continues at coordinate 13,021,484 of JAVJGJ010000057.1, forward strand.
CGTGTGATGGTGTGCAGGATTTGTGCTGTGCGTGCTTCAGCCACTTGCTGACATTTCCAGTTGTCAACAAGTCAAAGCTGTGTAATTCTTGCAATTTCCTGAATGCTCAGAGATCTGGTATAGCGTAAGAAGGAAAATAAATTAAAAATCAGTAAATTCATATATATATATATATATATATACGCGCACACAAATCAGAAAGCTTTGACCTCTAGCTGGTATGAATTTCTAGCTCATTCATACTGAGTTGTCATTAGATGCCAATATGGTAAATTTTGCCATAGTAGTAAGTATGAAGTATTAAGATGAATTACCTAAAAAAAATAAAATAAAATCAAACTATTTTTTTCCCAGTCTTCACAGTCATATTTGAAATGGGATTGCAAGGACTGGTAGAACACTAGATTTCACCCCCCCACTCCCCACCCCCTTTCTGATAGCCTGCGAGATGGTGATAGCTATGGGATCCTCCAGAGAGATGCTGGAGAAGTGGATTGAAACACAAATGTGAAAATTTTGCACCCTGCCCTGGAGATTGAGTGCAGGCAGCCTCAAAGGTCACCTGAAAGGAGTTTTGCTACTGTGAAGCTGGAATGTTAATGGTTTAGAGATGTACAGGCCAGGATGTCTGAAGTATCCCTGGTTTTCTGCAGGTGTTCTGATCAGGTTTTGAAATTAAAAAACCTGTAACTCAGACAGAATAGAAGGGATTTGGTTAATGGGAAGTGTTTGCTTTTTTATTTTATAGGGATAAATACCATTATTCTTGGATATAAATTGTTATCTGTTAAAATTCTAGGGAAAAAAATAATTCTGATATTTAAAATTTATATTATCTTGATTTTTGGTGGCTTGCTTTTGGTGTGAAGAATTCTTAAATTTCATAGCTATAGTCCAGCTATAGATTTGAATGCTAGTATTACTTGAAAAAGACATAAAGACAGACTGCAGAAATCCTGGTTTTGATAAAGGATATGAATTCAAAGGTAATTTTTTTGGTTATTTTACTGTTAATTTTTATTTCAGGTGAGTGTAGTGTTTGTCTGAAGTGCACATTATCCTGAAGCAGGAGCTTATTTTCATTGTCAGTATAAAACTGGATAGGTTGTCTATGAATTTTCATGTATGTATTCCATTTCAGAGTTCAGTAGCCCCTTTTGTAATGCCTGCTTTAACTTGTTTATTATTTGTTTCCTTTATCTAAACAAAGTATTTCATAGGCCTGTTAAAAAGAATAAAAATAGAACAAAGGTGAATCTATTTAAATTGGATCTGTGTTTTCTTCAGGCAGCAGCAAACTCTTCACTGTAACAAGTTTTTATTGTAATTGCATCTCTGATTACCATGTTGATACATAAATAGTTGAATTTAGGAGATCACGGTACACAGCACAGAATTTAATTTCTGCTTGCTTTCCCTCTCCTCACTTTCCTTGTCTGCTGTCCCCTTCTGCATTTCCTTCCCAGCTAACTAAACAGAGTAGAGACAGTGACATTTTAAATGTCAATAGCCATCAAGATTTTTAAGGCAAATTTGTGTGATTATATGCCTGGCACAGGGAATATTATTAAAGTTAGTATGTGCTTAGTGCCATCTAATGTGTAGCCAATTTGCATGTTGCTGAAGCCCTAGAGATGTCTCCTGAACGAATAACATTACTCCTTATCCTCATTTCTCACTTTCTCATCGTCTCTGGTGTCTCTTTTTAACGAGACTAATGATATGAGTACAGCAGTTTGAAGGAACTGAAGAGCTTAGTGCAGGATAATAGGATGTAGTGCTTTTTGCTGTCGTATCACTTGTTCCAATCAAGCCTGGGCTGGTAATGTAGAGGCTGAAGGTGGTTGCCACCAAAGAGCTGTCAGGTCATGTCAGTCCAATTACACCTGCAGTGCTGTACCTGGTACCGGGGTTGGCAGCTTTATTAACGAGGCCAGAAACCTGGCTGCTCCCCAACCCCGTGTGGGTGCTTGTGAAACACTCTGCAGGTGGGAGGTGCCTGCTCCTGTAAACCGTGCATAGAAGTTGAGTGCTACGAGTGATGTTCTGCTCCCCTTCATTCACCGGGGTGTTTTTAATAATCTGTCAAGGCAGAAGTTGGGACCCCTCTTCCCAGCCACCAAAACCAGAGCTCTGCAGTTTCTAATGCAGGTCATGCTAAAGCTTAACTGCTTCATGGCAGCCATCAGAAGGTCATTTCTTGCTCCCTTTCCCCTTTCTTTTCCTGTTTTTTAGCACCTTGGCTTTCCAGCCCTTTCCCCCTGCTCCTCATTAGCCTGTGGAGGCTCATTTAGCACAACTCAGCAACTGCTTCGGTGCTGACACAGGCTGTGTGGCTGCTGCTCAGCAAGGCTGCAGGTGCAGCCTGTGGAGGATGTTCAGAGGGGAAAGAAGCCCTGCTGGTTTTGCTGATCAGAGGTGAGCTATCACCTTGTAATGGCTTGCTGGAAACAAGGGATATGGAGTACGGCGTTACTTGTGATGCTCATCTTGATGAGATGCAAGAAATACATTGTATTTGGGCCCAAAGCCATTTACATGTGACAGTGCCTTGTATCTGCTGAGAAAAATGATACAAGTTTAAGAGTAATTGCTTCGAGACTGTGGCTGACCATGCAGTTGAATGAAGTTTTAAATAAGGGCCACAGTTCACCTGATGCTTTGTCTTATGAATAGATGGTTGTCTGAAAGTTAGGCACGTCTAACGGTGTCTGTTGTACTCCTGAGATTTACTCCCCCTAGGAATGGTGGGGCTAATCACATCTAAAATTCCTCTGCTTTTGTTTTTTTTTTGTTGTTTTGTTTTGATTTTGGTTTTTTTTGTTTGTTTGTTTTTTTAAGTAAATAGCAAGATAGAATGCTTTGTAAAAATGTGCTTCTCATGTGCATGGGAGTGCTGTCTTTGGTGCAGATTTGGTTATAGTGAGAGCTTTGGACTTTTATTGTTTCTGTCCCATATGACAAATGTCACAAATTTGTCATAAAGACTTAGTCTCCAAGCCTGTTATAAATTAAATTATTCAAATCTTTAAGGTATTTAGGGTTTGGGGGTAGGATTGGTAAAAATGTTTACAGGATTACAATGCCTTTATTCTTGGTAGGGGAGTTTGTTGTGTTCTGGCTTTACTGTTGGGCTGGTAGATTTTAGCTGTAAATGATACTACAATAGTCTTTTGTAAGATGCTTAGTTGGTGCATTTAATTAGAAGCAAATACATACGTGACTCCAGACAGAAGTAAGGAAGAAAAGATAATATGTCCTACTTTTGAGTGCAAAAATACCAAGAAATGGAAAATTTTGTTTGGTGTAGAATTGGAACACTAGAGTGACAAGTAAAGGAATGTATGTTTTTCTTGGGAGCAGAAAAAAAATAGAAACTTTAAAGGTAGTGCATCTTTTTCCAGAAGCTAAGGTGAAAGAGCAGTAACGACTTCAATCTCTTTGTACTCAGAATCATTGGAAGACGATACCTTCAAGTTTCTTGCTTTAATACACTCTTCTGTTATATTTTAACAGAAAATACTGGGAAAATAAGAGTGGTTTTGTCCTTTACTAAACTACTTCAGTTACTGACTTTGCAAAAGTGATGCATACAATGTGGGGGTGTTTTCTCAGTAAATATACAGATAATGATTAAGACTTTCTTCTCTGCAAGAAGAAAATTGGGAGGCTAACGTTCATAGTGTAACCTAGGGGAATAAGGAAGTAGTAGAGTTGTGTGTCAGTGCCTTACCTTTCAGTGCAGGAGAGGGGTGGCAATCGCTAATGTTCAGTGGGAGCTTATGTATCTGAGAACACGTGCACCCATGCAGTTAGGAAGAAAGGAGGTGGGAAGAAGTGTTTGTGTCAGTGGCACTTGTGTGGCCCTGCTTTGAGTGGAGTGTTTGTCCAGGTGACCTCCAGGATCTTCTCCATCCTAAGTTTTTTCTATGAGTCTGAAAAAAATAACCAAAAGAACTGTGCTACTTAATTCCAGTTCTGAGGAATCCGGGTATGGATAATTAGTTTCTACATCACAAGAACCTGGAAAAACTGTCTTCAGTAATGTTTGTGCTGCATTTTTGTGATGGCTAATGAGAATGTGTTTGTATATATACATAAAATATATGGGTATAGTCGTGTAATTTTGTTTATGGACCTGGAGACAGGCAGTGACCCAGTTTGCTCAGAAATGATACCATTACCGTGGCAGATCAGTAGAACTGTGTTTAATTGCACTGCTTACAATAAAAACAATAGCTTAATAATTATCATAATAATGAATCATGAAAAGTAACTTTAAGGGTTTCTTCGTAGTGAAACTATTTGCCAATAGAATATTCTTCTGATGGTTCAAAAGAGCAAATCTGGAAGAGATGGATGGACTGTTACCTGACCAAATGCTGTCTCAGTTTGGAATCTGCCGAGGCTGAAAATGATGGACATTGTATATCAGCAGGTAGAAGCCAGACTTCCATAAAATCAGCTGGCATTTTCCCCACTTGCTCGTGATGACAGTTTCACAGGTGTTGATTGTTACAAGAGTGCTACGAAATAGCCGCAGACTTAAGTAAGGATTTCAGTTGGCATCTCTTGACCATCTTAGCATCAGTAGGCAGCCTGGAAGTAGGACTCCTGTATTGTTACCCTGTATCATTCCCCAAAGTGGGTGCATGATATTTGTTCCCCATAAATAAGTAGGAAGTTCTGAATAACAGTACTTAACATTGTTAAATTTCTTTTCACAAAAGCTATGTTCAAACAAAACCATAGCATGAATTGTCTTTGAGCATTCATTTTTTCCCCTGTACTCTATTAGGCAAGCAGTGGTTAAAGGCTCCCTTCCACATCCTTTTGCTTTGACGCTCTTTGGGGACACGTTGTACTGGACTGACTGGAACACGCATTCAATCTTGGCCTGCAGCAAGTACTCCGGGGAGGACCTGCGTGAAATACATTCCAACATCTTCTCTCCCATGGATATCCATGCTTTCAGCCAAAAGAGGCAGCCAAATGGTAAGCTGTCTTGTTTTCTTTTTTTAACTGCAAGTTGGAACTGATTCGCAAAAATCTTAATTAGTCTTTCTGTATGGTGGTGGGTGGCTTCACCCACGTCATGATGCAATTTTTCCAATGCAGAGATTGGGAAAAGACCAAAAGAGAAACCAAATATTCTCTACATTGTTTTTTTAAATGCAAAAAAATCTCTTGCTTTTTTTCTGCCTACCACATTTATCCTGTTGTTGTATTCAGTCTTCTGTTTCATGTGCCATTACTTTAGGCAACGTGGTATTTTTATTTTTTCCAAGTAGTAGTTCCTGAATGGAAAGTAGTGTTAATTTGGCAGATGATATTAAGCAAGACTAGCTCTGTGTAATAACCGCTCTTAACCATTGTGTTAATTTACTGTGTTTGCATCTTGTTTTTATATATACAACCTACTATACATTCAGCACTGACATGCTGAATAGTTTGTGAAAATGAGGGGAGCAGAGCTGAAACAAGGCTCTTGTTTAAAGCTATGTGCTCCTTCCTCAAGAAAGGAAACGTTCAACATTTGTGCATTTTGGTATCATAAATACCCCGCTACTCAACACTTGGAATTAATTTTTCCTTGTTCTGAGTTTATAATTTCTTTCTTTAATCTGTGTTGCTGCCACCGATTCTACCACTCGAATGCCGTATGTGTCTTAACACATGAGATGAGGTCATTCGTTGTCAGAAGCATTAATCTGTGTGATTTATGTTTAACAGCTACAAACCCATGTGGAATTAATAATGGTGGCTGCTCCCACTTGTGTCTGATGTCTCCTACCAAGCCCTCTTATCAGTGTGCGTGTCCCACTGGTGTGAAACTTCTTGAGAATGGAAAGACCTGCAAAGATGGTAGGATTTGTTTTTAAAAATCCTTTTAAAAATACAAACAAATACACAATAAAGTACTTTTTGAAGGGAAAAGGGTTCTTCTAGCTTCACTATATAATGCGCATTAGGGATGGCAGATTGTGCAATCGTGCATGCTTTTGCGGTACAGATAAGTGGTTGGAAAATGCCCTTTACTTTTCAAAAAGAATGTCTTGGCTGAAAAGCAGGTTAAAATTTAGTTTAAAATTTTTAAAATCCAGTTACAAAATTTAGTTTGCAATTCTGTCTCTGTCACTAATTCCCTGCAATTTTTTTTTGGGGGGCTCTGTTGTTCCCTTTTCTTAGAGAAAATGATACCTACCTTGTCTGTTGTCTCAGATATTTCTAACATTATTGTTCATGAATTAGTATTTGGCTAATAGGATTGTACAATGAACACAGTTCTTTTTTTCAGGATCTGATGCCTGTTTATTACATGTGCATACACCTGGAATCTCTTTCAGTTCACATGCATAAAGTTAGGCACCTACATCTGTACAGAGGAACTGAGAAGAACAGCATGTTTTTAGAGGTGTTGAAAGTGTTTCTGCCTTAAAACTCAAGACGTCGTCAAGTCTTAGGGCTGCAAGTGCTCACCCAGAAGTGCTTTTAGTGTCTCATTGTTGGCTAATGTATATGATTTTAAGTTGTTACATCTTGTAAATACAGGTCTTGAGACATGCTATGGTGGTTGTAGTACATTAACAGGATCAAATAACACTGGGAGATAATTAGCTTGCTCATAAATAACCATCTTCTATGCAGATCTTCTATGACAGGTAAATGGAGGAAGAAACAGAAAGATACAGTAGAACTTTCTAGTAAATAGGCTAAATAAAAAGTATACAGAAATAATTTCTGTTAAATTATCATTTTATATTTTAAAAATTCTTCTGGGCTTGTCTGATACTGTTCAGTGTTTTCTTTAATTTCATGCTATTTCATGCTCTCCGTTGATTATATTTGTGTCGCTGTTTGTGTCTGTGTGAACCTTGTTAAAATAAATTGCTGCTTTTATGTGAAAAATTCAAAAGCTGCTCCCAATTCAGCCTTGGAGGATTGTTTGTAGGAATTTACCAATACATGCACAAGATGTTTTTCTTTCCATTTCTGCCAGTACAAGGAACAAGCTTTAATAATACAGCTATGAGTGGTCGTATTTAGTCAGAATCCGACACAAATTCATGTGCTTTTTAAAAAATACTTGATATGCACAGATAAACTCCTCTGTGGCAGCAGATAGCTAAAGCAGTTGTTACCCAATACAGGCATGTTTCCAAAAGCAGAGCTGCACAGACTGGGGGACTGGAAGTGTTGAAGCTTTGGTCACTTGCCAAGCAGAGGCAGAAGGTAAGGCACCAGAGGCTGAAGGACTAAGGACAACAGCTGGAACAAGCCCTGGAGAGATGAAGAGAGAGAAATTGCTTCCCTTTGACTTACCGCTGATAGAAAAAGGGCCAGGGACTTGAGGCAAGAGGGGGGTGTACCTTTTTGCTCCCCCTGTGCTGTGTTCCAAGGAACAGATCGTTGTATCACGGAAGCGCCCGCTTCACTGCTTGGGTTCGGCCCCGTGTCCTCATGGAGGCAAAGTGCCACTCGGGTTAACTGTGCTGTGCGGCAGTGCTGAATGGCACCTTTCTCCTAAATAAAGTATCAAAGTAAATTACAAAAGGCAAGTAGAGGAATGGTATTAAAAATAAGCCAGAAACCAAAATCTTAATAAAAGGACTTTAACTTCTCGTACAGAGATACTCAAAATCATCAGTTCACTTTTTCAGCCATTCCTTTCGTCACAGAACTTAGAACTATTGCTCTTTTCTCCCACTCCCCAAACACAAGAAACCAAATTGTATGTTCCCAGTCAGCTGCAGAGAATATTTGGCTCGCAAAATATAACTCCCATTCTATCAGGAATTTTGTTAACTAATTTATTACATCATGTTGTCCATCTGTATGCAAAAAAACTTTATACAAGAACATTCATTAATCTTATGTTTGTTGATACAATGTTGCATTTTTAACCACCATCCTGGTATTGTGTCTTTCCAAAACACTGCCTCTCACTTTTCAAAAAGCAAAATGCAGGGGGAAGAGAAAATTGAGTCTGTTTAGTTCATTGGGTGTCGCATACCAATGCTTCTTGGACATAGAAATGAGTTAGCACATAACCCAAGTGAAACAACATATGTGAACAAATGTGAGCATCAGGTCCATTGATTTCACTTAACTTTGATTCTGTGCAAAGCTAGCTAATTTCTGGGAGGAGTGTGAGGGAGCTTTAGTTTCAGCATTTAGAGCTGAGCTTACTCCAAAGTAATGAAATATTTTTTACTGTTTTTTCACCTCTCACTGAAGAGAGGTGTGGGTTGTAGGTTTAGGGCTTTTGTGAGTGACCTACAACTTTCCAGAGCTCTTCAAGGCAGAGATTCACTGGAATTATTGATCTGGGGAAGGGAGGAGAGCATGGCAGTTGAACAGAGCCAGACTAGCCACAGACCAGATTTTGAGAAGTAAATCTGTACGTGTTTTTGTGTTGACTTCGCTTCTTAGGCTGCTCAGTGACCCTGGGGAAATAAATTTATTTTTTCTTTATCAGGTGTACAGGGTGGCAGGGGGTGGTCCTGGTTTCTTGGGCTGTTTCTTTCCCTTTGTACTTGCCTGTTTACTACATCTGCTGTGAAAGCAGAGGTGAACCCTGAGAACTGAACATTTTTACCTTGAATTGTTTCAGTATATACCTATGTATAGGTGTATATATATATACCTATATAGAGTGAGTGATGAATTTTCTGTTTGCAATTAGAACATGTACGTGACTCTGGGGTAAGGAAGGAGGGAGGGGTGACTTGCAGGTGAAGAAAGGTGAACAATGAGGCTAAGAGTGTCTTTTCTTTAAGGTATTTTTGTTATCTAGCAGTAGACTAAAATCAGACTGGTTCCTAAACAAGATTGTTTCATTCTGAAAGGAGCCTCTTTGAGGAGAGAACTTCATTTCATGCTGCACTGTTGAGAGCACTGGCCTGGACTGGAAAGATTTTGATGGGTGAATTTTGAATGTGTGTTTGTGGTGTTTGCATTGCTTTGGCATTGACAGATGATCCTTGCAGCCAAAGGTGAGGCTGGCTGACCCTCCCTGAGCAGTTTCCATGGCAACGTAGCATTTTTGAATAATCTTGGTTTATAGGAGATCTTTTCCTCCCTCCCCTTTCTCCCAGTGTTAGTTTCTTCGTTTTTTGTAGGGCTTTTTTTTATCACACCTTAGAAGAGTTTTGCCGTTTCTTGTGAGAGCTATGAATATAATCCACCCCCCTCCATCTATTTAGAAATACTTTCCATAGTGTTTCAGGAAAGGGTGATAACTTGGAACAAAATTAGCTATTTTTCTAATAATGGATAATACTGGCTGTGATTGTTCATGTCTTGATTGCTATTCCTGTTACAAAGCAAAACAGTTAAATAACTGAGATGTGGGCTTGTAGCAAGCTCTTAGTTCCCCCTTTGCCTGGATGAAAGTTTCTAAGACCCTTCCTTCAAAGAAAAAAGAGGCAGAATAAACAGTTTTCATGGCCAGCTATTCCTTGGTCAGTAACATCCAAAGCAGGGTGTCCTGTCTGAGCACCCAGGCACTTCTGCAGGAGAGCTTTTACCTACTGTTGTTGTGTTCTTGGTAACTGGCTTTCCTGTTCTGCAGGACATACTGGGATTTCTCTTTTTCAGTGTTATAGGCACCGCTGCTCTGAGTTTGACAGTGCTGTGTTTAAATGACCTGTCTGATAGTTGTTTTTATAAGAAAATTTAGGTTTGTCTTAGGAGTTTGTCATGAGAGTTACATTCCTGCTTGTGCTCAGAGAGATCTCTGTCCGTGTGCTCAGCTTCTATCTGCCTGCAGTGAATTTTACGCATTTCCTGCATTTCCTATTACCAATACAGATGTGTGGTTTGTACTGAGAAAACCAATGGTGACTTCAGCTGAGCAAAGAGATGTGAGTTTCCTCATGAAGAAAAAGCACTGCTTCAGACTTTCATTTCAGCCTTGCTTTGGTCATTCTGTTCTCTTCCAGGAAAAGATAGTTTGTTTTGCCCATGGACATTCACATCCTACTTCCCTTGTAGGCCTGGAGGCAGTAATCAGAAATTTGCACTTCCTTTTGTGATTTAGGGCTGCCCAGTGGGTAGTCTGCTTTGTTGGGAGTAGCCAGATCAAGGTATTAAATTAACACCCTAACTCTTTCATTTCTTTTAAAGGAAAGAAAAAATCCATTATTAATTTCACATGCATTGCTTTTGCCTTTGTAGTTTTAAGGTTGAGCTTGTCTAGATGAAAAAATATTGTTTGGATTTTAGTATCAGGGACTCTCTGACAATAGTGGGTTTATAACTGGGGAAAGATATTTAGGAAAGAAATATTTTAGTCAAATGTCTGATAATTCTATTGAGGATGTATTAATAATCTTGATTTCGCAGAGACAGAAAATGCGTTATACGTGTCCTAGCTCTAGCACTTCTTATGTATGAATTCCTGAGCATGTGTCTGTGTAGCTGTACTAGCCTCAGCAATCACTGGTGGTTTTCAAGGTAAATAACTGACAAATGACTGAAGCCTGCATATCATTGAGAAGGTGCAGTTCATCGTTAAAGTTAGCAGGACATTAGACGTTGGACTTCAAAGCTATGCCATTGCATGTATCTGCTTGCTTGCTTGCTCTGTTTCCCCTTTTCTCCCCCTTCCCTTGGCTTCAGCTAGCACATAATTTAAATTATTTTGATTTTTTAATAGTGACTTTTTGAAGAAAGTATTAGTTCCAGGAATAATGTAATGCACCATCCGTGAGCTTGTAATCCCAGCTTCCAAAGTGCTTAATAAAAGTAGGCTAAAGCTCTCAAAAATTAAGAGTCTGGAGTAAAGCTTTTATGTCCATATTTAGACATCTTAAGTAAGGCACTTGATTTCAGAAAAATTACTAACTATCCTGAATACCCCATGACTTGAGGCAGTGCTAGAAAGAATCTTGAGCTTGGTCCCCGATGTGAATAGTTTGGGAGGGGTTTTGTTTTGGTTTTTTTTTTGTTTTTTTTTGTCTTAAAGTAGATTATGGGTTGCTAAGATCACTTAGGATTATGTGGGAGATGAGCGTGGAAGGTAGGCAGAAGGACCTGACTTTAACTATGGGACAGCCGTATGCCTACTCTGCCTGCAGGTGTTTGTGTGGGAGCTCTGGTTTGAAGGCTGTGAGCACACACCGCAGCACACCTGGCGGTCTGTGCTGTCAAACCCAGCACTGCATTTGAGATGTACTTGTGTCCGCAGACATGCTTGTTGGGTGCAGTAGAGATCACCAGTACGGAGTAGCCAACAAGGAGGGCAGCAAACACTGCTCCAGGTCTCCTGTGTGTTCATCTAGGCCACTCCATCCTTGCATGTGCAGTGTGAGGTGTCTAGAGGAAAACGGCTTCAGGTCTGCGTATGTGTGCTGAGGTCAGAGCTCTGGTTGCAGCCTTGATGCACCTTTTGAAAGCATTTGAGCCAGTTGCGGTTTCAGGTGTTTTATACGTTTGTGGCTTGTTCCAGTCTGCCAGTAAGTGCTGATAAATTGGAAAGAACAAAAAGATATGCTGGCATGCACCCTGCATTGTCTTTTCCTGCCTTTTCATTCTTTTTTTGAAATGTGATTCCATACTCATGGTGTTCTCCATCATGCTCATTATTACAGGCATACTTTTTCCTGGAGAGGCAGACTGAAGAAGCCTGGAGATTCTGCAGTCATATGCTAGCTTTTGCATTATAACTGGTCTTTAGTTCACATAGAAGTGAATAAAATTGATTGATTCTGTTAGGTCCTGGCAACCTTGAGTATCTTGAGCCATTTTCTGACTGGGTGGTGATCATTACCTAGCCAGGTAAACTTTGTACAGCTGATATTTGCCACAAGTACAAATTGTTTATTTCAGTTTTGAGACCACCTTTTTTACTTGACTGCCATCAAAGTGGTAATGGGATCAGTCCATAAATGTGCCCAGCTCTTGCATTTGCAATTTTTGCTGTTGGTTTGAAGACATTGAGTGATCTTTATCTCAGCCTACCTTGAGGTGAGATGCTTCTCTGCTGCTCAGTTTATTTTTTCTGAACAGAATGAAGGGTGACCTAGTTAAGCAGCTGAGGTATGGGTTTGCAAATGGGTTGCTAATAGCTCTAAAGTAAGCTTTACACTTTTGTTGCTTGGTTGGAGGGGTGAGGGTGGGGTTTGACTGGGAGCTGGAATTTTAGCCAAGCCCCGGATCAAGACCATGAAGTTCTTAGCTCAGGGATCCAGAGTGCAACATGGGTTAGCTGAACACCAGGCATTTTCCTAATGCCAAATTAAAGCTCCAGCACAGTGGGTTATTTGACTAAACAACAGTATTGCTGCCTGAAAGCAGGATACTGAAGCTGTTGAAATGGGTTGTCTTGGAGAAGAATTGGAAGGTCAATTGGTCAGCTTTAAGCCTGAGTTTCAGCCAAGGTATGGTTCTACTCAGTTGAGTCTTTCTGGGGACCTGGCATTGGTTCTTCAAAATCACTGTCAACTTAAAAATAATTTGTGTGCTTTAGCTTAAATTATGCCTTACACTTTTTCTGTATATGGTAGACTATATATAGCTTTCTAACTGTTCAGAAATCTGAGGTTAGTGCATTTACTTAAGCTTAGTTTTACTAGATAATGCAAAGAAGATATAATTGTTTGGGCTTTTAAATACGATTTTCATAGTTTTGTTTAGAAGATTAAGTTGGATAAAAGACTGTGAAGTTGGTAAGAAAGAAAAGACTAGAAAAGTTTCTTTCTTGAACCTAAATTGTTGGGATTAGTTATGTATTAATACTTTATGTGACCATAACGCAGCTGAATGCTTGGAGCTTAATGCTCAGTTGTTTGATACACTTAGTAGCAATAAATACAGTTGTACACGTAGACTGTCATGACAAGATCAATTGCTTCCATAATTATAAAAAAAATCTTACTAACATGCCTGTTTTGCATTTACTTTGTCACAAGCTCTACATTATTTTGAAGGATGCATAGACATGCATAGAGGTTCTACCTGCCTGATATTAATGCATAAGACTTATTCACTAGAACAATTGAGTTGTGTGTACCTTTGTTTCTGAATACAAGGTGGTTTAGGACAGAAGATCCCAAAGCTGATCTTAACCTGCTCTGGATTGCCAATTGGAACAGTAGTAATAATGTTATGAACTTCGGTTGTTGAAAGGTGCTATTCCTTGCAGCACTGTGAAAGTCTTAGCAGTTTTTAATGTGCTAAACTTCCTGAAAATTAAGCAGTGGTTGCTTTGGCATCTCTCTAAAGTTTGGCATGTAGTGAGGTCTCATCTAGCACCAAGGACAATTACTGACTTCTTTTAAAAAAAGAAATGTGGCATAAGACACCAACATTCTTTTTTCATCAGCAACTTGCTTGCTTTAGTTGATGCTCTTTCAGTCTTCTAGCCCTTTTTTATACCTCTATAAGATCAAGATTAAGACATGGACAGAATGTGGCTTGGCAATGTTTTTTTCACTGTGATGCTGATGCATTTATTTTCATAAACTTTCCTCACCCCTGTTGCATCTGTCCTCACGCCTACATCAGTCCCTGCCAAACCCTTTCCCCTCACTGTTTGAGGAAAGCCATTGCAACACACTTTCCCTGCATTTAGGATGCCCACATTTTTTACCTTGGCTCGAGTTTCCTTGAGCTGCTCTTACTTCCCCGAGACTCCAAACTGATTAGCCAGTTTAATCGGAATGGGGTGTGGTAGTTGTTTATCCTTCGTTACATTGGAATCTAGTGACATAGAATAGAAAATGAAATAAGAAGAATTAGAATTGACAATAAATACATCTGTCATTGATCAGATGCCCACATATTGATCAGGTGCTCAGCATGTGTATCGTTTAGCAGTTTGTATTGCCCTGTGTGAAAACAATCTTCTGCAATGCAAGCTGGTCTCAGTTATATCCTGTGATTCTGACTTTTGACCTAGAAGCCAGCAAGGCTTTTGTACGTTTCAGCTCAAAATGACTTTGTAAGACACACTGTTACCTATCTTCATGTTTTCAATAAGCTTGTTCTCAACAAATACAGGAGAAGCTGACAGCCCTCCTACTCCGCGTAGTTGAGGGACTGTCAGTTTCCAAATCCGATTCCTCCGATAGGAGTCTCTCAGAGGAGATATACTTGTGGCATCCTGTGTTGCATTTTTTTCTGCTTTGAAGGGTGTTGTTGAAACATGCAGCTTGTTTGTCATGATTGTCCCCTATACCAACAAGAGCAAACAGTCAGTAAATTATTTATATAATTAATTTTTCATCTAAGAGGCTGCAGGACATCTGTTGATTTGCATAAAATAGCAGCATGGTCATTGCATATCTATTTCAGTACCTTTGGAGGGGGTGATATGGATAGAAAACATGTCCAACATAATACATTTTGGACAAGGAAACAATCACTGAATTTTCTCTATAAACACATCTGACTTGATCTGCAGAAGAGTTAACACCACATTTGAAGCCTTTGAGTGGAATTCTTTGCTGGTGCCCATCAGTTTGGTTAGGTCCTGTGAAATCAAGGTAGCTAGACTAGCTTGTACCAAATGGTACAGTATCAGGTTCACTATTTACAGGCTTACTGCACAGTGTTGGTAAGATGGTTTTGGTTTTGCCTTGTTCATGCAGGTGCCATTGAGCTGCTGCTTCTAGCCCGCCGGACAGATCTGAGGCGAATTTCCTTAGACACCCCAGATTTTACAGACATTGTTTTGCCACTGGAGGACATCCGTCACGCCATCGCCATTGACTTTGATCCTCTGGAAGGATACATCTATTGGACCGATGATGAAGTTAGGGCCATCCGCCGCTCGTTCATTGATGGGTCAGGTAGTCAGTTTGTTGTCACAGCCCAGATCGCCCATCCTGATGGCATTGCTGTCGACTGGGTTGCCCGAAATCTGTATTGGACTGACACTGGCACAGACCGTATCGAAGTTACAAGGCTTAATGGGACCATGAGAAAAATCTTGATATCAGAAGACCTGGAAGAACCCAGAGCTATTGTGCTGGATCCCATGGTTGGGTGAGGAGCTGTTTGTGAGCATTTTTCTAAATATGAGTTGTGTAAAGAAGATACCTCTGTCTACCTGCATGCAGATAATGGGATGCAATGATAAACTTCTGAGCCTTCAAAATTATAATACTGGGATTCTTTGGAAGTTAAGGCTGTGAGGCACAGGGACTACTGCTCTACTTTAACCACCTGGGTTGTCATCTTATGTGTCTGTATCATTTATTGACCTGTTTAAAAATATTTTTGGGGACGGTGTGAATCTGTTTATTCTAGCTAATAGCATTGGTTCTGTTGTCTTGCTGGGCAGACTGATACAGGAGTTCTGTGTAAAGGGACAGTGGATTTACATGTCCGTGCTTTCTGAATGGTTTGGGCATCCTTACTTGGGTAAGGAAATATATATGGCTTAGAAATGTACTTTCATGTATGCGATGTAGCTTGGGGGAACAGCAGTGCAGAAGAAGCTATGTGAATATTGAAAGATTGGATTAATAAGAGTTCTTAAAGTTACGTTTCCTTTGCAGGTACATGTACTGGACTGACTGGGGAGAAATCCCAAAGATCGAGAGGGCAGCATTAGATGGCTCAGACAGAATTGTGCTTGTGAATACCTCGCTTGGCTGGCCAAATGGACTGGCATTGGATTATGCAGAAAGTAAAATATACTGGGGAGATGCCAAAACGGACAAAATAGAGGTTTGTAATTGCACCTGCATTTTTAATTCTGTTGAGTCATAGAATGTAGTTACTCCACTTTTCTAGGTGTTCAAATTCTGATTAGTCTAACAGGGCAACGGGTTAATGTTTGATTTGTGCTTTAAGGAACAATTCAGTTTCTTCTGTCTTTGGGCAAGTTACTCGCTACTATTCCCTCATTTTTCTGTGTGTAAAGTGGAAATTATATCCATGTAGTAGATCCCTTTTTTTAAGAATGTATGATAAGGATTTGTTAAATAAGTCAATTCTTAGGTTATCAGGTAAAAAAGTTTTTAATGGGAGTAATGTCTGTATGTTAAAAAAGTTGATCTCTCATTCTTTACACTGCTCAGCTTAGATGCTAGTAGAACATATTTTAAATAAACAAAATATAATTATTTGTACTCCCACAAATCCCCTGTACTTTGCATCTCTCTCGTTTTATTAGGATTCCAGTGAGGGGACAGATTTTGCTTTCTTTATAATATGTTCTGCTGAAGTTTCTAAATTGGTGGGGGGAACCATTTTTCTTTTCTCCCTCATTGAAATTCTTGTGTTTGTTTTTTATATAATATTTAAGGAACAAATATGACATTTATTATGTCATTGTCATCCTTTGGGAAAATAGTATTGCTTAGTGTTTGTTCAGTTTATTATCAAAAGGCAGAAGTTTTATCTGGAAGCAGGAGACTTGGCTACTACCTGGTGCCATAGTAGCACCATCTACCTTTGCTGCTATGTCCTGTTAGATTTACCTTTCTTTTGATGAATTATAGCTTTCCTTAGTGATTCCTTACCATTGCAAATAATTTTCAGCACTTATCATATTAGATACAATATCTTCTTTAGCATATGAAATACTTGTATTTATTTATAACTTCAAACAAGTCAATGTGAAGTCATGATCTTGCGCTGGAAGGTCACATAACTGTTTGTTCTCCTTCGGAGTCAAAGTAACTCCAGTCCTGCAAAGTGAGTTGCTTTGAAGCACTCCTTGGGAGAGCCTCAGGGAGCACAGTTTTCTTTGTCCTGAAAACAAGATTTATAGTCTATAATTCATCTAACATTATACCAGCTCTGAGAAAAGAGGGGAGAAAGAGTCTTAGCTATGTTGAGTTTTATTTGTAACAGATTGAGCACTTCAGCCCTGATACTGTCTTGGACTTGTATGTATTTTGCAAAAGGAAAGCTTGTGCTTGCCAGAACATTGAGATTTTTTTCATGTGATTCAGTGTTGCTTAGACCAGGGTTCCATATTCATTAAAAATTATTCTGTTCTGTGCTGGATCAGTTCGTGGTAGAAATTTTCATCTGGATCAGCCCTGCACTCACTGCTGCATTTCTGTCAGACTGGCTAGAACACATGATATAATGTTTATGCCAACATTACAATGTCTGTGGCAGGACAGAAGATATCTGATCTGGCACAAAGTCTGCTGGGACAATTTCCATTTCATTGTTTTTAAACCAATGTGAGCCAGCAGAATGGGTTATTTCCAGGTTGTCATGTAACATCTAAGCAGGGCATCAGAGAAGATTTATCTTAAGGTTTCAGAATTACTAGGTTTTTTTTTTCCTATGAGGCTGCAAGTGTTACGATTTTACTGCTGTTGCTTTTTATAAAAAGTTAACATTTGTTAACTTTTAGCAATGTGCAGAAATTCTTGAAAAAGCCTGGCTAAACCCTTTAAAGCAGCAGAGAAGACATTCTTCTGTAAAGCAGCAGAGAAGACATTCTTCCACAGATTTCCTTTGGTGGGTTTGGATTTTAGTTCTGCTTGCTTGAGGATTTGGGGTGGTTTTTTTTTGTTGTGTGTTTTTGTTTTTGTTTGGGTTTTTTATTGCAGAAGGTGTTAATTTAGGGGTATGTGGCAGAGATCTATAAAATCAAGAAAATTATAAGGTGAGGACTTCCCCCCCCCAACACCACTTTTTTGATAGAAGAAATTGGCATCCATAAATAACACCGGCAGGTGGTGGGTGCAGGCAAACCAAAGCAGATGATTTTTCAAACTGTGTGTGATAAGTTGTGGATGTTAAAAGTTTACATGTGTTACTGGGAAGACTGGGTAAGTCTGTGGGTAAATCTAAGGGAATTCTGCTGCAGTTTGCTAGAAAATAGAATCGCCTTCTGAACCACAAATCACTGAACTATAAATTGCTATAGAATGAGTCTTCTTGCAAAGTTTCAGTACAGATTTTTTTTATTATGCAGTTCTGTACGTGTAAGTTCTGATTATGCTCTGAGACAGGACACTGGGATGGGTGGGCCTTTGGACCGAACCCATGCAGCCTCTCTTTTTCCTGTGTTGATGCCACTCTTTTCCTTGAAGCTTTGGGGAGTCATTATTCTGTTAGCTTGTTGCATTAGCTTTAGGAAGAACTTCATGTTCTTCCTTAGATACAATATTGCTGCTTCCTAACTGCACTTCAGAAATGGGTTTAAAAATCGATGACCTCTGAGAGTGATAGATCGGAGTGTGACTTCAATACAGCTTCTGTAATTAATAGAACATGGAAGGGCTCTATAGAACGAACAGGGAGTGTTCATACAAGAGAACGGTTCAGTCTAAAGTAGATTTGAAAAATATGGGTTTTCCCCCTTTAACGTGCTTAGTAATGCAAATGTAGTGATGAGTTTCTTTACTTAGGAATTGTAGTGAATTTTCCCCAGGATCTTGTGTGGCCTCTCTATAACCTTTTATGAGAGATTGACTTTATTATGGTAGGCTGCAGAAATCTCAGGCTGCACTGACGCTATCTAAATCTATGATAGCTAAAATGTTACTAGCATTTCAAGTCTTGCTTTTTCCTCCCGCTGCCCTTCTCTCCTATGGCAACCATGAATCCTGAGGAGATTTGTTACACTTTCCCTGCCCTTCCCATCCATTTTATATATCAGTTTAGCAGAAGATGTTTTGACCTTCAGTAAAAGTTTTAAACTTACATTTGGAGAAAGGACACTGGAGGAGATGTAACTAAGAGAATGTTTTTGACAGGATCAAAATATGAAACTTGGAATTGGACATGAAGACATCAGAGTATATGCCTGGTCCCTGCTTTGCTCACATGTGCATATATTTGGGAGTGGGGGTAAAAGCAGGAGAAACATGTTTGTGAACTTGCAGTGTATTGCCTTTTCATACATGATTTTACATGCATTGTGCTTTTTTCTTCCCCCCCTCTTCCCCGTATATGGAATTCCTCAGAACCATTATTTAATTGTAGCGCTACCAAAATGAATTTCTTGCAAGCTATGTTTCTAGTTTGTTTGTGCTACATATGAGCTTTTATTATTTATTTTTTACACACTGATTCATGCTATGCTGTTCTGGAGCCCCCAGACGATAATAAAGCATCAGCAGGGGTTAATGGAGACTGGTAGGGGGTACAGCAGGGAGCTTTTGTTCCCATTTTATCTGGCAGCCTGCAGCAGGCAGAAGCAGGCTGTGGCTCAACAGCTTCGTCATTTATCTCGGTCAGGTTTCACTGCTGATAAACTTCTATTGAAATGGATGGCTGCTATTGTGCTTACCAGTAGGGAAGATTTCTCATTGACTTGCTACAGGTTTAAAGCATTTTCCTGCCGTGCTATGAGGTTAAAAATGTATGATCTGCTCTGTTGAATTGGTCTTATGTTTTCCTGCTCAAGTGAATATTTGTCTTCTGAGCACGTACGCTACCTGTTTTAAGGCATAGGTTGGATTTAAAATGGTCAGCAAAGCTTGTATTGATAAAACAATTATAAAAGACTGTGTGCATGTGTGGCTGTGCGCTACGAGGAAATGATGGTGATATGGCTGATTTCTCACAATTCTTCAGCCTTCGCTTCATTTTTCTTTATTCATCTTTTTTCCTATTCTCCATTCTCAGAGCCAGAGATGACACCCACTTACACCTACTAGTGGTGAGTTTAAAGAAGGAACTCTGCCTCCTACACGGATCCAACCATTATCCAGTGATTTTTAAGTGCAGCTCTAACTTGAAGTGTTTCTGCATTCCCAAATCTATTAGCTGTGCCTGGCATTACTGTCTCTAATCCTCATGATTAATATGGAAAGACTTATCATATCCTGCTGTTCTTCAGCATAAGTACACACAAGTCTTCAGAACCCAGCCTTGTCGGACAACAGAAAGCGGATGCTACTAAGACTTTTTTGAGCTCAAAAATCTTGAACAGAGAGGACCTTTTTGTCTTTGACCTAGGAACTAATAGCTTGGCATCTAGAGAATGCTCTAATTCATATTCTAATCCTGAAATTGCAGGGCTATGTTTTCCTCTGATGACAACTACCTCAATTTTACTGCCACCCTAATAAGGAAATTTTGTTTTCTAAGCATTCACCATTTATTTTCTGACTGAGAAATTTTGTCTCACAGCATTTAGTCTTTGTATTGTGAAACACTGATGACTTCTAAGCCTGATTACTGATCATACCCCATCGACCCTACTTTGAAGTAGAGGTTTGAAAATCAAGAAGCAGAAACTATTGAATTCCTAGCTGTTGAACACAGCTGCTTTTGTGTACTTGCATTAGGCTTTTGCAGGTATGAGAAGGTAGCTGAAACAAATACTCAGAGTTGCTTTGCTGTTTAATTTGGGCCATATTTCTTTGTCCGCCTGGTTTGGATAGTTGTGGTACTTGGGAACTTCATTCAGTAAAGAACAGCAAGTATATGCTGCAGAGGGTAGGGGCAGATCCCTCTACTCTGTCCCAGATCCAAAAATTTTAAATGTACTTTGTCAGAGGATTTCCAGCTATTTCTGAATGCATACTAGATCTGCATTAAGAAACATGATAAATTTAGTAGTAGAGTAAGGACTTATTTATAAACAAAAATTAGTTTATACTTTGTATTACTTCCATTTGGGTGGTTTCTTTTGAATTTGTGAATGAACTTAGGGAAGAATTAAATTTCATGATGCAGACCAAGATAGAAAAACTCCATTACAAAGAAAACAAATGACAGCCACAGACCACATATTAGTAATGTCTCCAGACTGTTGAAGAATTGGATACAAAAATTGGAGTGGCCTCTTACCTGTGGACCCCAAATACTGAGCCAGGACCTCCTGGCGTTACTGTTGGGGGGTGGGGGGGGTGGGGTTACACGGAAAAGTGCTCTTTTTGATGGTGCTACAGAGTTACCTCTTAGGAACATACATTTTGTAGCTGTTCAAAGTGGTTTAATGTAGAAGTAAAAAAAGAAGAAACATATTTAAAACATCCATCTCAGCTTCAATTCAGGAACATTAAAAAGTCAGCTTTTTATTGCTTTTGATAAATTGAGAATATCTAACTGAAACTGAAATGTGAAAAGTTTGATTATTGAGACAGTTGTGACAAACCACTTGTGCTGATGAGTTCTCAGAGAAGTCCTGAGGGGATCTGTCAACAGGCTGTCATACTTAATGGAACAGAGAGAGGTTCCCAGCACCTCACAACAGAAAGAGGATACTAAGGGAAGGGTTTGGGTAGATACAACCAGAACTCTTGTCTGAGTAATCTGACTCTGTGATCTGGATACCAAGCATGGTATTTTTCTCAGAAGTGCAATTACTGCCCTAAAAATCATGTGATATTACAGAAGACTTAAACATTCAGTTTTAAAATGGTTCTTGTGTCAGAGATTTGAATTTCTTCCTGGAATCTGTGGGTGGTTTTCATCTAATGAGATTTAGATACCTTCAGCTCACTAAATTGCCTTATATTGCCTTTATAGAAAATGTTAGAAAACAGTACTTCTGCAGTGTGCCTGGCTTTACCTAAAGTAAATGTTTAGAATCGATTGCGTGAGCCCTACTCTGAAAGCCCCTCTTCTTTTCTGTTAACTCTAAGGGGGAGCCTGGAGTGGCCATATCAGAGGCAGGTGCGCACACTTAAGACATGTTTGAGCAGAAAGTTGTCTGGCTTCTGTAACCTTTCTGTCCATTATTGTTAATAGTAAAGGTTTACTTCTCTCAGATTGATTGTTGCTTACATCAGTCAGGCTGCACAGAGACTTTCTGTGTTGCAAATTCAGAGATGTTGCTTACCAGCTTTGCTAACATGAGCAGCCCCGTCTTTCTAATGATAGCTCTGTAAGCTTCATGGCTCCTGATGGCCCAGCATGGAGCTGATAGAAGTACAACATTTGAATCCCACTAGTGTGTCATACACGCTTCCAAGACTTTTCCCATTGGAGTTCGGAAATGGTGTTTTAGTTTAGGCTGTTGTGTCATCTAGAAAGCAGCAAGCCTCTGCTGGCTTACCTAAGGGAAAACACAAAAATTCCTCAAACTGAAACAACCAGAGCTGCTACCTGACCTCACTGAGTCTGACATACTTAATATATTATGTTTGACGGCAAACTGGGAAGTGATGTGAAGAAATACTGAGTGATCTTCTGCATTTCTGATTTGGCTGAGTGCTGTTTGTCGGTCTGCTATAATTCCTTTACTCTCCAATATTCTGGCTTTGTATTTTCTTCTCCCAAGCACAGATGCTTTACTGTACAAAAAAGATTGTACTGGTCTTGGACCTGGGCTTCTTCAGAAGCATTCATGTGACCTTGTGATCCCTCTCAATAATTTTACAGGTTTTTTGTTTCACTCTGAAATTTTGTAGTATTAACCTAAACTTTTTTCTGATGCCATTCATGATGTTCTAACTTTGCAAAGGTCTGTGAGAAAAGCATTGTAAGAAAATTAATACCTTCTGTTAGGCAGGGGAATACATATGGTGGAAAACTGAGCTTTTGGGCATGCAGAGACCCTTGGAATTGAAGTGATTTAACGAAGGGGGCATTGAATCAGCTTAATAACTTACTGGCACCAAAAGCGGAGAAGTATCCCAGAGCCATCCCCCAGCTTTACACTGGCAGAGTTACTCATTGGACTGTTCCCTGAACCACTTGGACTTGCAAAAACAGCAGAAGACTTTCCACATTTTTTTCCCTCTAAAAAAAAATATTTAAATTATAGTTGCTTATTGGAGGAGTCTGGAAAGCACCAAGTTAGGTAGAGAACAAATTAAAAATAAGTAGTTCCTGGGGTAAGGTACTGGAAGAAAGTACCTTGGGAAGAGGAAGGGGAGAGAACAGAGTGGAGAGCATTAGAAGTTGTGTTGCTGAACTTAGTCTTGTAAAACTGTCTCCCAAACCCCCATGAGGTTTCAGGTTGGTCTTGGCTACTCTCCTTTCTTTCCTTTGAAGCATATATATGGTTGCTTATAGGACTTGGTTGACAAATGGCAAGTTGCAAGATTGCAGTAATTAGCTTCCTTTGTACCTCTATAGCCTATGCCCATGTAACAGAACATCCTCTGATTGTTGCCACTCCGGCCTATGTATTAATGTACCAAAATTAATTTCCATAGCCAGGCATCTTTATTCACCTGTTTTACCACTGAATCTTCTTAAAGGAGCCTCTCTTTTTCCTGTGAAGACCTCTCTTCTCATCCTGTTAATCGTTTCGGCTCCATTGTATGTTAGCCTGTTCTTGCAGGGTTTTTTGTGTTGCATGAGATTGCCTAGGAGATGTCATATTTGATTGTTAACAATGGTTATAAACTCCCTTCCCTGCCAGCTTGTCACTTCACCTGACTTGAGCCGTTTTGTTGAAAACCCAACCAATTGTTTCTAAAATTAAATTCCATCTCTGAAAAAACAGTTCTGCTGTTGGCATCGATTGATCTGTGAGCTGGGAAACTTGTCCTATTGTGAAATAAATAAGCTTATAAAGTGTCTGT
The DNA here is from genome assembly GCA_035590215.1 of Microhierax caerulescens. NCBI lineage: Eukaryota > Metazoa > Chordata > Aves > Falconiformes > Falconidae > Microhierax > Microhierax caerulescens. The sequence goes on from JAVJGJ010000057.1 coordinate 13,044,892, forward strand.
AGCATGATAGAAAGGGCTATTTATGAAGTTAATCTCTATTCTGTTTTTACATATTTATCTTCACTGCAGTCCTATTAGGAATATTATCCATGCTCAGGAAAAAGTATATTTTGAATTCTTTGGAAGAATGATTAGAGCTCAAAAGGAAATTGAGGGTGCTGGGGAACTGTTAAATTAGAAATTGGTAATGGCTATTATAAAACAATTAACAGTAAGAAATTGTGGAGTTGGCTGGAGGCATTTGGTTTCTGAAGCAAATATAAAGGGTTCCAGGTATCCCTTCTGCTGATTTCTCAGCATTTCACTGCAATGAAGAGATGGCTTCCCATTTCGTATCTTAACACATTCCTTAACATTTTGGAATTGAGGGAAAATGCTGCTAACAGTACCTTAATGAGAGTGACGGAATTATTTCCTCAAGCTCAGTTTAGAGTCTCGATTGCTTAGTCAAAGAGGGTATAGTTGATCAGGAAATTATTTTAATTTTTTTAGGGGAAGAGTAATAAAACTGGAAATTTAGGCAAGATGTCCCTTTTTTCCTCTCTTAGAGCTGCTGTTTTATAATAGATATATGTGTTAATTATATGATGTTACTGCAGCCATAACAGTAAAATTATTCTGCTCTGTTCTGTTTATGTTACTTAAAGAAGTGAGTTGAAAATACATAGGCCTCAAACCCAGTCTGAAAAAATGCTAATGTAATGTTTAGAAGGCATTCTAGCTATCTTTATTTTTGAGAGGTGCTGCCCCAGTTCTTTTTTCCCTTAACTAAATACATTAATATTAGAGTTAGTGTTCTTTTCCCCTTTTCCAATATAGTAATATTCATGTACATTGAAGTGGAAGATGAACCGTCATATCCTTGATTAGAAGTGTCGTGAACTGAGTCAATATGTGTTTCATCAAATAAATAGCACATGTAAGTAGTATTGGATAATCAGGGCTGGAGTGACTAAGCCTAAGCCTTGGATATTCCTAAACTATTTTAGGTATAATGCAGGCCTTATTCAAGATCTTCCTCCATGGTATGTTGAAATATCTGGGATATGTGTTGAATTCAGTGTTTCACAGCTGTCTTACAGTAATATTTCTTTGCAATCGTCTTATGCAGATCAGTGTTAATGAACAAACTCATGAGAAATTCACTTTTTTACCTCTTTGTTCTTTAGTTGTATCTGTTCCTAGAAAGTGTTAGCATGACCCATGTTGAAACTGTGAAGGTAGTAATGCTTTCTGTTTTTCTGCTGTCTTTCAAACTACTGCAAGAAACCCAGCTTGTTGTTAGACTGACTTAGGAGTGTAAGGTCTGCTCAGGAAAAGTTTACCTTTTTTGCCATAACACTTCCTTCATATAAATCTGTGCCAAAAAGCTGGGAGCAGGTCATGCTGTAAGGTAGACCACAGCTATGTATCTGAGAGTACATTCAACATATACCAAGGAAACAACAAGATAACATGGTCTGCATTTGTGGGACACGTGACATGCAAAGCATTATTACCAAGTCAGAACATTCTTATTCCTTATCTTTTCAGAAGGAAAATAAATGGTATATTGCATCCTTCCTGTGAGTCAGTGGGGGAGAGATGGTTTCCAGCTGTGGTCCATGCTAGAAATTTTGTAGAGCTGGCAGAGTGATGGCAGTAGTACTTGAGCAGGGCAGTTGAGGTCCCGTATATTAAGTGGGGTCTCCTGGCCTCTCTGAGGATCATTAAGTTGGTGCTGGTAAAGGTGCTGAAGTCCAGGAACTAGCAGACAGCCGAGGTCTCTATCACTTGTCCAAAAATTGGTCATCAATTTTAAAAATTGGTGCTTAGATTCAAGTTATTCTTATCTTGTTATAAGATGTTTGTATCTGGAATTAGAGCAGTTTATGGATTTTACTGGAGGAAGTTGATTTGATTTTTTTTTTTTTTTTTTTTTTTTTTACTTGTGTGTGTGTGTGTGTCTGTGAAAATAAGTTATGGCAGCATCTTGTAGTGCAGCTGGAGGCTTTCAGTCCACCATCACAGAGGCCTATTACATTCTTGTAAGTAATCTTCAATGTTTTGCAGATACAGAGTTACCAGCTGTTGTTTATAAATTTTCATTGATTATTGACTGCCTCTGATCCAGACATCCTGAGAGAGAGCTTAGCATGCATGATATTTAACCTGTTCCCTTACTATAACTATATCCAAGATGACCCAGGAAACTACAGGTCCATTAATCTTACTTTAGTTCCTGGAAAACTTGCAAGCCAAATGAAGCAGGTGATTGGGAAAAGCCAACATGGATTTACCAAGGGCAAATCATGCCAGACGAACCTGATCACCACCTACAAGAAAATGACATTTTCTGTTGGCATCAGGAGAGCAGTGCATGGTATTCACCTGGACTTTAGCAAAGCATTTGACACTGTTTCCCACAGCCTCCTCCTAGATAAACTCTGAAAGATACAGACTAGGTGGGTGGTCTGTGAGATGGGTAGGGAATTGGCTCACAGGCCACACTCAGGGTGGTCTCAGTGCTTTTTACTCAAGTTGGCAGCCTGTCACAAGCAGAATCCCCCAGGGATTGATACTGGGCTCCATGCTGTTCAGTATCTTCAAAAATGATCTGGATGGTGGGAGAAGAACCCTCACCAAGTTTGCTGATGACTCTAAACTGGGTGGTGAGGTGGACATGCCAGAGGGGAAGAAGAGCTGTCTTCCAGAGAGACCTGAACAGGCTGAAAGAGGAAAGAGTGGGCTATCAAGAACTAAGTGAAGTTTAACAAAGTGCAAGGTCTCGTGGATGGGATGACATAACCCAAGAGCCCAGTACGGGCTAGGATCTGTATGGCTGGGGAGCAGCCTTGCTGAAAGGGACCTGAGGGTCCTAGCATAAAGAAGCTGAACATGAGTCTGGTGTGCTGCTGCAGCAACAAAAGCAAGTCAGGTCCTGGGCTACATCCACAGGGGCATTGCTAGCAGGATGATCATCCTGCTCTTCTCAGCACCAGAGTACAGCTAGAGTACAGTGTGAGCTCTGGTCCTCAACATTTAAAAAAAAAAAGATGTAGACAGACTGGAGGGAACCAGAAGGACTGCCAAGAAGATGATCAAAGGGCTGAAGAACCTGCCCTATGACGAAGGACTGAAGGATTTAGGTCTTCTGTCTCTGGAGAAGAGAAGGCTCAAGAGGGAACCTCATCGCAGTTTTCCAGTACTTAAAGGCCGGCTATAAGGAAGATGTAGACTCTACCTTCACAAGGAGCCACATGGAGGGGACAAGGGTGATTGGTATGAGTTGCGCTGGGGGAGGTTTCATCTCAATATAAGAAAAATATCTTACAGTGAGCAATCATTCACTTGAATAACCTCCTGAGGGATGTGGTGGAGTCTCCATTACTGGAAGTTTTCAGGATGTGACTGGACAGGATGCTAGATAATCTCATATAGGTTCTCTTTCCCCAAAAAGGTTGGACCAGATGATCTTTTGAGATCCCTTCCAACCTGGGCTGGTCTATGATTCTGTGGTTACATTGAAAATGAAACTGTGCTCATGAGTTCAGGTGAAAGGTAATGGTTTGCACACTGTCACTCTGCTTTTGGCACTAGGTTAATTACAAGTAAATCCTACCAGGTTTGTCTGTCTGTCTTGCAGATTTACATTGGAAAGCATGTTCTTTGTAGACCCTGCGTGCTGCTTTCTCCTTCAGGAGTCATCAGTAGTGAAACTGTCTGGCACCTTGTAGAACTGGGCTTTTATGTTTGATACTAATCAAAGTGTGGCCCAATAGGGACAGCCAGTTTATGTTATTAGCATCTCCTCAGTGCTGTGAAACTAGTGTACATCTGCCTACCCTCTACTGCCACTGGCCTGCTCCACTAGCCCTGAGTGGACAGCTAGTCTGCATAGCTTTGCCAGGGTTCCAGCACGAGCTCTAACCAGAGCTCAACATTATTTTCACAAATGGGATAAGTATAATGATTGAGCTCTAGCATAAACCAATCAAATGACAAGTGTAAACTGCCATACATTCAAATCCCAGATTATCAGAAAGGTATATTTCACTGCATTAGCCTGTTTATCACAGTTATTGCTGGTATTCAGGAGGGAATTGAATCCAGGGTTTGATGACAAGAAAGACCCTTAGAATCTGTGCGATCCAGTCGGTAACTTTAAAATAGAAGTAATGCTTCAAAGTAGTTGTTTTATTGTACTTGCTGACCATAAGTACAACATCCTAAAATGTGACCACATTTTCAGCATTAATTCATTTATTTTGAATAAGCCATATTTTCATGAGGCCATAGGTTTGCATTCATTATTGTTCTAGGATAAGCAAAGCCATTATCATACAGGCAGGATATCTGGTATTTTTTTCTGAGGCCGTTTCTTTTTTGTACTTTGGGGGTTTTTTTGTTTGTTTGTTTTTCCCATGGAGCCACTGGCTCTTTCAGTAAAGGTAGTGTTTGTGGTTGCATCACATCTGTTTCCTGTTGCAGTCTATATTCTCACTGTGGTTTGCAGTATTCAGAATTGCCTCAGAATGTGAAACCCACACCGCATTGTGGTTAAAAGCAGCATAAACCGCTGAAGACATTGCCTCGTAGCAGCAGAAGGTGGGCTTCTTATATGGAGGATTCTGTGGGGATAAGCTTCACTGTGATAAGCTGATCCATCTGGGGCTGAAGAAGGGAAATGAATGCATAAAAGCAGTATCAGCTGGGACTCTGAATTTCAGTATGTGAAAAGATGGTGGTGAAATCCTTGGAAACTGGTTGATCAGTGATTGTTTCTTTTTCCTTTTGCTTATTATATGTATCATCCCTATATCCCTTGCCAATTTCTTTCTGCCTATCTGTTTGGTTCTATAGGCTATTGATGAAATTCTATTCAAATCCCTTAAAATGCAGCCAGAGTAAGTGCAGAAATGGTTCCGTGGAACTATACATATGGTGGTACCCAGCTGCTAGTAGGCAGATGTTTATATTAAGTAATATTTCACAGATGTGCTCAGGTAAGATTGCAGTGGAAGTAGGGTGGCAGGTATGTGTAAGTACTTTGATAGGTGCCTGTTTTGTGTAGGTGACATAAAGTTGTCTTTCAAAATAACAGTTTGTGGCAAAATAAAAACCAATTAGAAGCAGATACTTAATCCTTAAGTCCTGTCTTCTCTTTTCCTGACTTTCTTTGAGTGTAAGAGGAAGCTTATTTGAACAGTTCCCCTTTTAAAGTTTGCCAAAGAAAGTTCATCTCACACCATACACTTTCCAGCTAATTCTTTTTGCTGGCAGTTAAGCACTCCCTTAAATATAGAAGTTTCTTCCTTTCTTAAGTACAAGGCAAAAAGTGTAGTATGTAAAGGTATTGCTTTGTGATAGTGATGTTTTAGTGGTTATTACTGTGTGGGTTTGGTTGATTCACTTAGAAACATATATCCATTCTGTGCATCTTTTTGGTCTGCTTAACTAATACACAGTGGCAACTAGTGCTTGCTATTTGCCAGCAAACGGCTCATCTCTGTAGTTTAAGGGGGCAGGGGAAATAAGTCATCATAGAAATGTAAGATGGCTCTGTTATGGTTGGAAAAAGGATGGTAGACAAAAGGAGATGACCAGTATTTCTTGGTGGTGGTGATAGTTTCTTGCAGGGATGGTGGGTTCAATGACTGTAACTCACAGTTTATCTTAAAGATGTTAAATCTGTGTCTCTGATTCTAAAGCTAGCCATTACTCTGTTGTTTAGCAACCTCATTTATCAAAACAGAGTGTAGGAGACATGCTGCTAAGAATTGAGAGAGCCAGCAGATGCTGAAATGGAATACCAGGGCTTGTTTTCAAAAGGAAGTCCAGAAATCAGGCAATAATGCTGGGCTCTGAGCTCAGCTAAACAATCAGTAATAGGAAGAGCTATGTTTGGATTTGGTTATCAGTGTAAAGTACGTAAGTTACAACTTTAGGATGGTAAATGTACCATAATGCAAGGTGAAGCTGCAAGTACTGCACTTGGCTTTCTAAAGGATCTTAGTGAGAATGCAGGGGGGGGGAAGCATTTAACTAATTATCATCTTGTTTTCTTAGTTTTGTGATGCGTGTACACTAGTACATTTATAGACGTGTGCCATATAGATAGAGACGTGAAGATTTTTTTTGGTAAGCCAATTCCACAGAGTAATTATTACCTTTTTAAGCAAGTATGCAGAGCCCCTTTAATTTTCCTATAGGAAATGTGCACATAAAGATTCAATTCCCATTCTAATATACTGCGAGTAAGTGCAGCAGTGTTGGAAAATTTGTAACAGAGAATAGTTTTAAGGATAAATTGAATTATTGTGAAGATTACAGCATTTTCTTCTACTTTTTTAGTAAACTTAAAAGTATCTTATTAATGTGCACATTATACTGTATGCTAAGAAAGGCATGGGTTTCAGTTCTGTTTCTATATTCCTTTTTTCCCTCCCCATCTGTGCTTGGGTAGGGAAAAGGTAGGCGTTGCTCCAAACTAGCTCTCATTTCTTGTGAGCTAGGGAATTCTTCTGACCACAAAACATCATCCATTTAGCCAGAGTTACTAAATCAATTGACCCTGAAGGTTGTCGTTGCACAAGTCTTTGGGTTTGAGCCATGGGAAGAGTGGGAAATCATACAGACTTGCCTATGGCTATCTTAAAAGCAAGGGAGAGAGGTTTGAAAACAGTGATTTAGTAAGTCACTCTTTTTCCAGTCCTTAACTTGGAACGGTTTGGGTAGTGGGAAGGATGTTTTAATGTTTTAGAGATTAGTACACTACCTTGAATTTTATGGATCACATTGTTTTGAGAAGTTTTTACATTAAGGTGTTTTGGGGGTTTCTTTCTTTTTTTTTGAAGGGTACTATACATGCTGTAAATGTAAACTGTAAACCTGAAACAAGCAGAAATATTCCAGAAGGAGTTTTTCTGTAAAATTGCAGTGCTGAATCATTTTTAAGCTTCTCTTAAAACAGGGCGCTCTTCATTCCTGTCAGTATGGTACTTCTTGTAATAATACTTGGCATTCATAAGGTACTTGATCACTTGCACATGCATACATATGTTTAATTAATCCTTTCAGTGCCTCTTTGAGGAAGTTGGGTATTACTTCTTTTTAGCAGTAGAGAAAAATGACACAGTAAATTCAAGCATCTTGATCAAAGGCATGCAATTATTTACAGACTATTACTGTTCCTTCTAGTACAAAAAATACTGAACTTAATTTTGAAGAATGCAAATCTGGTTCTTTATTCAGACTTGGGAGTAAAAGCATACTCTGTAAATCATCTTGACTGTTTGCCTCCCAGAATTTATGAGGGGCCTCCTCCTATTGCTATCTGTAACCTGGAGGGACTGTGGACTGAGATTCAGAGCCAGGCCTCCTTGACATTGTAAGCTTGTCTTCATCTGTGTAAAGCAGCGTCTCATTTAAAACTATATGAAGAGACATAAGTCCAAAGTGGGAGAGGAAGAGAGAGGCAATGTCAAACAAGCACACATAATACTAGTTCCTAAAGCAAATACAAGAAATGTTGTGTCTTAATTTCATGTTATGATCTGCTTATGAGACTAGCCTTATACATACGGGATTTTACGTGGCTTTTAGAATAAATGCCTGTTGAAACACAGTCTTTTTTTTATTTTCGGCTGTGTAACATTGGTAGCATTTTAATGGCTAGGAGATAGGTTTTTGATTTTGAGTCTTAAGTGTGGAACAGCTAGTTTAATTAATCTCCGTTGAATAGTGACAGAGTTATTCTGTATACAAGATAAGTTTGTGTTTGTGCATGTCCATAGGTCATGAATGCTGATGGAACTGGGAGAAGAGTTCTGGTGGAGGACAAGCTGCCTCATATCTTTGGATTCACATTGTTGGGAGACTATGTTTATTGGACAGACTGGCAAAGGCGCAGTATTGAACGTGTGCATAAGCGCACAGCAGAAAGAGAGATCATCATAGATCAACTGCCTGATCTAATGGGCCTGAAAGCTACAAATGTTCATCAGATAATCGGTGAGTGAAAACTGCTAATCAGGCAAGTAAAGGGAAATGGAAATTTTCAGCAGTGCTCTTCTGCAGGTATCACTTAATACCAGGTCAGATTTTTAGAAATGGGCAGAATGCAGTCCTATTTATGATAACTGCAGGCTGCAGTTTGGTGGGATGGGGTAGGTCTTTCGTGAGGTGCTTCAGTCCTCTAACTTGGAAGAATGTCAAGCTGGAAAACAGGGTACTACAGGCAGCCCACAAAATGTGTAATTTTCTGCTTCTTAGGGAGTCAGGGCACCTCATAGGTCTGAACAACCTTGGATCCATTAAGGGGAGAAGAAGGATCATGGGAAATAAGAACTTCCCTTTGTAAAAGCCAGCTATTAGGTTAGCCCAGCTGTTTACGAAGCTGCAGCTGTAGCAGCTTTTCATCTTGCAATCTGAACATGTGCTTTCAGTATGCAAAAGCTGAGAATGAGCCAGTTTTAGTCTGTTTGGTGCTTTTCACGTTAATATTGCAAAATCATCTTAAAAATAACTAGAAAAACTTTGTGCCCTGTTGGGTCTGTGGTGTAAAAAAGTAGGGTCTAGCTTTAAATCGGTTGTCATTGGCTATCCAAACACTAGTAGCGGTGTTAACTGTGGCATCACAAAGCTCATCACATTCCCTGAATATCCTGCAGTGTGGATGGGTAGGGCTTGCAGCTTCTTGTTGCCATGTCTGGATTGATCCCCAGGAAATTAGTCAAATGTACTTGAGGCATATCTTTGTGTTGCTGCTACCATGTTAACAAGATGCCCTAAGGTGCATGTGCTTTAAATGGAGCCCTCTTTCCAACTGTTTGGTTAATTGAGCTTGGTAATGCTGGACGTCTCTTAGTACTTAGATTTCCAGCGTGTTCAGGTACACAAGTTAGTATTGCAAAGAGCTGCTTTACTAGCATCCTGGACAGAAGAGACCATTGAATGGATGTAAAAACAGATCTGCAAATTTTTCTTCTCTAGGAACACAACTGGGGTATGTCACTGGACCCAGTATTCTGTAAAGGGCAGCAGAACAGACGCTTACTTACATACTTACTGTCCATTCAGTGCTTGTGCTGTGAATCATGAGCATCAGTAGCTAATGCTTTCCCTAACGCTGGGTTTATTTCCTGGGGTCAGGAAAACAAACCGGCTTTACAGCCAAGCAGAGTAACGTCTGCTAAAGGATTACAGGAAATGAACAAAAAACAATTCATTCAGAGAATGAAAAGTGAAAAACTGTATGTATTTCTTAAAGGACTCGTGTCAGGGATGCATGTGAGGATTGGCTTCATCTTCCTGCTGAAGTAAGTTTGCAATGACTGCTTTTGCTTTTGTTAAATGCTTTAGGTACAAACCCTTGTGCAGAGGAGAACGGCGGCTGCAGCCATCTTTGTCTGTACAGACCACAAGGCCTTCGCTGTGCTTGCCCCATAGGCTTAGAGCTCATCAACGATATGAAGACCTGCATTGTTCCAGAAGCTTTCCTGCTGTTTTCTCGGAGAGCAGATATCAGACGAATCTCGTTAGAAACTAACAACAACAATGTTGCTATTCCACTCACTGGAGTAAAGGAAGCTTCTGCTCTGGATTTTGATGTGACAGACAATCGGATTTACTGGACTGACATTTCACTGAAGGTAGAGGTTTATTCTGCATTGTCTGTTAAGTTGTTACAAGGTTCTTGAGATACTTGAGAATGGATTGACAAATGTGATTTACAAGATTTAGGGGTAGGTAAAAAAGCTTGTTCAAACTAGGAATGGCATATGTTTTTGTTATACTAGCAGCATTCTCTCCTGTAAATCATTTGTAATGAGTTTGCATGGCAAAGTTGTGGTAGCAGGTGGGGGGCTACAGGGGTGCCTTCTGAGAGAAGCTGTTAGAAGCTTCCCCATGTCCAATAAAGCCAATGCCAGCTGCTCCAAGATGGACCCACAGCTGACCGAGGCTGAGCCCATCAGTGACAGTGGTAGTGCCTCTGTGATAACATGTTTAACAAGGGGGAGAAGTTTCTGTGCAATGACAATTGCAGCTGGAGAGGGGAGTGAGAACATGTGAGAGCAACAACTCTACAGACACCCAGGTCAGTGCAGACGGAGGCAGGAGGTGCTCCAGGCACTAGAGCAGAGATTCCCCTGCAGCCTGTGGTGAAGCCTACGGTGAGGCCGGCTCTGCCCCTGTAGCCTGTGGAGGTCCACAGCAGAGCATATCTCCACGTGCAGCCCGTGGAGGACCCCACACCGGAGCACGTAGATGCTCAAAGGAGGCTGTGACCCTGTGGGAAGCCCAACTGGAGCAGGTTCCTGGAAGTACCTGTGGAGAGAGGAGCCCATGCTGGAGCAGGTTTGGTGGCAGGACTCGTGACCCTGTGGGGGACCCATGCTGGAGCAGCCTGCTCCTGAAGGATTGTGTCCCATGGAAAGGGCTGATGCTGCAGCAGTTCATAAAGGACTGCAGCCTGTGGGAAGGACTCATGTTGGAGAATTTCATGGAGTTCTGTCTCCCATGGGAGGGACCCCCTACACTGGAGCAGAAGAGTGTGAGGAGTCCTCCCCCTGAGGAGGAAGGAGCAGCAGAGACATCATCTGATAAACTGACCAAAGCTCCCATTTCCCAGCTCCCCTGAGCCACTGGGAATAGGCAAAGAGGTGGAGAAATAGGGAGTGAAGTTGAGCCTGAGAGGAGGAGTGGGGGGGGAAGGTGTTTTAAGAGATTTGGTTTTATTCCTCATTATCCTACTCTGTTTTGATTGGTAGTAAATTAATTTTCCCCAAGGTGAATCTGTTTTGCCCATGGCAGGAAGTGGTGAGTGATCTCTCTCTGTCCCTATCTTGACCCATGAGCCTTTTGTTATATTTTCTGTCCAGCTGAGGAGGTGCTTCGGCGAGCACCTGGTGTCAAGCCAGAGTCAACCCACCACATCATTTACATCTAATCTATACATTTTTACGCAAAGGATAAGTTTGGAAAAATTAAGGGTTTTGGCAGGAAACAGAATAATGCCACATGGCAGGAGGTTGCAGGGATCACAGATGTTTTGTCAGATACGTTTAATGGGGGAAGCCTTGTCTTGGGTTGGGAAGTGAAAAAGGGGTTTACATATTCATTAACTGCACATGAGACATATTATGAATCATAGGCTTTGTAAAACAGGTTTAGGGTCTAGACTGACAAATTGGAAAAGGTTAAGGGTAGTTGTTTAAATGTGGTGGCTAATGGAGTGACAGAAGTCTGTGTATTGTCTGTCTGTTATCAGTGAGTCAAGTTATTCCCTTTGTTTTTCATGGGTTATAGATGTAGTCAGAATTGTGAGCACCAAAATTTAGCTTTTAATAGAAGAAAGTTTTCTGCAATTGGGTTGAGACCTGTGCCAACAATAACTCGTGGACCTTTGCAACTGAAGAATCATAAAAGTTAAAAACACGGAGTTTGAGTTTGAGAGAAATGACTTGGCTAAACTCTTTAGGTATGATATTCATTTGAGCTGTGTTTGAAGGAAAAAAAAAAAAAAGAAAGCAATGATTTGATCAGTTTTTAAGGGGGATACAGATGAAGGCTGAGATACAAACTTCCCTGCTGTGTACTGTCACCAACTGGCGTAATTAGCTGGTTGCATCCAAACTGGGAAGTAAACAAAAAATCACTCTTGTTGTCAGTGTTCTGATGGGTTACAAGTATGAGGAGTGTGTGCAGAGTGGAATATTAAGGACACAGGAAGGAAGCCATTGTATGCCGAAAAAGAGTTTTGTGCCAAAAAGAATATCTTAATGTCATTCCTTTACTTTCAGGCTTGTAAGCGGTCATAGTAAATCAGTGAGTGCCTGAGCTCTGATGTATTATTAAAATAATTCTGGCTGTATCTGCTATCACAGGCTGATCCATGATGGCAAGAGTTAAGTCTTTTGAATAAAAGGCCAAGAAGATTCATATTTAGTGAAATTAAATTAAACTATTAGTACTGAAGCATTTGCACTACTGAGCTATATAAATTATTAGGTTGTTTCCTTCTGTTTGCTGTTCTGTACTGACCTTTTCATTAGGCTGCTTTAAATAGTGTTCTGTGCTATAACATCGATGCTTTTGTGTAGTCATGGGAGAGCCGAAGTATTTCCCTCTCAAAGTTGGCACTGAGTTATTAAGGTCGCTTTGGCATGTAGACTGCTTAACTGAACCAGACTAGTTATCCCATTTATTTCCCCAGTGAAACACTATTGTAATTGACACAGAATACATAGAGTACAGTAGATTTTCTTCTGAATAGCGTCATTGTTCGCCTTGCAAGTAAGTAGTGTACTGTAAGAGCTTCTTTCCTATGAGATGCCTAAAATGTGAAAGTGTTTAAAATGCAACAAAGAAAACAACAAGCCCAGTGACAGACTAGTAAAAATTTCTAATTTGCCTGTGTATCTTTGTATCCCTGCAGACCATCAGCAGAGCGTTTATGAATGGCAGCGCACTGGAACACGTTGTGGAGTTTGGCTTGGATTACCCAGAGGGCATGGCTGTAGATTGGCTGGGGAAGAACTTGTATTGGGCTGATACTGGAACAAATCGTATAGAAGTGTCAAAGCTGGATGGACAGCATCGCCAAGTGCTGGTCTGGAAAGATCTTGACAGTCCCCGGGCATTGGCACTGGACCCTGCTGAGGGGTAACTTGTTGATTTAATGTTATGTTTATGAACAGTGAAAAACAACATCTTAATGCTTCCTCTAGGGCATGTTAGTTACACTCTGCATGTAAATCCTGAGAGAACTGAGCTGGGGAATACAACCTGGTAATTTAGAGTACGAGGGTTGGAGGAATATGCTCTTAATGTCCTGAATAATCATTAAGAATGCTACAAAAAAATCAGAGCAGCTCATTAAAAAGGGATTTATATTTAGTTTTTTAATTAACCACAGAATCAAAGTAGTTTTAGGTTTATGGAATTCATTAATTAGAAAAGGACTATAGCATTGAAAAGAAAACATTTATCCTTTTAAAAATGAGGATTCTTTTTATCACCAGTTAAGGTCCAATAAAGGTATTAAATAATTTAACTTGAGAGTAGGGGAGTGTAGCTTATTGTCTGAGAATGGGGAAGGTGTTTGTTTCTTCAGATAAAGAAGCCTTTTTAGTTAGTATGGACAGGGGAAGCAAGGACAGAGAATGAGTGGAAACAATTATGCCTACCTATCCCCAAAATTTCCTGAGAAGAAACTTCTCAGTTGGAATCAAATGTAGTAGCAAAAGTAGGGCAATAAGCAGGGGGAGGGAGGAAAGAGTGGGGCAAGGCAAAACTGTTTAGCTTCTGAAATAGCTCTTCTACCATGAAATGCTCATTTGACGTCAAGTAATTACTACAAAACCTTTTTGAGATTATAGCAACATTTTGTTACTCTTATTTTATAAATAAGGGAACTTCATTTTCTAGTGTCATGAAATTACCACAGTTTCCAGTGACACTGTGAGAGTTACAGCAATGCAGAGAACTTGGAACACATTCCTCCTGCTTGATTTCATTAAGGTGGTGGCAACTGTCATGGTGCTTAGCTGAATGGAGTTCTGCCTCAGTGGGACACGTAGATGGGGTTCAGCCCTGACGTGCCAGGGATTGGCTGGACAAGTACATCAGAAGGCATCCAGTTACTCAGTTGTAAGAAAAGGTTGCTACGAGTGATTCTAGTTTTACACTGGTTTTAATTTTTTCCAAACGTTATTATAATTCAATGATTTTTCTCTTCACCACAGGCCAGAAAAAAGAATTACTGTAGTTTGAGTCTGAATGCCTGCTGAGCTGTGTTGCTGTACTTTACGTGGAAGTTTTCGCAGCATTGCTACCATGGGGGCAATTCTAACACTTAGGTCCATGCTTGTACAACTTGCAAAATGTTTACAAAAAATTTGCAAGTATTCCTGGTGTCTAAAGAATATCTCGCCCTTTATCATCAGTTTCTGAAGCAACCTTTCCAACTGTGTGGCTGGTTGAAATTAAGAGTATTTCACAGGTGTTTGTTACTAGAGGTGCTAAAGCAGAAAGGTGTAAACATTGGCTAGCTGGCCAGCAAATGTCAAATATACAGCACTCTGCTGTACAGTGCCTAAAGAAAATGTAAGCATGTAAGTCTGTGTATCTGCCAAATGAGGCATAAACTGGCATGTGAGTATATAACAGTTTGTACTTTTGCTCCGTAAAATGCTCCGTAAAAAAAAAAAAAAGCCATACAATTTTGTGTTATTCTGCCCTTGGATGAAACTTAACACACTGTTACATGGCTGATTGACTTAGTTGTGTGGAGATGAGCAATGACGCCTATTAACGAAAGTAGCCTGCATTACCTACCTTTATGTATTCCTTCATTTGTTGAACAACTGAATAGAAATGGAAGCTAAGTATCATGGAAAATACCTTGCTAAATAACTAGATATAAATGAAGGTGCCCAGCTTGCTAACCTTCTGCCTCTTCACTGATGTACATGGATTGCTTCAGATTGAAGTGCTTTCATATGGAACTTGCTGGTGAAAATCCAGCTCCAAATGGAAAAAATAACTTTGGAAGCATTTTGAGGAAACTTGACTCACTTCCTTGCTTGCATTTTGAAAAAAACATTTAGTGTAATGGGGCTTAATAAATGCTCAAATTTACAGCTCTTTTTTTCCCTCTTCTTTCTAAGGATTTTTGTTTTATTTCTCCCCTTGACTTCTCATGGATTAAATGTGATATTTTTTTTTCTTTTGTCCTTTTAATCAGATTTATGTACTGGACTGAATGGGGTGGTAAGCCAAAGATTGATAGAGCTGCTATGGATGGCAGTGAGCGGACTACTTTGGTACCGAATGTGGGACGTGCTAATGGCCTAACTATTGATTACGCTAAAAGACGACTGTACTGGACTGACCTTGATACCAATCTGATAGAATCCTCCAACATGCTAGGTGAGCCCCAGAGCCCTGGGCAGCATCGTGGGGATGCTGCTGCTTTTTCAGTTACCCGTGGCAATTTATTATTTAAATAGTGCAAAGATACACATCTTAAGACAAAACCAGATTTTTTCTGAACTCACATGCTTTTAACTTTGGCTCCTATAATTGATGTTTATGCAACACAGCATTTAGTGAGGCCTCAATTTTTTGTAGGTGATATAGTTGCTCACAAAGTTAAAATTATACAAGCTGTGCATGTTTTCAGTTATATGTAGGACAAAGCTGTCAACTTTCAGTGTTTTGGAGACTGTTGTTTTGCTGTTCTGAAGAGCACTGGCAAATACCTAACGAACACTTCATCATCTGTAGAAAGGTAGAGAGAAAGCCAAGATAACAACAGCTTATTGGACATTTTTCACAATGTAATTTAATACAATTTTATTTTTAATCTTTATGGGTATCTTTAGGGTTCGGGCTTCTTTTTCCCCCCAGTATCCTGCACACTAAGGAGCTTTTCCTGGCTAATGCTGGTCACCAGGGGGGTTCTCTGTAGTGCTGGCTTCTGTGTGATTATTTTACAAACTGGTCATTACGGCTAAATGGAGGTGAAATTTATTATTTCACTGTTCCAAGGTAGTGTACGAAGGACCCAAGCCCTCTCAGATTTACACAATATCTTTTTTTAACTTGTCAGCACCCACAGGAGGCTTGATGTCTGCCAAATTACTCAATTAGTATTACCACTAGCCAATATTTAAGGCTAAAGGCGTTAGTCTACTTTAAACAGTATATTTGCAATAGTGGAACAAAGCTAGAAAAATATCAAAACAGGAAAATGCATTATAGGAATTATATGTAATATAAAAGCTTTTCTTCAGCTTCTCATGTACTTTGGTGTGCAGTTGGGGCTAGCTTAGTGTTCCCTTGTGTACTGTAGAACTGGACACAATATTAGAATTTCATCTTTCCTGTGGCTAGTGATGGCAGAGTTGCAGGGTTGTGCATCGTCCTCTTCTCTGTGCAAAGAGGGAATGACTTTTTGCTTCATGATCTCTCATTTATTTTCTGTGACTAGACAGCAGGATGTCCCATGGTAATGAAGTGGTTGAAATGGTGTGGTTGAAATCCTTTCCCACCCGCCATGCCCTGCTCCTTAAGGTCTCTTTAACATTTCCACAGTATATCAATTAGCTGTTTCCTACCTTGAGTTTCTGATGGCTCCTTCCTGTTACAACATTACAGAGACAGGTTAGGTTAACCTTGTGCGTTTTATTTTTCCCCTAATGTGATGTAGAATTTTATTAAGTTCATTACAATTCTCTCTCTGTAAGCAGCTGGCAGAGACACAAATGTGATGCAAGGGATGCTGAACTGAGAATATGGTGTCAGGGTCCTGTGTCCCCTTCAGAGGGACCCTGTTTGTTTTGGGGAAGAGGGAAAGGACATATTCTGAGAACCCTGATCATTTTCAAAACTGAGACTTCTTTACTTAGTAAAATACATTCTCTTCTGTGAATGGCAAGCAGGATTAGCACATTTCTGTGACGGGTTTCAAGTTTTCATGATGGTCTTTTGAATATTGCACATTACTTTATAATTTACTTTTGTAATAATGAAATAGTAAGTTTAAAGTAATTGGGTATTAATGCTTCTGCACAAGGGACATATCCAACAGCATTAAACATCATCTTGTTTGTCCCCATATAATCCTGCTTTTTCTCTCCCTCCCTTTGTGGAAACAGGCCTTGACCGTGAAATTATAGCTGATGATTTGCCTCACCCATTTGGCTTGACTCAGTATCAGGATTACATTTACTGGACAGACTGGAGCCGGCGTAGCATTGAACGAGCTAACAAGACCAGTGGCCAGAACCGAACTATCATCCAAGGGCATTTGGATTACGTTATGGACATCTTGGTCTTCCATTCCTCCAGGCAGGCAGGCTGGAACGAGTGTGCCTCTAGCAACGGTCACTGCTCTCACCTGTGTTTAGCAGTCCCTGTTGGCGGTTTTGTCTGTGGCTGCCCAGCTCACTATTCCTTAAACTCTGACAACAGGACTTGTAGCGGTAAGCCATAATGAATGAAAATAAAAAAAAAAGAAGCAGATGTGTTTAGTAACAGATGCAAGCGTTCTACTTGGAGAAAAGATGAGGTTTATTTTTGCGTGAGATGGTGAAGCTTGTTTGCCAATAGGCCAAGTTAAAGTTCGTTTCCATTTTAAATACTGAATGTGTGTTTGAAAAAGTTTTTGTTCTTTATCTTCCCTTCCTCCATGGGAGGCAGGATATATGACTGGATAAATATGGCAATAAAAATATGTATTTTTAAATATGATTATCTAATACAAAAATCCTACTGACTTGTAAGAGAAAGTAGGATATTGAAAGTGAAAAAAAAGTCTTGCAACATACCAGTATCACCATAAAATAAGAAGAGTGGCTGTTACTGAACCTTCTCAGTGATTCAGCTAAATCCGTGTAAACAGGAAAGCTCAAAATGCTTTTGATTTTGTATCTGTCCATCAGACCCTCCTTAAGTGCTTGCTTGCTTGTTTATTTATCTGCTTATTTATTTCTAATCTTGCCTGACGTAAAGGATACGTGATAGTTTGGTCTATATTCTGAACTTTGCATAGCCTTCAGGTGGTCAAGATTTAATTCTGTAGTAGCTGTGTTTACTGGCTGATGAGATGCTGAGACAAGCCACCCATACCCCTAAAAGTATTTGTTCCCCAGTGAGGACAGGCTCAGCTCCGTGGCCTCCCCAGCACTTCAGATTTCTCATCTCAGTGCAGCCAAGCCCCGTTTTTCTTTATTGTTGTGCAGAGTACAGGCTGCAGGGCCCCTCAGGCTGTGTGTGATTAGTTTCTAACCAAATAATTTATCCATCTTTCAGTAACTGACTGCCAGTGAAGCTCTCATAATTTTGGCAGCCAACACTGGATGGCTGATTTCCACTGGTGTCATTCAGATTAGTCAGTGGGTAAAGATTCATGGTACAGAGAGACAGATTGTATCTCGTCCACATTATGCATGAGTAGAGAGATCCAGCTGTTGTTTTAAAGCCAAAAGCAGGGCACCTTGTTCCATGAATGCCACCTCATGGCATTTCTTGAAAATCATGCTCTTCTGAAAACACTGCTTTTACACCCCGCCATGTGTCCTGTACTCCTCCTTTCCTTATTTGTTACAAAGGGCACTTGCATGACACCTGGATCTTTGTACTCTTAACACTCTCACACCTTCCTGCAAGTTAGAGGCAGTGCTGGCATCTCTCTGGTGGGGACTGTGATTTTTGTAGGTGGAAGAATTTTACTTCCAGCAGAGAATAAGTAGCAAAATGATCAAAGGTCATATTTGCTTGTGAAAATGCTCTTGGAAACAAAGGAAGGAGAAAACTACAGAAAGTATGTTGTGAGCAAATAGAACCATTTCCCCACGGTACAGTTCAGGGCCGTTCGTGAGGTATTAGGAGTTTTCCTTCTGCCGTGTTCAAACCTGGCAACTTTCCAACTTCTCATTTGTAGGTAATTGGAGACTAGGCTTCTCTGCGTATAATTGAATTTTTTTCTTGGCCACTATAATTGGAGCATGAACAGTTTTAACTTTCTCTTGCCTGTTTTACTTGCTTACGTGCTCCTGAACGTTATTATTAGCCCAGGCCCTGTCTAGAGGCCAGCTCCTCCCTTCTGGATTACTCTGCTCATGTGTGCATAGATTCTTTTAATTATGGGAAGGGGACACAGCTCTGAGATTTGGTATCTCACCAGACTTACCACGTGTCATAAAGTTTGAAGGTGGTGTTACACAGGAGACATGCTCGTTGCACTCCCATTTGCCTGCCAAAAATATAGTTGAAATATGTGACTGTTGGGAGGGAGAATGATGAAAACTGTGAAAGAATTTCTGAAACTGGTACTGTTTCAGAGATGCGGGGAGTCAATGGGGGGAATTCTGCTGTTGTTTTTTATAATGAGCCATCAATTCAAAGTTGGAAGCCACACAATTTAGACAGTATGAGTGTGTCTTCGGGGAAAAGTGGAAAGAACTTTAGGTGCTTGTGATGGTATGTTTACCTGCACTGTTTTATCTTAAGCTTTTTTTCTCTTTCCATTACTCTTAACTGCTTGGTAAGAATGCTGATGTTTTCCTATTATATATATCATATTATATATGATGAACCTATTATTTTGCTGTACACGTTCATACAAACTTTGCTTTGCTTTTCTGAGGGCTTTCTTTTACAGTTTAGAGCTAAGTGAAGGCAGCTTAAATGATTGGAGAAACTCTTGGAGGGGAAATACAGGTTTTCCAGAAAGCAAAAATACCTTGCAATTAGGCCTGATTGTTACAGGATGTTAGGATTGAGTGTTAGTTACCAAGGAAACTCCCCCCCCGCCCCCCCCCCTTTTTTTTTTTTTAATTCCAACAGCCAGAATAAATGTTCAAACCCTATGCCTAAAATAACAAAGCAAGGTGATGATGTTCTCTGGAAGACTTTTGCTACCTCCCCTTTCCCAGGTGCTGCCTTACCTGTTTTACAGGCTGGATTGAATGAGTGCAGTGTCCCACTGCTAATCTCTCCAGACTTGTGCTATAGAGAATTAATTGTACAGACTTCAGGGAGGCTGCAAGCTGCATTTCTGGCTGCTGGCTCTTGTCTTGCACAGCAGTGGCTCCAGGCAGACGGTTATTGAAAAGGCTGCTGTGAAAAGGGAAAGTGCTTTAACTACCTTCTCTGGTTTCTGACCCAGTTATGTAATACAGGGATTTTGCACTTACTATAAGATAGGGCTGGTAACCTACAGCTATATGGGGTGGGAATGTCTTAATTTATGACATTTGATGGTATTTCTAAGAAAAAAAAAAAACACATTTGTCCAGGAAATTTTTGCTGGGCATCTAGAAAGCTGGAGCAGAGCATCAGATTATTTTTTTTCCTGATTGCAGGTTAGCATTCCCAGATGAGCACCTAGAAATAAGAGAGATACATAAATTTGAGAAGAGTGGATAGATTTTTCTCCAAAAACACAGCCTTGTGCACACCTAAGGGATTTTCCTGTGAATCAGTAGTTGTTCCATTCCAGTGCAGGCAGAAAGACGCTTTGTGGAAACAGGACTGAACCACTGCAATGGCAATCTTTTTTCCCAGGGACCTCTAAACAAGGAACCGGTGCTGGCTTTTGCTCAGTTTCCCCTGCAAGCAGGAATGTACCTAGCAAAAGGTTCAGCTTCAAAATAGTGGAGCTGCATTTCCCTGGGACCCCTTTGGAAAGAAAATTGACAGTTTTTTGAGAGGCATGGTTGATGGTTCTTCTTCGGGTGATTTTGACAGAAGGCTTCACATTCATTAGTCTTATGACTTTCAGAATTCTATTTGCCTGTCACATCTGTGTTCAGACATTTATAGTAAACAGAGGTCATTTGAAAGGCTTTCCAAAATGATCAAAGGTTGGGATTTTTAGATTTTGGGTTGTGCTTTGGTTTTTGGGTTTGTTTTTTTGTTGGTGGGGGAGGGGGAGGAGCAAAGGAAAAGATTGAAGAGGAATGAAATAGTAGGTACTACCTGATTATATACAGTCATCATTGTTGTTGAGCATACAAATGCCCAATGTTATTGCTATGTGTAGCACTTTGACCCTCCTTTTTTCCTTTTTTTTTTTTCCTTTTTTTTCTTTTTAACCCATCAAGCTCCTACAACCTTTCTGTTGTTCAGTCAGAAGAATGCAATTAATCGGATGGTGATAGATGAGCAACAGAGTCCAGATATCATACTCCCCATCCACAGTCTCAGGAATGTTCGAGCCATTGATTATGATCCCCTGGATAAGCAGCTGTACTGGATTGATTCTCGGCAGAACGTCATCCGGAAGGCACAGGAAGACGGCAGTCAGGTATCCTGCGGGTGATGGAATTACTAAAAGATGAGGAAGGCATGCCCTACACCAAGCAATGAATAATTGTACATGAATAATTTAGATACACAGACTTCCTGTCGATTACTAGCTGTCACTTGGCCAAACAAGTGGCATCTGGAGTTTCTGGAGTCCTCAGCCAACAATCTAGGAGGTGGAGTAAGAAATAAAACATGGAAGACAAAGCCAATTTAAAGATACTGTTGTTCACGGTGCATTATTTGCTCAACACTGTCTTTTGCCTGGGAGCTGTTGGAAACCCCTGTCTGGGAGAAGTGAAACATGGAAGAGCATGTTCTTGGGAGAGATGGAATATGCAAGAGAGATGGAAGGGTCGCAGATGCGCGGGGTGCAGGGGCATTGACTCTGAAACGAAGGGCGTGGGACTCCATGAGCACACGGCTATGTCTGAAGCTGCCCAGGTTCAACAAGAGAGTTGTCAACCAGTGAGGCACTGAGCGAGGAGGTTGAAACTAGTGACCTGTAGTGAGATGTAGCAGGTTTGGGAAAATGTATTTGACGGGGGGATACAGGAAAAAGTAGAGCAGGGTAGAAGGCAAAAGGTGATACAGGCTTAGTGAAGTTTGTTGTGAGCAATGACTGCTTACTCATTTTCACATTTTCAAACAGGGTTTTTTTTCTTCCTGATCTTTTGAAAGAGGGAGGAACGGAGACTAAGATGAACAACACAGAGGTGCTATATTCAGTTTAACTTGTAAGACAGTGTGGTTTCTGGTGGTGGGTGTGGTGGTAGTTGGATCCTGCTGAACACCCTTCAGCCTTAACTCTTAATTTAGCAGTGGTTTTAATTTTGGGGTATCTAAATAATTTAACAACCAAAACTAGTCAAAGGCACCAGGGTTTTGCCAGCTTCAGCAAAATAAACAAATGTAAGACTTGTAGGCACACCCTTTCATAGAGGTGACAAACCAAATAAAGTTAGGCAAATTTTCTGGTGAAGTTTAATTTGGGGGTAAGAGGGTGGAGGCTGCTCACCTCAAAAGCATGAAGCTTTCCAAAAAGATTATGTAAGGCCATGTTTTGTGAGTTATTGATCCCGTTCATATTTTTTTAAAAGTTCATGGAAGATGTCACTTAGTCTCCCTATATTGAAAAGTGAGCTTATGTAGTTTCTTTCTAAAGAAGAAAAAAAATATTAAAAGAAGGCATGTGAAGTCCAGAGGTCTGGACTAGTAGAAGGCAAGAACTTTGAAGCAGAAGGGTGTTAGCTAGAAGAGCTCTAAAGTCACTGTCATATGCTAGCTGGGTCTTTTCTGTCTGGCAGAGTTGCCTTCCCATTTATTATTCATCCTTATGTTATGTCCCCAAAGTGTGGTGGCAGTGATGGTGGTGAAGAATGAGGCAAGAATTTCAAGTGCTGTCTGGCTCGACTTTGCCCATGTTTTCATCTGTTTGGCTGCAGCTTTGGAAATTATGGGTGACACGTTTCTGTTATAGAGTGCTAAATGTGCTGGGTTTGTGTATATCCAGCTGAACTTAAGAGTTGTCAAAAAAGCAGAGGAAATGCAGAAGCTGACCGTGAATTTTCAACATAGAGACAATTTAGACTTTACTGGTCAAACTTGCTAAGTCTTGTGAGCTGAACCAACTTACGTTATTGCCGTTACAACACATCATCAGGACTAAGTGTCTGTATCTGATCAAAGGTGTTGGTGGGGCAACTGGACCTGGGTGTCTTCTTGCTTTATCATAGTGTTTTGGCTGCCTCCTTTTCCTGAGCAATAGTTCGATGTGGTGCATCCATAGCAAACAAAATTGCTCACAGTAGGTCAGATTAAATGTTCTTCTGTGGATTATTTTTCTTTCCTTTCTAGAGCCTCACTGTTGTGACAAGTCCAGTTCCCAATCAAAACCTAGATATGCAGCCTTACGACCTGAGCATTGACATCTACAGCCGCTATATCTACTGGACCTGCGAAGCTACTAATGTGATCAACGTGACACACCTGGATGGGAGACCCATGGGAGTGGTGCTCAAGGGAGATCAAGATAGGCCAAGGGCCATTGTGGTGAATCCAGAGAAAGGGTATGTAGCTTAAATAGTGATGTGGGGAAATTCAGGCTGAGGGTCTTGAGAATCAAATTGTTTTCTTATTACGGGTTGGTTTCTGTTTGTCAGAATGTGAATTATCTTTGACATTTGTTAAGATAACTTGGTCATATAGCAAAAATGTGGAAAGATCAAATAATCTTTTTTTTTTTTTCCCCTCTAACCATTCCTATTCCAGATACATGTATTTCACCAACCTACAGGAAAGGTCTCCTAAAATTGAGAGAGCAGCACTGGATGGAACTGAACGAGAGGTCCTTTTTTTCAGTGGTTTGAGCAAGCCCATAGCCTTAGCTATTGACAGCCAGCTAGGCAAGTTGTTCTGGGCTGATTCAGACCTGCGGAGAATTGAAAGCAGTGACCTTTCAGGTAGAGTAGCACTTTAATTCAGTGATTCATTTGTGTGGTGTGGGTGTGGGGGAATGCAGAGAAAGGTGTCTTCTTTTCCTTCCTACTATAAACAGCCTGTACTGTGATTCTAATCGGTCCCTAAATTCCCAGCCAGGGAATGTACATGATTCATGCAATGTGCCTTTACAGTTTCATGCCTCTATCTATGATTTGCATTATTAATTGCTGCACATACTATTTACTTCAGTTTCTCACTGCAAGACCTTTGTGTGATTTCCCAAAGTAAGTTCACAAACACATTGCAGCAGTTTTGGAAAGGGGAGGGAGCGGGTTGTTTGTAAAGGTATTGGTTTTAGTACAGTAATCTGTCAGTCAGAGAAAAGTTTCCTGTTAGTGTAAAAAATCTTTCCTGCAGAATTAAAGCAGCAGGTGTGCAGGTCGCTTAGGTACCTGTCAGTTAGGGTGAAACTGTGTGAGAAGGATAGAGCAAATCTAAAATCTCTCTGTACTGAAAAGGCAAAAAAATTCCAGCTGTGGAATTCTCTTTGCCTGCGCCCTAAGGTTGGTTATGCTGCTTGTCTGACCTCCTCTATGACTTGATTCAGCTCACTTAACCACATAAGCAAAATAACTGAACAACAGTATGTGGAAAAAGAAGTAGAGAACAGTGTTCTGTTGGTTTGGAAAGCTGAATTCATTCAGGAAAGAGTCCAGCAAGGAGCCAGAACTGGAGCAAGAGAAGAGGGAATATCATACAGTCAGACTGGGTGAGACAGACTGAGATGTCTCTTATTTACTAGCTGGATCCAGCAGGCTGCTGGATCAGCTCAGCTGCCTCACGTGGCTTCGGTGGTAATTTGTTGTGATACAAATTGGGATGGATGTTGCTGCTGGGAGTGACAGGGCTTTCTGAGTGCATACATACCCTTAAGGCTCTGTTAGGTGGTGGGGTATATGCCTCCCTCGTGCTGCTGCTAGTGGAGGGCAGTGGCACAATTTCTGCCTCCTCTGCAGTAAGTCCATCCCCAACTTGAATAATGCATGTCATCATACTTCGGCTGAGTGTTTTTTACTCTTAGAAGCATAAGTACATGTGTAAGGAGATAAGGACATACTTCTTGCAATCTGTGAGCAAGTTTGAAAACTTAACAAGAGTCATGGTAGTTTGTAGTAATGTCTTTCACTGATGATATGATACCTTTGTTCAAAGTAGCAGCATGTAATCCTGTTGACACCACTGTGATTTTCAGCTTTTTATTAAGTTGCTAAAATAAGCTTTTGTTTTGGAAAGCATTTCAGTTTTCAAATTCTTGGAATTGAGGCTTAGCAAGATAGTAATTCTTTTCAGTGATCCACACGGTGTGTCACTGGAAGAGTCAGGGTTACTAATGAGCTGCAATATCCTGATTGTTTACTGTTTTAAAACAAAGGACATAACCTGAGTTTGTGAACTATTCTTAAAAAAAATGTAGTATAGTATATCTCGGTATGTTCTAGGCTATCCCAGATCCAGGGTGTGCGTGAGTAAATAGGCAGCTGAACATCACACATGCTTTGTTTCTCTCTTTGTATCTGAGATC